>CAXAJV010000002.1:19328303-20586235 GCA_963969225.1 Xylocopa violacea | reverse complement strand
CCTAGCCTAAGGCAACCTAACATCTCGGATGTAACATTTGACAACATTCCAGGCGTGTCGGTCCCTATGTCTCGGTGGTAACATTACATGCGTCTATAACGTTATATATCCTAACCTAAGGCAACCTAACATCTCGGATGCAATAATTAACACAATTCCTGGCCTGTCGAACACTACTTCTCGGAGGGAACAGTATATGCGTCTATAACGTCATATATCCTAACCTAAGGCAACCTAACATCTCGGATGTAACATTTGACAACATTCCAGGCGTGTCGGTCCCTACGTCTCGGTGGTAACATTACATGCGTCTATAACGGTATATATCCTAATCTAAGGCAACCTAACAACTCGGATGTAACATTTGACAACATTTCTAGCGTGTCGGACCCTACTTCTCGGCGGGAACAGTATATACGTCTATAACGTCATATATCCTAACCTATGGCAACCTAACATCTCGGATGTAACATTTGACAACATTCCAGGCGTGTCGGTCCCTACGTCTCGGTGGTAACATTACATGCGTCTATAACGGTATATATCCTAATCTAAGGCAACCTAACATCTCGGATGCAATATTTGACAACATTCCTGGCCTGTCGAACCCTACTTCTCGGAGGGAATAGTATATACGTCTATAACGTTGTATATCCTAGCCTAAGGCAACCTAACATCTCGGATGTAACATTTGACAACATTCCAGGCGTGTCGGTCCCTACGTCTCGGTGGTAACATTACATGCGTCTATAACGTTATATATCCTAACCTAAGGCAACCTAACATCTCGGATGCAATAATTGACAAAATTCCTGGCCTGTCGAACACTACTTCTCGGAGGGTACAGTATATGCGTCTATAACGTCATATATCCTAACCTAAGGCAACCTAACATCTCGGATGTAACATTTGACAACATTCCAGGCGTGTCGGTCCCTACGTCTCGGTGGTAACATTACATGCGTCCATAACGGTATATATCCTACTCTAAGGCAACCTAACATCTCGGATGCAATATTTGACAACATTCCTGGCCTGTCGAACCCTACTTCTCGGAGGGAACAGTATATACGTCTATAACGTTATATATCCTAACCTAAGGCAACCTAACATCTCGGATGTAACGTTTGACAACATTCCAGGCGTGTCGGTCCCTACGTCTCGGTGGTAACATTACATGCGTCTATAACGGTATATATCCTAATCTAAGGCAACCTAACTTCTCGGATGTAACATTTAACAACATTCCAGTCGTGTCGGTCCCTACGTCTCGGTGGTAACATTACATGCATCTATAACGTTATATATCCTAACCTAAGGCAACCTAACAACTCGGATGTAACATTTGACAACATTTCTAGCGTGTCGGACCCTACTTCTCGGCGGGAACAGTATATACGTCTATAACGTCATATATCCTAACCTATGGCAACCTAACATCTCGGATGTAACATTTGACAACATTCCAGGCGTGTCGGTCCCTACGTCTCGGTGGTAACATTACATGCGTCTATAACGTTATATATCCTAACCTAAGGCAACCTATCATCTCGGATGCAATATTTGACAACATTCCTGGCCTGTCGAACCCTACGTCTCGGAGGGAACAGCATATACGTCTATAACGTCATATATCCTAACCTATGGCAACCTAACATCTCGGATGTAACATTTGACAACATTCCAGGCGTGTCGGTCCCTACGTCTCGGTGGTAACATTACATGCGTCTATAACGGTATGTATCCTAATCTAAGGCAACCTAGCAACTCGGATGTAACATTTGACAACATTTCTAGCGTGTCGGACCCTACTTCTCGGCGGGAACAGTATATACGTCTATAACGTCATATATCCTAACCTATGGCAACCTAACATCTCGGATGTAACATTTGACAACATTCCAGGCGTGTCGGTCCCTACGTCTCGGTGGTAACATTACATGCGTCTATACCGTTATATATCCTAACCTAAGGCAACCTAACATCTCGGATGCAATATTTGACAACATTCCTTGCCTGTCGAACCCTACTTCTCGGAGGGAACAGCATATACGTCTATAACGTCATATATCCTAACCTAAGGCAACCTAACATCTCGGATGTAACATTTGACAACATTCCAGGCGTGTCGGTCCCTACGTCTGGGTGGTAACATTACATGCGTCTATAACGGTATATATCCTAATCTAAGGCAACCTAACATCTCGGATGCAATATTTGACAACATTCCTGGCCTGTCGAACCCTACTTCTCGGAGGGAACAGTATATACGTCTATAATGTTATATATCCTAACCTAAGGCAACCTGACATCTCGGATGTATTATTCTACAACATTCCAGGCGTGTCGGACCCTACTTCTCGGTGGGAACATTATATGCGTCTATAACGTTGTATATCCTAATCTGAGGCAACCTAACCTCTCGGATGTAACATTTGACAACATTCCAAGCGTGTCGGTCCCCACGTCTGGGTGGTAACATTACATGCGTCTATAACGGTATATATCCTAATCTAAGGCAACCTAACATCTCGGATGCAATATTTGACAACATTCCTGGCCTGTCGAACCCTACTTCTCGGAGGGAACAGTATATACGTCTATAATGTTGTATATCCTAACCTAAGGCAACCTGACATCTCGGATGTATTATTCTACAACATTCCAGGCGTGTCGGACCCTACTTCTCGGTGGGAACATTATATGCGTCTATAACGTTGTATATCCTAATCTGAGGCAACCTAACATCTCGGATGTAACATTTGACAACATTCCAGGCGTGTCGGTCCCTACGTCTCGGTGGTAACATTACATGCGTCTATAACGGTATATATCCTAATCTAAGGCAACCTAACATCTCGGATGCAATATTTGACAACATTCCTCGCCTGTCGAACCCTACTACTCGGAGGGAACAGCATATACGTCTATAACGTTGTACATCCTAATCTAAGGCAACCTAACATCTCGGATGCAATATTTGACAACATTCCTGGCCTGTCGAACTCTACTTCTCGGAGGGAACAGCATATACGTCTATAACGTCATATATCTTAACCTAAGGCAACCTAACATCTCGGATGTAACGTTTGACAACATTCCAGGCGTGTCGGTCCCTACGTCTCGGTGGTAACATTACATGCGTCTATAACGGTATATATCCTAATCTAAGGCAACCTAACAACTCGGATGTAACATTTGACAACATTTCTAGCGTGTCGGACCCTACTTCTCGGCGGGAACAGTATATACGTCTATAACGTCATATATCCTAACCTATGGCAACCTAACATCTCGGATGTAACATTTGACAACATTCCAGGCGTGTCGGTCCCTACGTCTCGGTGGTAACATTACATGCGTCTATAACGGTATATATCCTAATCTAAGGCAACCTAACATCTCGGATGCAATATTTGACAACATTCCTGGCCTGTCGAACCCTACTTCTCGGAGGGAACAGTATATACGTCTATAACGTTGTATATCCTAGCCTAAGGCAACCTAACATCTCGGATGTAACATTTGACAACATTCCAGGCGTGTCGGTCCCTACGTCTCGGTGGTAACATTACATGCGTCTATAACGTTATATATCCTAACCTAAGGCAACCTAACATCTCGGATGCAATAATTGACAAAATTCCTGGCCTGTCGAACACTACTTCTCGGAGGGAACAGTATATGCGTCTATAACGTCATATATCCTAACCTAAGGCAACCTAACATTTCGGATGTAACATTTGACAACATTCCAGGCGTGTCGGTCCCTACGTCTCGGTGGTAACATTACATGCGTCTATAACGGTATATATCCTAATCTAAGGCAACCTAACATCTCGGATGCAATATTTGACAACATTCCTGGCCTGTCGAACCCTACTTCTCGGAGGGAACAGTATATACGTCTATAACGTTATATATCCTAACCTAAGGCAACCTAACATCTCGGATGTAACGTTTGACAACATTCCAGGCGTGTCGGTCCCTACGTCTCGGTGGTAACATTACATGCGTCTATAACGGTATATATCCTAATCTAAGGCAACCTAACTTCTCGGATGTAACATTTAACAACATTCCAGTCGTGTCGGTCCCTACGTCTCGGTGGTAACATTACATGCGTCTATAACGTTATATATCCTAACATAAGGCAACCTAACAACTCGGATGTAACATTTGACAACATTTCTAGCGTGTCGGACCCTACTTCTCGGCGGGAACAGTATATACGTCTATAACGTCATATATCCTAACCTATGGCAACCTAACATCTCGGATGTAACATTTGACAACATTCCAGGCGTGTCGGTCCCTACGTCTCGGTGGTAACATTACATGCGTCTATAACGGTATATATCCTAATCTAAGGCAACCTAACATCTCGGATGCAATATTTGACACCATTCCTGGCCTGTCGAACCCTACTTCTCGGAGGGAACAGTATATACGTCTATAACGTTATATATCCTAACCTAAGGCAACCTAACATCTCGGATGTAACGTTTGACAACATTCCAGGCGTGTCGGTCCCTACGTCTCGGTGGTAACATTACATGCGTCTATAACGGTATATATCCTAATCTAAGGCAACCTAACTTCTCGGATGTAACATTTAACAACATTCCAGTCGTGTCGGTCCCTACGTCTCGGTGGTAACATTACATGCGTCTATAACGTTATATATCCTAACCTAAGGCAACCTAACAACTCGGATGTAACATTTGACAACATTTCTAGCGTGTCGGACCCTACTTCTCGGCGGGAACAGTATATACGTCTATAACGTCATATATCCTAACCTATGGCAACCTAACATCTCGGATGTAACATTTGACAACATTCCAGGCGTGTCGGTCCCTACGTCTCGGTGGTAACATTACATGCGTCTATAACGTTATATATCCTAACCTAAGGCAACCTATTATCTCGGATGCAATATTTGACAACATTCCTGGCCTGTCGAACCCTACGTCTCGGAGGGAACAGCATATACGTCTATAACGTCATATATCCTAACCTATGGCAACCTAACATCTCGGATGTAACATTTGACAACATTCCAGGCGTGTCGGTCCCTACGTCTCGGTGGTAACATTACATGCGTCTATAACGGTATGTATCCTAATCTAAGGCAACCTAGCAACTCGGATGTAACATTTGACAACATTTCTAGCGTGTCGGACCCTACTTCTCGGCGGGAACAGTATATACGTCTATAACGTCATATATCCTAACCTATGGCAACCTAACATCTCGGATGTAACATTTGACAACATTCCAGGCGTGTCGGTCCCTACGTCTCGGTGGTAACATTACATGCGTCTATACCGTTATATATCCTAACCTAAGGCAACCTAACATCTCGGATGCAATATTTGACAACATTCCTTGCCTGTCGAACCCTACTTCTCGGAGGGAACAGCATATACGTCTATAACGTCATATATCCTAACCTAAGGCAACCTAACATCTCGGATGTAACATTTGACAACATTCCAGGCGTGTCGGTCCCTACGTCTGGGTGGTAACATTACATGCGTCTATAACGGTATATATCCTAATCTAAGGCAACCTAACATCTCGGATGCAATATTTGACAACATTCCTGGCCTGTCGAACCCTACTTCTCGGAGGGAACAGTATATACGTCTATAATGTTATATATCCTAACCTAAGGCAACCTGACATCTCGGATGTATTATTCTACAACATTCCAGGCGTGTCGGACCCTACTTCTCGGTGGGAACATTATATGCGTCTATAACGTTGTATATCCTAATCTGAGGCAACCTAACATCTCGGATGTAACATTTGACAACATTCCAGGCGTGTCGGTCCCTACGTCTCGGTGGTAACATTACATGCGTCTATACCGTTATATATCCTAACCTAAGGCAACCTATCATCTCGGATGCAATATTTGACAACATTCCTGGCCTGTCGAACCCTACTTCTCGGAGGGAACAGTATATACGTCTATAACGTTGTATATCCTAGCCTAAGGCAACCTAACATCTCGGATGTAACATTTGACAACATTCCAGGCGTGTCGGTCCCTATGTCTCGGTGGTAACATTACATGCGTCTATAACGTTATATATCCTAACCTAAGGCAACCTAACATCTCGGATGCAATAATTAACACAACTCCTGGCCTGTCGAACACTACTTCTCGGAGGGAACAGTATATGCGTCTATAACGTCATATATCCTAACCTAAGGCAACCTAACATCTCGGATGTAACATTTGACAACATTCCAGGCGTGTCGGTCCCTACGTCTCGGTGGTAACATTACATGCGTCTATAACGGTATATATCCTAATCTAAGGCAACCTAACAACTCGGATGTAACATTTGACAACATTTCTAGCGTGTCGGACCCTACTTCTCGGCGGGAACAGTATATACGTCTATAACGTCATATATCCTAACCTATGGCAACCTAACATCTCGGATGTAACATTTGACAACATTCCAGGCGTGTCGGTCCCTACGTCTCGGTGGTAACATTACATGCGTCTATAACGGTATATATCCTAATCTAAGGCAACCTAACATCTCGGATGCAATATTTGACAACATTCCTGGCCTGTCGAACCCTACTTCTCGGAGGGAATAGTATATACGTCTATAACGTTGTATATCCTAGCCTAAGGCAACCTAACATCTCGGATGTAACATTTGACAACATTCCAGGCGTGTCGGTCCCTACGTCTCGGTGGTAACATTACATGCGTCTATACCGTTATATATCCTAACCTAAGGCAACCTACCATCTCGGATGCAATATTTGACAACATTCCTGGCCTGTCGAACCCTACTTCTCGGAGGGAACAGTATATACGTCTATAACGTTGTATATCCTAGCCTAAGGCAACCTAACATCTCGGATGTAACATTTGACAACATTCCAGGCGTGTCGGTCCCTATGTCTCGGTGGTAACATTACATGCGTCTATAACGTTATATATCCTAACCTAAGGCAACCTAACATCTCGGATGCAATAATTAACACAATTCCTGGCCTGTCGAACACTACTTCTCGGAGGGAACAGTATATGCGTCTATAACGTCATATATCCTAACCTAAGGCAACCTAACATCTCGGATGTAACATTTGACAACATTCCAGGCGTGTCGGTCCCTACGTCTCGGTGGTAACATTACATGCGTCTATAACGGTATATATCCTAATCTAAGGCAACCTAACAACTCGGATGTAACATTTGACAACATTTCTAGCGTGTCGGACCCTACTTCTCGGCGGGAACAGTATATACGTCTATAACGTCATATATCCTAACCTATGGCAACCTAACATCTCGGATGTAACATTTGACAACATTCCAGGCGTGTCGGTCCCTACGTCTCGGTGGTAACATTACATGCGTCTATAACGGTATATATCCTAATCTAAGGCAACCTAACATCTCGGATGCAATATTTGACAACATTCCTGGCCTGTCGAACCCTACTTCTCGGAGGGAATAGTATATACGTCTATAACGTTGTATATCCTAGCCTAAGGCAACCTAACATCTCGGATGTAACATTTGACAACATTCCAGGCGTGTCGGTCCCTACGTCTCGGTGGTAACATTACATGCGTCTATAACGTTATATATCCTAACCTAAGGCAACCTAACATCTCGGATGCAATAATTGACAAAATTCCTGGCCTGTCGAACACTACTTCTCGGAGGGTACAGTATATGCGTCTATAACGTCATATATCCTAACCTAAGGCAACCTAACATCTCGGATGTAACATTTGACAACATTCCAGGCGTGTCGGTCCCTACGTCTCGGTGGTAACATTACATGCGTCTATAACGTTATATATCCTAACCTAAGGCAACCTATCATCTCGGATGCAATATTTGACAACATTCCTGGCCTGTCGAACCCTACGTCTCGGAGGGAACAGCATATACGTCTATAACGTCATATATCCTAACCTATGGCAACCTAACATCTCGGATGTAACATTTGACAACATTCCAGGCGTGTCGGTCCCTACGTCTCGGTGGTAACATTACATGCGTCTATAACGGTATGTATCCTAATCTAAGGCAACCTAGCAACTCGGATGTAACATTTGACAACATTTCTAGCGTGTCGGACCCTACTTCTCGGCGGGAACAGTATATACGTCTATAACGTCATATATCCTAACCTATGGCAACCTAACATCTCGGATGTAACATTTGACAACATTCCAGGCGTGTCGGTCCCTACGTCTCGGTTGTAACATTACATGCGTCTATACCGTTATATATCCTAACCTAAGGCAACCTAACATCTCGGATGCAATATTTGACAACATTCCTTGCCTGTCGAACCCTACTTCTCGGAGGGAACAGTATATACGTCTATAATGTTGTATATCCTAACCTAAGGCAACCTGACATCTCGGATGTATTATTCTACAACATTCCAGGCGTGTCGGACCCTACTTCTCGGAGGGAACAGTATATGCGTCTATAACGTCATATATCCTAACCTAAGGCAACCTAACATCTCGGATGTAACATTTGACAACATTCCAGGCGTGTCGGTCCCTACGTCTCGGTGGTAACATTACATGCGTCTATAACGGTATATATCCTAATCTAAGGCAACCTAACATCTCGGATGCAATATTTGACAACATTCCTGGCCTGTCGAACCCTACTTCTCGGAGGGAACAGTATATACGTCTATAACGTTATATATCCTAACCTAAGGCAACCTAACATCTCGGATGTAACGTTTGACAACATTCCAGGCGTGTCGGTCCCTACGTCTCGGTGGTAACATTACATGCGTCTATAACGGTATATATCCTAATCTAAGGCAACCCAACTTCTCGGATGTAACATTTAACAACATTCCAGTCGTGTCGGTCCCTACGTCTCGGTGGTAACATTACATGCGTCTATAACGTTATATATCCTAACATAAGGCAACCTAACAACTCGGATGTAACATTTGACAACATTTCTAGCGTGTCGGACCCTACTTCTCGGCGGGAACAGTATATACGTCTATAACGTCATATATCCTAACCTATGGCAACCTAACATCTCGGATGTAACATTTGACAACATTCCAGGCGTGTCGGTCCCTACGTCTCGGTGGTAACATTACATGCGTCTATAACGGTATATATCCTAATCTAAGGCAACCTAACATCTCGGATGCAATATTTGACAACATTCCTGGCCTGTCGAACCCTACTTCTCGGAGGGAACAGTATATACGTCTATAACGTTGTATATCCTAGCCTAAGGCAACCTAACATCTCGGATGTAACATTTGACAACATTCCAGGCGTGTCGGTCCCTACGTCTCGGTGGTAACATTACATGCGTCTATAACGTTATATATCCTAACCTAAGGCAACCTAACATCTCGGATGCAATAATTGACAAAATTCCTGGCCTGTCGAACACTACTTCTCGGAGGGAACAGTATATGCGTCTATAACCTCATATATCCTAACCTAAGGCAACCTAACATCTCGGATGTAACATTTGACAACATTCCAGGCGTGTCGGTCCCTACGTCTCGGTGGTAACATTACATGCGTCTATAACGGTATATATCCTAATCTAAGGCAACCTAACATCTCGGATGCAATATTTGACAACATTCCTGGCCTGTCGAACCCTACTTCTCGGAGGGAACAGTATATACGTCTATAACGTTATATATCCTAACCTAAGGCAACCTAACATCTCGGATGTAACGTTTGACAACATTCCAGGCGTGTCGGTCCCTACGTCTCGGTGGTAACATTACATGCGTCTATAACGGTATATATCCTAATCTAAGGCAACCCAACTTCTCGGATGTAACATTTAACAACATTCCAGTCGTGTCGGTCCCTACGTCTCGGTGGTAACATTACATGCGTCTATAACGTTATATATCCTAACATAAGGCAACCTAACAACTCGGATGTAACATTTGACAACATTTCTAGCGTGTCGGACCCTACTTCTCGGCGGGAACAGTATATACGTCTATAACGTCATATATCCTAACCTATGGCAACCTAACATCTCGGATGTAACATTTGACAACATTCCAGGCGTGTCGGTCCCTACGTCTCGGTGGTAACATTACATGCGTCTATAACGGTATATATCCTAATCTAAGGCAACCTAACATCTCGGATGCAATATTTGACAACATTCCTGGCCTGTCGAACCCTACTTCTCGGAGGGAACAGTATATACGTCTATAACGTTGTATATCCTAGCCTAAGGCAACCTAACATCTCGGATGTAACATTTGACAACATTCCAGGCGTGTCGGTCCCTACGTCTCGGTGGTAACATTACATGCGTCTATAACGTTATATATCCTAACCTAAGGCAACCTAACATCTCGGATGCAATAATTGACAAAATTCCTGGCCTGTCGAACACTACTTCTCGGAGGGAACAGTATATGCGTCTATAACGTCATATATCCTAACCTAAGGCAACCTAACATCTCGGATGTAACATTTGACAACATTCCAGGCGTGTCGGTCCCTACGTCTCGGTGGTAACATTACATGCGTCTATAACGGTATATATCCTAATCTAAGGCAACCTAACATCTCGGATGCAATATTTGACAACATTCCTGGCCTGTCGAACCCTACTTCTCGGAGGGAACAGTATATACGTCTATAACGTTATATATCCTAACCTAAGGCAACCTAACATCTCGGATGTAACGTTTGACAACATTCCAGGCGTGTCGGTCCCTACGTCTCGGTGGTAACATTACATGCGTCTATAACGGTATATATCCTAATCTAAGGCAACCTAACTTCTCGGATGTAACATTTAACAACATTCCAGTCGTGTCGGTCCCTACGTCTCGGTGGTAACATTACATGCGTCTATAACGTTATATATCCTAACCTAAGGCAACCTAACAACTCGGATGTAACATTTGACAACATTTCTAGCGTGTCGGACCCTACTTCTCGGCGGGAACAGTATATACGTCTATAACGTCATATATCCTAACCTATGGCAACCTAACATCTCGGATGTAACATTTGACAACATTCCAGGCGTGTCGGTCCCTACGTCTCGGTGGTAACATTACATGCGTCTATAACGTTATATATCCTAACCTAAGGCAACCTATCATCTCGGATGCAATATTTGACAACATTCCTGGCCTGTCGAACCCTACGTCTCGGAGGGAACAGCATATACGTCTATAACGTCATATATCCTAACCTATGGCAACCTAACATCTCGGATGTAACATTTGACAACATTCCAGGCGTGTCGGTCCCTACGTCTCGGTGGTAACATTACATGCATCTATAACGGTATGTATCCTAATCTAAGGCAACCTAGCAACTCGGATGTAACATTTGACAACATTTCTAGCGTGTCGGACCCTACTTCTCGGCGGGAACAGTATATACGTCTATAACGTCATATATCCTAACCTATGGCAACCTAACATCTCGGATGTAACATTTGACAACATTCCAGGCGTGTCGGTCCCTACGTCTCGGTGGTAACATTACATGCGTCTATACCGTTATATATCCTAACCTAAGGCAACCTAACATCTCGGATGCAATATTTGACAACATTCCTTGCCTGTCGAACCCTACTTCTCGGAGGGAACAGCATATACGTCTATAACGTCATATATCCTAACCTAAGGCAACCTAACATCTCGGATGTAACATTTGACAACATTCCAGGCGTGTCGGTCCCTACGTCTGGGTGGTAACATTACATGCGTCTATAACGGTATATATCCTAATCTAAGGCAACCTAACATCTCGGATGCAATATTTGACAACATTCCTGGCCTGTCGAACCCTACTTCTCGGAGGGAACAGTATATACGTCTATAATGTTATATATCCTAACCTAAGGCAACCTGACATCTCGGATGTATTATTCTACAACATTCCAGGCGTGTCGGACCCTACTTCTCGGTGGGAACATTATATGCGTCTATAACGTTGTATATCCTAATCTGAGGCAACCTAACATCTCGGATGTAACATTTGACAACATTCCAGGCGTGTCGGTCCCTACGTCTCGGTGGTAACATTACATGCGTCTATACCGTTATATATCCTAACCTAAGGCAACCTAACATCTCGGATGCAATATTTGACAACATTCCTGGCCTGTCGAACCCTACTTCTCGGAGGGAACAGTATATACGTCTATAACGTTGTATATCCTAGCCTAAGGCAACCTAACATCTCGGATGTAACATTTGACAACATTCCAGGCGTGTCGGTCCCTATGTCTCGGTGGTAACATTACATGCGTCTATAACGTTATATATCCTAACCTAAGGCAACCTAACATCTCGGATGCAATAATTAACACAATTCCTGGCCTGTCGAACACTACTTCTCGGAGGGAACAGTATATGCGTCTATAACGTCATATATCCTAACCTAAGGCAACCTAACATCTCGGATGTAACATTTGACAACATTCCAGGCGTGTCGGTCCCTACGTCTCGGTGGTAACATTACATGCGTCTATAACGGTATATATCCTAATCTAAGGCAACCTAACAACTCGGATGTAACATTTGACAACATTTCTAGCGTGTCGGACCCTACTTCTCGGCGGGAACAGTATATACGTCTATAACGTCATATATCCTAACCTATGGCAACCTAACATCTCGGATGTAACATTTGACAACATTCCAGGCGTGTCGGTCCCTACGTCTCGCTGGTAACATTACATGCGTCTATAACGGTATATATCCTAATCTAAGGCAACCTAACATCTCGGATGCAATATTTGACAACATTCCTGGCCTGTCGAACCCTACTTCTCGGAGGGAATAGTATATACGTCTATAACGTTGTATATCCTAGCCTAAGGCAACCTAACATCTCGGATGTAACATTTGACAACATTCCAGGCGTGTCGGTCCCTACGTCTCGGTGGTAACATTACATGCGTCTATAACGTTATATATCCTAACCTAAGGCAACCTAACATCTCGGATGCAATAATTGACAAAATTCCTGGCCTGTCGAACACTACTTCTCGGAGGGTACAGTATATGCGTCTATAACGTCATATATCCTAACCTAAGGCAACCTAACATCTCGGATGTAACATTTGACAACATTCCAGGCGTGTCGGTCCCTACGTCTCGGTGGTAACATTACATGCGTCTATAACGGTATATATCCTACTCTAAGGCAACCTAACATCTCGGATGCAATATTTGACAACATTCCTGGCCTGTCGAACCCTACTTCTCGGAGGGAACAGTATATACGTCTATAACGTTATATATCCTAACCTAAGGCAACCTAACATCTCGGATGTAACGTTTGACAACATTCCAGGCGTGTCGGTCCCTACGTCTCGGTGGTAACATTACATGCGTCTATAACGGTATATATCCTAATCTAAGGCAACCTAACTTCTCGGATGTAACATTTAACAACATTCCAGTCGTGTCGGTCCCTACGTCTCGGTGGTAACATTACATGCATCTATAACGTTATATATCCTAACCTAAGGCAACCGAACAACTCGGATGTAACATTTGACAACATTTCTAGCGTGTCGGACCCTACTTCTCGGCGGGAACAGTATATACGTCTATAACGTCATATATCCTAACCTATGGCAACCTAACATCTCGGATGTAACATTTGACAACATTCCAGGCGTGTCGGTCCCTACGTCTCGGTGGTAACATTACATGCGTCTATAACGTTATATATCCTAACTTAAGGCAACCTATCATCTCGGATGCAATATTTGACAACATTCCTGGCCTGTCGAACCCTACGTCTCGGAGGGAACAGCATATACGTCTATAACGTCATATATCCTAACCTATGGCAACCTAACATCTCGGATGTAACATTTGACAACATTCCAGGCGTGTCGGTCCCTACGTCTCGGTGGTAACATTACATGCGTCTATAACGGTATGTATCCTAATCTAAGGCAACCTAGCAACTCGGATGTAACATTTGACAACATTTCTAGCGTGTCGGACCCTACTTCTCGGCGGGAACAGTATATACGTCTATAACGTCATATATCCTAACCTATGGCAACCTAACATCTCGGATGTAACATTTGACAACATTCCAGGCGTGTCGGTCCCTACGTCTCGGTGGTAACATTACATGCGTCTATACCGTTATATATCCTAACCTAAGGCAACCTAACATCTCGGATGCAATATTTGACAACATTCGTTGCCTGTCGAACCCTACTTCTCGGAGGGAACAGCATATACGTCTATAACGTCATATATCCTAACCTAAGGCAACCTAACATCTCGGATGTAACATTTGACAACATTCCAGGCGTGTCGGTCCCTACGTCTGGGTGGTAACATTACATGCGTCTATAACGGTATATATCCTAATCTAAGGCAACCTAACATCTCGGATGCAATATTTGACAACATTCCTCGCCTGTCGAACCCTACTACTCGGAGGGAACAGCATATACGTCTATAACGTTGTACATCCTAATCTAAGGCAACCTAACATCTCGGATGCAATATTTGACAACATTCCTGGCCTGTCGAACCCTACTTCTCGGAGGGAACAGTATATACGTCTATAGCGTCATATATCCTAACCTAAGGCAACCTAACATCTCGGATGTAACATTTGACAACATTCCAGGCGTGTCGGTCCCTACGTCTCGGTGGTAACATTACGTGCGTCTATAACGTTATATATGCTAACCTAAGGCAACCTAACATCTCGGATGTAACATTTGACAACATTCCAGGCGTGTCGGTCCCTACGTCTCGGTGGTAACATTACATGCGTCTATACAGTTATATATCCTAACCTAAGACAACCTAACATCTCGGATGCAATATTTCACAACATTCCTGGCCTGTCGAACCCTACTTCTCGGAGGGAACAGTATATACGTCTATAGCGTCATATATCCTAACCTAAGGCAACATAACATCTCGGATGTAACATTTGACAACATTCCAGGCGTGTCGGCCCCTACGTCTCGGTGGTAACATTACATGCGTCTATAACGTTATATATCCTAACCTAAGGCAACCTATCATCTCGGATGCAATATTTGACAACATTCCTGGCCTGTCGAACCCTACCTCTCGGAGGGAACAGCATATACGTCTATAACGTCATATATCCTAACCTATGGCAACCTAACATCTCGGATGTAACATTTGACAACATTCCAGGCGTGTCGGTCCCTACGTCTCGGTGGTAACATTACATGCGTCTATAACGGTATGTATCCTAATCTAAGGCAACCTAGCAACTCGGATGTAACATTTGACAACATTTCTAGCGTGTCGGACCCTACTTCTCGGCGGGAACAGTATATACGTCTATAACGTCATATATCCTAACCTATGGCAACCTAACATCTCGGATGTAACATTTGACAACATTCCAGGCGTGTCGGTCCCTACGTCTCGGTGGTAACATTACATGCGTCTATACCGTTATATATCCTAACCTAAGGCAACCTAACATCTCGGATGCAATATTTGACAACATTCCTTGCCTGTCGAACCCTACTTCTCGGAGGGAACAGCATATACGTCTATAACGTCATATATCCTAACCTAAGGCAACCTAACATCTCGGATGTAACATTTGACAACATTCCAGGCGTGTCGGTCCCTACGTCTGGGTGGTAACATTACATGCGTCTATAACGGTATATATCCTAATCTAAGGCAACCTAACATCTCGGATGCAATATTTGACAACATTCCTGGCCTGTCGAACCCTACTTCTCGGAGGGAACAGTATATACGTCTATAATGTTATATATCCTAACCTAAGGCAACCTGACATCTCGGATGTATTATTCTACAACATTCCAGGCGTGTCGGACCCTACTTCTCGGTGGGAACATTATATGCGTCTATAACGTTGTATATCCTAATCTGAGGCAACCTAACATCTCGGATGTAACATTTGACAACATTCCAGGCGTGTCGGTCCCTACGTCTCGGTGGTAACATTACATGCGTCTATAACGGTATATATCCTAATCTAAGGCAACCTAACAACTCGGATGTAACATTTGACAACATTTCTAGCGTGTCGGACCCTACTTCTCGGCGGGAACAGTATATACGTCTATAACGTCATATATCCTAACCTATGGCAACCTAACATCTCGGATGTAACATTTGACAACATTCCAGGCGTGTCGGTCCCTACGTCTCGGTGGTAACATTACATGCGTCTATAACGGTATATATCCTAATCTAAGGCAACCTAACATCTCGGATGCAATATTTGACAACATTCCTGGCCTGTCGAACCCTACTTCTCGGAGGGAATAGTATATACGTCTATAACGTTGTATATCCTAGCCTAAGGCAACCTAACATCTCGGATGTAACATTTGACAACATTCCAGGCGTGTCGGTCCCTACGTCTCGGTGGTAACATTACATGCGTCTATAACGTTATATATCCTAACCTAAGGCAACCTAACATCTCGGATGCAATAATTGACAAAATTCCTGGCCTGTCGAACACTACTTCTCGGAGGGTACAGTATATGCGTCTATAACGTCATATATCCTAACCTAAGGCAACCTAACATCTCGGATGTAACATTTGACAACATTCCAGGCGTGTCGGTCCCTACGTCTCGGTGGTAACATTACATGCGTCTATAACGGTATATATCCTACTCTAAGGCAACCTAACATCTCGGATGCAATATTTGACAACATTCCTGGCTCGTCGAACCCTACTTCTCGGAGGGAACAGTATATACGTCTATAACGTTATATATCCTAACCTAAGGCAACCTAACATCTCGGATGTAACGTTTGACAACATTCCAGGCGTGTCGGTCCCTACGTCTCGGTGGTAACATTACATGCGTCTATAACGGTATATATCCTAATCTAAGGCAACCTAACTTCTCGGATGTAACATTTAACAACATTCCAGTCGTGTCGGTCCCTACGTCTCGGTGGTAACATTACATGCATCTATAACGTTATATATCCTAACCTAAGGCAACCTAACAACTCGGATGTAACATTTGACAACATTTCTAGCGTGTCGGACCCTACTTCTCGGCGGGAACAGTATATACGTCTATAACGTCATATATCCTAACCTATGGCAACCTAACATCTCGGATGTAACATTTGACAACATTCCAGGCGTGTCGGTACCTACGTCTCGGTGGTAACATTACATGCGTCTATAACGTTATATATCCTAACCTAAGGCAACCTATCATCTCGGATGCAATATTTGACAACATTCCTGGCCTGTCGAACCCTACGTCTCGGAGGGAACAGCATATACGTCTATAACGTCATATATCCTAACCTATGGCAACCTAACATCTCGGATGTAACATTTGACAACATTCCAGGCGTGTTGGTCCCTACGTCTCGGTGGTAACATTACATGCGTCTATAACGGTATGTATCCTAATCTAAGGCAACCTAGCAACTCGGATGTAACATTTGACAACATTTCTAGCGTGTCGGACCCTACTTCTCGGCGGGAACAGTATATACGTCTATAACGTCATATATCCTAACCTATGGCAACCTAACATCTCGGATGTAACATTTGACAACATTCCAGGCGTGTCGGTCCCTACGTCTCGGTGGTAACATTACATGCGTCTATACCGTTATATATCCTAACCTAAGGCAACCTAACATCTCGGATGCAATATTTGACAACATTCCTTGCCTGTCGAACCCTACTTCTCGGAGGGAACAGCATATACGTCTATAACGTCATATATCCTAACCTAAGGCAACCTAACATCTCGGATGTAACATTTGACAACATTCCAGGCGTGTCGGTCCCTACGTCTGGGTGGTAACATTACATGCGTCTATAACGGTATATATCCTAATCTAAGGCAACCTAACATCTCGGATGCAATATTTGACAACATTCCTGGCCTGTCGAACCCTACTTCTCGGAGGGAACAGTATATACGTCTATAATGTTATATATCCTAACCTAAGGCAACCTGACATCTCGGATGTATTATTCTACAACATTCCAGGCGTGTCGGACCCTACTTCTCGGTGGGAACATTATATGCGTCTATAACGTTGTATATCCTAATCTGAGGCAACCTAACATCTCGGATGTAACATTTGACAACATTCCAGGCGTGTCGGTCCCTACGTCTCGGTGGTAACATTACATGCGTCTATAACGGTATATATCCTAATCTAAGGCAACCTAACATCTCGGATGCAATATTTGACAACATTCCTCGCCTGTCGAACCCTACTACTCGGAGGGAACAGCATATACGTCTATAACGTTGTACATCCTAATCTAAGGCAACCTAACATCTCGGATGCAATATTTGACAACATTCCTGGCCTGTCGAACCCTACTTCTCGGAGGGAACAGTATATACGTCTATAGCGTCATATATCCTAACCTAAGGCAACCTAACATCTCGGATGTAACATTTGACAACATTCCAGGCGTGTCGGTCCCTACGTCTCGGTGGTAACATTACGTGCGTCTATAACGTTATATATGCTAACCTAAGGCAACCTAACATCTCGGATGTAACATTTGACAACATTCCAGGCGTGTCGGTCCCTACGTCTCGGTGGTAACATTACATGCGTCTATACCGTTATATATCCTAACCTAAGACAACCTAACATCTCGGATGCAATATTTCACAACATTCCTGGCCTGTCGAACCCTACTTCTCGGAGGGAACAGTATATACGTCTATAGCGTCATATATCCTAACCTAAGGCAACATAACATCTCGGATGTAACATTTGACAACATTCCAGGCGTGTCGGCCCCTACGTCTCGGTGGTAACATTACATGCGTCTATAACGTTATATATCCTAACCTAAGGCAACCTATCATCTCGGATGCAATATTTGACAACATTCCTGGCCTGTCGAACCCTACCTCTCGGAGGGAACAGCATATACGTCTATAACGTCATATATCCTAACCTATGGCAACCTAACATCTCGGATGTAACATTTGACAACATTCCAGGCGTGTCGGTCCCTACGTCTCGGTGGTAACATTACATGCGTCTATAACGGTATGTGTCCTAATCTAAGGCAACCTAGCAACTCGGATGTAACATTTGACAACATTTCTAGCGTGTCGGACCCTACTTCTCGGCGGGAACAGTATATACGTCTATAACGTCATATATCCTAACCTATGGCAACCTAACATCTCGGATGTAACATTTGACAACATTCCAGGCGTGTCGGTCCCTACGTCTCGGTGGTAACATTACATGCGTCTATACCGTTATATATCCTAACCTAAGGCAACCTAACATCTCGGATGCAATATTTGACAACATTCCTTGCCTGTCGAACCCTACTTCTCGGAGGGAACAGCATATACGTCTATAACGTCATATATCCTAACCTAAGGCAACCTAACATCTCGGATGTAACATTTGACAACATTCCAGGCGTGTCGGTCCCTACGTCTGGGTGGTAACATTACATGCGTCTATAACGGTATATATCCTAATCTAAGGCAACCTAACATCTCGGATGCAATATTTGACAACATTCCTGGCCTGTCGAACCCTACTTCTCGGAGGGAACAGTATATACGTCTATAATGTTATATATCCTAACCTAAGGCAACCTGACATCTCGGATGTATTATTCTACAACATTCCAGGCGTGTCGGACCCTACTTCTCGGTGGGAACATTATATGCGTCTATAACGTTGTATATCCTAATCTGAGGCAACCTAACATCTCGGATGTAACATTTGACAACATTCCAGGCGTGTCGGTCCCTACGTCTCGGTGGTAACATTACATGCGTCTATAACGGTATATATCCTAATCTAAGGCAACCTAACATCCCGGATGCAATATTTGAGAACATTCCTGGCCTGTCGAACCCTGCTTCTCGGAGGGAACAGTATATACGTCTATAACGTTATATATCCTAACCTAAGGCAACCTAACATCTCGGATGTAACATTTGACAACATTCCAGGCGTGTCGGTCCCTACGTCTCGGTGGTAACATTACATGCGTCTATAACGGTATATATCCTAATCTAAGGCAACCTAACTTCTCGGATGTAACATTTGACAACATTCCAATCGTGTCGGTCCCTACGTCTCGGTGGTAACATTACATGCGTCTATAACGTTATATATCCTAACCTAAGGCAACCTAACAACTCGGATGTAACATTTGACAACATTTCTAGCGTGTCGGACCCTACTTCTCGGAGGGAACAGCATATATGTCTATAACGTCATATATCCTAACCTAAGGCAACCTAACATCTCGGATGTAACATTTGACAACATTCCAGGCGTGTCGGTCCCTACGTCTCGGTGGTAACATTACATGCGTCTATAACGTCATATATCCTAACCTAAGGCAACCTAACATCTCGAATGTAACATTTGACAACATTCCAGGCGTGTCGGTCCCTACGTCTCGGTGGTAACATTACATGCGTCTATAACGGTATATATCCTAATCTAAGGCAACCTAACTTCTCGGATGTAACATTTGACAACATTCCAGTCGTGTCGGTCTCTACGTCTCGTGGTAACATTACATGCGTCTATAACGTTATATATCCTAACCTAAGGCAACCTAACAACTCGGATGTAACATTTGACAATATTTCTAGCGTGTCGGACCCTACTTCTCGGCGGGAACAGTATATACGTCTATAGCGTCATATATCCTAACCTAAGGCAACATAACATCTCGGATGTAACATTTGACAACATTCCAGGCGTGTCGGCCCCTACGTCTCGGTGGTAACATTACATGCGTCTATAACGTTATATATCCTAACCTAAGGCAACCTATCATCTCGGATGCAATATTTGACAACATTCCTGGCCTGTCGAACCCTACCTCTCGGAGGGAACAGCATATACGTCTATAACGTCATATATCCTAACCTATGGCAACCTAACATCTCGGATGTAACATTTGACAACATTCCAGGCGTGTCGGTCCCTACGTCTCGGTGGTAACATTACATGCGTCTATAACGGTATGTATCCTAATCTAAGGCAACCTAGCAACTCGGATGTAACATTTGACAACATTTCTAGCGTGTCGGACCCTACTTCTCGGCGGGAACAGTATATACGTCTATAACGTCATATATCCTAACCTATGGCAACCTAACATCTCGGATGTAACATTTGACAACATTCCAGGCGTGTCGGTCCCTACGTCTCGGTGGTAACATTACATGCGTCTATACCGTTATATATCCTAACCTAAGGCAACCTAACATCTCGGATGCAATATTTGACAACATTTCTTGCCTGTCGAACCCTACTTCTCGGAGGGAACAGCATATACGTCTATAACGTCATATATCCTAACCTAAGGCAACCTAACATCTCGGATGTAACATTTGACAACATTCCAGGCGTGTCGGTCCCTACGTCTGGGTGGTAACATTACATGCGTCTATAACGGTATATATCCTAATCTAAGGCAACCTAACATCTCGGATGCAATATTTGACAACATTCCTGGCCTGTCGAACCCTACTTCTCGGAGGGAACAGTATATACGTCTATAATGTTATATATCCTAACCTAAGGCAACCTGACATCTCGGATGTATTATTCTACAACATTCCAGGCGTGTCGGACCCTACTTCTCGGTGGGAACATTATATGCGTCTATAACGTTGTATATCCTAATCTGAGGCAACCTAACATCTCGGATGTAACATTTGACAACATTCCAGGCGTGTCGGTCCCTACGTCTCGGTGGTAACATTACATGCGTCTATAACGGTATATATCCTAATCTAAGGCAACCTAACATCCCGGATGCAATATTTGAGAACATTCCTGGCCTGTCGAACCCTACTTCTCGGAGGGAACAGTATATACGTCTATAACGTTATATATCCTAACCTAAGGCAACCTAACATCTCGGATGTAACATTTGACAACATTCCAGGCGTGTCGGTCCCTACGTCTCGGTGGTAACATTACATGCGTCTATAACGGTATATATCCTAATCTAAGGCAACCTAACTTCTCGGATGTAACATTTGACAACATTCCAATCGTGTCGGTCCCTACGTCTCGGTGGTAACATTACATGCGTCTATAACGTTATATATCCTAACCTAAGGCAACCTAACAACTCGGATGTAACATTTGACAACATTTCTAGCGTGTCGGACCCTACTTCTCGGAGGGAACAGCATATATGTCTATAACGTCATATATCCTAACCTAAGGCAACCTAACATCTCGGATGTAACATTTGACAACATTCCAGGCGTGTCGGTCCCTACGTCTCGGTGGTAACATTACATGCGTCTATAACGTCATATATCCTAACCTAAGGCAACCTAACATCTCGAATGTAACATTTGACAACATTCCAGGCGTGTCGGTCCCTACGTCTCGGTGGTAACATTACATGCGTCTATAACGGTATATATCCTAATCTAAGGCAACCTAACTTCTCGGATGTAACATTTGACAACATTCCAGTCGTGTCGGTCTCTACGTCTCGTGGTAACATTACATGCGTCTATAACGTTATATATCCTAACCTAAGGCAACCTAACAACTCGGATGTAACATTTGACAATATTTCTAGCGTGTCGGACCCTACTTCTCGGCGGGAACAGTATATACGTCTATAACGTCATATATCCTAACCTATGGCAACCTAACATCTCGGATGTAAGATTTGACAACATTCCAGGCGTGTTGGTCCCTACGTCTCGGTGGTAACATTACATGCGTCTATAACGTTATATATCCTAACCTAAGGCAACCTAACATCTCGGATGCAATATTTGACAACATTCCTGGCCTGTCGAACCCTACTTCTCGGAGGGAACAGCATATACGTCTATAACGTCATATATCCTAACCTAAGGCAACCTAACATCTCGGATGTAACATTTGACAACATTCCAGGCGTGTCGGTCCCTACGTCTCGGTGGTAACATTACATGCGTCTATAACGGTATATATCCTAATCTAAGGCAACCTAACAACTCGGATGTAACATTTGACAACATTTCTAGCGTGTCGGACCCTACTTCTCGGCGGGAACAGTATATACGTCTATAACGTCATATATCCTAACCTATGGCAACCTAACATCTCGGATGTAACATTTGACAACATTCCAGGCGTGTCGGTCCCTACGTCTCGGTGGTAACATTACATGCGTCTATACCGTTATATATCCTAACCTATGGCAACCTAACATCTCGGATGCAATATTTGACAACATTCCAGGCGTGTCGGTCCCTACGTCTCGGTGGTAACATTACATGCGTCTATAACTATATATATCTTAACCTAAGGCCACCTAACATCTCGTATGTAATATTTGACAACATTCCAGGCGTGTCGGACCCTACTTCTCGGTGGGAACATTATATGCGTCTCTAACGTTATATATCCTAACCTAAGGCAACCTAACATCTCGGATGCAATATTTGACAACATTCCTGGCCTGTCGAACCCTACTTCTCGGAGGGAACAGTATATACGTCTATAGCGTCATATATCCTAACCTAAGGCAACCTAACATCTCGGATGTAACATTTGACAACATTCCAGGCGTGTCGGTCCCTACGTCTCGGTGGTAACATTACATGCGTCTATAACGGTATATATCCTAATCTAAGGCAACCTAACTTCTCGGATGTAACATTTGACAACATTCCAGTCGTGTCGGTCTCTACGTCTCGTGGTAACATTACATGCGTCTATAACGTTATATATCCTAACCTAAGGCAACCTAACAACTCGGATGTAACATTTGACAATATTTCTAGCGTGTCGGACCCTACTTCTCGGCGGGAACAGTATATACGTCTATAACGTCATATATCCTAACCTATGGCAACCTAACATCTCGGATGTAAGATTTGACAACATTCCAGGCGTGTTGGTCCCTACGTCTCGGTGGTAACATTACATGCGTCTATAACGTTATATATCCTAACCTAAGGCAACCTAACATCTCGGATGCAATATTTGACAACATTCCTGGCCTGTCGAACCCTACTTCTCGGAGGGAACAGCATATACGTCTATAACGTCATATATCCTAACCTAAGGCAACCTAACATCTCGGATGTAACATTTGACAACATTCCAGGCGTGTCGGTCCCTACGTCTCGGTGGTAACATTACATGCGTCTATAACGGTATATATCCTAATCTAAGGCAACCTAACAACTCGGATGTAACATTTGACAACATTTCTAGCGTGTCGGACCCTACTTCTCGGCGGGAACAGTATATACGTCTATAACGTCATATATCCTAACCTATGGCAACCTAACATCTCGGATGTAACATTTGACAACATTCCAGGCGTGTCGGTCCCTACGTCTCGGTGGTAACATTACATGCGTCTATACCGTTATATATCCTAACCTATGGCAACCTAACATCTCGGATGCAATATTTGACAACATTCCAGGCGTGTCGGTCCCTACGTCTCGGTGGTAACATTACATGCGTCTATAACTATATATATCTTAACCTAAGGCCACCTAACATCTCGTATGTAATATTTGACAACATTCCAGGCGTGTCGGACCCTACTTCTCGGTGGGAACATTATATGCGTCTCTAACGTTATATATCCTAACCTAAGGCAACCTAACATCTCGGATGCAATATTTGACAACATTCCTGGCCTGTCGAACCCTACTTCTCGGAGGGAACAGTATATACGTCTATAGCGTCATATATCCTAACCTAAGGCAACCTAACATCTCGGATGTAACATTTGACAACATTCCAGGCGTGTCGGTCCCTACGTCTCGGTGGTAACATTACATGCGTCTATAACGGTATATATCCTAATCTAAGGCAACCTAACATCTCGGATGCAATATTTGACAACATTCCTCGCCTGTCGAACCCTACTACTCGGAGGGAACAGCATATACGTCTATAACGTTGTACATCCTAATCTAAGGCAACCTAACATCTCGGATGCAATATTTGACAACATTCCTGGCCTGTCGAACCCTACTTCTCGGAGGGAACAGCATATACGTCTATAACGTCATATATCTTAACCTAAGGCAACCTAACATCTCGGATGTAACGTTTGACAACATTCCAGGCGTGTCGGTCCCTACGTCTCGGTGGTAACATTACATGCGTCTATACCGTTATATATCCTAATCTAAGGCAACCTAACAACTCGGATGTAACATTTGACAACATTTCTAGCGTGTCGGACCCTACTTCTCGGCGGGAACAGTATATACGTCTATAACGTCATATATCCTAACCTATGGCAACCTAACATCTCGGATGTAACATTTGACAACATTCCAGGCGTGTCGGTCCCTACGTCTCGGTGGTAACATTACATGCGTCTATAACGGTATATATCCTAATCTAAGGCAACCTAACATCTCGGATGCAATATTTGACAACATTCCTGGCCTGTCGAACCCTACTTCTCGGAGGGAACAGTATATACGTCTATAACGTTGTATATCCTAGCCTAAGGCAACCTAACATCTCGGATGTAACATTTGACAACATTCCAGGCGTGTCGGTCCCTACGTCTCGGTGGTAACATTACATGCGTCTATAACGTTATATATCCTAACCTAAGGCAACCTAACATCTCGGATGCAATAATTGACAAAATTCCTGGCCTGTCGAACACTACTTCTCGGAGGGAACAGTATATGCGTCTATAACGTCATATATCCTAACCTAAGGCAACCTAACATCTCGGATGTAACATTTGACAACATTCCAGGCGTGTCGGTCCCTACGTCTCGGTGGTAACATTACATGCGTCTATAACGGTATATATCCTAATCTAAGGCAACCTAACATCTCGGATGCAATATTTGACAACATTCCTGGCCTGTCGAACCCTACTTCTCGGAGGGAACAGTATATACGTCTATAACGTTATATATCCTAACCTAAGGCAACCTAACATCTCGGATGTAACGTTTGACAACATTCCAGGCGTGTCGGTCCCTACGTCTCGGTGGTAACATTACATGCGTCTATAACGGTATATATCCTAATCTAAGGCAACCTAACTTCTCGGATGTAACATTTAACAACATTCCAGTCGTGTCGGTCCCTACGTCTCGGTGGTAACATTACATGCGTCTATAACGTTATATATCCTAACATAAGGCAACCTAACAACTCGGATGTAACATTTGACAACATTTCTAGCGTGTCGGACCCTACTTCTCGGCGGGAACAGTATATACGTCTATAACGTCATATATCCTAACCTATGGCAACCTAACATCTCGGATGTAACATTTGACAACATTCCAGGCGTGTCGGTCCCTACGTCTCGGTGGTAACATTACATGCGTCTATAACGGTATATATCCTAATCTAAGGCAACCTAACATCTCGGATGCAATATTTGACAACATTCCTGGCCTGTCGAACCCTACTTCTCGGAGGGAATAGTATATACGTCTATAACGTTGTATATCCTAGCCTAAGGCAACCTAACATCTCGGATGTAACATTTGACAACATTCCAGGCGTGTCGGTCCCTACGTCTCGGTGGTAACATTACATGCGTCTATAACGTTATATATCCTAACCTAAGGCAACCTAACATCTCGGATGCAATAATTGACAAAATTCCTGGCCTGTCGAACACTACTTCTCGGAGGGTACAGTATATGCGTCTATAACGTCATATATCCTAACCTAAGGCAACCTAACATCTCGGATGTAACATTTGACAACATTCCAGGCGTGTCGGTCCCTACGTCTCGGTGGTAACATTACATGCGTCTATAACGGTATATATCCTACTCTAAGGCAACCTAACATCTCGGATGCAATATTTGACAACATTCCTGGCCTGTCGAACCCTACTTCTCGGAGGGAACAGTATATACGTCTATAACGTTATATATCCTAACCTAAGGCAACCTAACATCTCGGATGTAACGTTTGACAACATTCCAGGCGTGTCGGTCCCTACGTCTCGGTGGTAACATTACATGCGTCTATAACGGTATATATCCTAATCTAAGGCAACCTAACTTCTCGGATGTAACATTTAACAACATTCCAGTCGTGTCGGTCCCTACGTCTCGGTGGTAACATTACATGCATCTATAACGTTATATATCCTAACCTAAGGCAACCTAACAACTCGGATGTAACATTTGACAACATTTCTAGCGTGTCGGACCCTACTTCTCGGCGGGAACAGTATATACGTCTATAACGTCATATATCCTAACCTATGGCAACCTAACATCTCGGATGTAACATTTGACAACATTCCAGGCGTGTCGGTCCCTACGTCTCGGTGGTAACATTACATGCGTCTATAACGTTATATATCCTAACCTAAGGCAACCTATCATCTCGGATGCAATATTTGACAACATTCCTGGCCTGTCGAACCCTACGTCTCGGAGGGAACAGCATATACGTCTATAACGTCATATATCCTAACCTATGGCAACCTAACATCTCGGATGTAACATTTGACAACATTCCAGGCGTGTCGGTCCCTACGTCTCGGTGGTAACATTACATGCGTCTATAACGGTATGTATCCTAATCTAAGGCAACCTAGCAACTCGGATGTAACATTTGACAACATTTCTAGCGTGTCGGACCCTACTTCTCGGCGGGAACAGTATATACGTCTATAACGTCATATATCCTAACCTATGGCAACCTAACATCTCGGATGTAACATTTGACAACATTCCAGGCGTGTCGGTCCCTACGTCTCGGTGGTAACATTACATGCGTCTATACCGTTATATATCCTAACCTAAGGCAACCTAACATCTCGGATGCAATATTTGACAACATTCCTTGCCTGTCGAACCCTACTTCTCGGAGGGAACAGCATATACGTCTATAACGTCATATATCCTAACCTAAGGCAACCTAACATCTCGGATGTAACATTTGACAACATTCCAGGCGTGTCGGTCCCTACGTCTGGGTGGTAACATTACATGCGTCTATAACGGTATATATCCTAATCTAAGGCAACCTAACATCTCGGATGCAATATTTGACAACATTCCTGGCCTGTCGAACCCTACTTCTCGGAGGGAACAGTATATACGTCTATAATGTTATATATCCTAACCTAAGGCAACCTGACATCTCGGATGTATTATTCTACAACATTCCAGGCGTGTCGGACCCTACTTCTCGGTGGGAACATTATATGCGTCTATAACGTTGTATATCCTAATCTGAGGCAACCTAACATCTCGGATGTAACATTTGACAACATTCCAGGCGTGTCGGTCCCTACGTCTCGGTGGTAACATTACATGCGTCTATAACGGTATATATCCTAATCTAAGGCAACCTAACATCTCGGATGCAATATTTGACAACATTCCTCGCCTGTCGAACCCTACTACTCGGAGGGAACAGCATATACGTCTATAACGTTGTACATCCTAATCTAAGGCAACCTAACATCTCGGATGCAATATTTGACAACATTCCTGGCCTGTCGAACCCTACTTCTCGGAGGGAACAGTATATACGTCTATAGCGTCATATATCCTAACCTAAGGCAACCTAACATCTCGGATGTAACATTTGACAACATTCCAGGCGTGTCGGTCCCTACGTCTCGGTGGTAACATTACGTGCGTCTATAACGTTATATATGCTAACCTAAGGCAACCTAACATCTCGGATGTAACATTTGACAACATTCCAGGCGTGTCGGTCCCTACGTCTCGGTGGTAACATTACATGCGTCTATACCGTTATATATCCTAACCTAAGACAACCTAACATCTCGGATGCAATATTTCACAACATTCCTGGCCTGTCGAACCCTACTTCTCGGAGGGAACAGTATATACGTCTATAGCGTCATATATCCTAACCTAAGGCAACATAACATCTCGGATGTAACATTTGACAACATTCCAGGCGTGTCGGCCCCTACGTCTCGGTGGTAACATTACATGCGTCTATAACGTTATATATCCTAACCTAAGGCAACCTATCATCTCGGATGCAATATTTGACAACATTCCTGGCCTGTCGAACCCTACCTCTCGGAGGGAACAGCATATACGTCTATAACGTTATATATCCTAACCTATGGCAACCTAACATCTCGGATGTAACATTTGACAACATTCCAGGCGTGTCGGTCCCTACGTCTCGGTGGTAACATTACATGCGTCTATAACGGTATGTATCCTAATCTAAGGCAACCTAGCAACTCGGATGTAACATTTGACAACATTTCTAGCGTGTCGGACCCTACTTCTCGGCGGGAACAGTATATACGTCTATAACGTCATATATCCTAACCTATGGCAACCTAACATCTCGGATGTAACATTTGACAACATTCCAGGCGTGTCGGTCCCTACGTCTTGGTGGTAACATTACATGCGTCTATACCGTTATATATCCTAACCTAAGGCAACCTAACATCTCGGATGCAATATTTGACAACATTCCTTGCCTGTCGAACCCTACTTCTCGGAGGGAACAGCATATACGTCTATAACGTCATATATCCTAACCTAAGGCAACCTAACATCTCGGATGTAACATTTGACAACATTCCAGGCGTGTCGGTCCCTACGTCTGGGTGGTAACATTACATGCGTCTATAACGGTATATATCCTAATCTAAGGCAACCTAACATCTCGGATGTAACATTTGACAACATTCCAGGCGTGTCGGTCCCTACGTCTCGGTGGTAACATTACATGCGTCTATAACGGTATATATCCTAATCTAAGGCAACCTAACATCCCGGATGCAATATTTGAGAACATTCCTGGCCTGTCGAACCCTACTTCTCGGAGGGAACAGTATATACGTCTATAACGTTATATATCCTAACCTAAGGCAACCTAACATCTCGGATGTAACATTTGACAACATTCCAGGCGTGTCGGTCCCTACGTCTCGGTGGTAACATTACATGCGTCTATAACGGTATATATCCTAATCTAAGGCAACCTAACTTCTCGGATGTAACATTTGACAACATTCCAATCGTGTCGGTCCCTACGTCTCGGTGGTAACATTACATGCGTCTATAACGTTATATATCCTAACCTAAGGCAACCTAACAACTCGGATGTAACATTTGACAACATTTCTAGCGTGTCGGACCCTACTTCTCGGAGGGAACAGCATATATGTCTATAACGTCATATATCCTAACCTAAGGCAACCTAACATCTCGGATGTAACATTTGACAACATTCCAGGCGTGTCGGTCCCTACGTCTCGGTGGTAACATTACATGCGTCTATAACGTCATATATCCTAACCTAAGGCAACCTAACATCTCGAATGTAACATTTGACAACATTCCAGGCGTGTCGGTCCCTACGTCTCGGTGGTAACATTACATGCGTCTATAACGGTATATATCCTAATCTAAGGCAACCTAACTTCTCGGATGTAACATTTGACAACATTCCAGTCGTGTCGGTCTCTACGTCTCGTGGTAACATTACATGCGTCTATAACGTTATATATCCTAACCTAAGGCAACCTAACAACTCGGATGTAACATTTGACAATATTTCTAGCGTGTCGGACCCTACTTCTCGGCGGGAACAGTATATACGTCTATAGCGTCATATATCCTAACCTAAGGCAACATAACATCTCGGATGTAACATTTGACAACATTCCAGGCTTGTCGGCCCCTACGTCTCGGTGGTAACATTACATGCGTCTATAACGTTATATATCCTAACCTAAGGCAACCTATCATCTCGGATGCAATATTTGACAACATTCCTGGCCTGTCGAACCCTACCTCTCGGAGGGAACAGCATATACGTATATAACGTCATATATCCTAACCTATGGCAACCTAACATCTCGGATGTAACATTTGACAACATTCCAGGCGTGTCGGTCCCTACGTCTCGGTGGTAACATTACATGCGTCTATAACGGTATGTATCCTAATCTAAGGCAACCTAGCAACTCGGATGTAACATTTGACAACATTTCTAGCGTGTCGGACCCTACTTCTCGGCGGGAACAGTATATACGTCTATAACGTCATATATCCTAACCTATGGCAACCTAACATCTCGGATGTAACATTTGACAACATTCCAGGCGTGTCGGTCCCTACGTCTCGGTGGTAACATTACATGCGTCTATACCGTTATATATCCTAACCTAAGGCAACCTAACATCTCGGATGCAATATTTGACAACATTTCTTGCCTGTCGAACCCTACTTCTCGGAGGGAACAGCATATACGTCTATAACGTCATATATCCTAACCTAAGGCAACCTAACATCTCGGATGTAACATTTGACAACATTCCAGGCGTGTCGGTCCCTACGTCTGGGTGGTAACATTACATGCGTCTATAACGGTATATATCCTAATCTAAGGCAACCTAACATCTCGGATGCAATATTTGACAACATTCCTGGCCTGTCGAACCCTACTTCTCGGAGGGAACAGTATATACGTCTATAATGTTATATATCCTAACCTAAGGCAACCTGACATCTCGGATGTATTATTCTACAACATTCCAGGCGTGTCGGACCCTACTTCTCGGTGGGAACATTATATGCGTCTATAACGTTGTATATCCTAATCTGAGGCAACCTAACATCTCGGATGTAACATTTGACAACATTCCAGGCGTGTCGGTCCCTACGTCTCGGTGGTAACATTACATGCGTCTATAACGGTATATATCCTAATCTAAGGCAACCTAACATCCCGGATGCAATATTTGAGAACATTCCTGGCCTGTCGAACCCTACTTCTCGGAGGGAACAGTATATACGTCTATAACGTTATATATCCTAACCTAAGGCAACCTAACATCTCGGATGTAACATTTGACAACATTCCAGGCGTGTCGGTCCCTACGTCTCGGTGGTAACATTACATGCGTCTATAACGGTATATATCCTAATCTAAGGCAACCTAACTTCTCGGATGTAACATTTGACAACATTCCAATCGTGTCGGTCCCTACGTCTCGGTGGTAACATTACATGCGTCTATAACGTTATATATCCTAACCTAAGGCAACCTAACAACTCGGATGTAACATTTGACAACATTTCTAGCCTGTCGGACCCTACTTCTCGGAGGGAACAGCATATATGTCTATAACGTCATATATCCTAACCTAAGGCAACCTAACATCTCGGATGTAACATTTGACAACATTCCAGGCGTGTCGGTCCCTACGTCTCGGTGGTAACATTACATGCGTCTATAACGTCATATATCCTAACCTAAGGCAACCTAACATCTCGAATGTAACATTTGACAACATTCCAGGCGTGTCGGTCCCTACGTCTCGGTGGTAACATTACATGCGTCTATAACGGTATATATCCTAATCTAAGGCAACCTAACTTCTCGGATGTAACATTTGACAACATTCCAGTCGTGTCGGTCTCTACGTCTCGTGGTAACATTACATGCGTCTATAACGTTATATATCCTAACCTAAGGCAACCTAACAACTCGGATGTAACATTTGACAATATTTCTAGCGTGTCGGACCCTACTTCTCGGCGGGAACAGTATATACGTCTATAATGTCATATATCCTAACCTATGGCAACCTAACATCTCGGATGTAAGATTTGACAACATTCCAGGCGTGTTGGTCCCTACGTCTCGGTGGTAACATTACATGCGTCTATAACGTTATATATCCTAACCTAAGGCAACCTAACATCTCGGATGCAATATTTGACAACATTCCTGGCCTGTCGAACCCTACTTCTCGGAGGGAACAGCATATACGTCTATAACGTCATATATCCTAACCAAAGGCAACCTAACATCTCGGATGTAACATTTGACAACATTCCAGGCGTGTCGGTCCCTACGTCTCGGTGGTAACATTACATGCGTCTATAACGGTATATATCCTAATCTAAGGCAACCTAACAACTCGGATGTAACATTTGACAACATTTCTAGCGTGTCGGACCCTACTTCTCGGCGGGAACAGTATATACGTCTATAACGTCATATATCCTAACCTATGGCAACCTAACATCTCGGATGTAACATTTGACAACATTCCAGGCGTGTCGGTCCCTACGTCTCGGTGGTAACATTACATGCGTCTATACCGTTATATATCCTAACCTATGGCAACCTAACATCTCGGATGCAATATTTGACAACATTCCAGGCGTGTCGGTCCCTACGTCTCGGTGGTAACATTACATGCGTCTATAACTATATATATCTTAACCTAAGGCCACCTAACATCTCGTATGTAATATTTGACAACATTCCAGGCGTGTCGGACCCTACTTCTCGGTGGGAACATTATATGCGTCTATAACGTTATATATCCTAACCTAAGGCAACCTAACATCTCGGATGCAATATTTGACAACATTCCTGGCCTGTCGAACCCTACTTCTCGGAGGGAACAGTATATACGTCTATAGCGTCATATATCCTAACCTAAGGCAACCTAACATCTCGGATGTAACATTTGACAACATTCCAGGCGTGTCGGTCCCTACGTCTCGGTGGTAACATTACATGCGTCTATAACGTTATATATCCTAACCTAAGGCAACCTAACATCTCGGATGCAATATTTGACAACATTCCTGGCCTGTCGAACCCTACTTCTCGGAGGGAACAGTATATACGTCTATAGCGTCATATATCCTAACCTAAGGCAACCTAACATCTCGGATGTAACATTTGACAACATTCCTGGCCTGTCGAACCCTACTTCTCGGAGGGAACAGTATATACGTCTATAACGTTGTATATCCTAGCCTAAGGCAACCTAACATCTCGGATGTAACATTTGACAACATTCCAGGCGTGTCGGTCCCTACGTCTCGGTGGTAACATTACATGCGTCTATAACGTTATATATCCTAACCTAAGGCAACCTAACAACTCGGATGTAACATTTGACAACATTTCTAGCGTGTCGGACCCTACTTCTCGGCGGGAACAGTATATACGTCTATAACGTCATATATCCTAACCTATGGCAACCTAACATCTCGGATGTAAGATTTGACAACATTCCAGGCGTGTTGGTCCCTACGTCTCGGTGGTAACATTACATGCGTCTATAACGTTATATATCCTAACCTAAGGCAACCTAACATCTCGGATGCAATATTTGACAACATTCCTGGCCTGTCGAACCCTACTTCTCGGAGGGAACAGCATATACGTCTATAACGTCATATATCCTAACCTAAGGCAACCTAACATCTCGGATGTAACATTTGACAACATTCCAGGCGTGACGGTCCCTACGTCTCGGTGGTAACATTACATGCGTCTATAACGGTATATATCCTAATCTAAGGCAACCTAACAACTCGGATGTAACATTTGACAACATTTCTAGCGTGTCGGACCCTACTTCTCGGCGGGAACAGTATACACGTCTATAACGTCATATATCCTAACCTATGGCAACCTAACATCTCGGATGTAACATTTGACAACATTCCAGGCGTGTCGGTCCCTACGTCTCGGTGATAACATTACATGCGTCTATACCGTTATATATCCTAACCTATGGCAACCTAACATCTCGGATGCAATATTTGACAACATTCCAGGCGTGTCGGTCCCTACGTCTCGGTGGTAACATTACATGCGTCTATAACTATATATATCTTAACCTAAGGCCACCTAACATCTCGTATGTAATATTTGACAACATTCCAGGCGTGTCGGACCCTACTTCTCGGTGGGAACATTATATGCGTCTATAAAGTTATATATCCTAACCTAAGGCAACCTAACATCTCGGATGCAATATTTGACAAAATTCCTGGCCTGTCGAACACTACTTCTCGGAGGGAACAGTATATGCGTCTATAACGTCATATATCCTAACCTAAGGCAACCTAACATCTCGGATGTAACATTTGACAACATTCCAGGCGTGTCGGTCCCTACGTCTCGGTGGTAACATTACATGCGTCTATAACGGTATATATCCTAATCTAAGGCAACTTAACATCTCGGATGCAATATTTGACAACATTCCTGGCCTGTCGAACCCTACTTCTCGGAGGGAACAGTATATACGTCTATAACGTTATATATCCTAACCTAAGGCAACCTAACATCTCGAAGGTAACATTTGACAACATTCCAGGCGTGTCGGTCCCTACGTCTCGGTGGTAACATTACATGCGTCTATAACGGTATATATCCTAATCTAAGGCAACCTAACTTCTCGGATGTAACATTTGACAACATTCCAGGCGTGTCGGTCCCTACGTCTCGGTGGTAACATTACATGCGTCTATAACGGTATATATCCTAATCTAAGGCAACCTAACAACTCGGATGTAACATTTGACAACATTTCTAGCGTGTCGGACCCTACCTCTCGGCGGGAACAGTATATACGTCTATAACGTCATATATCCTAACCTATGGCAACCTAACATCTCGGATGTAACATTTGACAACATTCCAGGCGTGTCGGTCCCTACGTCTCGGTGGTAACATTACATGCGTCTATACCGTTATATATCCTAACCTAAGGCAACCTAACATCTCGGATGCAATATTTGACAACATCCCTTGCCTGTCGAACCCTACTTCTCGGAGGGAACAGCATATACGTCTATAACGTCATATATTCTAACCTAAGGCAACCTAACCTCTCGGATGTAACATTTGACAACATTCCAAGCGTGTCGGTCCCCACGTCTGGGTGGTAACATTACATGCGTCTATAACGGTATATATCCTAATCTAAGGCAACCTAACATCTCGCATGCAATATTTGACAACATTCCTGGCCTTTCGAACCCTACTTCTCGGAGGGAACAGTATATACGTCTATAATGTTATATATCCTAACCTAAGGCAACCTGACATCTCGGATGTATTATTCTACAACATTCCAGGCGTGTCGGACCCTACTTCTCGGTGGGAACATTATATGCGTCTATAACGTTGTATATCCTAATCTGAGGCAACCTAACATCTCGGATGTAACATTTGACAACATTCCAGGCGTGTCGGTCCCTACGTCTCGGTGGTAACATTACATGCGTCTATAACGGTATATATCCTAATCTAAGGCAACCTAACATCTCGGATGCAATATTTGACAACATTCCTCGCCTGTCGAACCCTACTACTCGGAGGGAACAGCATATACGTCTATAACGTTGTACATCCTAATCTAAGGCAACCTAACATCTCGGATGCAATATTTGACAACATTCCTGGCCTGACGAACCCTACTTCTCGGAGGGAACAGTATATACGTCTATAGCGTCATATATCCTAACCTAAGGCAACCTAACATCTCGGATGTAACATTTGACAACATTCCAGGCGTGTCGGTCCCTACGTCTCAATGGTAACATTACATGCGTCTATAACGTTATATATCCTAACCTAAGGCAACCTAACATCTCGGATGCAATATTTGACAACATTCCAGGCGTGTCGGTCCCTACGTCTCGGTGGTAACATTACATGCGTCTATAACGGTATATATCCTAATCTAAGGCAACCTAACATCCCGGATGCAATATTTGACAACATTCCTGGCCTGTCGAACCCTACTTCTCGGAGGGAACAGTATATACGTCTATAACGTTATATATCCTAACCTAAGGCAACCTAACATCTCGGATGTAACATTTGACAACATTCCAGGCGTGTCGGTCCCTACGTCTCGGTGGTAACATTACATGCGTCTATAACGGTATATATCCTAATCTAAGGCAACCTAACTTCTCGGATGTAACATTTGACAACATTCCAATCGTGTCGGTCCCTACGTCTCGGTGGTAACATTACATGCGTCTATAACGTTATATATCCTAACCTAAGGCAACCTAACATCTCGGATGCAATATTTGACAACATTCCTGGCCTGTCGAACCCTACTTCTCGGAGGGAACAGCATATACGTCTATAACGTCATATATCCTAACCTAAGGCAACCTAACATCTCGGATGTAACATTTGACAACATTCCAGGCGTGTCGGTCCCTACGTCTCGGTGGTAACATTACATGCGTCTATAACGGTATATATCCTAATCTAAGGCAACCTAACAACTCGGATGTAACATTTGACAACATTTCTAGCGTGTCGGACCCTACTTCTCGGCGGGAACAGTATATACGTCTATAACGTCATATATCCTAACCTATGGCAACCTAACATCTCGGATGTAACATTTGACAACATTCCAGGCGTGTCGGTCCCTACGTCTCGGTGGTAACATTACATGCGTCTATACCGTTATATATCCTAACCTATGGCAACCTAACATCTCGGATGCAATATTTGACAACATTCCAGGCGTGTCGGTCCCTACGTCTCGGTGGTAACATTACATGCGTCTATAACTATATATATCTTAACCTAAGGCCACCTAACATCTCGTATGTAATATTTGACAACATTCCAGGCGTGTCGGACCCTACTTCTCGGTGGGAACATTATATGCGTCTATAACGTTATATATCCTAACCTAAGGCAACCTAACATCTCGGATGCAATATTTGACAACATTCCTGGCCTGTCGAACCCTACTTCTCGGAGGGAACAGTATATACGTCTATAGCGTCATATATCCTAACCTAAGGCAACCTAACATCTCGGATGTAACATTTGACAACATTCCAGGCGTGTCGGTCCCTACGTCTCGGTGGTAACATTACATGCGTCTATAACGTTATATATCCTAACCTAAGGCAACCTAACATCTCGGATGCAATATTTGACAACATTCCTGGCCTGTCGAACCCTACTTCTCGGAGGGAACAGTATATACGTCTATAGCGTCATATATCCTAACCTAAGGCAACCTAACATCTCGGATGTAACATTTGACAACATTCCTGGCCTGTCGAACCCTACTTCTCGGAGGGAACAGTATATACGTCTATAACGTTGTATATCCTAGCCTAAGGCAACCTAACATCTCGGATGTAACATTTGACAACATTCCAGGCGTGTCGGTCCCTACGTCTCGGTGGTAACATTAGATGCGTCTATAACGGTATATATCCTAATCTAAGGCAACCTAACATCTCGGATGCAATATTTGACAACATTCCTGGCCTGTCGAACCCTACTTCTCGGAGGGAACAGTATATACGTCTATAACGTTATATATCCTAAGCTAAGGCAACCTAACATCTCGGATGTAACATTTGACAACATTCCAGGCGTGTCGGTCCCTACGTCTCGGTGGTAACATTACATGCGTCTATAACGGTATATATCCTAATCTAAGGCAACCTAACTTCTCGGATGTAACATTTGACAACATTCCAGGCGTGTCGGTCCCTACGTCTCAATGGTAACATTACATGCGTCTATAACGTTATATATCCTAACCTAAGGCAACCTAACATCTCGGATGCAATATTTGACAACATTCCTAGCCTGTCGAACCCTACTTCTCGGAGGGAACAGTATATACGTCTATAGCGTCATATATCCTAACCTAAGGCAACCTAACATCTCGGATGTAACATTTGACAACATTCCAGGCGTGTCGGTCCCTACGTCTCGGTGGTAACATTACATGCGTCTATAACGTTATATATACTAACCTAAGGCAACCTAACATCTCGGATGCAATATTTGACAAAATTCCTGGCCTGTCGAACACTACTTCTCGGAGGGAACAGTATATGCGTCTATAACGTCATATATCCTAACCTAAGGCAACCTAACATCTCGGATGTAACATTTGACAACATTCCAGGCGTGTCGGTCCCTACGTCTCGGTGGTAACATTACATGCGTCTATAACGGTATATATCCTAATCTAAGGCAACCTAACATCTCGGATGCAATATTTGACAACATTCCTGGCCTGTCGAACCCTACTTCTCGGAGGGAACAGTATATACGTCTATAACGTTATATATCCTAACCTAAGGCAACCTAACATCTCGAAGGTAACATTTGACAACATTCCAGGCGTGTCGGTCCCTACGTCTCGGTGGTAACATTACATGCGTCTATAACGGTATATATCCTAATCTAAGGCAACCTAACTTCTCGGATGTAACATTTGACAACATTCCAGGCGTGTCGGTCCCTACGTCTCGGTGGTAACATTACATGCGTCTATAACGGTATATATCCTAATCTAAGGCAACCTAACAACTCGGATGTAACATTTGACAACATTTCTAGCGTGTCGGACCCTACCTCTCGGCGGGAACAGTATATACGTCTATAACGTCATATATCCTAACCTATGGCAACCTAACATCTCGGATGTAACATTTGACAACATTCCAGGCGTGTCGGTCCCTACGTCTCGGTGGTAACATTACATGCGTCTATACCGTTATATATCCTAACCTAAGGCAACCTAACATCTCGGATGCAATATTTGACAACATCCCTTGCCTGTCGAACCCTACTTCTCGGAGGGAACAGCATATACGTCTTTAACGTCATATATTCTAACCTAAGGCAACCTAACCTCTCGGATGTAACATTTGACAACATTCCAAGCGTGTCGGTCCCCACGTCTGGGTGGTAACATTACATGCGTCTATAACGGTATATATCCTAATCTAAGGCAACCTAACATCTCGCATGCAATATTTGACAACATTCCTGGCCTTTCGAACCCTACTTCTCGGAGGGAACAGTATATACGTCTATAATGTTATATATCCTAACCTAAGGCAACCTGACATCTCGGATGTATTATTCTACAACATTCCAGGCGTGTCGGACCCTACTTCTCGGTGGGAACATTATATGCGTCTATAACGTTGTATATCCTAATCTGAGGCAACCTAACATCTCGGATGTAACATTTGACAACATTCCAGGCGTGTCGGTCCCTACGTCTCGGTGGTAACATTACATGCGTCTATAACGGTATATATCCTAATCTAAGGCAACCTAACATCTCGGATGCAATATTTGACAACATTCCTCGCCTGTCGAACCCTACTACTCGGAGGGAACAGCATATACGTCTATAACGTTGTACATCCTAATCTAAGGCAACCTAACATCTCGGATGCAATATTTGACAACATTCCTGGCCTGTCGGTCCCTACGTCTCGGTGGTAACATTACGTGCGTCTATAACGTTATATATGCTAACCTAAGGCAACCTAACATCTCGGATGTAACATTTGACAACATTCCAGGCGTGTCGGTCCCTACGTCTCGGTGGTAACATTACATGCGTCTATACCGTTATATATCCTAACCTAAGACAACCTAACATCTCGGATGCAATATTTGACAACATTCCTGGCCTGTCGAACCCTACTTCTCGGAGGGAACAGTATATACGTCTATAATGTTATATATCCTAACCTAAGGCAACCTGACATCTCGGATGTATTATTCTACAACATTCCAGGCGTGTCGGACCCTACTTCTCGGTGGGAACATTATATGCGTCTATAACGTTGTATATCCTAATCTAAGGCAACCTAACTTCTCGGATGTAACATTTGACAACATTCCAGTCGTGTCGGTCTCTACGTCTCGTGGTAACATTACATGCGTCTATAACGTTATATATCCTAACCTAAGGCAACCTAACAACTCGGATGTAACATTTGACAACATTTCTAGCGTGTCGGACCCTACTTCTCGGCGGGAACAGTATATACGTCTATAACGTCATATATCCTAACCTATGGCAACCTAACATCTCGGATGTAAGATTTGACAACATTCCAGGCGTGTTGGTCCCTACGTCTCGGTGGTAACATTACATGCGTCTATAACGTTATATATCCTAACCTAAGGCAACCTAACATCTCGGATGCAATATTTGACAACATTCCTGGCCTGTCGAACCCTACTTCTCGGAGGGAACAGCATATACGTCTATAACGTCATATATCCTAACCTAAGGCAACCTAACATCTCGGATGTAACATTTGACAACATTCCAGGCGTGTCGGTCCCTACGTCTCGGTGGTAACATTACATGCGTCTATAACGGTATATATCCTAATCTAAGGCAACCTAACAACTCGGATGTAACATTTGACAACATTTCTAGCGTGTCGGACCCTACTTCTCGGCGGGAACAGTATATACGTCTATAACGTCATATATCCTAACCTATGGCAACCTAACATCTCGGATGTAACATTTGACAACATTCCAGGCGTGTCGGTCCCTACGTCTCGGTGGTAACATTACATGCGTCTATACCGTTATATATCCTAACCTATGGCAACCTAACATCTCGGATGCAATATTTGACAACATTCCAGGCGTGTCGGTCCCTACGTCTCGGTGGTAACATTACATGCGTCTATAACTATATATATCTTAACCTAAGGCCACCTAACATCTCGTATGTAATATTTGACAACATTCCAGGCGTGTCGGACCCTACTTCTCGGTGGGAACATTATATGCGTCTATAACGTTATATATCCTAACCTAAGGCAACCTAACATCTCGGATGCAATATTTGACAACATTCCTGGCCTGTCGAACCCTACTTCTCGGAGGGAACAGTATATACGTCTATAGCGTCATATATCCTAACCTAAGGCAACCTAACATCTCGGATGTAACATTTGACAACATTCCAGGCGTGTCGGTCCCTACGTCTCGGTGGTAACATTACATGCGTCTATAACGTTATATATCCTAACCTAAGGCAACCTAACATCTCGGATGCAATATTTGACAACATTCCTGGCCTGTCGAACCCTACTTCTCGGAGGGAACAGTATATACGTCTATAGCGTCATATATCCTAACCTAAGGCAACCTAACATCTCGGATGTAACATTTGACAACATTCCTGGCCTGTCGAACCCTACTTCTCGGAGGGAACAGTATATACGTCTATAACGTTGTATATCCTAGCCTAAGGCAACCTAACATCTCGGATGTAACATTTGACAACATTCCAGGCGTGTCGGTCCCTACGTCTCGGTGGTAACATTAGATGCGTCTATAACGGTATATATCCTAATCTAAGGCAACCTAACATCTCGGATGCAATATTTGACAACATTCCTGGCCTGTCGAACCCTACTTCTCGGAGGGAACAGTATATACGTCTATAACGTTATATATCCTAAGCTAAGGCAACCTAACATCTCGGATGTAACATTTGACAACATTCCAGGCGTGTCGGTCCCTACGTCTCGGTGGTAACATTACATGCGTCTATAACGGTATATATCCTAATCTAAGGCAACCTAACTTCTCGGATGTAACATTTGACAACATTCCAGGCGTGTCGGTCCCTACGTCTCAATGGTAACATTACATGCGTCTATAACGTTATATATCCTAACCTAAGGCAACCTAACATCTCGGATGCAATATTTGACAACATTCCTAGCCTGTCGAACCCTACTTCTCGGAGGGAACAGTATATACGTCTATAGCGTCATATATCCTAACCTAAGGCAACCTAACATCTCGGATGTAACATTTGACAACATTCCAGGCGTGTCGGTCCCTACGTCTCGGTGGTAACATTACATGCGTCTATAACGTTATATATCCTAACCTAAGGCAACCTAACATCTCGGATGCAATATTTGACAAAATTCCTGGCCTGTCGAACACTACTTCTCGGAGGGAACAGTATATGCGTCTATAACGTCATATATCCTAACCTAAGGCAACCTAACATCTCGGATGTAACATTTGACAACATTCCAGGCGTGTCGGTCCCTACGTCTCGGTGGTAACATTACATGCGTCTATAACGGTATATATCCTAATCTAAGGCAACCTAACATCTCGGATGCAATATTTGACAACATTCCTGGCCTGTCGAACCCTACTTCTCGGAGGGAACAGTATATACGTCTATAACGTTATATATCCTAACCTAAGGCAACCTAACATCTCGAAGGTAACATTTGACAACATTCCAGGCGTGTCGGTCCCTACGTCTCGGTGGTAACATTACATGCGTCTATAACGGTATATATCCTAATCTAAGGCAACCTAACTTCTCGGATGTAACATTTGACAACATTCCAGGCGTGTCGGTCCCTACGTCTCGGTGGTAACATTACATGCGTCTATAACGGTATATATCCTAATCTAAGGCAACCTAACAACTCGGATGTAACATTTGACAACATTTCTAGCGTGTCGGACCCTACCTCTCGGCGGGAACAGTATATACGTCTATAACGTCATATATCCTAACCTATGGCAACCTAACATCTCGGATGTAACATTTGACAACATTCCAGGCGTGTCGGTCCCTACGTCTCGGTGGTAACATTACATGCGTCTATACCGTTATATATCCTAACCTAAGGCAACCTAACATCTCGGATGCAATATTTGACAACATCCCTTGCCTGTCGAACCCTACTTCTCGGAGGGAACAGCATATACGTCTTTAACGTCATATATTCTAACCTAAGGCAACCTAACCTCTCGGATGTAACATTTGACAACATTCCAAGCGTGTCGGTCCCCACGTCTGGGTGGTAACATTACATGCGTCTATAACGGTATATATCCTAATCTAAGGCAACCTAACATCTCGCATGCAATATTTGACAACATTCCTGGCCTTTCGAACCCTACTTCTCGGAGGGAACAGTATATACGTCTATAATGTTATATATCCTAACCTAAGGCAACCTGACATCTCGGATGTATTATTCTACAACATTCCAGGCGTGTCGGACCCTACTTCTCGGTGGGAACATTATATGCGTCTATAACGTTGTATATCCTAATCTGAGGCAACCTAACATCTCGGATGTAACATTTGACAACATTCCAGGCGTGTCGGTCCCTACGTCTCGGTGGTAACATTACATGCGTCTATAACGGTATATATCCTAATCTAAGGCAACCTAACATCTCGGATGCAATATTTGACAACATTCCTCGCCTGTCGAACCCTACTACTCGGAGGGAACAGCATATACGTCTATAACGTTGTACATCCTAATCTAAGGCAACCTAACATCTCGGATGCAATATTTGACAACATTCCTGGCCTGTCGGTCCCTACGTCTCGGTGGTAACATTACGTGCGTCTATAACGTTATATATGCTAACCTAAGGCAACCTAACATCTCGGATGTAACATTTGACAACATTCCAGGCGTGTCGGTCCCTACGTCTCGGTGGTAACATTACATGCGTCTATACCGTTATATATCCTAACCTAAGACAACCTAACATCTCGGATGCAATATTTGACAACATTCCTGGCCTGTCGAACCCTACTTCTCGGAGGGAACAGTATATACGTCTATAATGTTATATATCCTAACCTAAGGCAACCTGACATCTCGGATGTATTATTCTACAACATTCCAGGCGTGTCGGACCCTACTTCTCGGTGGGAACATTATATGCGTCTATAACGTTGTATATCCTAATCTGAGGCAACCTAACATCTCGGATGTAACATTTGACAACATTCCAGACGTGTCGGTCCCTACATCTCGGTGGTAACATTACATGCGTCTATACCGTTATATATCCTAACCTAAGGCAACCTAACATCTCGGATGTAACATTTGACAACATTCCAGGCGTGTCGGTCCCTACGTCTCGGTGGTAACATTACATGCGTCTATAACGGTATATATCCTAATCTAAGGCAACCTAACAACTCGGATGTAACATTTGACAACATTTCTAGCGTGTCGGACCCTACTTCTCGGCGGGAACAGTATATACGTCTATAACGTCATATATCCTAACCTATGGCAACCTAACATCTCGGATGTAACATTTGACAACATTCCAGTCGTGTCGGTCCCTACGTCTCGGTGGTAACATTACATGCGTCTATACCGTTATATATCCTAACCTAAGGCAACCTAACATCTCGGATGCAATATTTGGCAACATCCCTTGCCTGTCGAACCCTACTTCTCGGAGGGAACAGCATATACGTCTATAACGTCATATATTCTAACCTAAGGCAACCTAACCTCTCGGATGTAACATTTGACAACATTCCAAGCGTGTCGGTCCCCACGTCTGGGTGGTAACATTACATGCGTCTATAACGGTATATATCCTAATCTAAGGCAACCTAACATCTCGGATGCAATATTTGACAACATTCCTGGCCTTTCGAACCCTACTTCTCGGAGGGAACAGTATATACGTCTATAATGTTATATATCCTAACCTAAGGCAACCTGACATCTCGGATGTATTATTCTACAACATTCCAGGCGTGTCGGACCCTACTTCTCGGTGGGAACATTATATGCGTCTATAACGTTGTATATCCTAATCTGAGGCAACCTAACATCTCGGATGTAACATTTGACAACATTCCAGGCGTGTCGGTCCCTACGTCTCGGTGGTAACATTACATGCGTCTATAACGGTATATATCCTAATCTAAGGCAACCTAACATCTCGGATGCAATATTTGACAACATTCCTCGCCTGTCGAACCCTACTACTCGGAGGGAACAGCATATACGTCTATAACGTTGTACATCCTAATCTAAGGCAACCTAACATCTCGGATGCAATATTTGACAACATTCCTGGCCTGTCGAACCCTACTTCTCGGAGGGAACAGTATATACGTCTATAGCGTCATATATCCTAACCTAAGGCAACCTAACATCTCGGATGTAACATTTGACAACATTCCAGGCGTGTCGGACCCTACTTCTCGGCGGGAACAGTATATACGTCTATAACGTCATATATCCTAACCTATGGCAATCTAACATCTCGGATGTAAGATTTGACAACATTCCAGGCGTGTTGGTCCCTACGTCTCGGTGGTAACATTACATGCGTCTATAACGTTATATATCCTAACCTAAGGGAACATAACATCTCGGATGCAATATTTGACAACATTCCTGGCCTGTCGAACCCTACTTCTCGGAGGGAACAGCATATACGTCTATAACGTCATATATCCTAACCTAAGGCAACCTAACATCTCGGATGTAACATTTGACAACATTCCAGGCGTGTCGGTCCCTACGTCTCGGTGGTAACATTACATGCGTCTATAACGGTATATATCCTAATCTAAGGCAACCTAACAACTCGGATGTAACATTTGACAACATTTCTAGCGTGTCGGACCCTACTTCTCGGCGGGAACAGTATACACGTCTATAACGTCATATATCCTAACCTATGGCAACCTAACATCTCGGATGTAACATTTGACAACATTCCAGGCGTGTCGGTCCCTACGTCTCGGTGGTAACATTACATGCGTCTATACCGTTATATATCCTAACCTATGGCAACCTAACATCTCGGATGCAATATTTGACAACATTCCAGGCGTGTCGGTCCCTACGTCTCGGTGGTAACATTACATGCGTCTATAACTATATATATCTTAACCTAAGGCCACCTAACATCTCGTATGTAATATTTGACAACATTCCAGGCGTGTCGGACCCTACTTCTCGGTGGGAACATTATATGCGTCTATAACGTTATATATCCTAACCTAAGGCAACCTAACATCTCGGATGCAATATTTGACAACATTCCTGGCCTGTCGAACCCTACTTCTCGGAGGGAACAGTATATACGTCTATAGCGTCATATATCCTAACCTAAGGCAACCTAACATCTCGGATGTAACATTTGACAACATTCCAGGCGTGTCGGTCCCTACGTCTCAATGGTAACATTACATGCGTCTATAACGTTATATATCCTAACCTAAGGCAACCTAACATCTCGGATGCAATATTTGACAACATTCCTGGCCTGTCGAACCCTACTTCTCGGAGGGAACAGTATATACGTCTATAGCGTCATATATCCTAACCTAAGGCAACCTAACATCTCGGATGTAACATTTGACAACATTCCAGGCGTGTCGGTCCCTACGTCTCGGTGGTAACATTACATGCGTCTATAACGTTATATATCCTAACCTAAGGCAACCTAACATCTCGGATGCAATATTTGACAAAATTCCTGGCCTGTCGAACACTACTTCTCGGAGGGAACAGTATATGCGTCTATAACGTCATATATCCTAACCTAAGGCAACCTAACATCTCGGATGTAACATTTGACAACATTCCAGGCGTGTCGGTCCCTACGTCTCGGTGGTAACATTACATGCGTCTATAACGGTATATATCCTAATCTAAGGCAACCTAACATCTCGGATGCAATATTTGACAACATTCCTGGCCTGTCGAACCCTACTTCTCGGAGGGAACAGTATATACGTCTATAACGTTATATATCCTAACCTAAGGCAACCTAACATCTCGAAGGTAACATTTGACAACATTCCAGGCGTGTCGGTCCCTACGTCTCGGTGGTAACATTACATGCGTCTATAACGGTATATATCCTAAACTAAGGCAACCTAACTTCTCGGATGTAACATTTGACAACATTCCAGGCGTGTCGGTCCCTACGTCTCGGTGGTAACATTACATGCGTCTATAACGGTATATATCCTAATCTAAGGCAACCTAACAACTCGGATGTAACATTTGACAACATTTCTAGCGTGTCGGACCCTACCTCTCGGCGGGAACAGTATATACGTCTATAACGTCATATATCCTAACCTATGGCAACCTAACATCTCGGATGTAACATTTGACAACATTCCAGGCGTGTCGGTCCCTACGTCTCGGTGGTAACATTACATGCGTCTATACCGTTATATATCCTAACCTAAGGCAACCTAACATCTCGGATGCAATATTTGACAACATCCCTTGCCTGTCGAACCCTACTTCTCGGAGGGAACAGCATATACGTCTATAACGTCATATATTCTAACCTAAGGCAACCTAACCTCTCGGATGTAACATTTGACAACATTCCAAGCGTGTCGGTCCCCACGTCTGGGTGGTAACATTACATGCGTCTATAACGGTATATATCCTAATCTAAGGCAACCTAACATCTCGGATGCAATATTTGACAACATTCCTGGCCTTTCGAACCCTACTTCTCGGAGGGAACAGTATATACGTCTATAATGTTATATATCCTAACCTAAGGCAACCTGACATCTCGGATGTATTATTCTACAACATTCCAGGCGTGTCGGACCCTACTTCTCGGTGGGAACATTATATGCGTCTATAACGTTGTATATCCTAATCTGAGGCAACCTAACATCTCGGATGTAACATTTGACAACATTCCAGGCGTGTCGGTCCCTACGTCTCGGTGGTAACATTACATGCGTCTATAACGGTATATATCCTAATCTAAGGCAACCTAACATCTCGGATGCAATATTTGACAACATTCCTCGCCTGTCGAACCCTACTACTCGGAGGGAACAGCATATACGTCTATAACGTTGTACATCCTAATCTAAGGCAACCTAACATCTCGGATGCAATATTTGACAACATTCCTGGCCTGTCGAACCCTACTTGTCGGAGGGAACAGTATATACGTCTATAGCGTCATATATCCTAACCTAAGGCAACCTAACATCTCGGATGTAACATTTGACAACATTCCAGGCGTGTCGGTCCCTACGTCTCGGTGGTAACATTACGTGCGTCTATAACGTTATATATGCTAACCTAAGGCAACCTAACATCTCGGATGTAACATTTGACAACATTCCAGGCGTGTCGGTCCCTACGTCTCGGTGGTAACATTACATGCGTCTATACCGTTATATATCCTAACCTAAGGCAACCTGACATCTCGGATGTATTATTCTACAACATTCCAGGCGTGTCGGACCCTACTTCTCGGTGGGAACATTATATGCGTCTATAACGTTGTATATCCTAATCTGAGGCAACCTAACATCTCGGATGTAACATTTGACAACATTCCAGACGTGTCGGTCCCTACATCTCGGTGGTAACATTACATGCGTCTATACCGTTATATATCCTAACCTAAGACAACCTAACATCTCGGATGCAATATTTGACAACATTCCTGGCCTGTCGAACCCTACTTCTCGGAGGGAACAGCATATACGTCTATAACGTCATATATCCTAACCTAAGGCAACCTAACATCTCGGATGTAACATTTGACAACATTCCAGGCGTGTCGGTCCCTACGTCTCGGTGGTAACATTACATGCGTCTATAACGGTATATATCCTAATCTAAGGCAACCTAACAACTCGGATGTAACATTTGACAACATTTCTAGCGTGTCGGACCCTACTTCTCGGCGGGAACAGTATATACGTCTATAACGTCATATATCCTAACCTATGGCAACCTAACATCTCGAATGTAACATTTGACAACATTCCAGGCGTGTCGGTCCCTACGTCTCGGTGGTAACATTACATGCGTCTATACCGTTATATATCCTAACCTAAGGCAACCTAACATCTCGGATGCAATATTTGACAACATTCCTTGCCTGTCGAACCCTACTTCTCGGAGGGAACAGCATATACGTCTATAACGTCATATATTCTAACCTAAGGCAACCTAACCTCTCGGATGTAACATTTGACAACATTCCAAGCGCGTCGGTCCCCACGTCTGGGTGGTAACATTACATGCGTCTATAACGGTATATATCCTAATCTAAGGCAACCTAACATCTCGGATGCAATATTTGACAACATTCCTGGCCTGTCGAAACCTACTTCTCGGAGGGAACAGTATATACGTCTATAATGTTATATATCCTAACCTAAGGCAACCTGACATCTCGGATGTATTATTCTACAACATTCCAGGCGTGTCGGACCCTACTTCTCGGTGGGAACATTATATGCGTCTATAACGTTGTATATCCTAATCTGAGGCAACCTAACATCTCGGATGTAACATTTGACAACATTCCAGGCGTGTCGGTCCCTACGTCTCGGTGGTAACATTACATGCGTCTATAACGGTATATATCCTAATCTAAGGCAACCTAACATCTCGGATGCAATATTTGACAACATTCCTCGCCTGTCGAACCCTACTACTAGGAGGGAACAGCATATACGTCTATAACGTTGTACATCCTAATCTAAGGCAACCTAACATCTCGGATGCAATATTTGACAACATTCCTGGCCTGTCGAACCCTACTTCTCGGAGGGAACAGTATATACGTCTATAGCGTCATATATCCTAACCTAAGGCATCCTAACATCTCGGATGTAACATTTGACAACATTCCAGGCGTGTCGGTCCCTACGTCTCGGTGGTAACATTACGTGCGTCTATAACGTTATATATGCTAACCTAAGGCAACCTAACATCTCGGATGTAACATTTGACAACATTCCAGGCGTGTCGGTCCCTACGTCTCGGTGGTAACATTACATGCGTCTATACCGTTATATATCCTAACCTAAGACAACCTAACATCTCGGATGCAATATTTGACAACATTCCTGGCCTGTCGAACCCTACTTCTCGGAGGGAACAGTATATACGTCTATAGCGTCATATATCCTAACCTAAGGCAACCTAACATCTCGGATGTAACATTTGACAACATTCCAGGCGTGTCGGTCCCTACGTCTCGGTGGTAACATTACATGCGTCTATGACGTTATATATCCTAACCTAAGGCAACCTAACATCTCGGATGCAATATTTGACAACATTCCTGGCCTGTCGAACCCTACTTCTCGGAGGGAACAGCATATACGTCTATAACGTCATATATCCTAACCTAAGGCAACCTAACATCTCGGATGTAACATTTGACAACATTCCAGGCATGTCGGTCCCTACGTCTCGGTGGTAACATTACATGCGTCTATAACGGTATATATCCTAATCTAAGGCAACCTAACATCTCGGATGCAATATTTGACAACATTTCTAGCGTGTCGGACCCTACTTCTCGGCGGGAACAGTATATACGTCCATAACGTCATATATCCTAACCTATGGCAACCTAACATCTCGGATGTAACATTTGACAACATTCCAGGCGTGTCGGTCCCTACGTCTCGGTGGTAACATTACATGCGTCTATACCGTTATATATCCTAACCTAAGGCAACCTAACATCTCGGATGCAATATTTGACAACATTCCTGGCCTGTCGAACCCTACTTCTCGGAGGGAACAGTATATACGTCTATAATTATATATATCCTAACCTAAGGCAACCTGACATCTCGGATGTATTATTCTACAACATTCCAGGCCTGTCGAACCCTACTTCTCGGAGGGAACAGCATATACGTCTATAACGTCATATATCCTAACCTAAGGCAACCTAACATCTCGGATGTAACATTTGACAACATTCCAGGCGTGTCGGTCCCTACGTCTCGGTGGTAACATTACATGCGTCTATAACGGTATATATCCTAATCTAAGGCAACCTAACATCTCGGATGCAATATTTGACAACATTCCTGGCCTGTCGAACCCTACTTCTCGGAGGGAACAGTATATACGTCTATAACGTTATATATCCTAACCTAAGGCAACCTAACATCTCGGATGTAACATTTGACAACATTCCAGGCGTGTCGGTCCCTACGTCTCGGTGGTAAAATTACATGCGTCTATAACGGTATATATCCTAATCTAAGGCAACCTAACTTCTCGGATGTAACATTTGACAACATTCCAATCGTGTCGGTCCCTACGTCTCGGTGGTAACATTACATGCGTCTATAACGTTATATATCCTAACCTAAGGCAACCTAACAACTCGGATGTAACATTTGACAACATTTCTAGCGTGTCGGACCCTACTTCTCGGCGGGAACAGTATATACGTCTATAACGTCATATATCCTAACCTATGGCAACCTAACATCTCGGATGTAACATTTGACAACATTCCAGGCGTGTCGGTCCCTACGTCTCGGTGGTAACATTACATGCGTCTATAACGTTATATATCCTAACCTAAGGCAACCTAACATCTCGGATGCAATATTTGACAACATTCCTGGCCTGTCGAACCCTACTTCTCGGAGGGAACAGCATATACGTCTATAACGTCATATATCCTAACCTAAGGCAACCTATCATCTCGGATGTAACATTTGACAACATTCCAGGCGTGTCGGTCCCTACGTCTCGGTGGTAACATTACATGCGTCTATAACGTTATATATCCTAACCTAAGGCAACCTAACATCTCGGATGCAATATTTGACAACATTCCTTGCCTGTCGAACCCTACTTCTCGGAAGGAACAGCATATACGTCTATAACGTCATATATTCTAACCTAAGGCAACCTAACCTCTCGGATGTAACATTTGACAACATTCCAAGCGTGTCGGCCCCACGTCTGGGTGGTAACATTACATGCGTCTATAACGGTATATATCCTAATCTAAGGCAACCTAACATATCGGATGCAATATTTGACAACATTCCTGGCCTGTCGAACCCTACTTCTCGGAGGGAACAGTATATACGTCTATAGCGTCATATATCCTAACCTAAGGCAACCTAACATCTCGGATGTAACATTTGACAACATTCCAGGCGTGTCGGTCCCTACGTCTCGGTGGTAACATTACGTGCGTCTATAACGTTATATATGCTAACCTAAGGCAACCTAACATCTCGGATGTAACATTTGACAACATTCCAGGCGTGTCGGTCCCTACGTCTCGGTGGTAACATTACATGCGTCTATACCGTTATATATCCTAACCTAAGACAACCTAACATCTCGGATGCAATATTTGACAACATTCCTGGCCTGTCGAACCCTACTTCTCGGAGGGAACAGCATATACGTCTATAGCGTCATATATCCTAACCTAAGGCAACCTAACATCTCGGATGTAACATTTGACAACATTCCAGGCGTGTCGGTCCCTACGTCTCGGTGGTAACATTACGTGCGTCTATAACGTTATATATCCTAACCTAAGGCAACCTAACAACTCGGATGTAACATTTGACAACATTTCTAGCGTGTCGGACCCTACTTCTCGGCGGGAACAGTATATACGTCTATAACGTCATATATCCTAACCTATGGCAACCTAACATCTCGGATGTAACATTTGACAACATTCCAGGCGTGTCGGTCCCTACGTCTCGGTGGTAACATTACATGCGTCTATAACGTTATATATCCTAACCTAAGGCAACCTAACATCTCGGATGCAATATTTGACAACATTCCTGGCCTGTCGAACCCTACTTCTCGGAGGGAACAGCATATACGTCTATAACGTCATATATCCTAACCTAAGGCAACCTAACATCTCGGATGTAACATTTGACAACATTCCAGGCGTGTCGGTCCCTACGTCTCGGTGGTAACATTACATGCGTCTATAACGTTATATATCCTAACCTAAGGCAACCTAACATCTCGGATGCAATATTTGACAACATTCCTTGCCTGTCGAACCCTACTTCTCGGAGGGAACAGCATATACGTCTATAACGTCATATATTCTAACCTAAGGCAACCTAACCTCTCGGATGTAACAATTGACAACATTCCAAGCGTGTCGGTCCCCACGTCTGGGTGGTAACATTACATGCGTCTATAACGGTATATATCCTAATCTAAGGCAACCTAACATCTCGGATGCAATATTTGACAACATTCCTGGCCTGTCGAACCCTACTTCTCGGAGGGAACAGTATATACGTCTATAATGTTATATATCCTAACCTAAGGCAACCTGACATCTCGGATGTATTATTCTACAACATTCCAGGCGTGTCGGACCCTACTTCTCGGTGGGAACATTATATGCGTCTATAACGTTGTATATCCTAATCTGAGGCAACCTAACATCTCGGATGTAACATTTGACAACATTCCAGGCGTGTCGGTCCCTACGTCTCGGTGGTAACATTACATGCGTCTATAACGGTATATATCCTAATCTAAGGCAACCTAACATCTCGGATGCAATATTTGACAACATTCCTCGCCTGTCGAACCCTACTACTCGGAGGGAACAGCATATACGTCTATAACGTTGTACATCCTAATCTAAGGCAACCTAACATCTCGGATGCAATATTTGACAACATTCCTGGCCTGTCGAACCCTACTTCTCGGAGGGAACAGTATATACGTCTATAGCGTCATATATCCTAACCTAAGGCAACCTAACATCTCGGATGTAACATTTGACAACATTCCAGGCGTGTCGGTCCCTACGTCTCGGTGGTAACATTACGTGCGTCTATAACGTTATATATGCTAACCTAAGGCAACCTAACATCTCGGATGTAACATTTGACAACATTCCAGGCGTGTCGGTCCCTACGTCTCGGTGGTAACATTACATGCGTCTATACCGTTATATATCCTAACCTAAGACAACCTAACATCTCGGATGCAATATTTGACAGCATTCCTGGCCTGTCGAACCCTACTTCTCGGAGGGAACAGCATATACGTCTATAGCGTCATATATCCTAACCTAAGGCAACCTAACATCTCGGATGTAACATTTGACAACATTCCAGGCGTGTCGGTCCCTACGTCTCGGTGGTAACATTACATGCGTCTATAACGTTATATATCCTAACCTAAGGCAACCTAACATCTCGGATGCAATATTTGACAACATTCCTGGCCTGTCGAACCCTACTTCTCGGAGGGAACAGCATATACGTCTATAACGTCATATATCCTAACCTAAGGCAACCTAACATCCCGGATGTAACATTTGACAACATTCCAGGCGTGTCGGTCCCTACGTCTCGGTGGTAACATTACATGCGTCCATAACGGTATATATCCTAATCTAAGGCAACCTAACATCTCGGATGCAATATTTGACAACATTTCTAGCGTGTCGGACCCTACTTCTCGGCGGGAACAGTATACACGTCTATAACGTCATATATCCTAACCTATGGCAACCTAACATCTCGGATGTAACATTTGACAACATTCCAGGCGTGTCGGTCCCTACGTCTCGGTGGTAACATTACATGCGTCTATACCGTTATATATCCTAACCTAAGGCAACCTAACATCTCGGATGCAATATTTGACAACATTCCTTGCCTGTCGAACCCTACTTCTCGGAGGGAACAGCATATACGTCTATAACGTCATATATTCTAACCTAAGGCAACCTAACCTCTCGGATGTAACATTTGACAACATTCCAAGCGTGTCGGTCCCCACGTCTGGGTGGTAACATTACATGCGTCCATAACGGTATATATCCTAATCTAAGGCAACCTAACAACTCGGATGTAACATTTGACAACATTTCTAGCGTGTCGGAAGCTACTTCTCGGCGGGAACAGTATATACGTCTATAACGTTATATATCCTAACCTAAGGCAACCTAAAATCTCGGATGTAACATTTGACAACATTCCAGGCGTGTCGGTCCCTACGTCTCGGTGGTAACATTACATGCGTCTATAACGGTATATATCCTAATCTAAGGCAACCTAACTTCTCGGATGTAACATTTGACAACATTTCAATCGTGTCGGTCCCTACGTCTCGGTGGTAACATTACATGCGTCTATAACGTTATATATCCTAACCTAAGGCAACCTAACCTCTCGGATGTAACAATTGACAACATTCCAAGCGTGTCGGTCCCCACGTCTGGGTGGTAACATTACATGCGTCTATAACGGTATATATCCTAATCTAAGGCAACCTAACATCTCGGATGCAATATTTGACAACATTCCTGGCCTGTCGAACCCTACTTCTCGGAGGGAACAGTATATACGTCTATAATGTTATATATCCTAACCTAAGGCAACCTGACATCTCGGATGTATTATTCTACAACATTCCAGGCGTGTCGGACCCTACTTCTCGGTGGGAACATTATATGCGTCTATAACGTTGTATATCCTAATCTGAGGCAACCTAACATCTCGGATGTAACATTTGACAACATTCCAGGCGTGTCGGTCCCTACGTCTCGGTGGTAACATTACATGCGTCTATAACGGTATATATCCTAATGTAAGGCAACCTAACATCTCGGATGCAATATTTGACAACATTCCTCGCCTGTCGAACCCTACTACTCGGAGGGAACAGCATATACGTCTATAACGTTGTACATCCTAATCTAAGGCAACCTAACATCTCGGATGCAATATTTGACAACATTCCTGGCCTGTCGAACCCTACTTCTCGGAGGGAACAGTATATACGTCTATAGCGTCATATATCCTAACCTAAGGCAACCTAACATCTCGGATGTAACATTTGACAACATTCCAGGCGTGTCGGTCCCTACGTCTCGGTGGTAACATTACGTGCGTCTATAACGTTATATATGCTAACCTAAGGCAACCTAACATCTCGGATGTAACATTTGACAACATTCCAGGCGTGTCGGTCCCTACGTCTCGGTGGTAACATTACATGCGTCTATACCGTTATATATCCTAACCTAAGACAACCTAACATCTCGGATGCAATATTTGACAGCATTCCTGGCCTGTCGAACCCTACTTCTCGGAGGGAACAGCATATACGTCTATAGCGTCATATATCCTAACCTAAGGCAACCTAACATCTCGGATGTAACATTTGACAACATTCCAGGCGTGTCGGTCCCTACGTCTCGGTGGTAACATTACATGCGTCTATAACGTTATATATCCTAACCTAAGGCAACCTAACATCTCGGATGCAATATTTGACAACATTCCTGGCCTGTCGAACCCTACTTCTCGGAGGGAACAGCATATACGTCTATAACGTCATATATCCTAACCTAAGGCAACCTAACATCCCGGATGTAACATTTGACAACATTCCAGGCGTGTCGGTCCCTACGTCTCGGTGGTAACATTACATGCGTCCATAACGGTATATATCCTAATCTAAGGCAACCTAACATCTCGGATGCAATATTTGACAACATTTCTAGCGTGTCGGACCCTACTTCTCGGCGGGAACAGTATACACGTCTATAACGTCATATATCCTAACCTATGGCAACCTAACATCTCGGATGTAACATTTGACAACATTCCAGGCGTGTCGGTCCCTACGTCTCGGTGGTAACATTACATGCGTCTATACCGTTATATATCCTAACCTAAGGCAACCTAACAGCTCGGATGCAATATTTGACAACATTCCTTGCCTGTCGAACCCTACTTCTCGGAGGGAACAGCATATACGTCTATAACGTCATATATTCTAACCTAAGGCAACCTAACCTCTCGGATGTAACATTTGACAACATTCCAAGCGTGTCGGACCCTACTTCTCGGTGGGAACATTATATGCGTCTATAACGTTGTATATCCTAATCTGAGGCAACCTAACATCTCGGATGTAACATTTGACAACATTCCAGGCGTGTCGGTCCCTACGTCTCGGTGGTAACATTACATGCGTCTATAACGGTATATATCCTAATCTAAGGCAACCTAACATCTCGGATGCAATATTTGACAACATTCCTCGCCTGTCGAACCCTACTACTCGGAGGGAACAGCATATACGTCTATAACGTTGTACATCGTAATCTAAGGCAACCTAACATCTCGGATGCAATATTTGACAACATTCCTGGCCTGTCGAACCCTACTTCTCGGAGGGAACAGTATATACGTCTATAGCGTCATATATCCTAACCTAAGGCAACCTAACATCTCGGATGTAACATTTGACAACATTCCAGGCGTGTCGGTCCCTACGTCTCGGTGGTAACATTACGTGCGTCTATAACGTTATATATGCTAACCTAAGGCAACCTAACATCTCGGATGTAACATTTGACAACATTCCAGGCGTGTCGGTCCCTACGTCTCGGTGGTAACATTACATGCGTCTATACCGTTATATATCCTAACCTAAGACAACCTAACATCTCGGATGCAATATTTGACAACATTCCTGGCCTGTCGAACCCTACTTCTCGGAGGGAACAGCATATACGTCTATAACGTCATATATCCTAACCTAAGGCAACCTAACATCTCGGATGTAACATTTGACAACATTCCAGGCGTGTCGGTCCCTACGTCTCGGTGGTAACATTACGTGCGTCTATAACGTTATATATCCTAACCTAAGGCAACCTAACAACTCGGATGTAACATTTGACAACATTTCTAGCGTGTCGGACCCTACTTCTCGGCGGGAACAGTATATACGTCTATAACGTCATATATCCTAACCTATGGCAACCTAACATCTCGGATGTAACATTTGACAACATTCCAGGCGTGTCGGTCCCTACGTCTCGGTGGTAACATTACATGCGTCTATAACGTTATATATCCTAACCTAAGGCAACCTAACATCTCGGATGCAATATTTGACAACATTCGTGGCCTGTCGAACCCTACTTCTCGGAGGGAACAGCATATACGTCTATAACGTCATATATTCTAACCTAAGGCAACCTAACCTCTCGGATGTAACATTTGACAACATTCCAAGCGTGTCGGTCCCCACGTCTGGGTGGTAACATTACATGCGTCTATAACGGTATATATCCTAATCTAAGGCAACCTAACATCTCGGATGCAATATTTGACAACATTCCTGGCCTGTCGAACCCTACTTCTCGGAGGGAACAGTATATACGTCTATAATGTTATATATCCTAACCTATGGCAACCTAACATCTCGGATGTAACATTTGACAACATTCCAGGCGTGTCGGTCCCTACGTCTCGGTGGTAACATTACATGCGTCTATACCGTTATATATCCTAACCTAAGGCAACCTAACATCTCGGATGCAATATTTGACAACATTCCTTGCCTGTCGAACCCTACTTCTCGGAGGGAACAGCATATACGTCTATAACGTCATATATTCTAACCTAAGGCAACCTAACCTCTCGGATGTAACATTTGACAACATTCCAAGCGTGTCGGTCCCCACGTCTGGGTGGTAACATTACATGCGTCCATAACGGTATATATCCTAATCTAAGGCAACCTAACAACTCGGATGTAACATTTGACAACATTTCTAGCGTGTCGGAAGCTACTTCTCGGCGGGAACAGTATATACGTCTATAACGTCATATATCCTAACCTATGGCAACCTAACATCTCGGATGTAACATTTGACAACATTCCAGGCGTGTCGGTCCCTACGTCTCGGTGGTAACATTACATGCGTCTATAACGTTATATATCCTAACCTAAGGCAACCTAACATCTCGGATGCAATATTTGACAACATTCCTGGCCTGTCGAACCCTACTTCTCGGAGGGAACAGCATATACGTCTATAACGTCATATATCCTAACCTAAGGCAACCTAACATCTCGGATGTAACATTTGACAACATTCCAGGCGTGTCGGTCCCTACGTCTCGGTGGTAACATTACATGCGTCTATAACGTTATATATCCTAACCTAAGGCAACCTAACATCTCGGATGCAATATTTGACAACATTCCTTGCCTGTCGAACCCTACTTCTCGGAGGGAACAGTATATACGTCTATAACGTCATATATTCTAACCTAAGGCAACCTAACCTCTCGGATGTAACATTTGACAACATTCCAAGCGTGTCGGTCCCCACGTCTGGGTGGTAACATTACATGCGTCTATAACGGTATATATCCTAATCTAAGGCAACCTAACATCTCGGATGCAATATTTGACAACATTCCTGGCCTGTCGAACCCTACTTCTCGGAGGGAACAGTATATACGTCTATAATGTTATATATCCTAACCTAAGGCAACCTGACATCTCGGATGTATTATTCTACAACATTCCAGGCGTGTCGGACCCTACTTCTCGGTGGGAACATTATATGCGTCTATAACGTTGTATATCCTAATCTGAGGCAACCTAACATCTCGGATGTAACATTTGACAACATTCCAGGCGTGTCGGTCCCTACGTCTCGGTGGTAACATTACATGCGTCTATAACGGTATATATCCTAATCTAAGGCAACCTAACATCTCGGATGCAATATTTGACAACATTCCTCGCCTGTCGAACCCTACTACTCGGAGGGAACAGCATATACGTCTATAACGTTGTACATCCTAATCTAAGGCAACCTAACTTCTCGGATGCAATATTTGACAACATTCCTGGCCTGTCGAACCCTACTTCTCGGAGGGAACAGTATATACGTCTATAGCGTCATATATCCTAACCTAAGGCAACCTAACATCTCGGATGTAACATTTGACAACATTCCAGGCGTGTCGGTCCCTACGTCTCGGTGGTAACATTACGTGCGTCTATAACGTTATATATGCTAACCTAAGGCAACCTAACATCTCGGATGTAACATTTGACAACATTCCAGGCGTGTCGGTCCCTACGTCTCGGTGGTAACATTACATGCGTCTATACCGTTATATATCCTAACCTAAGACAACCTAACATCTCGGATGCAATATTTGACAACATTCCTGGCCTGTCGAACCCTACTTCTCGGAGGGAACAGCATATACGTCTATAACGTCATATATCCTAACCTAAGGCAACCTAACATCTCGGATGTAACATTTGACAACATTCCAGGCGTGTCGGTCCCTACGTCTCGGTGGTAACATTACGTGCGTCTATAACGTTATATATCCTAACCTAAGGCAACCTAACAACTCGGATGTAACATTTGACAACATTTCTAGCGTGTCGGACCCTACTTCTCGGCGGGAACGGTATATACGTCTATAACGTCATATATCCTAACCTATGGCAACCTAACATCTCGGATGTAACATTTGACAACATTCCAGGCGTGTCGGTCCCTACGTCTCGGTGGTAACATTACATGCGTCTATAACGTTATATATCCTAACCTAAGGCAACCTAACATCTCGGATGCAATATTTGACAACATTCGTGGCCTGTCGAACCCTACTTCTCGGAGGGAACAGCATATACGTCTATAACGTCATATATTCTAACCTAAGGCAACCTAACCTCTCGGATGTAACATTTGACAACATTCCAAGCGTGTCGGTCCCCACGTCTGGGTGGTAACATTACATGCGTCTATAACGGTATATATCCTAATCTAAGGCAACCTAACATCTCGGATGCAATATTTGACAACATTCCTGGCCTGTCGAACCCTACTTCTCGGAGGGAACAGTATATACGTCTATAATGTTATATATCCTAACCTATGGCAACCTAACATCTCGGATGTAACATTTGACAACATTCCAGGCGTGTCGGTCCCTACGTCTCGGTGGTAACATTACATGCGTCTATACCGTTATATATCCTAACCTAAGGCAACCTAACATCTCGGATGCAATATTTTACAACATTCCTTGCCTGTCGAACCCTACTTCTCGGAGGGAACAGCATATACGTCTATAACGTCATATATTCTAACCTAAGGCAACCTAACATCTCGGATGTAACATTTGACAACATTCCAAGCGTGTCGGTCCCCACGTCTGGGTGGTAACATTACATGCGTCCATAACGGTATATATCCTAATCTAAGGCAACCTAACAACTCGGATGTAACATTTGACAACATTTCTAGCGTGTCGGAAGCTACTTCTCGGCGGGAACAGTATATACGTCTATAACGTCATATATCCTAACCTATGGCAACCTAACATCTCGGATGTAACATTTGACAACATTCCAGGCGTGTCGGTCCCTACGTCTCGGTGGTAACATTACATGCGTCTATAACGTTATATATCCTAACCTAAGGCAACCTAACATCTCGGATGCAATATTTGACAACATTCCTGGCCTGTCGAACCCTACTTCTCGGAGGGAACAGCATATACGTCTATAACGTCATATATCCTAACCTAAGGCAACCTAACATCTCGGATGTAACATTTGACAACATTCCAGGCGTGTCGGTCCCTACGTCTCGGTGGTAACATTACATGCGTCTATAACGTTATATATCCTAACCTAAGGCAACCTAACATCTCGGATGCAATATTTGACAACATTCCTTGCCTGTCGAACCCTACTTCTCGGAGGGAACAGTATATACGTCTATAACGTCATATATTCTAACCTAAGGCAACCTAACCTCTCGGATGTAACATTTAACAACATTCCAAGCGTGTCGGTCCCCACGTCTGGGTGGTAACATTACATGCGTCTATAACGGTATATATCCTAATCTAAGGCAACCTAACATCTCGGATGCAATATTTGACAACATTCCTGGCCTGTCGAACCCTACTTCTCGGAGGGAACAGTATATACGTCTATAATGTTATATATCCTAACCTAAGGCAACCTGACATCTCGGATGTATTATTCTACAACATTCCAGGCGTGTCGGACCCTACTTCTCGGTGGGAACATTATATGCGTCTATAACGTTGTATATCCTAATTTGAGGCAACCTAACATCTCGGATGTAACATTTGACAACATTCCAGGCGTGTCGGTCCCTACGTCTCGGTGGTAACATTACATGCGTCTATAACGGTATATATCCTAATCTAAGGCAACCTAACATCTCGGATGCAATATTTGACAACATTCCTCGCCTGTCGAACCCTACTACTCGGAGGGAACAGCATATACGTCTATAACGTTGTACATCCTAATCTAAGGCAACCTAACTTCTCGGATGCAATATTTGACAACATTCCTGGCCTGTCGAACCCTACTTCTCGGAGGGAACAGTATATACGTCTATAGCGTCATATATTCTAACCTAAGGCAACCTAACCTCTCGGATGTAACATTTAACAACATTCCAAGCGTGTCGGTCCCCACGTCTGGGTGGTAACATTACATGCGTCTATAACGGTATATATCCTAATCTAAGGCAACCTAACATCTCGGATGCAATATTTGACAACATTCCTGGCCTGTCGAACCCTACTTCTCGGAGGGAACAGTATATACGTCTATAGCGTCATATATCCTAACCTAAGGCAACCTAACATCTCGGATGTAACATTTGACAACATTCCAGGCGTGTCGGTCCCTACGTCTCGGTGGTAACATTACGTGCGTCTATAACGTTATATATGCTAACCTAAGGCAACCTAACATCTCGGATGTAACATTTGACAACATTCCAGGCGTGTCGGTCCCTACGTCTCGGTGGTAACATTACATGCGTCTATACCGTTATATATCCTAACCTAAGACAACCTAACATCTCGGATGCAATATTTGACAACATTCCTGGCCTGTCGAACCCTACTTCTCGGAGGGAACAGCATATACGTCTATAGCGTCATATATCCTAACCTAAGGCAACCTAACATCTCGGATGTAACATTTGACAACATTCCAGGCGTGTCGGTCCCTACGTCTCGGTGGTAACATTACGTGCGTCTATAACGTTATATATCCTAACCTAAGGCAACCTAACAACTCGGATGTAACATTTGACAACATTTCTAGCGTGTCGGACCCTACTTCTCGGCGGGAACAGTATATACGTCTATAACGTCATATATCCTAACCTATGGCAACCTAACATCTCGGATGTAACATTTGACAACATTCCAGGCGTGTCGGTCCCTACGTCTCGGTGGTAACATTACATGCGTCTATAACGTTATATATCCTAACCTAAGGCAACCTAACATCTCGGATGCAATATTTGACAACATTCCTGGCCTGTCGAACCCTACTTCTCGGAGGGAACAGCATATACGTCTATAACGTCATATATCCTAACCTAAGGCAACCTAACATCTCGGATGTAACATTTGACAACATTCCAGGCGTGTCGGTCCCTACGTCTCGGTGGTAACATTACATGCGTCTATAACGTTATATATCCTAACCTAAGGCAACCTAACATCTCGGATGCAATATTTGACAACATTCCTTGCCTGTCGAACACTACTTCTCGGAGGGAACAGCATATACGTCTATAACGTCATATATTCTAACCTAAGGCAACCTAACCTCTCGGATGTAACATTTGACAACATTCCAAGCGTGTCGGTCCCCACGTCTGGGTGGTAACATTACATGCGTCTATAACGGTATATATCCTAATCTAAGGCAACCTAACATCTCGGATGCAATATTTGACAACATTCCTGGCCTGTCGAACCCTACTTCTCGGAGGGAACAGTATATACGTCTATAATGTTATATATCCTAACCTATGGCAACCTAACATCTCGGATGTAACATTTGACAACATTCCAGGCGTGTCGGTCCCTACGTCTCGGTGGTAACATTACATGCGTCTATACCGTTATATATCCTAACCTAAGGCAACCTAACATCTCGGATGCAATATTTGACAACATTCCTTGCCTGTCGAACCCTACTTCTCGGAGGGAACAGCATATACGTCTATAACGTCATATATTCTAACCTAAGGCAACCTAACCTCTCGGATGTAACATTTGACAACATTCCAAGCGTGTCGGTCCCCACGTCTGGGTGGTAACATTACATGCGTCCATAACGGTATATATCCTAATCTAAGGCAACCTAACAACTCGGATGTAACATTTGACAACATTTCTAGCGTGTCGGAAGCTACTTCTCGGCGGGAACAGTATATACGTCTATAACGTCATATATCCTAACCTATGGCAACCTAACATCTCGGATGTAACATTTGACAACATTCCAGGCGTGTCGGTCCCTACGTCTCGGTGGTAACATTACATGCGTCTATAACGTTATATATCCTAACCTAAGGCAACCTAACATCTCGGATGCAATATTTGACAACATTCCTGGCCTGTCGAACCCTACTTCTCGGAGGGAACAGCATATACGTCTATAACGTCATATATCCTAACCTAAGGCAACCTAACATCTCGGATGTAACATTTGACAACATTCCAGGCGTGTCGGTCCCTACGTCTCGGTGGTAACATTACATGCGTCTATAACGTTATATATCCTAACCTAAGGCAACCTAACATCTCGGATGCAATATTTGACAACATTCCTTGCCTGTCGAACCCTACTTCTCGGAGGGAACAGTATATACGTCTATAACGTCATATATTCTAACCTAAGGCAACCTAACCTCTCGGATGTAACATTTGACAACATTCCAAGCGTGTCGGTCCCCACGTCTGGGTGGTAACATTACATGCGTCTATAACGGTATATATCCTAATCTAAGGCAACCTAACATCTCGGATGCAATATTTGACAACATTCCTGGCCTGTCGAACCCTACTTCTCGGAGGGAACAGTATATACGTCTATAATGTTATATATCCTAACCTAAGGCAACCTGACATCTCGGATGTATTATTCTACAACATTCCAGGCGTGTCGGACCCTACTTCTCGGTGGGAACATTATATGCGTCTATAACGTTGTATATCCTAATCTGAGGCAACCTAACATCTCGGATGTAACATTTGACAACATTCCAGGCGTGTCGGTCCCTACGTCTCGGTGGTAACATTACATGCGTCTATAACGGTATATATCCTAATCTAAGGCAACCTAACATCTCGGATGCAATATTTGACAACATTCCTCGCCTGTCGAACCCTACTACTCGGAGGGAACAGCATATACGTCTATAACGTTGTACATCCTAATCTAAGGCAACCTAACTTCTCGGATGCAATATTTGACAACATTCCTGGCCTGTCGAACCCTACTTCTCGGAGGGAACAGTATATACGTCTATAGCGTCATATATCCTAACCTAAGGCAACCTAACATCTCGGATGTAACATTTGACAACATTCCAGGCGTGTCGGTCCCTACGTCTCGGTGGTAACATTACGTGCGTCTATAACGTTATATATGCTAACCTAAGGCAACCTAACATCTCGGATGTAACATTTGACAACATTCCAGGCGTGTCGGTCCCTACGTCTCGGTGGTAACATTACATGCGTCTATAACGGTATATATCCTAATCTAAGGCAACCTAACATCTCGGATGCAATAATTGACAACATTCCTCGCCTGTCGAACCCTACTACTCGGAGGGAACAGCATATACGTCTATAACGTTGTACATCCTAATCTAAGGCAACCTAACATCTCGGATGCAATATTTGACAACATTCCTGGCCTGTCGAACCCTACTTCTCGGAGGGAACAGTATATACGTCTATAGCGTCATATATCCTAACCTAAGGCAACCTAACATCTCGGATGTAACATTTGACAACATTCCAGGCGTGTCGGTCCCTACGTCTCGGTGGTAACATTACGTGCGTCTATAACGTTATATATGCTAACCTAAGGCAACCTAACATCTCGGATGTAACATTTGACAACATTCCAGGCGTGTCGGTCCCTACGTCTCGGTGGTAACATTACATGCGTCTATACCGTTATATATCCTAACCTAAGACAACCTAACATCTCGGATGCAATATTTGACAACATTCCTGGCCTGTCGAACCCTACTTCTCGGAGGGAACAGCATATACGTCTATAGCGTCATATATCCTAACCTAAGGCAACCTAACATCTCGGATGTAACATTTGACAACATTCCAGGCGTGTCGGTCCCTACGTCTCGGTGGTAACATTACGTGCGTCTATAACGTTATATATCCTAACCTAAGGCAACCTAACAACTCGGATGTAACATTTGACAACATTTCTAGCGTGTCGGACCCTACTTCTCGGCGGGAACAGTATATACGTCTATAACGTCATATATCCTAACCTATGGCAACCTAACATCTCGGATGTAACATTTGACAACATTCCAGGCGTGTCGGTCCCTACGTCTCGGTGGTAACATTACATGCGTCTATAACGTTATATATCCTAACCTAAGGCAACCTAACATCTCGGATGCAATATTTGACAACATTCCTGGCCTGTCGAACCCTACTTCTCGGAGGGAACAGCATATACGTCTATAACGTCATATATCCTAACCTAAGGCAACCTAACATCTCGGATGTAACATTTGACAACATTCCAGGCGTGTCGGTCCCTACGTCTCGGTGGTAACATTACATGCGTCTATAACGTTATATATCCTAACCTAAGGCAACCTAACATCTCGGATGCAATATTTGACAACATTCCTTGCCTGTCGAACACTACTTCTCGGAGGGAACAGCATATACGTCTATAACGTCATATATTCTAACCTAAGGCAACCTAACCTCTCGGATGTAACATTTGACAACATTCCAAGCGTGTCGGTCCCCACGTCTGGGTGGTAACATTACATGCGTCTATAACGGTATATATCCTAATCTAAGGCAACCTAACATCTCGGATGCAATATTTGACAACATTCCTGGCCTGTCGAACCCTACTTCTCGGAGGGAACAGTATATACGTCTATAATGTTATATATCCTAACCTATGGCAACCTAACATCTCGGATGTAACATTTGACAACATTCCAGGCGTGTCGGTCCCTACGTCTCGGTGGTAACATTACATGCGTCTATAACGTTATATATCCTAACCTAAGGCAACCTAACATCTCGGATGCAATATTTGACAACATTCCTGGCCTGTCGAACCCTACTTCTCGGAGGGAACAGCATATACGTCTATAACGTCATATATCCTAACCTAAGGCAACCTAACATCTCGGATGTAACATTTGACAACATTCCAGGCGTATCGGTCCCTACGTCTCGGTGGTAACATTACATGCGTCTATAACGTTATATATCCTAACCTAAGGCAACCTAACATCTCGGATGCAATATTTGACAACATTCCTTGCCTGTCGAACCCTACTTCTCGGAGGGAACAGCATATACGTCTATAACGTCATATATTCTAACCTAAGGCAACCTAACCTCTCGGATGTAACATTTGACAACATTCCAAGCGTGTCGATCCCCACGTCTGGGTGGTAACATTACATGCGTCTATAACGGTATATATCCTAATCTAAGGCAACCTAACATCTCGGATGCAATATTTGATAACATTCCTGGCCTGTCGAACCCTACTTCTCGGAGGGAACAGTATATACGTCTATAATGTTATATATCCTAACCTAAGGCAACCTGACATCTCGGATGTATTATTCTACAACATTCCAGGCGTATCGGACCCTACTTCTCGGTGGGAACATTATATGCGTCTATAACGTTGTATATCCTAATCTGAGGCAACCTAACATCTCGGATGTAACATTTGACAACATTCCAGACGTGTCGGTCCCTACGTCTCGGTGGTAACATTATATGCGTCTATAACGGTATATATCCTAATCTAAGGCAACCTAACATCTCGGATGCAATATTTGACAACATTCCTCGCCTGTCGAACCCTACTACTCGGAGGGAACAGCATATACGTCTATAACGTTGTACATCCTAATCTAAGGCAACCTAACTTCTCGGATGCAATATTTGACAACATTCCTGGCCTGTCGAACCCTACTTCTCGGAGGGAACAGTATATACGTCTATAGCGTCATATATCCTAACCTAAGGCAACCTAACATCTCGGATGTAACATTTGACAACATTCCAGGCGTGTCGGTCCCTACGTCTCGGTGGTAACATTACGTGCGTCTATAACGTTATATATGCTAACCTAAGGCAACCTAACATCTCGGATGTAACATTTGACAACATTCCAGGCGTGTCGGTCCCTACGTCTCGGTGGTAACATTACATGCGTCTATACCGTTATATATCCTAACCTAAGACAACCTAACATCTCGGATGCAATATTTGACAACATTCCTGGCCTGTCGAACCCTACTTCTCGGAGGGAACAGCATATACGTCTATAGCGTCATATATCCTAACCTAAGGCAACCTAACATCTCGGATGTAACATTTGACAACATTCCAGGCGTGTCGGTCCCTACGTCTCGGTGGTAACATTACGTGCGTCTATAACGTTATATATCCTAACCTAAGGCAACCTAACAACTCGGATGTAACATTTGACAACATTTCTAGCGTGTCGGACCCTACTTCTCGGCGGGAACAGTATATACGTCTATAACGTCATATATCCTAACCTATGGCAACCTAACATCTCGGATGTAACATTTGACAACATTCCAGGCGTGTCGGTCCCTACGTCTCGGTGGTAACATTACATGCGTCTATAACGTTATATATCCTAACCTAAGGCAACCTAACATCTCGGATGCAATATTTGACAACATTCCTGGCCTGTCGAACCCTACTTCTCGGAGGGAACAGCATATACGTCTATAACGTCATATATCCTAACCTAAGGCAACCTAACATCTCGGATGTAACATTTGACAACATTCCAGGCGTGTCGGTCCCTACGTATCGGTGGTAACATTACGTGCGTCTATAACGTTATATATGCTAACCTAAGGCAACCTAACATCTCGGATGTAACATTTGACAACATTCCAGGCGTGTCGGTCCCTACGTCTCGGTGGTAACATTACATGCGTCTATACCGTTATATATCCTAACCTAAGACAACCTAACATCTCGGATGCAATATTTGACAGCATTCCTGGCCTGTCGAACCCTACTTCTCGGAGGGAACAGCATATACGTCTATAGCGTCATATATCCTAACCTAAGGCAACCTAACATCTCGGATGTAACATTTGACAACATTCCAGGCGTGTCGGTCCCTACGTCTCGGTGGTAACATTACATGCGTCTATAACGTTATATATCCTAACCTAAGGCAACCTAACATCTCGGATGCAATATTTGACAACATTCCTGGCCTGTCGAACCCTACTTCTCGGAGGGAACAGCATATACGTCTGTAACGTCATATATCCTAACCTAAGGCAACCTAACATCTCGGATGTAACGTTTGACAACATTCCAGGCGTGTCGGTCCCTACGTCTCGGTGGTAACATTACATGCGTCCATAACGGTATATATCCTAATCTAAGGCAACCTAACATCTCGGATGCAATATTTGACAACATTTCTAGCGTGTCGGACCCTACTTCTCGGCGGGAACAGTATATACGTCTATAACGTCATATATCCTAACCTATGGCAACCTAACATCTCGGATGTAACATTTGACAACATTCCAGGCGTGTCGGTCCCTACGTCTCGGTGGTAACATTACATGCGTCTATACCGTTATATATACTAACCTAAGGCAACCTAACATCTCGGATGCAATATTTGACAACATTCCTTGCCTGTCGAACCCTACTTCTCGGAGGGAACAGCATATACGTCTATAACGTCATATATTCTAACCTAAGGCAACCTAACCTCTCGGATGTAACATTTGACAACATTCCAAGCGTGTCGGTCCCCACGTCTGGGTGGTAACATTACATGCGTCTATAACGGTATATATCCTAATCTAAGGCAACCTAACAACTCGGATGTAACATTTGACAACATTTCTAGCGTGTCGGAAGCTACTTCTCGGCGGGAACAGTATATACGTCTATAACGTTATATATCCTAACCTAAGGCAACCTAAAATCTCGGATGTAACATTTGACAACATTCCAGGCGTGTCGGTCCCTACGTCTCGGTGGTAACATTACATGCGTCTATAACGGTATATATCCTAATCTAAGGCAACCTAACTTCTCGGATGTAACATTTGACAACATTTCAATCGTGTCGGTCCCTACGTCTCGGTGGTAACATTACATGCGTCTATAACGTTATATATCCTAACCTAAGGCAACCTAACAACTCGGATGTAACATTTGACAACATTTCTAGCGTGTCGGACCCTACTTCTCGGCGGGAACAGTATATACGTCTATAACGTCATATATCCTAACCTATGGCAACCTAACATCTCGGATGTAACATTTGACAACATTCCAGGCGTGTCGGTCCCTACGTCTCGGTGGTAACATTACATGCGTCTATAACGTTATATATCCTAACCTAAGGCAACCTAACATCTCGGATGCAATATTTGACAACATTCCTGGCCTGTCGAACCCTACTTCTCGGAGGGAACAGCATATACGTCTATAACGTCATATATCCTAACCTAAGGCAACCTAACATCTCGGATGTAACATTTGACAACATTCCAGGCGTGTCGGTCCCTACGTCTCGGTGGTAACATTACATGCGTCTATAACGTTATATATCCTAACCTAAGGCAACCTAACATCTCGGATGCAATATTTGACAACATTCCTTGCCTGTCGAACCCTACTTCTCGGAGGGAACAGCATATACGTCTATAACGTCATATATTCTAACCTAAGGCAACCTAACCTCTCGGATGTAACATTTGACAACATTCCAAGCGTGTCGGTCCCCACGTCTGGGTGGTAACATTACATGCGTCTATAACGGTATATATCCTAATCTAAGGCAACCTAACATCTCGGATGCAATATCTGACAACATTCCTGGCCTGTGGAACCCTACTTCTCGGAGGGAACAGTATATACGTCTATAACGTTATATATCCTAACCTAAGGCAACCTGACATCTCGGATGTATTATTCTACAACATTCCAGGCGTGTCGGACCCTACTTCTCGGTGGGAACATTATATGCGTCTATAACGTTGTATATCCTAATCTGAGGCAACCTAACATCTCGGATGTAACATTTGACAACATTCCAGGCGTGTCGGTCCCTACGTCTCGGTGGTAACATTACATGCGTCTATAACGGTATATATCCTAATCTAAGGCAACCTAACATCTCGGATGCAATATTTGACAACATTCCTCGCCTGTCGAACCCTACTACTCGGAGGGAACAGCATATACGTCTATAACGTTGTACATCCTAATCTAAGGCAACCTAACTTCTCGGATGCAATATTTGACAACATTCCTGGCCTGTCGAACCCTACTTCTCGGAGGGAACAGTATATACGTCTATAGCGTCATATATCCTAACCTAAGGCAACCTAACATCTCGGATGTAACATTTGACAACATTCCAGGCGTGTCGGTCCCTACGTCTCGGTGGTAACATTACATGCGTCTATAACGGTATATATCCTAATCTAAGGCAACCTAAGTTCTCGGATGTAACATTTGACAACATTCCAATCGTGTCGGTCCCTACGTCTCGGTGGTAACATTACATGCGTCTATAACGTTATATATCCTAACCTAAGGCAACCTAACAACTCGGATGTAACATTTGACAACATTCCAGGCGTGTCGGTCCCTACGTCTCGGTGGTAACATTACATGCGTCTATAACGGTATATATCCTAATCTAAGGCAACCTAACATCTCGGATGCAATATTTGACAACATTCCAGGCGTGTCGGTCCCTACGTCTCGGTGGTAACATTACATGCGTCTATAACGTTATATATCCTAACCTAAGGCAACCTAACATCTCGGATGCAATATTTGACAACATTCCTGGCCTGTCGAACCCTACTTCTCGGAGGGAACAGCATATACGTCTATAACGTCATATATCCTAACCTAAGGCAACCTAACATCTCGGATGTAACATTTGACAACATTCCAGGCGTGTCGGTCCCTACGTCTCGGTGGTAACATTACATGCGTCTATAACGGTATATATCCTAATCTAAGGCAACCTAAGTTCTCGGATGTAACATTTGACAACATTCCAATCGTGTCGGTCCCTACGTCTCGGTGGTAACATTACATGCGTCTATAACGTTATATATCCTAACCTAAGGCAACCTAACAACTCGGATGTAACATTTGACAACATTCCAGGCGTGTCGGTCCCTACGTCTCGGTGGTAACATTACATGCGTCTATAACGGTATATATCCTAATCTAAGGCAACCTAACATCTCGGATGCAATATTTGACAACATTCCAGGCGTGTCGGTCCCTACGTCTCGGTGGTAACATTACATGCGTCTATAACGTTATATATCCTAACCTAAGGCAACCCAACATCTCGGATGCAATATTTGACAACATTCCTGGCCTGTCGAACCCTACTTCTCGGAGGGAACAGCATATACGTCTATAACGTCATATATCCTAACCTAAGGCAACCTAACATCTCGGATGTAACATTTGACAACATTCCAGGCGTGTCGGTCCCTACGTGTCGGTGGTAACATTACATGCGTCTATAACGTTATATATCCTAACCTATGGCAACCTAACATCTCGGATGCAATATTTGACAACATTCCTTGCCTGTCGAACCCTACTTCTCGGAGGGAACAGCATATACGTCTATAACGTCATATATTCTAACCTAAGGCAACCTAACCTCTCGGATGTAACATTTGACAACACTCCAGGCGTGTCGGTCCCTACGTCTCGGTGGTAACATTACATGCGTCTATAACGGTATATATCCTAATCTAAGGCAACCTAACATCTCGGATGCAATATTTGACAACATTTCTAGCGTGTCGGACCCTACTTCTCGGCGGGAACAGTATATACGTCTATAACGTCATATATCCTAACCAAAGGCAACCTAACATCTCGGATGTAACATTTGACAACATTCCAGGCGTGTCGGTCCCTACGTCTCGGTGGTAACATTACATGCGTCTATACCGTTATATATCCTAACCTAAGGCAACCTAACATCTCGGATGCAATATTTGACAACATTCCTGGCCTGTCGAACCCTACTTCTCGGAGGGAACAGCATATACGTCTATAACGTCATATATCCTAACCTAAGGCAACCTAACATCTCGGATGTAACATTTGACAACATTCCAGGCGTGTCGGTCCCTACGTCTCGGTGGTAACATTACATGCGTCTATAACGGTATATATCCTAATCTAAGGCAACCTAACATCTCGGATGCAATATTTGACAACATTCCTGGCCTGTCGAACCCTACTTCTCGGAGGGAACAGTATATACGTCTATAATGTTATATATCCTAACCTAAGGCAACCTGACATCTCGGATGTATTATTCTACAACATTCCAGGCGTGTCGGACCCTACTTCTCGGTGGGAACATTATATGCGTCTATAACGTTGTATATCCTAATCTGAGGCAACCTAACATCTCGGATGTAACATTTGACAACATTCCAGGCGTGTCGGTCCCTACGTCTCGGTGGTAACATTACATGCGTCTATAACGGTATATATCCTAATCTAAGGCAACCTAACATCTCGGATGCAATATTTGACAACATTCCTCGCCTGTCGAACCCTACTACTCGGAGGGAACAGCATATACGTCTATAACGTTGTACATCCTAATCTAAGGCAACCTAACATCTCGGATGCAATATTTGACAACATTCCTGGCCTGTCGAACCCTACTTCTCGGAGGGAACAGTATATACGTCTATAGCGTCATATATCCTAACCTAAGGCAACCTAACATCTCGGATGTAACATTTGACAACATTCCAGGCGTGTCGGTCCCTACGTCTCGGTGGTAACATTACGTGCGTCTATAACGTTATATATGCTAACCTATGGCAACCTAACATCTCGGATGCAATATTTGACAACATTCCTTGCCTGTCGAACCCTACTTCTCGGAGGGAACAGCATATACGTCTATAACGTCATATATTCTAACCTAAGGCAACCTAACCTCTCGGATGTAACATTTGACAACACTCCAGGCGTGTCGGTCCCTACGTCTCGGTGGTAACATTACATGCGTCTATAACGGTATATATCCTAATCTAAGGCAACCTAACATCTCGGATGCAATATTTGACAACATTTCTAGCGTGTCGGACCCTACTTCTCGGCGGGAACAGTATATACGTCTATAACGTCATATATCCTAACCTAAGGCAACCTAACATCTCGGATGTAACATTTGACAACATTCCAGGCGTGTCGGTCCCTACGTCTCGGTGGTAACATTACATGCGTCTATACCGTTATATATCCTAACCTAAGGCAACCTAACATCTCGGATGCAATATTTGACAACATTCCTTGCCTGTCGAACCCTACTTCTCGGAGGGAACAGCATATACGTCTATAACGTCATATATTCTAACCTAAGGCAACCTAACCTCTCGGATGTAACATTTGACAACATTCCAAGCGTGTCGGTCCCCACGTCTGGGTGGTAACATTACATGCGTCTATAACGGTATATATCCTAATCTAAGGCAACCTAACATCTCGGATGCAATATTTGACAACATTCCTGGCCTGTCGAACCCTACTTCTCGGAGGGAACAGTATATACGTCTATAATGTTATATATCCTAACCTAAGGCAACCTGACATCTCGGATGTATTATTCTACAACATTCCAGGCGTGTCGGACCCTACTTCTCGGCGGGAACATTATATGCGTCTGTAACGTTGTATATCCTAATCTGAGGCAACCTAACATCTCGGATGTAACATTTGACAACATTCCAGGCGTGTCGGTCCCTACGTCTCGGTGGTAACATTACATGCGTCTATAACGGTATATATCCTAATCTAAGGCAACCTAACATCTCGGATGCAATATTTGACAACATTCCTCGCCTGTCGAACCCTACTACCCGGAGGGAACAGCATATACGTCTATAACGTTGTACATCCTAATCTAAGGCAACCTAACATCTCGGATGCAATATTTGACAACATTCCTGGCCTGTCGAACCCTACTTCTCGGAGGGAACAGTATATACGTCTATAGCGTCATATATCCTAACCTAAGGCAACCTAACATCTCGGATGTAACATTTGACAACATTCCAGGCGTGTCGGTCCCTACGTCTCGGTGGTAACATTACGTGCGTCTATAACGTTATATATGCTAACCTAAGGCAACCTAACATCTCGGATGTAACATTTGACAACATTCCAGGCGTGTCGGTCCCTACGTCTCGGTGGTAACATTACATGCGTCTATAACGGTATATATCCTAATCTAAGGCAACCTAACAACTCGGATGTAACATTTGACAACATTTCTAGCGTGTCGGAAGCTACTTCTCGGCGGGAACAGTATATACGTCTATAACGTCATATATCCTAACCTATGGCAACCTAACATCTCGGATGTAACATTTGACAACATTCCAGGCGTGTCGGTCCCTACCTCTCGGTGGTAACATTACATGCGTCTATAACGGTATATATCCTAATCTAAGGCAACCTAACATCTCGGATGCAATATTTGACAACATTCCTTGCCTGTCGAACCCTACTTCTCGGAGGGAACAGTATATACGTCTATAATGTTATATATCCTAACCTAAGGCAACCTAACATCTCGGATGCAATATTTGACAACATTCCTGGCCTGTCGAACCCTACTTCTCGGAGGGAACAGTATATACGTCTATAGCGTCATATATCCTAACCTAAGGCAACCTAACATCTCGGATGTAACATTTGACAACATTCCAGGCGTGTCGGTCCCTACGTCTCGGTGGTAACATTACGTGCGTCTATAACGTTATATATGCTAACCTAAGGCAACCTAACATCTCGGATGCAATATTTGACAACATTCCTTGCCTGTCGAACCCTACTTCTCGGAGGGAACAGCATATACGTCTATAACGTCATATATTCTAACCTAAGGCAACCTAACCTCTCGGATGTAACATTTGACAACATTCCAGGCGTGTCGGTCCCTACGTCTCGGTGGTAACATTACATGCGTCTATAACGGTATATATCCTAATCTAAGGCAACCTAACATCTCGGATGCAATATTTGACAACATTTCTAGCGTGTCGGACCCTACTTCTCGGCGGGAACAGTATATACGTCTATAACGTCATATATCCTAACCTAAGGCAACCTAACATCTCGGATGTAACATTTGACAACATTCCAGGCGTGTCGGTCCCTACGTCTCGGTGGTAACATTACATGCGTCTATACCGTTATATATCCTAACCTAAGGCAACCTAACATCTCGGATGCAATATTTGACAACATTCCTTGTCTGTCGAACCCTACTTCTCGGAGGGAACAGCATATACGTCTATAACGTCATATATTCTAACCTAAGGCAACCTAACCTCTCGGATGTAACATTTGACAACATTCCAAGCGTGTCGGTCCCCACGTCTGGGTGGTAACATTACATGCGTCTATAACGGTATATATCCTAATCTAAGGCAACCTAACATCTCGGATGCAATATTTGACAACATTCCTGGCCTGTCGAACCCTACTTCTCGGAGGGAACAGTATATACGTCTATAATGTTATATATCCTAACCTAAGGCAACCTGACATCTCGGATGTATTATTCTACAACATTCCAGGCGTGTCGGACCCTACTTCTCGGTGGGAACATTATATGCGTCTATAACGTTGTATATCCTAATCTGAGGCAACCTAACATCTCGGATGTAACATTTGACAACATTCCAGGCGTGTCGGTCCCTACGTCTCGGTGGTAACATTACATGCGTCTATAACGGTATATATCCTAATCTAAGGCAACCTAACATCTCGGATGCAATATTTGACAACATTCCTCGCCTGTCGAACCCTACTACTCGGAGGGAACAGCATATACGTCTATAACGTTGTACATCCTAATCTAAGGCAACCTAACATCTCGGATGCAATATTTGACAACATTCCTGGCCTGTCGAACCCTACTTCTCGGAGGGAACAGTATATACGTCTATAGCGTCATATATCCTAACCTAAGGCAACCTAACATCTCGGATGTAACATTTGACAACATTCCAGGCGTGTCGGTCCCTACGTCTCGGTGGTAACATTACGTGCGTCTATAACGTTATATATGCTAACCTAAGGCAACCTAACATCTCGGATGTAACATTTGACAACATTCCAGGCGTGTCGGTCCCTACGTCTCGGTGGTAACATTACATGCGTCTATACCGTTATATATCCTAACCTAAGACAACCTAACATCTCGAATGCAATATTTGACAACATTCCTGGCCTGTCGAACCCTACTTCTCGGAGGGAACAGTATATACGTCTATAGCGTCATATATCCGAACCTAAGGCAACCTAACATCTCGGATGTAACATTTGACAACATTCCAGGCGTGTCGGTCCCTACGTCTCGGTGGTAACATTACATGCGTCTATAACGTTATATATCCTAACCTAAGGCAACCTAACATCTCGGATGCAATATTTGACAACATTCCTGGCCTGTCGAACCCTACTTCTCGGAGGGAACAGTATATACGTCTATAGCGTCATATATCCTAACCTAAGGCAACCTAACATCTCGGATGTAACATTTGACAACATTCCAGGCGTGTCGGTCCCTACGTCTCGGTGGTAACATTACATGCGTCTATAACGTTATATATCCTAACCTAAGGCAACCTAACATCTCGGATGCAATATTTGACAACATTCCTGGCCTGTCGAACCCTACTTCTCGGAGGGAACAGCATATACGTCTATAACGTCATATATCCTAACCTAAGGCAACCTAACATCTCGGATGTAACATTTGACAACATTCCAGGCGTGTCGGTCCCTACGTCTCGGTGGTAACATTACATGCGTCTATAACGGTATATATCCTAATCTAAGGCAACCTAACATCTCGGATGCAATATTTGACAACATTTCTAGCGTGTCGGACCCTACTTCTCGGCGGGAACAGTATATACGTCTATAACGTCATATATCCTAACCTAAGGCAACCTAACATCTCGGATGTAACATTTGACAACATTCCAGGCGTGTCGGTCCCTACGTCTCGGTGGTAACATTACATGCGTCTATACCGTTATATATCCTAACCTAAGGCAACCTAACATCTCGGATGCAATATTTGACAACATTCCTTGCCTGTCGAACCCTACTTCTCGGAGGGAACAGCATATACGTCTATAACGTCATATATTCTAACCTAAGGCAACCTAACCTCTCGGATGTAACATTTGACAACATTCCAAGCGTGTCGGTCCCCACGTCTGGGTGGTAACATTACATGCGTCTATAACGGTATATATCCTAATCTAAGGCAACCTAACATCTCGGATGCAATATTTGACAACATTCCTGGCCTGTCGAACCCTACTTCTCGGAGGGAAGAGTATATACGTCTATAATGTTATATATCCTAACCTAAGGCAACCTGACATCTCGGATGTATTATTCTACAACATTCCAGGCGTGTCGGACCCTACTTCTCGGTGGGAACATTATATGCGTCTATAACGTTGTATATCCTAATCTGAGGCAACCTAACATCTCGGATGTAACATTTGACAACATTCCAGGCGTGTCGGTCCCTACGTCTCGGTGGTAACATTACATGCGTCTATAACGGTATATATCCTAATCTAAGGCAACCTAACATCTCGGATGCAATATTTGACAACATTCCTCGCCTGTCGAACCCTACTACTCGGAGGGAACAGCATATACGTCTATAACGTTGTACATCCTAATCTAAGGCAACCTAACATCTCGGATGCAATATTTGACAACATTCCTGGCCTGTCGAACCCTACTTCTCGGAGGGAACAGTATATACGTCTATAGCGTCATATATCCTAACCTAAGGCAACCTAACATCTCGGATGTAACATTTGACAACATTCCAGGCGTGTCGGTCCCTACGTCTCGGTGGTAACATTACGTGCGTCTATAACGTTATATATGCTAACCTAAGGCAACCTAACATCTCGGATGTAACATTTGACAACATTCCAGGCGTGTCGGTCCCTACGTCTCGGTGGTAACATTACGTGCGTCTATAACGTTATATATGCTAACCTAAGGCACCCTAACATCTCGGATGTAACATTTGACAACATTCCAGGCGTGTCGGTCCCTACGTCTCGGTGGTAACATTACATGCGTCTATACCGTTATATATCCTAACCTAAGGCAACCTAACATCTCGGATGCAATATTTGACAACATTCCTTGTCTGTCGAACCCTACTTCTCGGAGGGAACAGCATATACGTCTATAACGTCATATATTCTAACCTAAGGCAACCTAACCTCTCGGATGTAACATTTGACAACATTCCAAGCGTGTCGGTCCCCACGTCTGGGTGGTAACATTACATGCGTCTATAACGGTATATATCCTAATCTAAGGCAACCTAACATCTCGGATGCAATATTTGACAACATTCCTGGCCTGTCGAACCCTACTTCTCGGAGGGAACAGTATATACGTCTATAGCGTCATATATCCTAACCTAAGGCAACCTAACATCTCGGATGTAACATTTGACAACATTCCAGGCGTGTCGGTCCCTACGTCTCGGTGGTAACATTACGTGCGTCTATAACGTTATATATGCTAACCTAAGGCAACCTAACATCTCGGATGTAACATTTGACAACATTCCAGGCGTGTCGGTCCCTACGTCTCGGTGGTAACATTACATGCGTCTATACCGTTATATATCCTAACCTAAGACAACCTAACATCTCGGATGCAATATTTGACAACATTCCTCGCCTGTCGAACCCTACTACTCGGAGGGAACAGCATATACGTCTATAACGTTGTACATCCTAATCTAAGGCAACCTAACATCTCGGATGCAATATTTGACAACATTCCTGGCCTGTCGAACCCTACTTCTCGGAGGGAACAGTATATACGTCTATAGCGTCATATATCCTAACCTAAGGCAACCTAACATCTCGGATGTAACATTTGACAACATTCCAGGCGTGTCGGTCCCTACGTCTCGGTGGTAACATTACGTGCGTCTATAACGTTATATATGCTAACCTAAGGCAACCTAACATCTCGGATGTAACATTTGACAACATTCCAGGCGTGTCGGTCCCTACGTCTCGGTGGTAACATTACATGCGTCTATACCGTTATATATCCTAACCTAAGACAACCTAACATCTCGAATGCAATATTTGACAACATTCCTGGCCTGTCGAACTCTACTTCTCGGAGGGAACAGTATATACGTCTATAGCGTCACATATCCGAACCTAAGGCAACCTAACATCTCGGATGTAACATTTGACAACATTCCAGGCGTGTCGGTCCCTACGTCTCGGTGGTAACATTACATGCGTCTATAACGTTATATATCCTAACCTAAGGCAACCTAACATCTCGGATGCAATATTTGACAACATTCCTGGCCTGTCGAACCCTACTTCTCGGAGGGAACAGTATATACGTCTATAGCGTCATATATCCTAACCTAAGGCAACCTAACATCTCGGATGTAACATTTGACAACATTCCAGGCGTGTCGGTCCCTACGTCTCGGTGGTAACATTACATGCGTCTATAACGTTATATATCCTAACCTAAGGCAACCTAACATCTCGGATGCAATATTTGACAACATTCCTGGCCTGTCGAACCCTACTTCTCGGAGGGAACAGTATATACGTCTATAGCGTCATATATCCTAACCTAAGGCAACCTAACATCTCGGATGTAACATTTGACAACATTCCAGGCGTGTCGGTCCCTACGTCTCGGTGGTAACATTACGTGCGTCTATAACGTTATATATGCTAACCTAAGGCAACCTAACATCTCGGATGTAACATTTGACAACATTCCAGGCGTGTCGGTCCCTACGTCTCGGTGGTAACATTACGTGCGTCTATAACGTTATATATGCTAACCTAAGGCACCCTAACATCTCGGATGTAACATTTGACAACATTCCAGGCGTGTCGGTCCCTACGTCTCGGTGGTAACATTACATGCGTCTATACCGTTATATATCCTAACCTAAGGCAACCTAACATCTCGGATGCAATATTTGACAACATTCCTTGTCTGTCGAACCCTACTTCTCGGAGGGAACAGCATATACGTCTATAACGTCATATATTCTAACCTAAGGCAACCTAACCTCTCGGATGTAACATTTGACAACATTCCAAGCGTGTCGGTCCCCACGTCTGGGTGGTAACATTACATGCGTCTATAACGGTATATATCCTAATCTAAGGCAACCTAACATCTCGGATGCAATATTTGACAACATTCCTGGCCTGTCGAACCCTACTTCTCGGAGGGAACAGTATATACGTCTATAGCGTCATATATCCTAACCTAAGGCAACCTAACATCTCGGATGTAACATTTGACAACATTCCAGGCGTGTCGGTCCCTACGTCTCGGTGGTAACATTACGTGCGTCTATAACGTTATATATGCTAACCTAAGGCAACCTAACATCTCGGATGTAACATTTGACAACATTCCAGGCGTGTCGGTCCCTACGTCTCGGTGGTAACATTACATGCGTCTATACCGTTATATATCCTAACCTAAGACAACCTAACATCTCGGATGCAATATTTGACAACATTCCTCGCCTGTCGAACCCTACTACTCGGAGGGAACAGCATATACGTCTATAACGTTGTACATCCTAATCTAAGGCAACCTAACATCTCGGATGCAATATTTGACAACATTCCTGGCCTGTCGAACCCTACTTCTCGGAGGGAACAGTATATACGTCTATAGCGTCATATATCCTAACCTAAGGCAACCTAACATCTCGGATGTAACATTTGACAACATTCCAGGCGTGTCGGTCCCTACGTCTCGGTGGTAACATTACGTGCGTCTATAACGTTATATATGCTAACCTAAGGCAACCTAACATCTCGGATGTAACATTTGACAACATTCCAGGCGTGTCGGTCCCTACGTCTCGGTGGTAACATTACATGCGTCTATACCGTTATATATCCTAACCTAAGACAACCTAACATCTCGAATGCAATATTTGACAACATTCCTGGCCTGTCGAACTCTACTTCTCGGAGGGAACAGTATATACGTCTATAGCGTCACATATCCGAACCTAAGGCAACCTAACATCTCGGATGTAACATTTGACAACATTCCAGGCGTGTCGGTCCCTACGTCTCGGTGGTAACATTACATGCGTCTATAACGTTATATATCCTAACCTAAGGCAACCTAACATCTCGGATGCAATATTTGACAACATTCCTGGCCTGTCGAACCCTACTTCTCGGAGGGAACAGTATATACGTCTATAGCGTCATATATCCTAACCTAAGGCAACCTAACATCTCGGATGTAACATTTGACAACATTCCAGGCGTGTCGGTCCCTACGTCTCGGTGGTAACATTACATGCGTCTATAACGTTATATATCCTAACCTAAGGCAACCTAACATCTCGGATGCAATATTTGACAACATTCCTGGCCTGTCGAACCCTACTTCTCGGAGGGAACAGCATATACGTCTATAACGTCATATATCCTAACCTAAGGCAACCTAACATCTCGGATGTAACATTTGACAACATTCCAGGCGTGTCGGTCCCTACGTCTCGGTGGTAACATTACATGCGTCTATAACGGTATATATCCTAATCTAAGGCAACCTAACATCTCGGATGCAATATTTGACAACATTTCTAGCGTGTCGGACCCTACTTCTCGGCGGGAACAGTATATACGTCTATAACGTCATATATCCTAACCTAAGGCAACCTAACATCTCGGATGTAACATTTGACAACATTCCAGGCGTGTCGGTCCCTACGTCTCGGTGGTAACATTACATGCGTCTATACCGTTATATATCCTAACCTAAGGCAACCTAACATCTCGGATGCAATATTTGACAACATTCCTTGCCTGTCGAACCCTACTTCTCGGAGGGAACAGCATATACGTCTATAACGTCATATATTCTAACCTAAGGCAACCTAACCTCTCGGATGTAACATTTGACAACATTCCAAGCGTGTCGGTCCCCACGTCTGGGTGGTAACATTACATGCGTCTATAACGGTATATATCCTAATCTAAGGCAACCTAACATCTCGGATGCAATATTTGACAACATTCCTGGCCTGTCGAACCCTACTTCTCGGAGGGAACAGTATATACGTCTATAATGTTATATATCCTAACCTAAGGCAACCTGACATCTCGGATGTATTATTCTACAACATTCCAGGCGTGTCGGACCCTACTTCTCGGTGGGAACATTATATGCGTCTATAACGTTGTATATCCTAATCTGAGGCAACCTAACATCTCGGATGTAACATTTGACAACATTCCAGGCGTGTCGGTCCCTACGTCTCGGTGGTAACATTACATGCGTCTATAACGGTATATATCCTAATCTAAGGCAACCTAACATCTCGGATGCAATATTTGACAACATTCCTCGCCTGTCGAACCCTACTACTCGGAGGGAACATCATATACGTCTATAACGTTGTACATCCTAATCTAAGGCAACCTAACATCTCGGATGCAATATTTGACAACATTCCTGGCCTGTCGAACCCTACTTCTCGGAGGGAACAGTATATACGTCTATAGCGTCATATATCCTAACCTAAGGCAACCTAACATCTCGGATGTAACATTTGACAACATTCCAGGCGTGTCGGTCCCTACGTCTCGGTGGTAACATTACATGCGTATATAACGGCATATATCCTAATCTAAGGCAACCTAACAACTCGGATGTAACATTTGACAACATTTCTAGCGTGTCGGAAGCTACTTCTCGGCGGGAACAGTATATACGTCTATAACGTCATATATCCTAACCTATGGCAACCTAACATCTCGGATGTAACATTTGACAACATTCCAGGCGTGTCGGTCCCTACCTCTCGGTGGTAACATTACATGCGTCTATAACGGTATATATCCTAATCTAAGGCAACCTAACATCTCGGATGCAATATTTGACAACATTCCTTGCCTGTCGAACCCTACTTCTCGGAGGGAACAGTATATACGTCTATAATGTTATATATCCTAACCTAAGGCAACCTGACATCTCGGATGTATTATTCTACAACATTCCAGGCGTGTCGGACCCTACTTCTCGGTGGGAACATTATATGCGTCTATAACGTTGTATATCCTAATCTGAGGCAACCTAACATCTCGGATGTAACATTCGACAACATTCCAGGCGTGTCGGTCCCTACGTCTCGGTGGTAACATTACATGCGTCTATAACGGTATATATCCTAATCTAAGGCAACCTAACATCTCGGGTGCAATATTTGACAACATTCCTCGCCTGTCGAACCCTACTACTCGGAGGGAACAGCATATACGTCTATAACGTTGTACATCCTAATCTAAGGCAACCTAACATCTCGGATGCAATATTTGACAACATTCCTGGCCTGTCGAACCCTACTTCTCGGAGGGAACAGTATATACGTCTATAGCGTCATATATCCTAACCTAAGGCAACCTAACATCTCGGATGTAACATTTGACAACATTCCAGGCGTGTCGGTCCCTACGTCTCGGTGGTAACATTACGTGCGTCTATAACGTTATATATGCTAACCTAAGGCAACCTAACATCTCGGATGTAACATTTGACAACATTCCAGGCGTGTCGGTCCCTACGTCTCGGTGGTAACATTACGTGCGTCTATAACGTTATATATGCTAACCTAAGGCAACCTAACATCTCGGATGTAACATTTGACAACATTCCAGGCGTGTCGGTCCCTACGTCTCGGTGGTAACATTACATGCGTCTATACCGTTATATATCCTAACCTAAGACAACCTAACATCTCGAATGCAATATTTGACAACATTCCTTGCCTGTCGAACCCTACTTCTCGGAGGGAACAGCATATACGTCTATAACGTCATATATTCTAACCTAAGGCAACCTAACCTCTCGGATGTAACATTTGACAACATTCCAAGCGTGTCGGTCCCCACGTCTGGGTGGTAACATTACATGCGTCTATAACGGTATATATCCTAATCTAAGGCAACCTAACATCTCGGATGCAATATTTGACAACATTCCTTGCCTGTCGAACCCTACTTCTCGGAGGGAACAGTATATACGTCTATAATGTTATATATCCTAACCTAAGGCAACCTGACATCTCGGATGTATTATTCTACAACATTCCAGGCGTGTCGGACCCTACTTCTCGGTGGGAACATTATATGCGTCTATAACGTTGTATATCCTAATCTGAGGCAACCTAACATCTCGGATGTAACATTCGACAACATTCCAGGCGTGTCGGTCCCTACGTCTCGGTGGTAACATTACATGCGTCTATAACGGTATATATCCTAATCTAAGGCAACCTAACATCTCGGATGCAATATTTGACAACATTCCTCGCCTGTCGAACCCTACTACTCGGAGGGAACAGCATATACGTCTATAACGTTGTACATCCTAATCTAAGGCAACCTAACATCTCGGATGCAATATTTGACAACATTCCTGGCCTGTCGAACCCTACTTCTCGGAGGGAACAGTATATACGTCTATAGCGTCATATATCCTAACCTAAGGCAACCTAACATCTCGGATGTAACATTTGACAACATTCCAGGCGTGTCGGTCCCTACGTCTCGGTGGTAACATTACATGCGTCTATAACGGTATATATCCTAATCTAAGGCAACCTAACTTCTCGGATGTAACATTTGACAGCATTCCAATCGTGTCGGTCCCTACGTCTCGGTGGTAACATTACATGCGTCTATAACGTTATATATCCTAACCTAAGGCAACCTAACAACTCGGATGTTACATTTGACAACATTTCTAGCGTGTCGGACCCTACTTCTCGGCGGGAACAGTATATACGTCTATAACGTCATATATCCTAACCTATGGCAACCTAACATCTCGGATGTAACATTTGACAACATTCCAGGCGTGTCGGTCCCTACGTCTCGGTGGTAACATTACATGCGTCTATAACGTTATATATCCTAACCTAAGGCAACCTAACATCTCGGATGCAATATTTGACAACATTCCTGGCCTGTCGAACCCTACTTCTCGGAGGGAACAGCATATACGTCTATAACGTCATATATCCTAACCTAAGGCAACCTAACATCTCGGATGTAACATTTGACAACATTCCAGGCGTGTCGGTCCCTACGTCTCGGTGGTAACATTACATGCGTCTATAACGGTATATATCCTAATCTAAGGCAACCTAACATCTCGGATGCAATATTTGACAACATTTCTAGCGTGTCGAACCCTACTTCTCGGAGGGAACAGTATATACGTCTATAGCGTCATATATCCTAACCTAAGGCAACCTAACATCTCGGATGTAACATTTGACAACATTCCAGGCGTGTCGGTCCCTACGTCTCGGTGGTAACATTACATGCGTCTATAACGTTATATATCCTAACCTAAGGCAACCTAACATCTCGGATGCAATATTTGACAACATTCCTGGCCTGTCGAACCCTACTTCTCGGAGGGAACAGCATATACGTCTATAACGTCATATATCCTAGCCTAAGGCAACCTAACATCTCGGATGTAACATTTGACAACATTCCAGGCGTGTCGGTCCCTACGTCTCGGTGGTAACATTACATGCGTCTATAACGGTATATATCCTAATCTAAGGCAACCTAACATCTCGGATGCAATATTTGACAACATTTCTAGCGTGTCGGACCCTACTTCTCGGCGGGAACAGTATATACGTCTATAACGTCATATATCCTAACCTAAGGCAACCTAACATCTCGGATGTAACATTTGACAACATTCCAGGCGTGTCGGTCCCTACGTCTCGGTGGTAACATTACATGGGTCTATACCGTTATATATCCTAACCTAAGGCAACCTAACATCTCGGATGCAATATTTGACAACATTCCTTGCCTGTCGAACCCTACTTCTCGGAGGGAACAGCATATACGTCTATAACGTCATATATTCTAACCTAAGGCAACCTAACCTCTCGGATGTAACATTTGACAACATTCCAAGCGTGTCGGTCCCCACGTCTGGGTGGTAACATTACATGCGTCTATAACGGTATATATCCTAATCTAAGGCAACCTAACATCTCGGATGCAATATTTGACAACATTCCTGGCCTGTCGAACCCTACTTCTCGGAGGGAACAGTATATACGTCTATAATGTTATATATCCTAACCTAAGGCAACCTGACATCTCGGATGTATTATTCTACAACATTCCAGGCGTGTCGGACCCTACTTCTCGGTGGGAACATTATATGCGTCTATAACGTTGTATATCCTAATCTGAGGCAACCTAACATCTCGGATGTAACATTTGACAACATTCCAGGCGTGTCGGTCCCTACGTCTCGGTGGTAACATTACATGCGTCTATAACGGTATGTATCCTAATCTAAGGCAACCTAACATCTCGGATGCAATATTTGACAACATTCCTCGCCTGTCGAACCCTACTACTCGGAGGGAACAGCATATACGTCTATAACGTTGTACATCCTAATCTAAGGCAACCTAACATCTCGGATGCAATATTTGACAACATTCCTGGCCTGTCGAACCCTACTTCTCGGAGGGAACAGTATATACGTCTATAGCGTCATATATCCTAACCTAAGGCAACCTAACATCTCGGATGTAACATTTGACAACATTCCAGGCGTGTCGGTCCCTACGACTCGGTGGTAACATTACGTGCGTCTATAACGTTATATATGCTAACCTAAGGCAACCTAACATCTCGGATGTAACATTTGACAACATTCCAGGCGTGTCGGTCCCTACGTCTCGGTGGTAACATTACATGCGTCTATACCGTTATATATCCTAACCTAAGACAACCTAACATCTCGAATGCAATATTTGACAACATTCCTTGCCTGTCGAACCCTACTTCTCGGAGGGAACAGCATATACGTCTATAACGTCATATATTCTAACCTAAGGCAACATAACCTCTCGGATGTAACATTTGACAACATTCCAAGCGTGTCGGTCCCCACGTCTGGGTGGTAACATTACATGCGTCTATAACGGTATATATCCTAATCTAAGGCAACCTAACATCTCGGATGCAATATTTGACAACATTCCTGGCCTGTCGAACCCTACTTCTCGGAGGGAACAGTATATACGTCTATAATGTTATATATCCTAACCTAAGGCAACCTGACATCTCGGATGTATTATTCTACAACATTCCAGGCGTGTCGGACCCTACTTCTCGGTGGGAACATTATATGCGTCTATAACGTTGTATATCCTAATCTAAGGCAACCTAACATCTCGGATGTAACATTCGACAACATTCCAGGCGTGTCGGTCCCTACGTCTCGGTGGTAACATTACATGCGTCTATAACGGTATATATCCTAATCTAAGGCAACCTAACATCTCGGGTGCAATATTTGACAACATTCCTCGCCTGTCGAACCCTACTTCTCGGAGGGAACAGTATATACGTCTATAATGTTATATATCCTAACCTAAGGCAACCTGACATCTCGGATGTATTATTCTACAACATTCCAGGCGTGTCGGACCCTACTTCTCGGTGGGAACATTATATGCGTCTATAACGTTGTATATCCTAATCTAAGGCAACCTAACATCTCGGATGTAACATTCGACAACATTCCAGGCGTGTCGGTCCCTACGTCTCGGTGGTAACATTACATGCGTCTATAACGGTATATATCCTAATCTAAGGCAACCTAACATCTCGGGTGCAATATTTGACAACATTCCTCGCCTGTCGAACCCTACTACTCGGAGGGAACAGCATATACGTCTATAACGTTGTACATCCTAATCTAAGGCAACCTAACATCTCGGATGCAATATTTGACAACATTCCTGGCCTGTCGAACCCTACTTTTCGGAGGGAACAGTATATACGTCTATAGCGTCATATATCCTAACCTAAGGCAACCTAACATCTCGGATGTAACATTTGACAACATTCCAGGCGTGTCGGTCCCTACGTCTCGGTGGTAACATTACGTGCGTCTATAACGTTATATATGCTAACCTAAGGCAACCTAACATCTCGGATGTAACATTTGACAACATTCCAGGCGTGTCGGTCCCTACGTCTCGGTGGTAACATTACGTGCGTCTATAACGTTATATATGCTAACCTAAGGCAACCTAACATCTCGGATGTAACATTTGACAACATTCCAGGCGTGTCGGTCCCTACGTCTCGGTGGTAACATTACATGCGTCTATAACGGTATATATCCTAATCTAAGGCAACCTAACATCTCGGATGCAATATTTGACAACATTCCTCGCCTGTCGAACCCTACTACTCGGAGGGAACAGCATATACGTCTATAACGTTGTACATCCTAATCTAAGGCAACCTAACATCTCGGATGCAATATTTGACAACATTCCTGGCCTGTCGAACCCTACTTCTCGGAGGGAACAGTATATACGTCTATAGCGTCATATATCCTAACCTAAGGCAACCTAACATCTCGGATGTAACATTTGACAACATTCCAGGCGTGTCGGTCCCTACGTCTCGGTGGTAACATTACGTGCGTCTATAACGTTATATATGCTAACCTAAGGCAGCCTAACATCTCGGATGTAACATTTGACAACATTCCAGGCGTGTCGGTCCCTACGTATCGGTGGTAACATTACGTGCGTCTATAACGTTATATATGCTAACATAAGGCAACCTAACATCTCGGATGTAACATTTGACAACATTCCAGGCGTGTCGGTCCCTACGTCTCGGTGGTAACATTACATGCGTCTATACCGTTATATATCCTAACCTAAGACAACCTAACATCTCGAATGCAATATTTGACAACATTCCTTGCCTGTCGAACACTACTTCTCGGAGGGAACAGCATATACGTCTATAACGTCATATATTCTAACCTAAGGCAACCTAACCTCTCGGATGTAACATTTGACAACATTCCAAGCGTGTCGGTCCCCACGTCTGGGTGGTAACATTACATGCGTCTATAACGGTATATATCCTAATCTAAGGCAACCTAACATCTCGGATGCAATATTTGACAACATTCCTGGCCTGTCGAACCCTACTTCTCGGAGGGAACAGTATATACGTCTATAATGTTATATATCCTAACCTAAGGCAACCTGACATCTCGGATGTATTATTCTACAACATTCCAGGCGTGTCGGACCCTACTTCTCGGTGGGAACATTATATGCGTCTATAACGTTGTATATCCTAATCTGAGGCAACCTAACATCTCGGATGTAACATTCGACAACATTCCAGGCGTGTCGGTCCCTACGTCTCGGTGGTAACATTACATGCGTCTATAACGGTATATATCCTAATCTAAGGCAACCTAACATCTCGGATGCAATATTTGACAACATTCCTCGCCTGTCGAACCCTACTACTCGGAGGGAACAGCATATACGTCTATAACGTTGTACATCCTAATCTAAGGCAACCTAACATCTCGGATGCAATATTTGACAACATTCCTGGCCTGTCGAACCCTACTTCTCGGAGGGAACAGTATATACGTCTATAGCGTCATATATCCTATCCTAAGGCAACCTAACATCTCGGATGTAACATTTGACAACATTCCAGGCGTGTCGGTCCCTACGTCTCGGTGGTAACATTACGTGCGTCTATAACGTTATATATGCTAACCTAAGGCAACCTAACATCTCGGATGTAACATTTGACAACATTCCAGGCGTGTCGGTCCCTACGTCTCGGTGGTAACATTACATGCGTCTATAACGGTATATATCCTAATCTAAGGCAACCTAACAACTCGGATGTAACATTTGACAACATTTCTAGCGTGTCGGAAGCTACTTCTCGGCGGGAACAGTATATACGTCTATAACGTCATATATCCTAACCTATGGCAACCTAACATCTCGGATGTAACATTTGACAACATTCCAGGCGTGTCGGTCCCTACCTCTCGGTGGTAACATTACATGCGTCTATAACGGTATATATCCTAATCTAAGGCAACCTAACATCTCGGATGCAATATTTGACAACATTCCTTGCCTGTCGAACCCTACTTCTCGGAGGGAACAGTATATACGTCTATAATGTTATATATCCTAACCTAAGGCAACCTGACATCTCGGATGTATTATTCTACAACATTCCAGGCGTGTCGAACCCTACTTCTCGGTGGGAACATTATATGCGTCTATAACGTTGTATATCCTAATCTGAGGCAACCTAACATCTCGGATGTAACATTTGACAACATTCCAGGCGTGTCGGTCCCTACGTCTCGGTGGTAACATTACATGCGTCTATAACGGTATATATACTAATCTAAGGCAACCTAACATCTCGGATGCAATATTTGACAACATTCCTCGCCTGTCGAACCCTACTACTCGGAGGGAACAGCATATACGTCTATAACGTTGTACATCCTAATCTAAGGCAACCTAACATCTCGGATGCAATATTTGACAACATTCCTGGCCTGTCGAACCCTACTTCTCGGAGGGTACAGTATATACGTCTATAGCGTCATATATCCTAACCTAAGGCAACCTAACATCTCGGATGTAACATTTGACAACATTCCAGGCGTGTCGGTCCCTACGTCTCGGTGGTAACATTACATGCGTATATAACGGCATATATCCTAATCTAAGGCAACCTAACAACTCGGATGTAACATTTGACAACATTTCTAGCGTGTCGGAAGCTACTTCTCGGCGGGAACAGTATATACGTCTATAACGTCATATATCCTAACCTATGGCAACCTAACATCTCGGATGTAACATTTGACAACATTCCTGGCGTGTCGGTCCCTACCTCTCGGTGGTAACATTACATGCGTCTATAACGGTATATATCCTAATCTAAGGCAACCTAACATCTCGGATGCAATATTTGACAACATTCCTTGCCTGTCGAACCCTACTTCTCGGAGGGAACAGTATATACGTCTATAATGTTATATATCCTAACCTAAGGCAACCTGACATCTCGGATGTATTATTCTACAACATTCCAGGCGTGTCGGACCCTACATCTCGGTGGGAACATTATATGCGTCTATAACGTTGTATATCCTAATCTGAGGCAACCTAACATCTCGGATGTAACATTCGACAACATTCCAGGCGTGTCGGTCCCTACGTCTCGGTGGTAACATTACATGCGTCTATAACGGTATATATCCTAATCTAAGGCAACCTAACATCTCGGATGCAATATTTGACAACATTCCTCGCCTGTCGAACCCTACTACTCGGAGGGAACAGCATATACGTCTATAACGTTGTACATCCTAATCTAAGGCAACCTAACATCTGGGATGCAATATTTGACAACATTCCTGGCCTGTCGAACCCTACTTCTCGGAGGGAACAGTATATACGTCTATAGCGTCATATATCCTAACCTAAGGCAACCTAACATCTCGGATGTAACATTTGACAACATTCCAGGCGTGTCGGTCCCTACGACTCGGTGGTAACATTACGTGCGTCTATAACGTTATATATGCTAACCTAAGGCAACCTAACATCTCGGATGTAACATTTGACAACATTCCAGGCGTGTCGGTCCCTACGTCTCGGTGGTAACATTACATGCGTCTATACCGTTATATATCCTAACCTAAGACAACCTAACATCTCGAATGCAATATTTGACAACATTCCTTGCCTGTCGAACCCTACTTCTCGGAGGGAACAGCATATACGTCTATAACGTCATATATTCTAACCTAAGGCAACCTAACCTCTCGGATGTAACATTTGACAACATTCCAAGCGTGTCGGTCCCCACGTCTGGGTGGTAACATTACATGCGTCTATAACGGTATATATCCTAATCTAAGGCAACCTAACATCTCGGATGCAATATTTGACAACATTCCTGGCCTGTCGAACCCTACTTCTCGGAGGGAACAGTATATACGTCTATAATGTTATATATCCTAACCTAAGGCAACCTGACATCTCGGATGTATTATTCTACAACATTCCAGGCGTGTCGGACCCTACTTCTCGGTGGGAACATTATATGCGTCTATAACGTTGTATATCCTAATCTGAGGCAACCTAACATCTCGGATGTAACATTCGACAACATTCCAGGCGTGTCGGTCCCTACGTCTCGGTGGTAACATTACATGCGTCTATAACGGTATATATCCTAATCTAAGGCAACCTAACATCTCGGATGCAATATTTGACAACATTCCTCGCCTGTCGAACCCTACTACTCGGAGGGAACAGCATATACGTCTATAACGTTGTACATCCTAATCTAAGGCAACCTAACATCTCGGATGCAATATTTGACAACATTCCTGGCCTGTCGAACCCTACTTCTCGGAGGGAACAGTATATACGTCTATAGCGTCATATATCCTAACCTAAGGCAACCTAACATCTCGGATGTAACATTTGACAACATTCCAGGCGTGTCGGTCCCTACGTCTCGGTGGTAACATTACGTGCGTCTATAACGTTATATATGCTAACCTAAGGCAGCCTAACATCTCGGATGTAACATTTGACAACATTCCAGGCGTGTCGGTCCCTACGTCTCGGTGGTAACATTACGTGCGTCTATAACGTTATATATGCTAACATAAGGCAACCTAACATCTCGGATGTAACATTTGACAACATTCCAGGCGTGTCGGTCCCTACGTCTCGGTGGTAACATTACATGCGTCTATACCGTTATATATCCTAACCTAAGACAACCTAACATCTCGAATGCAATATTTGACAACATTCCTTGCCTGTCGAACCCTACTTCTCGGAGGGAACAGCATATACGTCTATAACGTCATATATTCTAACCTAAGGCAACCTAACCTCTCGGATGTAACATTTGACAACATTCCAAGCGTGTCGGTCCCCACGTCTGGGTGGTAACATTACATGCGTCTATAACGGTATATATCCTAATCTAAGGCAACCTAACATCTCGGATGCAATATTTGACAACATTCCTGGCCTGTCGAACCCTACTTCTCGGAGGGAACAGTATATACGTCTATAATGTTATATATCCTAACCTAAGGCAACCTGACATCTCGGATGTATTATTCTACAACATTCCAGGCGTGTCGGACCCTACTTCTGGGTGGGAACATTATATGCGTCTATAACGTTGTATATCCTAATCTGAGGCTACCTAACATCTCGGATGTAACATTCGACAACATTCCAGGCGTGTCGGTCCCTACGTCTCGGTGGTAACATTACATGCGTCTATAACGGTATATATCCTAATCTAAGGCAACCTAACATCTAGGATGCAATATTTGACAACATTCCTCGCCTGTCGAACCCTACTACTCGGAGGGAACAGCATATACGTCTATAACGTTGTACATCCTAATCTAAGGCAACCTAACATCTCGGATGCAATATTTGACAACATTCCTTGCCTGTCGAACCCTACTTCTCGGAGGGAACAGCATATACGTCTATAACGTCATATATCCTAACCTAAGGCAACCTAACATCTCGGATGTAACATTTGACAACATTCCAGGCGTGTCGGTCCCTACGTCTCGGTGGTAACATTACATGCGTCTATAACGGTATATATCCTAATCTAAGGCAACCTAACATCTCGGATGCAATATTTGACAACATTCCTGGCCTGTCGAACCCTACTTCTCGGAGGGAACAGTATATACGTCTATAACGTTATATATCCTAACCTAAGGCAACCTAACAACTCGGATGTAACATTTGACAACATTTCCAGCGTGTCGGACCCTACTTCTCGGCGGGAACAGTATATACGTCTATAACGTCATATATCCTAACCTATGGCAACCTAACATCTCGGATGTAACATTTGACAACATTCCAGGCGTGTCGGTCCCTACGTCTCGGTGGTAACATTACATGCGTCTATAACGTTATATATCCTAACCTAAGGCAACCTAACATCTCGGAAGCAATATTTGACAACATTCCTGGCCTGTCGAACCCTACTTCTCGGAGGGAACAGCATATACGTCTATAACGTTGTATATCCTAATCTGAGGCAACCTAACATCTCGGATGTAACATTTGACAACATTCCAGGCGTGTCGGTCCCTACGTCTCGGTGGTAACATTACATGCGTCTATAACGGTATATATCCTAATCTCAGGCAACCTAACATCTCGGATGCAATATTTGACAACATTCCTCGCCTGTCGAACCCTACTACTCGGAGGGAACAGCATATACGTCTATAACGTTGTACATCCTAATCTAAGGCAACCTAACATCTCGGATGCAATATTTGACAACATTCCTGGCCTGTCGAACCCTACTTCTCGGAGGGAACAGTATATACGTCTATAGCGTCATATATCCTAACCTAAGGCAACCTAACATCTCGGATGTAACATTTGACAACATTCCAGGCGTGTCGGTCCCTACGTCTCGGTGGTAACATTACGTGCGTCTATAACGTTATATATGCTAACCTAAGGCAACCTAACATCTCGGATGTAACATTTGACAACATTCCAGGCGTGTCGGTCCCTACGTCTCGGTGGTAACATTACATGCGTCTATAACGGTATATATCCTAATCTAAGGCAACCTAACAACTCGGATGTAACATTTGACAACATTTCTAGCGTGTCGGAAGCTACTTCTCGGCGGGAACAGTATATACGTCTATAACGTCATATATCCTAACCTATGGCAACCTAACATCTCGGATGTAACATTTGACAACATTCCAGGCGTGTCGGTCCCTACCTCTCGGTGGTAACATTACATGCGTCTATAACGGTATATATCCTAATCTAAGGCAACCTAACATCTCGGATGCAATATTTGACAACATTCCTTGCCTGTCGAACCCTACTTCTCGGAGGGAACAGTATATACGTCTATAATGTTATATATCCTAACCTAAGGCAACCTGACATCTCGGATGTATTATTCTACAACATTCCAGGCGTGTCGGACCCTACATCTCGGTGGGAACATTATATGCGTCTATAACGTTGTATATCCTAATCTGAGGCAACCTAACATCTCGGATGTAACATTCGACAACATTCCAGGCGTGTCGGTCCCTACGTCTCGGTGGTAACATTACATGCGTCTATAACGGTATATATCCTAATCTAAGGCAACCTAACATCTCGGATGCAATATTTGACAACATTCCTCGCCTGTCGAACCCTACTACTCGGAGGGAACAGCATATACGTCTATAACGTTGTACATCCTAATCTAAGGCAACCTAACATCTGGGATGCAATATTTGACAACATTCCTGGCCTGTCGAACCCTACTTCTCGGAGGGAACAGTATATACGTCTATAGCGTCATATATCCTAACCTAAGGCAACCTAACATCTCGGATGTAACATTTGACAACATTCCAGGCGTGTCGGTCCCTACGACTCGGTGGTAACATTACGTGCGTCTATAACGTTATATATGCTAACCTAAGGCAACCTAACATCTCGGATGTAACATTTGACAACATTCCAGGCGTGTCGGTCCCTACGTCTCGGTGGTAACATTACATGCGTCTATACCGTTATATATCCTAACCTAAGACAACCTAACATCTCGAATGCAATATTTGACAACATTCCTTGCCTGTCTAACCCTACTTCTCGGAGGGAACAGCATATACGTCTATAACGTCATATATTCTAACCTAAGGCAACCTAACCTCTCGGATGTAACATTTGACAACATTCCAAGCGTGTCGGTCCCCACGTCTGGGTGGTAACATTACATGCGTCTATAACGGTATATATCCTAATCTAAGGCAACCTAACATCTCGGATGCAATATTTGACAACATTCCTGGCCTGTCGAACCCTACTTCTCGGAGGGAACAGTATATACGTCTATAATGTTATATATCCTAACCTAAGGCAACCTGACATCTCGGATGTATTATTCTACAACATTCCAGGCGTGTCGGACCCTACTTCTCGGTGGGAACATTATATGCGTCTATAACGTTGTATATCCTAATCTGAGGCAACCTAACATCTCGGATGTAACATTCGACAACATTCCAGGCGTGTCGGTCCCTACGTCTCGGTGGTAACATTACATGCGTCTATAACGGTATATATCCTAATCTAAGGCAACCTAACATCTCGGATGCAATATTTGACAACATTCCTCGCCTGTCGAACCCTACTACTCGGAGGGAACAGCATATACGTCTATAACGTTGTACATCCTAATCTAAGGCAACCTAACATCTCGGATGCAATATTTGACAACATTCCTGGCCTGTCGAACCCTACTTCTCGGAGGGAACAGTATATACGTCTATAGCGTCATATATCCTAACCTAAGGCAACCTAACATCTCGGATGTAACATTTGACAACATTCCAGGCGTGTCGGTCCCTACGTCTCGGTGGTAACATTACGTGCGTCTATAACGTTATATATGCTAACCTAAGGCAGCCTAACATCTCGGATGTAACATTTGACAACATTCCAGGCGTGTCGGTCCCTACGTCTCGGTGGTAACATTACGTGCGTCTATAACGTTATATATGCTAACATAAGGCAACCTAACATCTCGGATGTAACATTTGACAACATTCCAGGCGTGTCGGTCCCTACGTCTCGGTGGTAACATTACATGCGTCTATACCGTTATATATCCTAACCTAAGACAACCTAACATCTCGAATGCAATATTTGACAACATTCCTTGCCTGTCGAACCCTACTTCTCGGAGGGAACAGCATATACGTCTATAACGTCATATATTCTAACCTAAGGCAACCTAACCTCTCGGATGTAACATTTGACAACATTCCAAGCGTGTCGGTCCCCACGTCTGGGTGGTAACATTACATGCGTCTATAACGGTATATATCCTAATCTAAGGCAACCTAACATCTCGGATGCAATATTTGACAACATTCCTGGCCTGTCGAACCCTACTTCTCGGAGGGAACAGTATATACGTCTATAATGTTATATATCCTAACCTAAGGCAACCTGACATCTCGGATGTATTATTCTACAACATTCCAGGCGTGTCGGACCCTACTTCTGGGTGGGAACATTATATGCGTCTATAACGTTGTATATCCTAATCTGAGGCTACCTAACATCTCGGATGTAACATTCGACAACATTCCAGGCGTGTCGGTCCCTACGTCTCGGTGGTAACATTACATGCGTCTATAACGGTATATATCCTAATCTAAGGCAACCTAACATCTAGGATGCAATATTTGACAACATTCCTCGCCTGTCGAACCCTACTACTCGGAGGGAACAGCATATACGTCTATAACGTTGTACATCCTAATCTAAGGCAACCTAACATCTCGGATGCAATATTTGACAACATTCCTTGCCTGTCGAACCCTACTTCTCGGAGGGAACAGCATATACGTCTATAACGTCATATATCCTAACCTAAGGCAACCTAACATCTCGGATGTAACATTTGACAACATTCCAGGCGTGTCGGTCCCTACGTCTCGGTGGTAACATTACATGCGTCTATAACGGTATATATCCTAATCTAAGGCAACCTAACATCTCGGATGCAATATTTGACAACATTCCTGGCCTGTCGAACCCTACTTCTCGGAGGGAACAGTATATACGTCTATAACGTTATATATCCTAACCTAAGGCAACCTAACATCTCGGATGTAACATTTGACAACATTCCAGGCGTGTCGGTCCCTATGTCTCGGTGGTAGCATTACATGCGTCTATAACGGTATATATCCTAATCTAAGGCAACCTAACTTCTCGGATGTAACATTTGACAACATTCCAATCGTGTCGGTACCTACGTCTCGGTGGTAACATTACATGCGTCTATAACGTTATATATCCTAACCTAAGGCAACCTAACAACTCGGATGTAACATTTGACAACATTTCCAGCGTGTCGGACCCTACTTCTCGGCGGGAACAGTATATACGTCTATAACGTCATATATCCTAACCTATGGCAACCTAACATCTCGGATGTAACATTTGACAACATTCCAGGCGTGTCGGTCCCTACGTCTCGGTGGTAACATTACATGCGTCTATAACGTTATATATCCTAACCTAAGGCAACCTAACATCTCGGATGCAATATTTGACAACATTCCTGGCCTGTCGAACCCTACTTCTCGGAGGGAACAGCATATACGTCTATAACGTTGTATATCCTAATCTGAGGCAACCTAACATCTCGGATGTAACATTTGACAACATTCCAGGCGTGTCGGTCCCTACGTCTCGGTGGTAACATTACATGCGTCTATAACGGTATATATCCTAATCTCAGGCAACCTAACATCTCGGATGCAATATTTGACAACATTCCTCGCCTGTCGAACCCTACTACTCGGAGGGAACAGCATATACGTCTATAACGTTGTACATCCTAATCTAAGGCAACCTAACATCTCGGATGCAATATTTGACAACATTCCTGGCCTGTCGAACCCTACTTCTCGGAGGGAACAGTATATACGTCTATAGCGTCATATATCCTAACCTAAGGCAACCTAACATCTCGGATGTAACATTTGACAACATTCCAGGCGTGTCGGTCCCTACGTCTCGGTGGTAACATTACGTGCGTCTATAACGTTATATATGCTAACCTAAGGCAACCTAACATCTCGGATGTAACATTTGACAACATTCCAGGCGTGTCGGTCCCTACGTCTCGGTGGTAACATTACATGCGTCTATAACGGTATATATCCTAATCTAAGGCAACCTAACAACTCGGATGTAACATTTGACAACATTTCTAGCGTGTCGGAAGCTTCTTCTCGGCGGGAACAGTATATACGTCTATAACGTCATATATCCTAACCTATGGCAACCTAACATCTCGGATGTAACATTTGACAACATTCCAGGCGTGTCGGTCCCTACCTCTCGGTGGTAACATTACATGCGTCTATAACGGTATATATCCTAATCTAAGGCAACCTAACATCTCGGATGCAATATTTGACAACATTCCTTGCCTGTCGAACCCTACTTCTCGGAGGGAACAGTATATACGTCTATAATGTTATATATCCTAACCTAAGGCAACCTGACATCTCGGATGTATTATTCTACAACATTCCAGGCGTGTCGAACCCTACTTCTCGGTGGGAACATTATATGCGTCTATAACGTTGTATATCCTAATCTAAGGCAACCTAACTTCTCGGATGTAACATTTGACAACATTCCAATCGTGTCGGTCCCTACGTCTCGGTGGTAACATTACATGCGTCTATAACGTTATATATCCTAACCTAAGGCAACCTAACAACTCGGATGTAACATTTGACAACATTTCTAGCGTGTCGGACCCTACTTCTCGGCGGGAACAGTATATACGTCTATAACGTCATATATCCTAACCTATGGCAACCTAACATCTCGGATGTAACATTTGACAACATTCCAGGCGTGTCGGTCCCTACGTCTCGGTGGTAACATTACATGCGTCTATAACGGTATATATCCTAATCTAAGGCAACCTAACATCTCGGATGCAATATTTGACAACATTCCTCGCCTGTCGAACCCTACTACTCGGAGGGAACAGCATATACGTCTATAACGTTGTACATCCTAATCTAAGGCAACCTAACATCTCGGATGCAATATTTGACAACATTCCTGGCCTGTCGAACCCTACTTCTCGGAGGGTACAGTATATACGTCTATAGCGTCATATATCCTAACCTAAGGCAACCTAACATCTCGGATGTAACATTTGACAACATTCCAGGCGTGTCGGTCCCTACGTCTCGGTGGTAACATTACATGCGTATATAACGGCATATATCCTAATCTAAGGCAACCTAACAACTCGGATGTAACATTTGACAACATTTCTAGCGTGTCGGAAGCTACTTCTCGGCGGGAACAGTATATACGTCTATAACGTCATATATCCTAACCTATGGCAACCTAACATCTCGGATGTAACATTTGACAACATTCCTGGCGTGTCGGTCCCTACCTCTCGGTGGTAACATTACATGCGTCTATAACGGTATATATCCTAATCTAAGGCAACCTAACATCTCGGATGCAATATTTGACAACATTCCTTGCCTGTCGAACCCTACTTCTCGGAGGGAACAGTATATACGTCTATAATGTTATATATCCTAACCTAAGGCAACCTGACATCTCGGATGTATTATTCTACAACATTCCAGGCGTGTCGGACCCTACTTCTCGGTGGGAACATTATATGCGTCTATAACGTTGTATATCCTAATCTGAGGCAACCTAACATCTCGGATGTAACATTCGACAACATTACAGGCGTGTCGGTCCCTACGTCTCGGTGGTAACATTACATGCGTCTATAACGGTATATATCCTAATCTAAGGCAACCTAACATCTCGGATGCAATATTTGACAACATTCCTCGCCTGTCGAACCCCACTACTCGGAGGGAACAGCATATACGTCTATAACGTTGTACATCCTAATCTAAGGCAACCTAACATCTCGGATGCAATATTTGACAACATTCCTGGCCTGTCGAACCCTACTTCTCGGAGGGAACAGTATATACGTCTATAGCGTCATATATCCTAACCTAAGGCAACCTAACATCTCGGATGTAACATTTGACAACATTCCAGGCGTGTCGGTCCCTACGACTCGGTGGTAACATTACATGCGTCTATAACGGTATATATCCTAATCTAAGGCAACCTAACATCTCGGATGCAATATTTGACAACATTCCTGGCCTGTCGAACCCTACTTCTCGGAGGGAACAGTATATACGTCTATAATGTTATATATCCTAACCTAAGGCAACCTGACATCTCGGATGTATTATTCTACAACATTCCAGGCGTGTCGGACCCTACTTCTCGGTGGGAACATTATATGCGTCTATAACGTTGTATATCCTAATCTGAGGCAACCTAACATCTCGGATGTAACATTCGACAACATTCCAGGCGTGTCGGTCCCTACGTCTCGGTGGTAACATTACATGCGTCTATAACGGTATATATCCTAATCTAAGGCAACCTAACATCTCAGATGCAATATTTGACAACATTCCTCGCCTGTCGAACCCTACTACTCGGAGGGAACAGCATATACGTCTATAACGTTGTACATCCTAATCTAAGGCAACCTAACATCTCGGATGCAATATTTGACAACATTCCTGGCCTGTCGAACCCTACTTCTCGGAGGGAACAGTATATACGTCTATAGCGTCATATATCCTAACCTAAGGCAACCTAACATCTCGGATGTAACATTTGACAACATTCCAGGCGTGTCGGTCCCTACGTCTCGGTGGTAACATTACGTGCGTCTATAACGTTATATATGCTAACCTAAGGCAGCCTAACATCTCGGATGTAACATTTGACAACATTCCAGGCGTGTCGGTCCCTACGTCTCGGTGGTAACATTACGTGCGTCTATAACGTTATATATGCTAACATAAGGCAACCTAACATCTCGGATGTAACATTTGACAACATTCCAGGCGTGTCGGTCCCTACGTCTCGGTGGTAACATTACATGCGTCTATACCGTTATATATCCTATCCTAAGACAACCTAACATCTCGAATGCAATATTTGACAACATTCCTTGCCTGTCGAACCCTACTTCTCGGAGGGAACAGCATATACGTCTATAACGTCATATATTCTAACCTAAGGCAACCTAACCTCTCGGATGTAACATTTGACAACATTCCAAGCGTGTCGGTCCCCACGTCTGGGTGGTAACATTACATGCGTCTATAACGGTATATATCCCAATCTAAGGCAACCTAACATCTCGGATGCAATATTTGACAACATTCCTGGCCTGTCGAACCCTACTTCTCGGAGGGAACATTATATACGTCTATAATGTTATATATCCTAACCTAAGGCAACCTGACATCTCGGATGTATTATTCTACAACATTCCAGGCGTGTCGGACCCTACTTCTCGGTGGGAACATTATATGCGTCTATAACGTTGTATATCCTAATCTGAGGCAACCTAACATCTCGGATGTAACATTCGACAACATTCCAGGCGTGTCGGTCCCTACGTCTCGGTGGTAACATTACATGCGTCTATAACGGTATATATCCTAATCTAAGGCAACCTAACATCTCGGATGCAATATTTGACAACATTCCTCGCCTGTCGAACCCTACTACTCGGAGGGAACAGCATATACGTCTATAACGTTGTACATCCTAATCTAAGGCAACCTAACATCTCGGATGCAATATTTGACAACATTCCTGGCCTGTCGAACCCTACTTCTCGGAGGGAACAGTATATACGTCTATAGCGTCATATATCCTAACCTAAGGCAACCTAACATCTCGGATGTAACATTTGACAACATTCCAGGCGTGTCGGTCCCTACGTCTCGGTGGTAACATTACGTGCGTCTATAACGTTATATATGCTAACCTAAGGCAGCCTAACATCTCGGATGTAACATTTGACAACATTCCAGGCGTGTCGGTCCCTACGTCTCGGTGGTAACATTACGTGCGTCTATAACGTTATATATGCTAACATAAGGCAACCTAACATCTCGGATGTAACATTTGACAACATTCCAGGCGTGTCGGTCCCTACGTCTCGGTGGTAACATTACATGCGTCTATACCGTTATATATCCTAACCTAAGACAACCTAACATCTCGAATGCAATATTTGACAACATTCCTTGCCTGTCGAACCCTACTTCTCGGAGGGAACAGCATATACGTCTATAACGTCATATATTCTAACCTAAGGCAACCTAACCTCTCGGATGTAACATTTGACAACATTCCAAGCGTGTCGGTCCCCACGTCTGGGTGGTAACATTACATGCGTCTATAACGGTATATATCCTAATCTAAGGCAACCTAACATCTCGGATGCAATATTTGACAACATTCCTGGCCTGTCGAACCCTACTTCTCGGAGGGAACAGTATATACGTCTATAATGTTATATATCCTAACCTAAGGCAACCTGACATCTCGGATGTATTATTCTACAACATTCCAGGCGTGTCGGACCCTACTTCTGGGTGGGAACATTATATGCGTCTATAACGTTGTATATCCTAATCTGAGGCTACCTAACATCTCGGATGTAACATTCGACAACATTCCAGGCGTGTCGGTCCCTACGTCTCGGTGGTAACATTACATGCGTCTATAACGGTATATATCCTAATCTAAGGCAACCTAACATCTAGGATGCAATATTTGACAACATTCCTCGCCTGTCGAACCCTACTACTCGGAGGGAACAGCATATACGTCTATAACGTTGTACATCCTAATCTAAGGCAACCTAACATCTCGGATGCAATATTTGACAACATTCCTTGCCTGTCGAACCCTACTTCTCGGAGGGAACAGCATATACGTCTATAACGTCATATATCCTAACCTAAGGCAACCTAACATCTCGGATGTAACATTTGACAACATTCCAGGCGTGTCGGTCCCTACGTCTCGGTGGTAACATTACATGCGTCTATAACGGTATATATCCTAATCTAAGGCAACCTAACATCTCGGATGCAATATTTGACAACATTCCTGGCCTGTCGAACCCTACTTCTCGGAGGGAACAGTATATACGTCTATAACGTTATATATCCTAACCTAAGGCAACCTAACATCTCGGATGTAACATTTGACAACATTCCAGGCGTGTCGGTCCCTATGTCTCGGTGGTAGCATTACATGCGTCTATAACGGTATATATCCTAATCTAAGGCAACCTAACTTCTCGGATGTAACATTTGACAACATTCCAATCGTGTCGGTACCTACGTCTCGGTGGTAACATTACATGCGTCTATAACGTTATATATCCTAACCTAAGGCAACCTAACAACTCGGATGTAACATTTGACAACATTTCCAGCGTGTCGGACCCTACTTCTCGGCGGGAACAGTATATACGTCTATAACGTCATATATCCTAACCTATGGCAACCTAACATCTCGGATGTAACATTTGACAACATTCCAGGCGTGTCGGTCCCTACGTCTCGGTGGTAACATTACATGCGTCTATAACGTTATATATCCTAACCTAAGGCAACCTAACATCTCGGATGCAATATTTGACAACATTCCTGGCCTGTCGAACCCTACTTCTCGGAGGGAACAGCATATACGTCTATAACGTTGTATATCCTAATCTGAGGCAACCTAACATCTCGGATGTAACATTTGACAACATTCCAGGCGTGTCGGTCCCTACGTCTCGGTGGTAACATTACATGCGTCTATAACGGTATATATCCTAATCTCAGGCAACCTAACATCTCGGATGCAATATTTGACAACATTCCTCGCCTGTCGAACCCTACTACTCGGAGGGAACAGCATATACGTCTATAACGTTGTACATCCTAATCTAAGGCAACCTAACATCTCGGATGCAATATTTGACAACATTCCTGGCCTGTCGAACCCTACTTCTCGGAGGGAACAGTATATACGTCTATAGCGTCATATATCCTAACCTAAGGCAACCTAACATCTCGGATGTAACATTTGACAACATTCCAGGCGTGTCGGTCCCTACGTCTCGGTGGTAACATTACGTGCGTCTATAACGTTATATATGCTAACCTAAGGCAACCTAACATCTCGGATGTAACATTTGACAACATTCCAGGCGTGTCGGTCCCTACGTCTCGGTGGTAACATTACATGCGTCTATAACGGTATATATCCTAATCTAAGGCAACCTAACAACTCGGATGTAACATTTGACAACATTTCTAGCGTGTCGGAAGCTTCTTCTCGGCGGGAACAGTATATACGTCTATAACGTCATATATCCTAACCTATGGCAACCTAACATCTCGGATGTAACATTTGACAACATTCCAGGCGTGTCGGTCCCTACCTCTCGGTGGTAACATTACATGCGTCTATAACGGTATATATCCTAATCTAAGGCAACCTAACATCTCGGATGCAATATTTGACAACATTCCTTGCCTGTCGAACCCTACTTCTCGGAGGGAACAGTATATACGTCTATAATGTTATATATCCTAACCTAAGGCAACCTGACATCTCGGATGTATTATTCTACAACATTCCAGGCGTGTCGAACCCTACTTCTCGGTGGGAACATTATATGCGTCTATAACGTTGTATATCCTAATCTAAGGCAACCTAACTTCTCGGATGTAACATTTGACAACATTCCAATCGTGTCGGTCCCTACGTCTCGGTGGTAACATTACATGCGTCTATAACGTTATATATCCTAACCTAAGGCAACCTAACAACTCGGATGTAACATTTGACAACATTTCTAGCGTGTCGGACCCTACTTCTCGGCGGGAACAGTATATACGTCTATAACGTCATATATCCTAACCTATGGCAACCTAACATCTCGGATGTAACATTTGACAACATTCCAGGCGTGTCGGTCCCTACGTCTCGGTGGTAACATTACATGCGTCTATAACGGTATATATCCTAATCTAAGGCAACCTAACATCTCGGATGCAATATTTGACAACATTCCTCGCCTGTCGAACCCTACTACTCGGAGGGAACAGCATATACGTCTATAACGTTGTACATCCTAATCTAAGGCAACCTAACATCTCGGATGCAATATTTGACAACATTCCTGGCCTGTCGAACCCTACTTCTCGGAGGGTACAGTATATACGTCTATAGCGTCATATATCCTAACCTAAGGCAACCTAACATCTCGGATGTAACATTTGACAACATTCCAGGCGTGTCGGTCCCTACGTCTCGGTGGTAACATTACATGCGTATATAACGGCATATATCCTAATCTAAGGCAACCTAACAACTCGGATGTAACATTTGACAACATTTCTAGCGTGTCGGAAGCTACTTCTCGGCGGGAACAGTATATACGTCTATAACGTCATATATCCTAACCTATGGCAACCTAACATCTCGGATGTAACATTTGACAACATTCCTGGCGTGTCGGTCCCTACCTCTCGGTGGTAACATTACATGCGTCTATAACGGTATATATCCTAATCTAAGGCAACCTAACATCTCGGATGCAATATTTGACAACATTCCTTGCCTGTCGAACCCTACTTCTCGGAGGGAACAGTATATACGTCTATAATGTTATATATCCTAACCTAAGGCAACCTGACATCTCGGATGTATTATTCTACAACATTCCAGGCGTGTCGGACCCTACTTCTCGGTGGGAACATTATATGCGTCTATAACGTTGTATATCCTAATCTGAGGCAACCTAACATCTCGGATGTAACATTCGACAACATTACAGGCGTGTCGGTCCCTACGTCTCGGTGGTAACATTACATGCGTCTATAACGGTATATATCCTAATCTAAGGCAACCTAACATCTCGGATGCAATATTTGACAACATTCCTCGCCTGTCGAACCCCACTACTCGGAGGGAACAGCATATACGTCTATAACGTTGTACATCCTAATCTAAGGCAACCTAACATCTCGGATGCAATATTTGACAACATTCCTGGCCTGTCGAACCCTACTTCTCGGAGGGAACAGTATATACGTCTATAGCGTCATATATCCTAACCTAAGGCAACCTAACATCTCGGATGTAACATTTGACAACATTCCAGGCGTGTCGGTCCCTACGACTCGGTGGTAACATTACATGCGTCTATAACGGTATATATCCTAATCTAAGGCAACCTAACATCTCGGATGCAATATTTGACAACATTCCTGGCCTGTCGAACCCTACTTCTCGGAGGGAACAGTATATACGTCTATAATGTTATATATCCTAACCTAAGGCAACCTGACATCTCGGATGTATTATTCTACAACATTCCAGGCGTGTCGGACCCTACTTCTCGGTGGGAACATTATATGCGTCTATAACGTTGTATATCCTAATCTGAGGCAACCTAACATCTCGGATGTAACATTCGACAACATTCCAGGCGTGTCGGTCCCTACGTCTCGGTGGTAACATTACATGCGTCTATAACGGTATATATCCTAATCTAAGGCAACCTAACATCTCAGATGCAATATTTGACAACATTCCTCGCCTGTCGAACCCTACTACTCGGAGGGAACAGCATATACGTCTATAACGTTGTACATCCTAATCTAAGGCAACCTAACATCTCGGATGCAATATTTGACAACATTCCTGGCCTGTCGAACCCTACTTCTCGGAGGGAACAGTATATACGTCTATAGCGTCATATATCCTAACCTAAGGCAACCTAACATCTCGGATGTAACATTTGACAACATTCCAGGCGTGTCGGTCCCTACGTCTCGGTGGTAACATTACGTGCGTCTATAACGTTATATATGCTAACCTAAGGCAGCCTAACATCTCGGATGTAACATTTGACAACATTCCAGGCGTGTCGGTCCCTACGTCTCGGTGGTAACATTACGTGCGTCTATAACGTTATATATGCTAACATAAGGCAACCTAACATCTCGGATGTAACATTTGACAACATTCCAGGCGTGTCGGTCCCTACGTCTCGGTGGTAACATTACATGCGTCTATACCGTTATATATCCTATCCTAAGACAACCTAACATCTCGAATGCAATATTTGACAACATTCCTTGCCTGTCGAACCCTACTTCTCGGAGGGAACAGCATATACGTCTATAACGTCATATATTCTAACCTAAGGCAACCTAACCTCTCGGATGTAACATTTGACAACATTCCAAGCGTGTCGGTCCCCACGTCTGGGTGGTAACATTACATGCGTCTATAACGGTATATATCCCAATCTAAGGCAACCTAACATCTCGGATGCAATATTTGACAACATTCCTGGCCTGTCGAACCCTACTTCTCGGAGGGAACATTATATACGTCTATAATGTTATATATCCTAACCTAAGGCAACCTGACATCTCGGATGTATTATTCTACAACATTCCAGGCGTGTCGGACCCTACTTCTCGGTGGGAACATTATATGCGTCTATAACGTTGTATATCCTAATCTGAGGCAACCTAACATCTCGGATGTAACATTCGACAACATTCCAGGCGTGTCGGTCCCTACGTCTCGGTGGTAACATTACATGCGTCTATAACGGTATATATCCTAATCTAAGGCAACCTAACATCTCGGATGCAATATTTGACAACATTCCTCGCCTGTCGAACCCTACTACTCGGAGGGAACAGCATATACGTCTATAACGTTGTACATCCTAATCTAAGGCAACCTAACATCTCGGATGCAATATTTGACAACATTCCTGGCCTGTCGAACCCTACTTCTCGGAGGGAACAGTATATACGTCTATAGCGTCATATATCCTAACCTAAGGCAACCTAACATCTCGGATGTAACATTTGACAACATTCCAGGCGTGTCGGTCCCTACGTCTCGGTGGTAACATTACGTGCGTCTATAACGTTATATATGCTAACCTAAGGCAACCTAACATCTCGGATGTAACATTTGACAACATTCCAGGCGTGTCGGTCCCTACGTCTCGGTGGTAACATTACATGCGTCTATAACGGTATATATCCTAATCTAAGGCAACCTAACAACTCGGATGTAACATTTGACAATATTTCTAGCGTGTCGGAAGCTACTTCTCGGCGGGAACAGTATATACGTCTATAACGTCATATATCCTAACCTATGGCAACCTAACATCTCGGATGTAACATTTGACAACATTCCAGGCGTGTCGGTCCCTACCTCTCGGTGGTAACATTACATGCGTCTATAACGGTATATATCCTAATCTAAGGCAACCTAACATCTCGGATGCAATATTTGACAACATTCCTTGCCTGTCGAACCCTACTTCTCGGAGGGAACAGTATATACGTCTATAATGTTATATATCCTAACCTAAGGCAACCTGACATCTCGGATGTATTATTCTACAACATTCCAGGCGTGTCGAACCCTACTTCTCGGTGGGAACATTATATGCGTCTATAACGTTGTATATCCTAATCTGAGGCAACCTAACATCTCGGATGTAACATTTGACAACATTCCAGGCGTGTCGGTCCCTACGTCTCGGTGGTAACATTACATGCGTCTATAACGGTATATATACTAATCTAAGGCAACCTAACATCTCGGATGCAATATTTGACAACATTCCTTGCCTGTCGAACCCTACTTCTCGGAGGGAACAGTATATACGTCTATAATGTTATATATCCTAACCTAAGGCAACCTGACATCTCGGATGTATTATTCTACAACATTCCAGGCGTGTCGAACCCTACTTCTCGGTGGGAACATTATATGCGTCTATAACGTTGTATATCCTAATCTGAGGCAACCTAACATCTCGGATGTAACATTTGACAACATTCCAGGCGTGTCGGTCCCTACGTCTCGGTGGTAACATTACATGCGTCTATAACGGTATATATACTAATCTAAGGCAACCTAACATCTCGGATGCAATATTTGACAACATTCCTCGCCTGTCGAACCCTACTACTCGGAGGGAACAGCATATACGTCTATAACGTTGTACATCCTAATCTAAGGCAACCTAACATCTCGGATGCAATATTTGACAACATTCCTGGCCTGTCGAACCCTACTTCTCGGAGGGAACAGTATATACGTCTATAGCGTCATATATCCTAACCTAAGGCAACCTAACATCTCGGATGTAACATTTGACAACATTCCAGGCGTGTCGGTCCCTACGTCTCGGTGGTAACATTACGTGCGTCTATAACGTTATATATGCTAACCTAAGGCAACCTAACATCTCGGATGCAATATTTGACAACATTCCTTGCCTGTCGAACCCTACTTCTCGGAGGGAACAGCATATACGTCTATAACGTCATATATCCTAACCTAAGGCAACCTAACATCTCGGATGTAACATTTGACAACATTCCAGGCGTGTCGGTCCCTACGTCTCGGTGGTAACATTACATGCGTCTATAACGGTATATATCCTAATCTAAGGCAACCTAACATCTCGGATGCAATATTTGACAACATTCCTGGCCTGTCGAACCCTACTTCTCGGAGGGAACAGTATATACGTCTATAACGTTATATATCCTAACCTAAGGCAACCTAACATCTCGGATGTAACATTTGACAACATTCCAGGCGTGTCGGTCCCTATGTCTCGGTGGTAACATTACATGCGTCTATAACGGTATATATCCTAATCTAAGGCAACCTAACTTCTCGGATGTAACATTTGACAACATTCCAATCGTGTCGGTCCCTACGTCTCGGTGGTAACATTACATGCGTCTATAACGTTATATATCCTAACCTAAGGCAACCTAACAACTCGGATGTAACATTTGACAACATTTCCAGCGTGTCGGACCCTACTTCTCGGCGGGAACAGTATATACGTCTATAACGTCATATATCCTAACCTATGGCAACCTAACATCTCGGATGTAACATTTGACAACATTCCAGGCGTGTCGGTCCCTACGTCTCGGTGGTAACATTACGTGCGTCTATAACGTTATATATGCTAACCTAAGGCAGCCTAACATCTCGGATGTAACATTTGACAACATTCCAGGCGTGTCGGTCCCTACGTCTCGGTGATAACATTACGTGCGTCTATAACGTTATATATGCTAACATAAGGCAACCTAACATCTCGGATGTAACATTTGACAACATTCCAGGCGTGTCGGTCCCTACGTCTCGGTGGTAACATTACATGCGTCTATACCGTTATATATCCTAACCTAAGACAACCTAACATCTCGAATGCAATATTTGACAACATTCCTTGCCTGTCGAACCCTACTTCTCGGAGGGAACAGCATATACGTCTATAACGTCATATATTCTAACCTAAGGCAACCTAACCTCTCGGATGTAACATTTGACAACATTCCAAGCGTGTCGGTCCCCACGTCTGGGTGGTAACATTACATGCGTCTATAACGGTATATATCCCAATCTAAGGCAACCTAACATCTCGGATGCAATATTTGACAACATTCCTGGCCTGTCGAACCCTACTTCTCGGAGGGAACATTATATACGTCTATAATGTTATATATCCTAACCTAAGGCAACCTGACATCTCGGATGTATTATTCTACAACATTCCAGGCGTGTCGGACCCTACTTCTCGGTGGGAACATTATATGCGTCTATAACGTTGTATATCCTAATCTGAGGCAACCTAACATCTCGGATGTAACATTCGACAACATTCCAGGCGTGTCGGTCCCTACGTCTCGGTGGTAACATTACATGCGTCTATAACGGTATATATCCTAATCTAAGGCAACCTAACATCTCGGATGCAATATTTGACAACATTCCTCGCCTGTCGAACCCTACTACTCGGAGGGAACAGCATATACGTCTATAACGTTGTACATCCTAATCTAAGGCAACCTAACATCTCGGATGCAATATTTGACAACATTCCTGGCCTGTCGAACCCTACTTCTCGGAGGGAACAGTATATACGTCTATAGCGTCATATATCCTAACCTAAGGCAACCTAACATCTCGGATGTAACATTTGACAACATTCCAGGCGTGTCGGTCCCTACGTCTCGGTGGTAACATTACGTGCGTCTATAACGTTATATATGCTAACCTAAGGCAACCTAACATCTCGGATGTAACATTTGACAACATTCCAGGCGTGTCGGTCCCTACGTCTCGGTGGTAACATTACATGCGTCTATAACGGTATATATCCTAATCTAAGGCAACCTAACAACTCGGATGTAACATTTGACAATATTTCTAGCGTGTCGGAAGCTACTTCTCGGTGGGAACATTATATGCGTCTATAACGTTGTATATCCTAATCTGAGGCAACCTAACATCTCGGATGTAACATTCGACAACATTCCAGGCGTGTCGGTCCCTACGTCTCGGTGGTAACATTACATGCGTCTATAACGGTATATATCCTAATCTAAGGCAACCTAACATCTCAGATGCAATATTTGACAACATTCCTCGCCTGTCGAACCCTACTACTCGGAGGGAACAGCATATACGTCTATAACGTTGTACATCCTAATCTAAGGCAACCTAACATCTCGGATGCAATATTTGACAACATTCCTGGCCTGTCGAACCCTACTTCTCGGAGGGAACAGTATATACGTCTATAGCGTCATATATCCTAACCTAAGGCAACCTAACATCTCGGATGTAACATTTGACAACATTCCAGGCGTGTCGGTCCCTACGTCTCGGTGGTAACATTACGTGCGTCTATAACGTTATATATGCTAACCTAAGGCAGCCTAACATCTCGGATGTAACATTTGACAACATTCCAGGCGTGTCGGTCCCTACGTCTCGGTGGTAACATTACGTGCGTCTATAACGTTATATATGCTAACATAAGGCAACCTAACATCTCGGATGTAACATTTGACAACATTCCAGGCGTGTCGGTCCCTACGTCTCGGTGGTAACATTACATGCGTCTATACCGTTATATATCCTATCCTAAGACAACCTAACATCTCGAATGCAATATTTGACAACATTCCTTGCCTGTCGAACCCTACTTCTCGGAGGGAACAGCATATACGTCTATAACGTCATATATTCTAACCTAAGGCAACCTAACCTCTCGGATGTAACATTTGACAACATTCCAAGCGTGTCGGTCCCCACGTCTGGGTGGTAACATTACATGCGTCTATAACGGTATATATCCCAATCTAAGGCAACCTAACATCTCGGATGCAATATTTGACAACATTCCTGGCCTGTCGAACCCTACTTCTCGGAGGGAACATTATATACGTCTATAATGTTATATATCCTAACCTAAGGCAACCTGACATCTCGGATGTATTATTCTACAACATTCCAGGCGTGTCGGACCCTACTTCTCGGTGGGAACATTATATGCGTCTATAACGTTGTATATCCTAATCTGAGGCAACCTAACATCTCGGATGTAACATTCGACAACATTCCAGGCGTGTCGGTCCCTACGTCTCGGTGGTAACATTACATGCGTCTATAACGGTATATATCCTAATCTAAGGCAACCTAACATCTCGGATGCAATATTTGACAACATTCCTCGCCTGTCGAACCCTACTACTCGGAGGGAACAGCATATACGTCTATAACGTTGTACATCCTAATCTAAGGCAACCTAACATCTCGGATGCAATATTTGACAACATTCCTGGCCTGTCGAACCCTACTTCTCGGAGGGAACAGTATATACGTCTATAGCGTCATATATCCTAACCTAAGGCAACCTAACATCTCGGATGTAACATTTGACAACATTCCAGGCGTGTCGGTCCCTACGTCTCGGTGGTAACATTACGTGCGTCTATAACGTTATATATGCTAACCTAAGGCAACCTAACATCTCGGATGTAACATTTGACAACATTCCTGGCCTGTCGAACCCTACTTCTCGGAGGGAACATTATATACGTCTATAATGTTATATATCCTAACCTAAGGCAACCTGACATCTCGGATGTATTATTCTACAACATTCCAGGCGTGTCGGACCCTACTTCTCGGTGGGAACATTATATGCGTCTATAACGTTGTATATCCTAATCTGAGGCAACCTAACATCTCGGATGTAACATTCGACAACATTCCAGGCGTGTCGGTCCCTACGTCTCGGTGGTAACATTACATGCGTCTATAACGGTATATATCCTAATCTAAGGCAACCTAACATCTCGGATGCAATATTTGACAACATTCCTCGCCTGTCGAACCCTACTACTCGGAGGGAACAGCATATACGTCTATAACGTTGTACATCCTAATCTAAGGCAACCTAACATCTCGGATGCAATATTTGACAACATTCCTGGCCTGTCGAACCCTACTTCTCGGAGGGAACAGTATATACGTCTATAGCGTCATATATCCTAACCTAAGGCAACCTAACATCTCGGATGTAACATTTGACAACATTCCAGGCGTGTCGGTCCCTACGTCTCGGTGGTAACATTACGTGCGTCTATAACGTTATATATGCTAACCTAAGGCAACCTAACATCTCGGATGTAACATTTGACAACATTCCAGGCGTGTCGGTCCCTACGTCTCGGTGGTAACATTACATGCGTCTATAACGGTATATATCCTAATCTAAGGCAACCTAACAACTCGGATGTAACATTTGACAATATTTCTAGCGTGTCGGAAGCTACTTCTCGGCGGGAACAGTATATACGTCTATAACGTCATATATCCTAACCTATGGCAACCTAACATCTCGGATGTAACATTTGACAACATTCCAGGCGTGTCGGTCCCTACCTCTCGGTGGTAACATTACATGCGTCTATAACGGTATATATCCTAATCTAAGGCAACCTAACATCTCGGATGCAATATTTGACAACATTCCTTGCCTGTCGAACCCTACTTCTCGGAGGGAACAGTATATACGTCTATAATGTTATATATCCTAACCTAAGGCAACCTGACATCTCGGATGTATTATTCTACAACATTCCAGGCGTGTCGAACCCTACTTCTCGGTGGGAACATTATATGCGTCTATAACGTTGTATATCCTAATCTGAGGCAACCTAACATCTCGGATGTAACATTTGACAACATTCCAGGCGTGTCGGTCCCTACGTCTCGGTGGTAACATTACATGCGTCTATAACGGTATATATACTAATCTAAGGCAACCTAACATCTCGGATGCAATATTTGACAACATTCCTCGCCTGTCGAACCCTACTACTCGGAGGGAACAGCATATACGTCTATAACGTTGTACATCCTAATCTAAGGCAACCTAACATCTCGGATGCAATATTTGACAACATTCCTGGCCTGTCGAACCCTACTTCTCGGAGGGAACAGTATATACGTCTATAGCGTCATATATCCTAACCTAAGGCAACCTAACATCTCGGATGTAACATTTGACAACATTCCAGGCGTGTCGGTCCCTACGTCTCGGTGGTAACATTACGTGCGTCTATAACGTTATATATGCTAACCTAAGGCAACCTAACATCTCGGATGCAATATTTGACAACATTCCTTGCCTGTCGAACCCTACTTCTCGGAGGGAACAGCATATACGTCTATAACGTCATATATCCTAACCTAAGGCAACCTAACATCTCGGATGTAACATTTGACAACATTCCAGGCGTGTCGGTCCCTACGTCTCGGTGGTAACATTACATGCGTCTATAACGGTATATATCCTAATCTAAGGCAACCTAACATCTCGGATGCAATATCTGACAACATTCCTGGCCTGTCGAACCCTACTTCTCGGAGGGAACAGTATATACGTCTATAACGTTATATATCCTAACCTAAGGCAACCTAACATCTCGGATGTAACATTTGACAACATTCCAGGCGTGTCGGTCCCTACGTCTCGGTGGTAACATTACATGCGTCTATAACGGTATATATCCTAATCTAAGGCAACCTAACTTCTCGGATGTAACATTTGACAACATTCCAATCGTGTCGGTCCCTACGTCTCGGTGGTAACATTACATGCGTCTATAACGTTATATATCCTAACCTAAGGCAACCTAACAACTCGGATGTAACATTTGACAACATTTCCAGCGTGTCGGACCCTACTTCTCGGCGGGAACAGTATATACGTCTATAACGTCATATATCCTAACCTATGACAACCTAACATCTCGGATGTAACATTTGACAACATTCCAGGCGTGTCGGTCCCTACGTCTCGGTGGTAACATTACATGCGTCTATAACGTTATATATCCTAACCTAAGGCAACCTAACATCTCGGATGCAATATTTGACAACATTCCTTGCCTGTCGAACCCAACTTCTCGGAGGGAACAGCATATACGTCTATAACGTCATATATCCTAACCTAAGGCAACCTAACATCTCGGATGTAACATTTGACAACATTCCAGGCGTGTCGGTCCCTACGTCTCGGTGGTAACATTACATGCGTCTATAACGTTATATATCCTAACCTAAGGCAACCTAACATCTCGGATGCAATATTTGACAACATTCCTTGCCTGTCGAACCCAACTTCTCGGAGGGAACAGCATATACGTCTATAACGTCATATATTCTAACCTAAGGCAACCTAACCTCTCGGATGTAACATTTGACAACATTCCAAGCGTGTCGGTCCCCACGTCTGGGTGGTAACATTACATGCGTCTATAACGGTATATATCCTAATCTAAGGCAACCTAACATCTCGGATGCAATATTTGACAACATTCCTGGCCTGTCGAACCCTACTTCTCGGAGGGAACAGTATATACGTCTATAATGTTATATATCCTAACCTAAGGCAACCTGACATCTCGGATGTATTATTCTACAACATTCCAGGCGTGTCGGACCCTACTTCTCGGTGGGAACATTATATGCGTCTATAACGTTGTATATCCTAATCTGAGGCAACCTAACATCTCGGATGTAACATTTGACAACATTCCAGGCGTGTCGGTCCCTACCTCTCGGTGGTAACATTACATGCGTCTATAACGGTATATATCCTAATCTAAGGCAACCTAACATCTCGGATGCAATATTTGACAACATTTCTTGCCTGTCGAACCCTACTTCTCGGAGGGAACAGTATATACGTCTATAATGTTATATATCCTAACCTAAGGCAACCTAACATCTCGGATGTAACATTTGACAACATTCCAGGCGTGTCGGTCCCTACGTCTCGGTGGTAACATTACATGCGTCTATAACGGTATATATCCTAATCTAAGGCAACCTAACATCTCGGATGCAATATTTGACAACATTCCTGGCCTGTCGAACCCTACTTCTCGGAGGGAACAGTATATACGTCTATAACGTTATATATCCTAACCTAAGGCAACCTAACATCTCGGATGTAACATTTGACAACATTCCAGGCGTGTCGGTCCCTATGTCTCGGTGGTAACATTACATGCGTCTATAACGGTATATATCCTAATCTAAGGCAACCTAACTTCTCGGATGTAACATTTGACAACATTCCAATCGTGTCGGTCCCTACGTCTCGGTGGTAACATTACATGCGTCTATAACGTTATATATCCTAACCTAAGGCAACCTAACAACTCGGATGTAACATTTGACAACATTTCCAGCGTGTCGGACCCTACTTCTCGGCGGGAACAGTATATACGTCTATAACGTCATATATCCTAACCTATGGCAACCTAACATCTCGGATGTAACATTTGACAACATTCCAGGCGTGTCGGTCCCTACGTCTCGGTGGTAACATTACATGCGTCTATAACGTTATATATCCTAACCTAAGGCAACCTAACATCTCGGATGCAATATTTGACAACATTCCTGGCCTGTCGAACCCTACTTCTCGGAGGGAACAGCATATACGTCTATAACGTCATATATCCTAACCTAAGGCAACCTAACATCTCGGATGTAACATTTGACAACATTCCAGGCGTGTCGGTCCCTACGTCTCGGTGGTAACATTACATGCGTCTATAACGTTATATATCCTAACCTAAGGCAACCTAACATCTCGGATGCAATATTTGACAACATTCCTTGCCTGTCGAACCCAACTTCTCGGAGGGAACAGCATATACGTCTATAACGTCATATATTCTAACCTAAGGCAACCTAACCTCTCGGATGTAACATTTGACAACATTCCAAGCGTGTCGGTCCCCACGTCTGGGTAGTAACATTACATGCGTCTATAACGGTATATATCCTAATCTAAGGCAACCTAACATCTCGGATGCAATATTTGACAACATTCCTGGCCTGTCGAACCCTACTTCTCGGAGGGAACAGTATATACGTCTATAATGTTATATATCCTAACCTAAGGCAACCTGACATCTCGGATGTATTATTCTACAACATTCCAGGCGTGTCGGACCCTACTTCTCGGTGGGAACATTATATGCGTCTATAACGTTGTATATCCTAATCTGAGGCAACCTAACATCTCGGATGTAACATTTGACAACATTCCAGGCGTGTCGGTCCCTACCTCTCGGTGGTAACATTACATGCGTCTATAACGGTATATATCCTAATCTAAGGCAACCTAACATCTCGGATGCAATATTTGACAACATTCCTTGCCTGTCGAACCCTACTTCTCGGAGGGAACAGTATATACGTCTATAATGTTATATATCCTAACCTAAGGCAACCTGACATCTCGGATGTATTATTCTACAACATTCCAGGCGTGTCGGACCCTACTTCTCGGTGGGAACATTATATGCGTCTATAACGTTGTATATCCTAATCTGAGGCAACCTAACATCTCGGATGTAACATTTGACAACATTCCAGGCGTGTCGGTCCCCACGTCTCGGTGGTAACATTACATGCGTCTATAACGGTATATATCCTAATCTAAGGCAACCTAACATCTCGGATGCAATATTTGACAACATTCCTCGCCTGTCGAACCCTACTACTCGGAGGGAACAGCATATACGTCTATAACGTTGTACATCCTAATCTAAGGCAACCTAACATCTCGGATGCAATATTTGACAACATTCCTGGCCTGTCGAACCCTACTTCTCGGAGGGAACAGTATATACGTCTATAGCGTCATATATCCTAACCTAAGGCAACCTAACATCTCGGATGTAACATTTGACAACATTCCAGGCGTGTCGGTCCCTACGACTCGGTGGTAACATTACGTGCGTCTATAACGTTATATATGCTAACCTAAGGCAACCTAACATCTCGGATGTAACATTTGACAACATTCCAGGCGTGTCGGTCCCTACGTCTCGGTGGTAACATTACATGCGTCTATACCGTTATATATCCTAACCTAAGACAACCTAACATCTCGAATGCAATATTTGACAACATTCCTTGCCTGTCGAACCCTACTTCTCGGAGGGAACAGCATATACGTCTATAACGTCATATATTCTAACCTAAGGCAACCTAACCTCTCGGATGTAACATTTGACAACATTCCAAGCGTGTCGGTCCCCACGTCTGGGTGGTAACATTACATGCGTCTATAACGGTATATATCCTAATCTAAGGCAACCTAACATCTCGGATGCAATATTTGACAACATTCCTGGCCTGTCGAACCCTACTTCTCGGAGGGAACAGTATATACGTCTATAATGTTATATATCCTAATCTAAGGCAACCTGACATCTCGGATGTATTATTCTACAACATTCCAGGCGTGTCGGACCCTACTTCTCGGTGGGAACATTATATGCGTCTATAACGTTGTATATCCTAATCTGAGGCAACCTAACATCTCGGATGTAACATTCGACAACATTCCAGGCGTGTCGGTCCCTACGTCTCGGTGGTAACATTACATGCGTCTATAACGGTATATATCCTAATCTAAGGCAACCTAACATCTCGGATGCAATATTTGACAACATTCCTCGCCTGTCGAACCCTACTACTCGGAGGGAACAGCATATACGTCTATAACGTTGTACATCCTAACCTAAGGCAACCTAACATCTCGGATGTAACATTTGACAACATTCCAGGCGTGTCGGTCCCTACGTCTCGGTGGTAACATTACGTGCGTCTATAACGTTATATATGCTAACCTAAGGCAACCTAACATCTCGGATGTAACATTTGACAACATTCCAGGCGTGTCGGTCCCTACATCTCGGTGGTAACATTACATGCGTCTATAACGGTATATATCCTAATCTAAGGCAACCTAACAACTCGGATGTAACATTTGACAACATTTCTAGCGTGTCGGAAGCTACTTCTCGGCGGGAACAGTATATACGTCTATAACGTCATATATCATAACCTATGGCAACCTAACATCTCGGATGTAACATTTGACAACATTCCAGGCGTGTCGGTCCCTACCTCTCGGTGGTAACATTACATGCGTCTATAACGGTATATATCCTAATCTAAGGCAACCTAACATCTCGGATGCAATATTTGACAACATTCCTTGCCTGTCGAACCCTACTTCTCGGAGGGAACAGTATATACGTCTATAATGTTATATATCCTAACCTAAGGCAACCTAACATCTCGGATGCAATATTTGACAACATTCCTGGCCTGTCGAACCCTACTTCTCGGTGGGAACATTATATGCGTCTATAACGTTGTATATCCTAATCTGAGGCAACCTAACATCTCGGATGTAACATTTGACAACATTCCAGGCGTGTCGGTCCCTACGTCTCGGTGGTAACATTACATGCGTCTATAACGGTATATATACTAATCTAAGGCAACCTAACGTCTCGGATGCAATATTTGACAACATTCCTCGCCTGTCGAACCCTACTACTCGGAGGGAACAGCATATACGTCTATAACGTTGTACATCCTAATCTAAGGCAACCTAACATCTCGGATGCAATATTTGACAACATTCCTGGCCTGTCGAACCCTACTTCTCGGAGGGAACAGTATATACGTCTATAGCGTCATATATCCTAACCTAAGGCAACCTAACATCTCGGATGTAACATTTGACAACATTCCAGGCGTGTCGGTCCCTACGTCTCGGTGGTAACATTACGTGCGTCTATAACGTTATATATGCTAACCTAAGGCAACCTAACATCTCGGATGCAATATTTGACAACATTCCTTGCCTGTCGAACCCTACTTCTCGGAGGGAACGGCATATACGTCTATAACGTCATATATCCTAACCTAAGGCAACCTAACATCTCGGATGTAACATTTGACAACATTCCAGGCGTGTCGGTCCCTACGTCTCGGTGGTAACATTACATGCGTCTATAACGGTATATATCCTAATCTAAGGCAACCTAACATCTCGGATGCAATATTTGACAACATTCCTGGCCTGTCGAACCCTACTTCTCGGAGGGAACAGTATATACGTCTATAACGTTATATATCCTAACCTAAGGCAACCTAACATCTCGGATGTAACATTTGACAACATTCCAGGCGTGTCGGTCCCTATGTCTCGGTGGTAACATTACATGCGTCTATAACGGTATATATCCTAATCTAAGGCAACCTAACTTCTCGGATGTAACATTTGACAACATTCCAATCGTGTCGGTCCCTACGTCTCGGTGGTAACATTACATGCGTCTATAACGTTATATATCCTAACCTAAGGCAACCTAATAACTCGGATGTAACATTTGACAACATTTCCAGCGTGTCGGACCCTACTTCTCGGAGGGAACAGTATATACGTCTATAGCGTCATATATCCTAACCTAAGGCAACCTAACATCTCGGATGTAACATTTGACAACATTCCAGGCGTGTCGGTCCCTACGTCTCGGTGGTAACATTACGTGCGTCTATAACGTTATATATGCTAACCTAAGGCAACCTAACATCTCGGATGCAATATTTGACAACATTCCTTGCCTGTCGAACCCTACTTCTCGGAGGGAACGGCATATACGTCTATAACGTCATATATCCTAACCTAAGGCAACCTAACATCTCGGATGTAACATTTGACAACATTCCAGGCGTGTCGGTCCCTACGTCTCGGTGGTAACATTACATGCGTCTATAACGGTATATATCCTAATCTAAGGCAACCTAACATCTCGGATGCAATATTTGACAACATTCCTGGCCTGTCGAACCCTACTTCTCGGAGGGAACAGTATATACGTCTATAACGTTATATATCCTAACCTAAGGCAACCTAACATCTCGGATGTAACATTTGACAACATTCCAGGCGTGTCGGTCCCTATGTCTCGGTGGTAACATTACATGCGTCTATAACGGTATATATCCTAATCTAAGGCAACCTAACTTCTCGGATGTAACATTTGACAACATTCCAATCGTGTCGGTCCCTACGTCTCGGTGGTAACATTACATGCGTCTATAACGTTATATATCCTAACCTAAGGCAACCTAACAACTCGGATGTAACATTTGACAACATTTCCAGCGTGTCGGACCCTACTTCTCGGCGGGAACAGTATATACGTCTATAACGTCATATATCCTAACCTATGGCAACCTAACATCTCGGATGTAACATTTGACAACATTCCAGGCGTGTCGGTCCCTACGTCTCGGTGGTAACATTACGTGCGTCTATAACGTTATATATGCTAACCTAAGGCAGCCTAACATCTCGGATGTAACATTTGACAACATTCCAGGCGTGTCGGTCCCTACGTCTCGGTGGTAACATTACGTGCGTCTATAACGTTATATATGCTAACATAAGGCAACCTAACATCTCGGATGTAACATTTGACAACATTCCAGGCGTGTCGGTCCCTACGTCTCGGTGGTAACATTACATGCGTCTATACCGTTATATATCCTAACCTAAGACAACCTAACATCTCGAATGCAATATTTGACAACATTCCTTGCCTGTCGAACCCTACTTCTCGGAGGGAACAGCATATACGTCTATAACGTCATATATTCTAACCTAAGGCAACCTAACCTCTCGGATGTAACATTTGACAACATTCCAAGCGTGTCGGTCCCCACGTCTGGGTGGTAACATTACATGCGTCTATAACGGTATATATCCCAATCTAAGGCAACCTAACATCTCGGATGCAATATTTGACAACATTCCTGGCCTGTCGAACCCTACTTCTCGGAGGGAACATTATATACGTCTATAATGTTATATATCCTAACCTAAGGCAACCTGACATCTCGGATGTATTATTCTACAACATTCCAGGCGTGTCGGACCCTACTTCTCGGTGGGAACATTATATGCGTCTATAACGTTGTATATCCTAATCTGAGGCAACCTAACATCTCGGATGTAACATTCGACAACATTCCAGGCGTGTCGGTCCCTACGTCTCGGTGGTAACATTACATGCGTCTATAACGGTATATATCCTAATCTAAGGCAACCTAACATCTCGGATGCAATATTTGACAACATTCCTCGCCTGTCGAACCCTACTACTCGGAGGGAACAGCATATACGTCTATAACGTTGTACATCCTAATCTAAGGCAACCTAACATCTCGGATGCAATATTTGACAACATTCCTGGCCTGTCGAACCCTACTTCTCGGAGGGAACAGTATATACGTCTATAGCGTCATATATCCTAACCTAAGGCAACCTAACATCTCGGATGTAACATTTGACAACATTCCAGGCGTGTCGGTCCCTACGTCTCGGTGGTAACATTACGTGCGTCTATAACGTTATATATGCTAACCTAAGGCAACCTAACATCTCGGATGTAACATTTGACAACATTCCAGGCGTGTCGGTCCCTACGTCTCGGTGGTAACATTACATGCGTCTATAACGGTATATATCCTAATCTAAGGCAACCTAACAACTCGGATGTAACATTTGACAATATTTCTAGCGTGTCGGAAGCTACTTCTCGGTGGGAACATTATATGCGTCTATAACGTTGTATATCCTAATCTGAGGCAACCTAACATCTCGGATGTAACATTCGACAACATTCCAGGCGTGTCGGTCCCTACGTCTCGGTGGTAACATTACATGCGTCTATAACGGTATATATCCTAATCTAAGGCAACCTAACATCTCAGATGCAATATTTGACAACATTCCTCGCCTGTCGAACCCTACTACTCGGAGGGAACAGCATATACGTCTATAACGTTGTACATCCTAATCTAAGGCAACCTAACATCTCGGATGCAATATTTGACAACATTCCTGGCCTGTCGAACCCTACTTCTCGGAGGGAACAGTATATACGTCTATAGCGTCATATATCCTAACCTAAGGCAACCTAACATCTCGGATGTAACATTTGACAACATTCCAGGCGTGTCGGTCCCTACGTCTCGGTGGTAACATTACGTGCGTCTATAACGTTATATATGCTAACCTAAGGCAGCCTAACATCTCGGATGTAACATTTGACAACATTCCAGGCGTGTCGGTCCCTACGTCTCGGTGGTAACATTACGTGCGTCTATAACGTTATATATGCTAACATAAGGCAACCTAACATCTCGGATGTAACATTTGACAACATTCCAGGCGTGTCGGTCCCTACGTCTCGGTGGTAACATTACATGCGTCTATACCGTTATATATCCTATCCTAAGACAACCTAACATCTCGAATGCAATATTTGACAACATTCCTTGCCTGTCGAACCCTACTTCTCGGAGGGAACAGCATATACGTCTATAACGTCATATATTCTAACCTAAGGCAACCTAACCTCTCGGATGTAACATTTGACAACATTCCAAGCGTGTCGGTCCCCACGTCTGGGTGGTAACATTACATGCGTCTATAACGGTATATATCCCAATCTAAGGCAACCTAACATCTCGGATGCAATATTTGACAACATTCCTGGCCTGTCGAACCCTACTTCTCGGAGGGAACATTATATACGTCTATAATGTTATATATCCTAACCTAAGGCAACCTGACATCTCGGATGTATTATTCTACAACATTCCAGGCGTGTCGGACCCTACTTCTCGGTGGGAACATTATATGCGTCTATAACGTTGTATATCCTAATCTGAGGCAACCTAACATCTCGGATGTAACATTCGACAACATTCCAGGCGTGTCGGTCCCTACGTCTCGGTGGTAACATTACATGCGTCTATAACGGTATATATCCTAATCTAAGGCAACCTAACATCTCGGATGCAATATTTGACAACATTCCTCGCCTGTCGAACCCTACTACTCGGAGGGAACAGCATATACGTCTATAACGTTGTACATCCTAATCTAAGGCAACCTAACATCTCGGATGCAATATTTGACAACATTCCTGGCCTGTCGAACCCTACTTCTCGGAGGGAACAGTATATACGTCTATAGCGTCATATATCCTAACCTAAGGCAACCTAACATCTCGGATGTAACATTTGACAACATTCCAGGCGTGTCGGTCCCTACGTCTCGGTGGTAACATTACGTGCGTCTATAACGTTATATATGCTAACCTAAGGCAACCTAACATCTCGGATGTAACATTTGACAACATTCCTGGCCTGTCGAACCCTACTTCTCGGAGGGAACATTATATACGTCTATAATGTTATATATCCTAACCTAAGGCAACCTGACATCTCGGATGTATTATTCTACAACATTCCAGGCGTGTCGGACCCTACTTCTCGGTGGGAACATTATATGCGTCTATAACGTTGTATATCCTAATCTGAGGCAACCTAACATCTCGGATGTAACATTCGACAACATTCCAGGCGTGTCGGTCCCTACGTCTCGGTGGTAACATTACATGCGTCTATAACGGTATATATCCTAATCTAAGGCAACCTAACATCTCGGATGCAATATTTGACAACATTCCTCGCCTGTCGAACCCTACTACTCGGAGGGAACAGCATATACGTCTATAACGTTGTACATCCTAATCTAAGGCAACCTAACATCTCGGATGCAATATTTGACAACATTCCTGGCCTGTCGAACCCTACTTCTCGGAGGGAACAGTATATACGTCTATAGCGTCATATATCCTAACCTAAGGCAACCTAACATCTCGGATGTAACATTTGACAACATTCCAGGCGTGTCGGTCCCTACGTCTCGGTGGTAACATTACGTGCGTCTATAACGTTATATATGCTAACCTAAGGCAACCTAACATCTCGGATGTAACATTTGACAACATTCCAGGCGTGTCGGTCCCTACGTCTCGGTGGTAACATTACATGCGTCTATAACGGTATATATCCTAATCTAAGGCAACCTAACAACTCGGATGTAACATTTGACAATATTTCTAGCGTGTCGGAAGCTACTTCTCGGCGGGAACAGTATATACGTCTATAACGTCATATATCCTAACCTATGGCAACCTAACATCTCGGATGTAACATTTGACAACATTCCAGGCGTGTCGGTCCCTACCTCTCGGTGGTAACATTACATGCGTCTATAACGGTATATATCCTAATCTAAGGCAACCTAACATCTCGGATGCAATATTTGACAACATTCCTTGCCTGTCGAACCCTACTTCTCGGAGGGAACAGTATATACGTCTATAATGTTATATATCCTAACCTAAGGCAACCTGACATCTCGGATGTATTATTCTACAACATTCCAGGCGTGTCGAACCCTACTTCTCGGTGGGAACATTATATGCGTCTATAACGTTGTATATCCTAATCTGAGGCAACCTAACATCTCGGATGTAACATTTGACAACATTCCAGGCGTGTCGGTCCCTACGTCTCGGTGGTAACATTACATGCGTCTATAACGGTATATATACTAATCTAAGGCAACCTAACATCTCGGATGCAATATTTGACAACATTCCTCGCCTGTCGAACCCTACTACTCGGAGGGAACAGCATATACGTCTATAACGTTGTACATCCTAATCTAAGGCAACCTAACATCTCGGATGCAATATTTGACAACATTCCTGGCCTGTCGAACCCTACTTCTCGGAGGGAACAGTATATACGTCTATAGCGTCATATATCCTAACCTAAGGCAACCTAACATCTCGGATGTAACATTTGACAACATTCCAGGCGTGTCGGTCCCTACGTCTCGGTGGTAACATTACGTGCGTCTATAACGTTATATATGCTAACCTAAGGCAACCTAACATCTCGGATGCAATATTTGACAACATTCCTTGCCTGTCGAACCCTACTTCTCGGAGGGAACAGCATATACGTCTATAACGTCATATATCCTAACCTAAGGCAACCTAACATCTCGGATGTAACATTTGACAACATTCCAGGCGTGTCGGTCCCTACGTCTCGGTGGTAACATTACATGCGTCTATAACGGTATATATCCTAATCTAAGGCAACCTAACATCTCGGATGCAATATTTGACAACATTCCTGGCCTGTCGAACCCTACTTCTCGGAGGGAACAGTATATACGTCTATAACGTTATATATCCTAACCTAAGGCAACCTAACATCTCGGATGTAACATTTGACAACATTCCAGGCGTGTCGGTCCCTACGTCTCGGTGGTAACATTACATGCGTCTATAACGGTATATATCCTAATCTAAGGCAACCTAACTTCTCGGATGTAACATTTGACAACATTCCAACCGTGTCGGTCCCTACGTCTCGGTGGTAACATTACATGCGTCTATAACGTTATATATCCTAACCTAAGGCAACCTAACAACTCGGATGTAACATTTGACAACATTTCCAGCGTGTCGGACCCTACTTCTCGGCGGGAACAGTATATACGTCTATAACGTCATATATCCTAACCTATGGCAACCTAACATCTCGGATGTAACATTTGACAACATTCCAGGCGTGTCGGTCCCTACGTCTCGGTGGTAACATTACATGCGTCTATAACGTTATATATCCTAACCTAAGGCAACCTAACATCTCGGATGCAATATTTGACAACATTCCTGGCCTGTCGAACCCTACTTCTCGGAGGGAACAGCATATACGTCTATAACGTCATATATCCTAACCTAAGGCAACCTAACATCTCGGATGTAACATTTGACAACATTCCAGGCGTGTCGGTCCCTACGTCTCGGTGGTAACATTACATGCGTCTATAACGTTATATATCCTAACCTAAGGCAACCTAACATCTCGGATGCAATATTTGACAACATTCCTTGCCTGTCGAACCCAACTTCTCGGAGGGAACAGCATATACGTCTATAACGTCATATATTCTAACCTAAGGCAACCTAACCTCTCGGATGTAACATTTGACAACATTCCAAGCGTGTCGGTCCCCACGTCTGGGTGGTAACATTACATGCGTCTATAACGGTATATATCCTAATCTAAGGCAACCTAACATCTCGGATGCAATATTTGACAACATTCCTGGCCTGTCGAACCCTACTTCTCGGAGGGAACAGTATATACGTCTATAATGTTATATATCCTAACCTAAGGCAACCTGACATCTCGGATGTATTATTCTACAACATTCCAGGCGTGTCGGACCCTACTTCTCGGTGGGAACATTATATGCGTCTATAACGTTGTATATCCTAATCTGAGGCAACCTAACATCTCGGATGTAACATTTGACAACATTCCAGGCGTGTCGGTCCCTACCTCTCGGTGGTAACATTACATGCGTCTATAACGGTATATATCCTAATCTAAGGCAACCTAACATCTCGGATGCAATATTTGACAACATTTCTTGCCTGTCGAACCCTACTTCTCGGAGGGAACAGTATATACGTCTATAATGTTATATATCCTAACCTAAGGCAACCTAACATCTCGGATGTAACATTTGACAACATTCCAGGCGTGTCGGTCCCTACGTCTCGGTGGTAACATTACATGCGTCTATAACGGTATATATCCTAATCTAAGGCAACCTAACATCTCGGATGCAATATTTGACAACATTCCTGGCCTGTCGAACCCTACTTCTCGGAGGGAACAGTATATACGTCTATAACGTTATATATCCTAACCTAAGGCAACCTAACATCTCGGATGTAACATTTGACAACATTCCAGGCGTGTCGGTCCCTATGTCTCGGTGGTAACATTACATGCGTCTATAACGGTATATATCCTAATCTAAGGCAACCTAACTTCTCGGATGTAACATTTGACAACATTCCAATCGTGTCGGTCCCTACGTCTCGGTGGTAACATTACATGCGTCTATAACGTTATATATCCTAACCTAAGACAACCTAACAACTCGGATGTAACATTTGACAACATTTCCAGCGTGTCGGACCCTACTTCTCGGCGGGAACAGTATATACGTCTATAACGTCATATATCCTAACCTATGGCAACCTAACATCTCGGATGTAACATTTGACAACATTCCAGGCGTGTCGGTCCCTACGTCTCGGTGGTAACATTACATGCGTCTATAACGTTATATATCCTAACCTAAGGCAACCTAACATCTCGGATGCAATATTTGACAACATTCCTGGCCTGTCGAACCCTACTTCTCGGAGGGAACAGCATATACGTCTATAACGTCATATATCCTAACCTAAGGCAACCTAACATCTCGGATGTAACATTTGACAACATTCCAGGCGTGTCGGTCCCTACGTCTCGGTGGTAACATTACATGCGTCTATAACGTTATATATCCTAACCTAAGGCAACCTAACATCTCGGATGCAATATTTGACAACATTCCTTGCCTGTCGAACCCAACTTCTCGGAGGGAACAGCATATACGTCTATAACGTCATATATTCTAACCTAAGGCAACCTAACCTCTCGGATGTAACATTTGACAACATTCCAAGCGTGTCGGTCCCCACGTCTGGGTAGTAACATTACATGCGTCTATAACGGTATATATCCTAATCTAAGGCAACCTAACATCTCGGATGCAATATTTGACAACATTCCTGGCCTGTCGAACCCTACTTCTCGGAGGGAACAGTATATACGTCTATAATGTTATATATCCTAACCTAAGGCAACCTGACATCTCGGATGTATTATTCTACAACATTCCAGGCGTGTCGGACCCTACTTCTCGGTGGGAACATTATATGCGTCTATAACGTTGTATATCCTAATCTGAGGCAACCTAACATCTCGGATGTAACATTTGACAACATTCCAGGCGTGTCGGTCCCTACCTCTCGGTGGTAACATTACATGCGTCTATAACGGTATATATCCTAATCTAAGGCAACCTAACATCTCGGATGCAATATTTGACAACATTCCTTGCCTGTCGAACCCTACTTCTCGGAGGGAACAGTATATACGTCTATAATGTTATATATCCTAACCTAAGGCAACCTGACATCTCGGATGTATTATTCTACAACATTCCAGGCGTGTCGGACCCTACTTCTCGGTGGGAACATTATATGCGTCTATAACGTTGTATATCCTAATCTGAGGCAACCTAACATCTCGGATGTAACATTTGACAACATTCCAGGCGTGTCGGTCCCCACGTCTCGGTGGTAACATTACATGCGTCTATAACGGTATATATCCTAATCTAAGGCAACCTAACATCTCGGATGCAATATTTGACAACATTCCTCGCCTGTCGAACCCTACTACTCGGAGGGAACAGCATATACGTCTATAACGTTGTACATCCTAATCTAAGGCAACCTAACATCTCGGATGCAATATTTGACAACATTCCTGGCCTGTCGAACCCTACTTCTCGGAGGGAACAGTATATACGTCTATAGCGTCATATATCCTAACCTAAGGCAACCTAACATCTCGGATGTAACATTTGACAACATTCCAGGCGTGTCGGTCCCTACGACTCGGTGGTAACATTACGTGCGTCTATAACGTTATATATGCTAACCTAAGGCAACCTAACATCTCGGATGTAACATTTGACAACATTCCAGGCGTGTCGGTCCCTACGTCTCGGTGGTAACATTACATGCGTCTATACCGTTATATATCCTAACCTAAGACAACCTAACATCTCGAATGCAATATTTGACAACATTCCTTGCCTGTCGAACCCTACTTCTCGGAGGGAACAGCATATACGTCTATAACGTCATATATTCTAACCTAAGGCAACCTAACCTCTCGGATGTAACATTTGACAACATTCCAAGCGTGTCGGTCCCCACGTCTGGGTGGTAACATTACATGCGTCTATAACGGTATATATCCTAATCTAAGGCAACCTAACATCTCGGATGCAATATTTGACAACATTCCTGGCCTGTCGAACCCTACTTCTCGGAGGGAACAGTATATACGTCTATAATGTTATATATCCTAATCTAAGGCAACCTGACATCTCGGATGTATTATTCTACAACATTCCAGGCGTGTCGGACCCTACTTCTCGGTGGGAACATTATATGCGTCTATAACGTTGTATATCCTAATCTGAGGCAACCTAACATCTCGGATGTAACATTCGACAACATTCCAGGCGTGTCGGTCCCTACGTCTCGGTGGTAACATTACATGCGTCTATAACGGTATATATCCTAATCTAAGGCAACCTAACATCTCGGATGCAATATTTGACAACATTCCTCGCCTGTCGAACCCTACTACTCGGAGGGAACAGCATATACGTCTATAACGTTGTACATCCTAACCTAAGGCAACCTAACATCTCGGATGTAACATTTGACAACATTCCAGGCGTGTCGGTCCCTACGTCTCGGTGGTAACATTACGTGCGTCTATAACGTTATATATGCTAACCTAAGGCAACCTAACATCTCGGATGTAACATTTGACAACATTCCAGGCGTGTCGGTCCCTACATCTCGGTGGTAACATTACATGCGTCTATAACGGTATATATCCTAATCTAAGGCAACCTAACAACTCGGATGTAACATTTGACAACATTTCTAGCGTGTCGGAAGCTACTTCTCGGCGGGAACAGTATATACGTCTATAACGTCATATATCATAACCTATGGCAACCTAACATCTCGGATGTAACATTTGACAACATTCCAGGCGTGTCGGTCCCTACCTCTCGGTGGTAACATTACATGCGTCTATAACGGTATATATCCTAATCTAAGGCAACCTAACATCTCGGATGCAATATTTGACAACATTCCTTGCCTGTCGAACCCTACTTCTCGGAGGGAACAGTATATACGTCTATAATGTTATATATCCTAACCTAAGGCAACCTAACATCTCGGATGCAATATTTGACAACATTCCTGGCCTGTCGAACCCTACTTCTCGGTGGGAACATTATATGCGTCTATAACGTTGTATATCCTAATCTGAGGCAACCTAACATCTCGGATGTAACATTTGACAACATTCCAGGCGTGTCGGTCCCTACGTCTCGGTGGTAACATTACATGCGTCTATAACGGTATATATACTAATCTAAGGCAACCTAACGTCTCGGATGCAATATTTGACAACATTCCTCGCCTGTCGAACCCTACTACTCGGAGGGAACAGCATATACGTCTATAACGTTGTACATCCTAATCTAAGGCAACCTAACATCTCGGATGCAATATTTGACAACATTCCTGGCCTGTCGAACCCTACTTCTCGGAGGGAACAGTATATACGTCTATAGCGTCATATATCCTAACCTAAGGCAACCTAACATCTCGGATGTAACATTTGACAACATTCCAGGCGTGTCGGTCCCTACGTCTCGGTGGTAACATTACGTGCGTCTATAACGTTATATATGCTAACCTAAGGCAACCTAACATCTCGGATGCAATATTTGACAACATTCCTTGCCTGTCGAACCCTACTTCTCGGAGGGAACGGCATATACGTCTATAACGTCATATATCCTAACCTAAGGCAACCTAACATCTCGGATGTAACATTTGACAACATTCCAGGCGTGTCGGTCCCTACGTCTCGGTGGTAACATTACATGCGTCTATAACGGTATATATCCTAATCTAAGGCAACCTAACATCTCGGATGCAATATTTGACAACATTCCTGGCCTGTCGAACCCTACTTCTCGGAGGGAACAGTATATACGTCTATAACGTTATATATCCTAACCTAAGGCAACCTAACATCTCGGATGTAACATTTGACAACATTCCAGGCGTGTCGGTCCCTATGTCTCGGTGGTAACATTACATGCGTCTATAACGGTATATATCCTAATCTAAGGCAACCTAACTTCTCGGATGTAACATTTGACAACATTCCAATCGTGTCGGTCCCTACGTCTCGGTGGTAACATTACATGCGTCTATAACGTTATATATCCTAACCTAAGGCAACCTAATAACTCGGATGTAACATTTGACAACATTTCCAGCGTGTCGGACCCTACTTCTCGGAGGGAACAGTATATACGTCTATAGCGTCATATATCCTAACCTAAGGCAACCTAACATCTCGGATGTAACATTTGACAACATTCCAGGCGTGTCGGTCCCTACGTCTCGGTGGTAACATTACGTGCGTCTATAACGTTATATATGCTAACCTAAGGCAACCTAACATCTCGGATGCAATATTTGACAACATTCCTTGCCTGTCGAACCCTACTTCTCGGAGGGAACGGCATATACGTCTATAACGTCATATATCCTAACCTAAGGCAACCTAACATCTCGGATGTAACATTTGACAACATTCCAGGCGTGTCGGTCCCTACGTCTCGGTGGTAACATTACATGCGTCTATAACGGTATATATCCTAATCTAAGGCAACCTAACATCTCGGATGCAATATTTGACAACATTCCTGGCCTGTCGAACCCTACTTCTCGGAGGGAACAGTATATACGTCTATAACGTTATATATCCTAACCTAAGGCAACCTAACATCTCGGATGTAACATTTGACAACATTCCAGGCGTGTCGGTCCCTATGTCTCGGTGGTAACATTACATGCGTCTATAACGGTATATATCCTAATCTAAGGCAACCTAACTTCTCGGATGTAACATTTGACAACATTCCAATCGTGTCGGTCCCTACGTCTCGGTGGTAACATTACATGCGTCTATAACGTTATATATCCTAACCTAAGGCAACCTAACAACTCGGATGTAACATTTGACAACATTTCCAGCGTGTCGGACCCTACTTCTCGGCGGGAACAGTATATACGTCTATAACGTCATATATCCTAACCTATGGCAACCTAACATCTCGGATGTAACATTTGACAACATTCCAGGCGTGTCGGTCCCTACGTCTCGGTGGTAACATTACATGCGTCTATAACGTTATATATCCTAACCTAAGGCAACCTAACATCTCGGATGCAATATTTGACAACATTCCTGGCCTGTCGAACCCTACTTCTCGGAGGGAACAGCATATACGTCTATAACGTCATATATCCTAACCTAAGGCAACCTAACATCTCGGATGTAACATTTGACAACATTCCAGGCGTGTCGGTCCCTACGTCTCGGTGGTAACATTACATGCGTCTATAACGTTATATATCATAACCTAAGGCAACCTAACATCTCGGATGCAATATTTGACAACATTCCTTGCCTGTCGAACCCAACTTCTCGGAGGGAACAGCATATACGTCTATAACGTCATATATTCTAACCTAAGGCAACCTAACCTCTCGGATGTAATATTTGACAACATTCCTGGCCTGTCGAACCCTACTTCTCGGAGGGAACAGTATATACGTCTATAACGTTATATATCCTAACCTAAGGCAACCTAACATCTCGGATGTAACATTTGACAACATTCCAGGCGTGTCGGTCCCTATGTCTCGGTGGTAACATTACATGCGTCTATAACGGTATATATCCTAATCTAAGGCAACCTAACTTCTCGGATGTAACATTTGACAACATTCCAATCGTGTCGGTCCCTACGTCTCGGTGGTAACATTACATGCGTCTATAACGTTATATATCCTAACCTAAGGCAACCTAACAACTCGGATGTAACATTTGACAACATTTCCAGCGTGTCGGACCCTACTTCTCGGCGGGAACAGTATATACGTCTATAACGTCATATATCCTAACCTATGGCAACCTAACATCTCGGATGTAACATTTGACAACATTCCAGGCGTGTCGGTCCCTACGTCTCGGTGGTAACATTACATGCGTCTATAACGTTATATATCCTAACCTAAGGCAACCTAACATCTCGGATGCAATATTTGACAACATTCCTGGCCTGTCGAACCCTACTTCTCGGAGGGAACAGCATATACGTCTATAACGTCATATATCCTAACCTAAGGCAACCTAACATCTCGGATGTAACATTTGACAACATTCCAGGCGTGTCGGTCCCTACGTCTCGGTGGTAACATTACATGCGTCTATAACGTTATATATCATAACCTAAGGCAACCTAACATCTCGGATGCAATATTTGACAACATTCCTTGCCTGTCGAACCCAACTTCTCGGAGGGAACAGCATATACGTCTATAACGTCATATATTCTAACCTAAGGCAACCTAACATCTCGGATGTAACATTTGACAACATTCCAGGCGTGCCGGTCCCTACGTCTCGGTGGTAACATTACATGCGTCTATAACGGTATATATCCTAATCTAAGGCAACCTAACATCTCGGATGCAATATTTGACAACATTCCTCGCCTGTCGAACCCTACTACTCGGAGGGAACAGCATATACGTCTATAACGTTGTACATCCTAATCTAAGGCAACCTAACATCTCGGATGCAATATTTGACAACATTCCTGGCCTGTCGAACCCTACTTCTCGGAGGGAACAGTATATACGTCTATAGCGTCATATATCCTAACCTAAGGCAACCTAACATCTCGGATGTAACATTTGACAACATTCCAGGCGTGTCGGTCCCTACGTCTCGGTGGTAACATTACGTGCGTCTATAACGTTATATATGCTAACCTAAGGCAACCAAACATCTCGGATGTAACATTTGACAACATTCCAGGCGTGTCGGTCCCTACGTCTCGGTGGTAACATTACATGCGTCTATACCGTTATATATCCTAACCTAAGACAACCTAACATCTCGGATGCAATATTTGACAACATTCCTGGCCTGTCGAACCGTACTTCTCGGAGGGAACAGTATATACGTCTATAGCGTCATATATCCTAACCTAAGGCAACCTAACATCTCGGATGTAACATTTGACAACATTCCAGGCGTGTCGGTCCCTACGTCTCGGTGGTAACATTACATGCGTCTATAACGTTATATATCCTAACCTAAGGCAACCTAACATCTCGGATGCAATATTTGACACCATTCCTGGCCTGTCGAACCCTACTTCTCGGAGGGAACAGCATATACGTCTATAACGTCATATATCCTAACCTAAGGCAACCTAACATCTCGGATGTAACATTTGACAACATTCCAGGCGTGTCGGTCCCTACGTCTCGGTGGTAACATTACATGTGTCTATAACGGTATATATCCTAATCTAAGGCAACCTAACATCTCGGATGCAATATTTGACAACATTTCTAGCGTGTCGGACCCTACTTCTCGGCGGGAACAGTATATACGTCTATAACGTCATATATCCTAACCTATGGCAACCTAACATCTCGGATGTAACATTTGACAACATTCCAGGCGTGTCGGTCCCTACGTCTCGGTGGTAACATTACATGCGTCTATACCGTTATATATCCTAACCTAAGGCAACCTAACATCTCGGATGCAATATTTGACAACATTCCTTGCCTGTCGAACCCTACTTCTCGGCGGGAACAGTATATACGTCTATAACGTCATATATCCTAACCTATGGCAACCTAACATCTCGGATGTAACATTTGACAACATTCCAGGCGTGTCGGTCCCTACCTCTCGGTGGTAACATTACATGCGTCTATAACGGTATATATCCTAATCTAAGGCAACCTAACTTCTCGGATGTAACATTTGACAACATTCCAATCGTGTCGGTCCCTACGTCTCGGTGGTAACATTACATGCGTCTATAACGTTATATATCCTAACCTAAGGCAACCTAACAACTCGGATGTAACATTTGACAACATTTCCAGCGTGTCGGACCCTACTTCTCGGCGGGAACAGTATATACGTCTATAACGTCATATATCCTAACCTATGGCAACCTAACATCTCGGATGTAACATTTGACTACATTCCAGGCGTGTCGGTCCCTACGTCTCGGTGGTAACATTACATGCGTCTATAACGTTATATATCCTAACCTAAGGCAACCTAACAACTCGGATGTAACATTTGACAACATTTCCAGCGTGTCGGACCCTACTTCTCGGCGGGAACAGTATATACGTCTATAACGTCATATATCCTAACCTATGGCAACCTAACATCTCGGATGTAACATTTGACAACATTCCAGGCGTGTCGGTCCCTACGTCTCGGTGGTAACATTACATGCGTCTATAACGTTATATATCCTAACCTAAGGCAACCTAACATCTCGGATGCAATATTTGACAACATTCCTGGCCTGTCGAACCCTACTTCTCGGAGGGAACAGCATATACGTCTATAACGTCATATATTCTAACCTAAGGCAACCTAACCTCTCGGATGTAACATTTGACAACATTCCAAGCGTGTCGGTCCCCACGTCTGGGTGGTAACATTACATGCGTCTATAACGGTATATATCCTAATCTAAGGCAACCTAACATCTCGGATGCAATATTTGACAACATTCCTGGCCTGTCGAACCCTACTTCTCGGAGGGAACAGTATATACGTCTATAATGTTATATATCCTAACCTAAGGCAACCTGACATCTCGGATGTATTATTCTACAACATTCCAGGCGTGTCGGACCCTACTTCTCGGTGGGAACATTATATGCGTCTATAACGTTGTATATCCTAATCTGAGGCAACCTAACATCTCGGATGTAACATTTGACAACATTCCAGGCGTGTTGGTCCCTACGCCTCGGTGGTAACATTACATGCGTCTATAACGGTATATATCCTAATCTAAGGCAACCTAACATCTCGGATGCAATATTTGACAACATTCCTCGCCTGTCGAACCCTACTACTCGGAGGGAACAGCATATACGTCTATAACGTTGTACATCCTAATCTAAGGCAACCTAACATCTCGGATGCAATATTTGACAACATTCCTGGCCTGTCGAACCCTACTTCTCGGAGGGAACAGTATATACGTCTATAGCGTCATATATCCTAACCTAAGGCAACCTAACATCTCGGATGTATCATTTGACAACATTCCAGGCGTGTCGGTCCCTACGTCTCGGTGGTAACATTACATGTGTCTATAACGGTATATATCCTAATCTAAGGCAACCTAACATCTCGGATGCAATATTTGACAACATTTCTAGCGTGTCGGACCCTACTTCTCGGCGGGAACAGTATATACGTCTATAACGTCATATATCCTAACCTATGGCAACCTAACATCTCGGATGTAACATTTGACAACATTCCAGGCGTGTCGGTCCCTACGTCTCGGTGGTAACATTACATGCGTCTATACCGTTATATATCCTAACCTAAGGCAACCTAACATCTCGGATGCAATATTTGACAACATTCCTTGCCTGTCGAACCCTACTTCTCGGCGGGAACAGTATATACGTCTATAACGTCATATATCCTAACCTATGGCAACCTAACATGTCGGATGTAACATTTGACAACATTCCAGGCGTGTCGGTCCCTACGTCTCGGTGGTAACATTACATGCGTCTATAACGTTATATATCCTAACCTAAGGCAACCTAACATCTCGGATGCAATATTTGACAACATTCCTGGCCTGTCGAACCCTACTTCTCGGAGGGAACAGCATATACGTCTATAACGTCATATATCCTAACCTAAGGCAACCTAACATCTCGGATGTAACATTTGACAACATTCCAGGCGTGTCGGTCCCTACGTCTCGGTGGTAACATTACATGCGTCTATAACGGTATATATCCTAATCTAAGGCAACCTAACATCTCGGATGCAATATTTGACAACATTTCTGGCGTGTCGGACCCTACTTCTCGGCGGGAACAGTATATACGTCTATAACGTCATATATCCTAACCTATGGCAACCTAACATCTCGGATGTAACATTTGACAACATTCCAGGCGTGTCGGTCCCTACGTCTCGGTGGTAACATTACATGCGTCTATAACGGTATATATCCTAATCTAAGGCAACCTAACATCTCGGATGCAATATTTGACAACATTCCTCGCCTGTCGAACCCTACTACTCGGAGGGAACAGCATATACGTCTATAACGTTGTACATCCTAATCTAAGGCAACCTAACTTCTCGGATGCAATATTTGACAACATTCCTGGCCTGTCGAACCCTACTTCTCGGAGGGAACAGTATATACGTCTATAGCGTCATATATCCTAACCTAAGGCAACCTAACATCTCGGATGTAACATTTGACAACATTCCAGGCGTGTCGGTCCCTACGTCTCGGTGGTAACATTACATGCGTCTATACCGTTATATATCCTAACCTAAGGCAACCTAACATCTCGGATGCAATATTTGACAACATTCCTTGCCTGTCGAACCCTACTTCTCGGCGGGAACAGTATATACGTCTATAACGTCATATATCCTAACCTATGGCAACCTAACATCTCGGATGTAACATTTGACAACATTCCAGGCGTGTCGGTCCCTACCTCTCGGTGGTAACATTACATGCGTCTATAACGGTATATATCCTAATCTAAGGCAACCTAACATCTCGGATGCAATATTTGACAACATTCCTTGCCTGTCGAACCCTACTTCTCGGAGGGAACAGTATATACGTCTATAATGTTATATATCCTAACCTAAGGCAACCTGACATCTCGGATGTATTATTCTACAACATTCCAGGCGTGTCGGTCCCTACGTCTCGGTGGTAACATTACATGCGTCTATAACGGTATATATCCTAGTCTAAGGCAACCTAACATCTCGGATGCAATATTTGACAACATTCCTCGCCTGTCGAACCCTACTACTCGGAGGGAACAGCATATACGTCTATAACGTTGTACATCCTAATCTAAGGCAACCTAACATCTCGGATGCAATATTTGACAACATTCCTGGCCTGTCGAACCCTACTTCTCGGAGGGAACAGTATATACGTCTATAGCGTCATATATCCTAACCTAAGGCAACCTAACATCTCGGATGTAACATTTGACAACATTCCAGGCGTGTCGGTCCCTACGTCTCGGTGGTAACATTACGTGCGTCTATAACGTTATATATGCTAACCTAAGGCAACCTAACATCTCGGATGCAATATTTGACAACATTCCTTGCCTGTCGAACCCTACTTCTCGGAGGGAACAGCATATACGTCTATAACGTCATATATCCTAACCTAAGGCAACCTAACATCTCGGATTTAACATTTGACAACATTCCAGGCGTGTCGGTCCCTACGTCTCGGTGGTAACATTACATGCGTCTATAACGGTATATATCCTAATCTAAGGCAACCTAACTTCTCGGATGTAACATTTGACAACATTCCAATCGTGTCGGTCCCTACGTCTCGGTGGTAACATTCCATGCGTCTATAACGTTATATATCCTAACCTAAGGCAACCTAACAACTCGGATGTAACATTTGACAACATTTCTAGCATGTCGGACCCTACTTCTCGGCGGGAACAGTATATACGTCTATAACGTCATATATCCTAACCTATGGCAACCTAACATCTCGGATGTAACATTTGACAACATTCCAGGCGTGTCGGTCCCTACGTCTCGGTGGTAACATTACATGCGTCTATAACGGTATATATCCTAATCTAAGGCAACCTAACATCTCGGATGCAATATTTGACAACATTCCTTGCCTGTCGAACCCTACTTCTCGGAGGGAACAGTATATACGTCTATAATGTTATATATCCTAACCTAAGGCAACCTGATATCTCGGATGTATTATTCTACAATATTCCAGGCGTGTCGGACCCTACTCCTCGGTGGGAACATTATATGCGTCTATAACGTTGTATATCCTAATCTGAGGCAACCTAACGTCTCGGATGTAACATTTGACAACATTCCAAGCGTGTCGGTCCCTACGTCTCGGTGGTAACATTACATGCGTCTATAACGGTATATATCCTAATCTAAGGCAACCTAACATCTCGGATGCAATATTTGACAACATTCCTCGCCTGTCGAACCCTACTACTCGGAGGGAACAGCATATACGTCTATAACGCTGTACATCCTAATCTAAGGCAACCTAACATCTCGGATGCAATATTTGACAACATTCCTGGCCTGTCGAACCCTACTTCTCGGAGGGAACAGTATATACGTCTATAGCGTCATATATCCTAACCTAAGGCAACCTAACATCTCGGATGTAACATTTGACAACATTCCAGGCGTGTCGGTCCCTACGTCTCGGTGGTAACATTACGTGCGTCTATAACGTTATATATGCTAACCTAAGGCAACCTAACATCTCGGATGCAATATTTGACAACATTCCTTGCCTGTCGAACCCTACTTCTCGGAGGGAACAGCATATACGTCTATAACGTCATATATCCTAACCTAAGGCAACCTAACATCTCGGATGTAACATTTGACAACATTCCAGGCGTGTCGGTCCCTACGTCTCGGTGGTAACATTACATGCGTCTATAACGGTATATATCCTTATCTAAGGCAACCTAACATCTCGGATGCAATATTTGACAACATTCCTGGCCTGTCGAACCCTACTTCTCGGAGGGAACAGTATATACGTCTATAACGTTATATATCCTAACCTAAGGCAACCTAACATCTCGGATGTAACATTTGACAATATTCCAGGCGTGTCGGTCCCTACGTCTCGGTGGTAACATTACATGCGTCTATAACGGTATATATCCTAATCTAAGGCAACCTAACTTCTCGGATGTAACATTTGACAACATTCCAATCGTGTCGGTCCCTACGTCTCGGTGGTAACATTACATGCGTCTATAACGTTATATATCCTAACCTAAGGCAACATAACAACTCGGATGTAACATTTGACAACATTTCTAGCGTGTCGGACCCTACTTCTCGGCGGGAACAGTATATACGTCTATAACGTCATATATCCTAACCTATGGCAACCTAACATCTCGGATGTAACATTTGACAACATTCCAGGCGTGTCGGTCCCTACGTCTCGGTGGTAACATTACATGCGTCTATAACGTTATATATCCTAACCTAAGGCAACCTAACATCTCGGATGCAATATTTGACAGCATTCCTGGCCTGTCGAACCCTACTTCTCGGAGGGAACAGCATATACGTCTATAACGTCATATATCCTAACCTAAGGCAACCTAACATCTCGGATGTAACATTTGACAACATTCCAGGCGTGTCGGTCCCTACGTCTCGGTGGTAACATTACATGCGTCTATAACGTTATATATCCTAACCTAAGGCAACCAAACATCTCGGATGCAATATTTGACAACATTCCTGGCCTGTCGAACCCTACTTCTCGGAGGGAACAGCATATACGTCTATAACGTCATATATCCTAACCTAAGGCAACCTAACATCTCGGATGTAACATTTGACAACATTCCAGGCGTGTCGGTCCCTACGTCTCGGTGGTAACATTACATGCGTCTATAACGGTATATATCCTAATCTAAGGCAACCTAACATCTCGGATGCAATATTTGACAACATTTCTAGCGTGTCGGACCCTACTTCTCGGCGGGAACAGTATATACGTCTATAACGTCATATATCCTAACCTATGGCAACCTAACATCTCGGATGCAATATTTGACAACATTCCTTGCCTGTCGAACCCTACTTCTCGGAGGGAACAGCATATACGTCTATAACGTCATATATTCTAACCTAAGGCAACCTAACCTCTCGGATGTAACATTTGACAACATTCCAAGCGTGTCGGTCCCCACGTCTGGGTGGTAAGATTACATGCGTCTATAACGGTATATATCCTAATCTAAGGCAACCTAACATCTCGGATGCAATATTTGACAACATTTCTGGCGTGTCGGACCCTACTTCTCGGCGGGAACAGTATATACGTCTATAACGTCATATATCCTAACCTATGGCAACCTAACATCTCGGATGTAACATTTGACAACATTCCAGGCGTGTCGGTCCCTACGTCTCGGTGGTAACATTACATGCGTCTATAACGGTATATATCCTAATCTAAGGCAACCTAACATCTCGGATGCAATATTTGACAACATTCCTCGCCTGTCGAACCCTACTACTCGGAGGGAACAGCATATACGTCTATAACGTTGTACATCCTAATCTAAGGCAACCTAACATCTCGGATGCAATATTTGACAACATTCCTGGCCTGTCGAACCCTACTTCTCGGAGGGAACAGTATATACGTCTATAGCGTCATATATCCTAACCTAAGGCAACCTAACATCTCGGATGTAACATTTGACAACATTCCAGGCGTGTCGGTCCCTACGTCTCGGTGGTAACATTACATGCGTCTATACCGTTATATATCCTAACCTAAGGCAACCTAACATCTCGGATGCAATATTTGACAACATTCCTTGCCTGTCGAACCCTACTTCTCGGCGGGAACAGTATATACGTCTATAACGTCATATATCCTAACCTATGGCAACCTAACATCTCGGATGTAACATTTGACAACATTCCAGGCGTGTCGGTCCCTACCTCTCGGTGGTAACATTACATGCGTCTATAACGGTATATATCCTAATCTAAGGCAACCTAACATCTCGGATGCAATATTTGACAACATTCCTTGCCTGTCGAACCCTACTTCTCGGAGGGAACAGTATATACGTCTATAATGTTATATATCCTAACCTAAGGCAACCTGACATCTCGGATGTATTATTCTACAACATTCCAGGCGTGTCGGTCCCTACGTCTCGGTGGTAACATTACATGCGTCTATAACGGTATATATCCTAGTCTAAGGCAACCTAACATCTCGGATGCAATATTTGACAACATTCCTCGCCTGTCGAACCCTACTACTCGGAGGGAACAGCATATACGTCTATAACGTTGTACATCCTAATCTAAGGCAACCTAACATCTCGGATGCAATATTTGACAACATTCCTGGCCTGTCGAACCCTACTTCTCGGAGGGAACAGTATATACGTCTATAGCGTCATATATCCTAACCAAAGGCAACCTAACATCTCGGATGTAACATTTGACAACATTCCAGGCGTGTCGGTCCCTACGTCTCGGTGGTAACATTACGTGCGTCTATAACGTTATATATGCTAACCTAAGGCAACCTAACATCTCGGATGCAATATTTGACAACATTCCTTGCCTGTCGAACCCTACTTCTCGGAGGGAACAGCATATACGTCTATAACGTCATATATCCTAACCTAAGGCAACCTAACATCTCGGATTTAACATTTGACAACATTCCAGGCGTGTCGGTCCCTACGTCTCGGTGGTAACATTACATGCGTCTATAACGGTATATATCCTAATCTAAGGCAACCTAACTTCTCGGATGTAACATTTGACAACATTCCAATCGTGTCTGTCCCTACGTCTCGGTGGTAACATTCCATGCGTCTATAACGTTATATATCCTAACCTAAGGCAACCTAACAACTCGGATGTAACATTTGACAACATTTCTAGCGTGTCGGACCCTACTTCTCGGCGGGAACAGTATATACGTCTATAACGTCATATATCCTAACCTATGGCAACCTAACATCTCGGATGTAACATTTGACAACATTCCAGGCGTGTCGGTCCCTACGTCTCGGTGGTAACATTACATGCGTCTATAACGGTATATATCCTAATCTAAGGCAACCTAACATCTCGGATGCAATATTTGACAACATTCCTTGCCTGTCGAACCCTACTTCTCGGAGGGAACAGTATATACGTCTATAATGTTATATATCCTAACCTAAGGCAACCTAACAACTCGGATGTAACATTTGACAACATTTCTAGCATGTCGGACCCTACTTCTCGGCGGGAACAGTATATACGTCTATAACGTCATATATCCTAACCTATGGCAACCTAACATCTCGGATGTAACATTTGACAACATTCCAGGCGTGTCGGTCCCTACGTCTCGGTGGTAACATTACATGCGTCTATAACGGTATATATCCTAATCTAAGGCAACCTAACATCTCGGATGCAATATTTGACAACATTCCTTGCCTGTCGAACCCTACTTCTCGGAGGGAACAGTATATACGTCTATAATGTTATATATCCTAACCTAAGGCAACCTGATATCTCGGATGTATTATTCTACAATATTCCAGGCGTGTCGGACCCTACTCCTCGGTGGGAACATTATATGCGTCTATAACGTTGTATATCCTAATCTGAGGCAACCTAACGTCTCGGATGTAACATTTGACAACATTCCAAGCGTGTCGGTCCCTACGTCTCGGTGGTAACATTACATGCGTCTATAACGGTATATATCCTAATCTAAGGCAACCTAACATCTCGGATGCAATATTTGACAACATTCCTCGCCTGTCGAACCCTACTACTCGGAGGGAACAGCATATACGTCTATAACGCTGTACATCCTAATCTAAGGCAACCTAACATCTCGGATGCAATATTTGACAACATTCCTGGCCTGTCGAACCCTACTTCTCGGAGGGAACAGTATATACGTCTATAGCGTCATATATCCTAACCTAAGGCAACCTAACATCTCGGATGTAACATTTGACAACATTCCAGGCGTGTCGGTCCCTACGTCTCGGTGGTAACATTACGTGCGTCTATAACGTTATATATGCTAACCTAAGGCAACCTAACATCTCGGATGCAATATTTGACAACATTCCTTGCCTGTCGAACCCTACTTCTCGGAGGGAACAGCATATACGTCTATAACGTCATATATCCTAACCTAAGGCAACCTAACATCTCGGATGTAACATTTGACAACATTCCAGGCGTGTCGGTCCCTACGTCTCGGTGGTAACATTACATGCGTCTATAACGGTATATATCCTTATCTAAGGCAACCTAACATCTCGGATGCAATATTTGACAACATTCCTGGCCTGTCGAACCCTACTTCTCGGAGGGAACAGTATATACGTCTATAACGTTATATATCCTAACCTAAGGCAACCTAACATCTCGGATGTAACATTTGACAATATTCCAGGCGTGTCGGTCCCTACGTCTCGGTGGTAACATTACATGCGTCTATAACGGTATATATCCTAATCTAAGGCAACCTAACTTCTCGGATGTAACATTTGACAACATTCCAATCGTGTCGGTCCCTACGTCTCGGTGGTAACATTACATGCGTCTATAACGTTATATATCCTAACCTAAGGCAACATAACAACTCGGATGTAACATTTGACAACATTTCTAGCGTGTCGGACCCTACTTCTCGGCGGGAACAGTATATACGTCTATAACGTCATATATCCTAACCTATGGCAACCTAACATCTCGGATGTAACATTTGACAACATTCCAGGCGTGTCGGTCCCTACGTCTCGGTGGTAACATTACATGCGTCTATAACGTTATATATCCTAACCTAAGGCAACCTAACATCTCGGATGCAATATTTGACAGCATTCCTGGCCTGTCGAACCCTACTTCTCGGAGGGAACAGCATATACGTCTATAACGTCATATATCCTAACCTAAGGCAACCTAACATCTCGGATGTAACATTTGACAACATTCCAGGCGTGTCGGTCCCTACGTCTCGGTGGTAACATTACATGCGTCTATAACGTTATATATCCTAACCTAAGGCAACCAAACATCTCGGATGCAATATTTGACAACATTCCTGGCCTGTCGAACCCTACTTCTCGGAGGGAACAGCATATACGTCTATAACGTCATATATCCTAACCTAAGGCAACCTAACATCTCGGATGTAACATTTGACAACATTCCAGGCGTGTCGGTCCCTACGTCTCGGTGGTAACATTACATGCGTCTATAACGGTATATATCCTAATCTAAGGCAACCTAACATCTCGGATGCAATATTTGACAACATTTCTAGCGTGTCGGACCCTACTTCTCGGCGGGAACAGTATATACGTCTATAACGTCATATATCCTAACCTATGGCAACCTAACATCTCGGATGCAATATTTGACAACATTCCTTGCCTGTCGAACCCTACTTCTCGGAGGGAACAGCATATACGTCTATAACGTCATATATTCTAACCTAAGGCAACCTAACCTCTCGGATGTAACATTTGACAACATTCCAAGCGTGTCGGTCCCCACGTCTGGGTGGTAAGATTACATGCGTCTATAACGGTATATATCCTAATCTAAGGCAACCTAACATCTCGGATGCAATATTTGACAACATTTCTGGCGTGTCGGACCCTACTTCTCGGCGGGAACAGTATATACGTCTATAACGTCATATATCCTAACCTATGGCAACCTAACATCTCGGATGTAACATTTGACAACATTCCAGGCGTGTCGGTCCCTACGTCTCGGTGGTAACATTACATGCGTCTATAACGGTATATATCCTAATCTAAGGCAACCTAACATCTCGGATGCAATATTTGACAACATTCCTCGCCTGTCGAACCCTACTACTCGGAGGGAACAGCATATACGTCTATAACGTTGTACATCCTAATCTAAGGCAACCTAACATCTCGGATGCAATATTTGACAACATTCCTGGCCTGTCGAACCCTACTTCTCGGAGGGAACAGTATATACGTCTATAGCGTCATATATCCTAACCTAAGGCAACCTAACATCTCGGATGTAACATTTGACAACATTCCAGGCGTGTCGGTCCCTACGTCTCGGTGGTAACATTACATGCGTCTATACCGTTATATATCCTAACCTAAGGCAACCTAACATCTCGGATGCAATATTTGACAACATTCCTTGCCTGTCGAACCCTACTTCTCGGCGGGAACAGTATATACGTCTATAACGTCATATATCCTAACCTATGGCAACCTAACATCTCGGATGTAACATTTGACAACATTCCAGGCGTGTCGGTCCCTACCTCTCGGTGGTAACATTACATGCGTCTATAACGGTATATATCCTAATCTAAGGCAACCTAACATCTCGGATGCAATATTTGACAACATTCCTTGCCTGTCGAACCCTACTTCTCGGAGGGAACAGTATATACGTCTATAATGTTATATATCCTAACCTAAGGCAACCTGACATCTCGGATGTATTATTCTACAACATTCCAGGCGTGTCGGTCCCTACGTCTCGGTGGTAACATTACATGCGTCTATAACGGTATATATCCTAGTCTAAGGCAACCTAACATCTCGGATGCAATATTTGACAACATTCCTCGCCTGTCGAACCCTACTACTCGGAGGGAACAGCATATACGTCTATAACGTTGTACATCCTAATCTAAGGCAACCTAACATCTCGGATGCAATATTTGACAACATTCCTGGCCTGTCGAACCCTACTTCTCGGAGGGAACAGTATATACGTCTATAGCGTCATATATCCTAACCAAAGGCAACCTAACATCTCGGATGTAACATTTGACAACATTCCAGGCGTGTCGGTCCCTACGTCTCGGTGGTAACATTACGTGCGTCTATAACGTTATATATGCTAACCTAAGGCAACCTAACATCTCGGATGCAATATTTGACAACATTCCTTGCCTGTCGAACCCTACTTCTCGGAGGGAACAGCATATACGTCTATAACGTCATATATCCTAACCTAAGGCAACCTAACATCTCGGATTTAACATTTGACAACATTCCAGGCGTGTCGGTCCCTACGTCTCGGTGGTAACATTACATGCGTCTATAACGGTATATATCCTAATCTAAGGCAACCTAACTTCTCGGATGTAACATTTGACAACATTCCAATCGTGTCGGTCCCTACGTCTCGGTGGTAACATTCCATGCGTCTATAACGTTATATATCCTAACCTAAGGCAACCTAACAACTCGGATGTAACATTTGACAACATTTCTAGCGTGTCGGACCCTACTTCTCGGCGGGAACAGTATATACGTCTATAACGTCATATATCCTAACCTATGGCAACCTAACATCTCGGATGTAACATTTGACAACATTCCAGGCGTGTCGGTCCCTACGTCTCGGTGGTAACATTACATGCGTCTATAACGGTATATATCCTAATCTAAGGCAACCTAACATCTCGGATGCAATATTTGACAACATTCCTTGCCTGTCGAACACTACTTCTCGGAGGGAACAGTATATACGTCTATAATGTTATATATCCTAACCTAAGGCAACCTGATATCTCGGATGTATTATTCTACAATATTCCAGGCGTGTCGGACCCTACTCCTCGGTGGGAACATTATATGCGTCTATAACGTTGTATATCCTAATCTGAGGCAACCTAACATCTCGGATGTAACATTTGACAACATTCCAAGCGTGTCGGTCCCTACGTCTCGGTGGTAACATTACATGCGTCTATAACGGTATATATCCTAATCTAAGGCAACCTAACATCTCGGATGCAATATTTGACAACATTCCTCGCCTGTCGAACCCTACTACTCGGAGGGAACAGCATATACGTCTATAACGCTGTACATCCTAATCTAAGGCAACCTAACATCTCGGATGCAATATTTGACAACATTCCTGGCCTGTCGAACCCTACTTCTCGGAGGGAACAGTATATACGTCTATAGCGTCATATATCCTAACCTAAGGCAACCTAACATCTCGGATGTAACATTTGACAACATTCCAGGCGTGTCGGTCCCTACGTCTCGGTGGTAACATTACGTGCGTCTATAACGTTATATATGCTAACCTAAGGCAACCTAACATCTCGGATGCAATATTTGACAACATTCCTTGCCTGTCGAACCCTACTTCTCGGAGGGAACAGCATATACGTCTATAACGTCATATATCCTAACCTAAGGCAACCTAACATCTCGGATGTAACATTTGACAACATTCCAGGCGTGTCGGTCCCTACGTCTCGGTGGTAACATTACATGCGTCTATAACGGTATATATCCTTATCTAAGGCAACCTAACATCTCGGATGCAATATTTGACAACATTCCTGGCCTGTCGAACCCTACTTCTCGGAGGGAACAGTATATACGTCTATAACGTTATATATCCTAACCTAAGGCAACCTAACATCTCGGATGTAACATTTGACAATATTCCAGGCGTGTCGGTCCCTACGTCTCGGTGGTAACATTACATGCGTCTATAACGGTATATATCCTAATCTAAGGCAACCTAACTTCTCGGATGTAACATTTGACAACATTCCAATCGTGTCGGTCCCTACGTCTCGGTGGTAACATTACATGCGTCTATAACGTTATATATCCTAACCTAAGGCAACCTAACAACTCGGATGTAACATTTGACAACATTTCTAGCGTGTCGGACCCTACTTCTCGGCGGGAACAGTATATACGTCTATAACGTCATATATCCTAACCTATGGCAACCTAACATCTCGGATGCAATATTTGACAACATTCCTTGCCTGTCGAACCCTACTTCTCGGAGGGAACAGCATATACGTCTATAACGTCATATATTCTAACCTAAGGCAACCTAACCTCTCGGATGTAACATTTGACAACATTCCAAGCGTGTCGGTCCCCACGTCTGGGTGGTAACATTACATGCGTCTATAACGGTATATATCCTAATCTAAGGCAACCTAACATCTCGGATGCAATATTTGACAACATTTCTGGCGTGTCGGACCCTACTTCTCGGCGGGAACAGTATATACGTCTATAACGTCATATATCCTAACCTATGGCAACCTAACATCTCGGATGTAACATTTGACAACATTCCAGGCGTGTCGGTCCCTACGTCTCGGTGGTAACATTACATGCGTCTATAACGGTATATATCCTAATCTAAGGCAACCTAACATCTCGGATGCAATATTTGACAACATTCCTCGCCTGTCGAACCCTACTACTCGGAGGGAACAGCATATACGTCTATAACGTTGTACATCCTAATCTAAGGCAACCTAACATCTCGGATGCAATATTTGACAACATTCCTGGCCTGTCGAACCCTACTTCTCGGAGGGAACAGTATATACGTCTATAGCGTCATATATCCTAACCTAAGGCAACCTAACATCTCGGATGTAACATTTGACAACATTCCAGGCGTGTCGGTCCCTACGTCTCGGTGGTAACATTACATGCGTCTATACCGTTATATATCCTAACCTAAGGCAACCTAACATCTCGGATGCAATATTTGACAACATTCCTTGCCTGTCGAACCCTACTTCTCGGCGGGAACAGTATATACGTCTATAACGTCATATATCCTAACCTATGGCAACCTAACATCTCGGATGTAACATTTGACAACATTCCAGGCGTGTCGGTCCCTACCTCTCGGTGGTAACATTACATGCGTCTATAACGGTATATATCCTAATCTAAGGCAACCTAACATCTCGGATGCAATATTTGACAACATTCCTTGCCTGTCGAACCCTACTTCTCGGAGGGAACAGTATATACGTCTATAATGTTATATATCCTAACCTAAGGCAACCTGACATCTCGGATGTATTATTCTACAACATTCCAGGCGTGTCGGTCCCTACGTCTCGGTGGTAACATTACATGCGTCTATAACGGTATATATCCTAGTCTAAGGCAACCTAACATCTCGGATGCAATATTTGACAACATTCCTCGCCTGTCGAACCCTACTACTCGGAGGGAACAGCATATACGTCTATAACGTTGTACATCCTAATCTAAGGCAACCTAACATCTCGGATGCAATATTTGACAACATTCCTGGCCTGTCGAACCCTACTTCTCGGAGGGAACAGTATATACGTCTATAGCGTCATATATCCTAACCAAAGGCAACCTAACATCTCGGATGTAACATTTGACAACATTCCAGGCGTGTCGGTCCCTACGTCTCGGTGGTAACATTACGTGCGTCTATAACGTTATATATGCTAACCTAAGGCAACCTAACATCTCGGATGCAATATTTGACAACATTCCTTGCCTGTCGAACCCTACTTCTCGGAGGGAACAGCATATACGTCTATAACGTCATATATCCTAACCTAAGGCAACCTAACATCTCGGATTTAACATTTGACAACATTCCAGGCGTGTCGGTCCCTACGTCTCGGTGGTAACATTACATGCGTCTATAACGGTATATATCCTAATCTAAGGCAACCTAACTTCTCGGATGTAACATTTGACAACATTCCAATCGTGTCGGTCCCTACGTCTCGGTGGTAACATTCCATGCGTCTATAACGTTATATATCCTAACCTAAGGCAACCTAACAACTCGGATGTAACATTTGACAACATTTCTAGCGTGTCGGACCCTACTTCTCGGCGGGAACAGTATATACGTCTATAACGTCATATATCCTAACCTATGGCAACCTAACATCTCGGATGTAACATTTGACAACATTCCAGGCGTGTCGGTCCCTACGTCTCGGTGGTAACATTACATGCGTCTATAACGGTATATATCCTAATCTAAGGCAACCTAACATCTCGGATGCAATATTTGACAACATTCCTTGCCTGTCGAACCCTACTTCTCGGAGGGAACAGTATATACGTCTATAATGTTATATATCCTAACCTAAGGCAACCTGATATCTCGGATGTATTATTCTACAATATTCCAGGCGTGTCGGACCCTACTCCTCGGTGGGAACATTATATGCGTCTATAACGTTGTATATCCTAATCTGAGGCAACCTAACATCTCGGATGTAACATTTGACAACATTCCAAGCGTGTCGGTCCCTACGTCTCGGTGGTAACATTACATGCGTCTATAACGGTATATATCCTAATCTAAGGCAACCTAACATCTCGGATGCAATATTTGACAACATTCCTCGCCTGTCGAACCCTACTACTCGGAGGGAACAGCATATACGTCTATAACGCTGTACATCCTAATCTAAGGCAACCTAACATCTCGGATGCAATATTTGACAACATTCCTGGCCTGTCGAACCCTACTTCTCGGAGGGAACAGTATATACGTCTATAGCGTCATATATCCTAACCTAAGGCAACCTAACATCTCGGATGTAACATTTGACAACATTCCAGGCGTGTCGGTCCCTACGTCTCGGTGGTAACATTACGTGCGTCTATAACGTTATATATGCTAACCTAAGGCAACCTAACATCTCGGATGCAATATTTGACAACATTCCTTGCCTGTCGAACCCTACTTCTCGGAGGGAACAGCATATACGTCTATAACGTCATATATCCTAACCTAAGGCAACCTAACATCTCGGATGTAACATTTGACAACATTCCAGGCGTGTCGGTCCCTACGTCTCGGTGGTAACATTACATGCGTCTATAACGGTATATATCCTTATCTAAGGCAACCTAACATCTCGGATGCAATATTTGACAACATTCCTGGCCTGTCGAACCCTACTTCTCGGAGGGAACAGTATATACGTCTATAACGTTATATATCCTAACCTAAGGCAACCTAACATCTCGGATGTAACATTTGACAATATTCCAGGCGTGTCGGTCCCTACGTCTCGGTGGTAACATTACATGCGTCTATAACGGTATATATCCTAATCTAAGGCAACCTAACTTCTCGGATGTAACATTTGACAACATTCCAATCGTGTCGGTCCCTACGTCTCGGTGGTAACATTACATGCGTCTATAACGTTATATATCCTAACCTAAGGCAACCTAACAACTCGGATGTAACATTTGACAACATTTCTAGCGTGTCGGACCCTACTTCTCGGCGGGAACAGTATATACGTCTATAACGTCATATATCCTAACCTATGGCAACCTAACATCTCGGATGTAACATTTGACAACATTCCAGGCGTGTCGGTCCCTACGTCTCGGTGGTAACATTACGTGCGTCTATAACGTTATATATGCTAACCTAAGGCAACCTAACATCTCGGATGCAATATTTGACAACATTCCTTGCCTGTCGAACCCTACTTCTCGGAGGGAACAGCATATACGTCTATAACGTCATATATCCTAACCTAAGGCAACCTAACATCTCGGATTTAACATTTGACAACATTCCAGGCGTGTCGGTCCCTACGTCTCGGTGGTAACATTACATGCGTCTATAACGGTATATATCCTAATCTAAGGCAACCTAACTTCTCGGATGTAACATTTGACAACATTCCAATCGTGTCGGTCCCTACGTCTCGGTGGTAACATTCCATGCGTCTATAACGTTATATATCCTAACCTAAGGCAACCTAACAACTCGGATGTAACATTTGACAACATTTCTAGCGTGTCGGACCCTACTTCTCGGCGGGAACAGTATATACGTCTATAACGTCATATATCCTAACCTATGGCAACCTAACATCTCGGATGTAACATTTGACAACATTCCAGGCGTGTCGGTCCCTACGTCTCGGTGGTAACATTACATGCGTCTATAACGGTATATATCCTAATCTAAGGCAACCTAACATCTCGGATGCAATATTTGACAACATTCCTTGCCTGTCGAACCCTACTTCTCGGAGGGAACAGTATATACGTCTATAATGTTATATATCCTAACCTAAGGCAACCTGATATCTCGGATGTATTATTCTACAATATTCCAGGCGTGTCGGACCCTACTCCTCGGTGGGAACATTATATGCGTCTATAACGTTGTATATCCTAATCTGAGGCAACCTAACATCTCGGATGTAACATTTGACAACATTCCAAGCGTGTCGGTCCCTACGTCTCGGTGGTAACATTACATGCGTCTATAACGGTATATATCCTAATCTAAGGCAACCTAACATCTCGGATGCAATATTTGACAACATTCCTCGCCTGTCGAACCCTACTACTCGGAGGGAACAGCATATACGTCTATAACGCTGTACATCCTAATCTAAGGCAACCTAACATCTCGGATGCAATATTTGACAACATTCCTGGCCTGTCGAACCCTACTTCTCGGAGGGAACAGTATATACGTCTATAGCGTCATATATCCTAACCTAAGGCAACCTAACATCTCGGATGTAACATTTGACAACATTCCAGGCGTGTCGGTCCCTACGTCTCGGTGGTAACATTACGTGCGTCTATAACGTTATATATGCTAACCTAAGGCAACCTAACATCTCGGATGCAATATTTGACAACATTCCTTGCCTGTCGAACCCTACTTCTCGGAGGGAACAGCATATACGTCTATAACGTCATATATCCTAACCTAAGGCAACCTAACATCTCGGATGTAACATTTGACAACATTCCAGGCGTGTCGGTCCCTACGTCTCGGTGGTAACATTACATGCGTCTATAACGGTATATATCCTTATCTAAGGCAACCTAACATCTCGGATGCAATATTTGACAACATTCCTGGCCTGTCGAACCCTACTTCTCGGAGGGAACAGTATATACGTCTATAACGTTATATATCCTAACCTAAGGCAACCTAACATCTCGGATGTAACATTTGACAATATTCCAGGCGTGTCGGTCCCTACGTCTCGGTGGTAACATTACATGCGTCTATAACGGTATATATCCTAATCTAAGGCAACCTAACTTCTCGGATGTAACATTTGACAACATTCCAATCGTGTCGGTCCCTACGTCTCGGTGGTAACATTACATGCGTCTATAACGTTATATATCCTAACCTAAGGCAACCTAACAACTCGGATGTAACATTTGACAACATTTCTAGCGTGTCGGACCCTACTTCTCGGCGGGAACAGTATATACGTCTATAACGTCATATATCCTAACCTATGGCAACCTAACATCTCGGATGTAACATTTGACAACATTCCAGGCGTGTCGGTCCCTACGTCTCGGTGGTAACATTACATGCGTCTATAACGTTATATATCCTAACCTAAGGCAACCTAACATCTCGGATGCAATATTTGACAGCATTCCTGGCCTGTCGAACCCTACTTCTCGGAGGGAACAGCATATACGTCTATAACGTCATATATCCTAACCTAAGGCAACCTAACATCTCGGATGTAACATTTGACAACATTCCAGGCGTGTCGGTCCCTACGTCTCGGTGGTAACATTACATGCGTCTATAACGTTATATATCCTAACCTAAGGCAACCAAACATCTCGGATGCAATATTTGACAACATTCCTGGCCTGTCGAACCCTACTTCTCGGAGGGAACAGCATATACGTCTATAACGTCATATATCCTAACCTAAGGCAACCTAACATCTCGGATGTAACATTTGACAACATTCCAGGCGTGTCGGTCCCTACGTCTCGGTGGTAACATTACATGCGTCTATAACGTTATATATCCTAACCTAAGGCAACCTAACATCTCGGATGCAATATTTGACAACATTCCTGGCCTGTCGAACCCTACTTCTCGGAGGGAACAGCATATACGTCTATAACGTCATATATCCTAACCTAAGGCAACCTAACATCTCGGATGTAACATTTGACAACATTCCAGGCGTGTCGGTCCCTACGTCTCGGTGGTAACATTACATGCGTCTATAACGGTATATATCCTAATCTAAGGCAACCTAACATCTCGGATGCAATATTTGACAACATTTCTGGCGTGTCGGACCCTACTTCTCGGCGGGAACAGTATATACGTCTATAACGTCATATATCCTAACCTATGGCAACCTAACATCTCGGATGTAACATTTGACAACATTCCAGGCGTGTCGGTCCCTACGTCTCGGTGGTAACATTACATGCGTCTATAACGGTATATATCCTAATCTAAGGCAACCTAACATCTCGGATGCAATATTTGACAACATTCCTCGCCTGTCGAACCCTACTACTCGGAGGGAACAGCATATACGTCTATAACGTTGTACATCCTAATCTAAGGCAACCTAACATCTCGGATGCAATATTTGACAACATTCCTGGCCTGTCGAACCCTACTTCTCGGAGGGAACAGTATATACGTCTATAGCGTCATATATCCTAACCTAAGGCAACCTAACATCTCGGATGTAACATTTGACAACATTCCAGGCGTGTCGGTCCCTACGTCTCGGTGGTAACATTACATGCGTCTATACCGTTATATATCCTAACCTAAGGCAACCTAACATCTCGGATGCAATATTTGACAACATTCCTTGCCTGTCGAACCCTACTTCTCGGCGGGAACAGTATATACGTCTATAACGTCATATATCCTAACCTATGGCAACCTAACATCTCGGATGTAACATTTGACAACATTCCAGGCGTGTCGGTCCCTACCTCTCGGTGGTAACATTACATGCGTCTATAACGGTATATATCCTAATCTAAGGCAACCTAACATCTCGGATGCAATATTTGACAACATTCCTTGCCTGTCGAACCCTACTTCTCGGAGGGAACAGTATATACGTCTATAATGTTATATATCCTAACCTAAGGCAACCTGACATCTCGGATGTATTATTCTACAACATTCCAGGCGTGTCGGTCCCTACGTCTCGGTGGTAACATTACATGCGTCTATAACGGTATATATCCTAGTCTAAGGCAACCTAACATCTCGGATGCAATATTTGACAACATTCCTCGCCTGTCGAACCCTACTACTCGGAGGGAACAGCATATACGTCTATAACGTTGTACATCCTAATCTAAGGCAACCTAACATCTCGGATGCAATATTTGACAACATTCCTGGCCTGTCGAACCCTACTTCTCGGAGGGAACAGTATATACGTCTATAGCGTCATATATCCTAACCTAAGGCAACCTAACATCTCGGATGTAACATTTGACAACATTCCAGGCGTGTCGGTCCCTACGTCTCGGTGGTAACATTACGTGCGTCTATAACGTTATATATGCTAACCTAAGGCAACCTAACATCTCGGATGCAATATTTGACAACATTCCTTGCCTGTCGAACCCTACTTCTCGGAGGGAACAGCATATACGTCTATAACGTCATATATCCTAACCTAAGGCAACCTAACATCTCGGATTTAACATTTGACAACATTCCAGGCGTGTCGGTCCCTACGTCTCGGTGGTAACATTACATGCGTCTATAACGGTATATATCCTAATCTAAGGCAACCTAACTTCTCGGATGTAACATTTGACAACATTCCAATCGTGTCGGTCCCTACGTCTCGGTGGTAACATTCCATGCGTCTATAACGTTATATATCCTAACCTAAGGCAACCTAACAACTCGGATGTAACATTTGACAACATTTCTAGCGTGTCGGACCCTACTTCTCGGCGGGAACAGTATATACGTCTATAACGTCATATATCCTAACCTATGGCAACCTAACATCTCGGATGTAACATTTGACAACATTCCAGGCGTGTCGGTCCCTACGTCTCGGTGGTAACATTACATGCGTCTATAACGGTATATATCCTAATCTAAGGCAACCTAACATCTCGGATGCAATATTTGACAACATTCCTTGCCTGTCGCACCCTACTTCTCGGAGGGAACAGTATATACGTCTATAATGTTATATATCCTAACCTAAGGCAACCTGATATCTCGGATGTATTATTCTACAATATTCCAGGCGTGTCGGACCCTACTCCTCGGTGGGAACATTATATGCGTCTATAACGTTGTATATCCTAATCTGAGGCAACCTAACATCTCGGATGTAACATTTGACAACATTCCAAGCGTGTCGGTCCCTACGTCTCGGTGGTAACATTACATGCGTCTATAACGGTATATATCCTAATCTAAGGCAACCTAACATCTCGGATGCAATATTTGACAACATTCCTCGCCTGTCGAACCCTACTACTCGGAGGGAACAGCATATACGTCTATAACGCTGTACATCCTAATCTAAGGCAACCTAACATCTCGGATGCAATATTTGACAACATTCCTGGCCTGTCGAACCCTACTTCTCGGAGGGAACAGTATATACGTCTATAGCGTCATATATCCTAACCTAAGGCAACCTAACATCTCGGATGTAACATTTGACAACATTCCAGGCGTGTCGGTCCCTACGTCTCGGTGGTAACATTACGTGCGTCTATAACGTTATATATGCTAACCTAAGGCAACCTAACATCTCGGATGCAATATTTGACAACATTCCTTGCCTGTCGAACCCTACTTCTCGGAGGGAACAGCATATACGTCTATAACGTCATATATCCTAACCTAAGGCAACCTAACATCTCGGATGTAACATTTGACAACATTCCAGGCGTGTCGGTCCCTACGTCTCGGTGGTAGCATTACATGCGTCTATAACGGTATATATCCTTATCTAAGGCAACCTAACATCTCGGATGCAATATTTGACAACATTCCTGGCCTGTCGAACCCTACTTCTCGGAGGGAACAGTATATACGTCTATAACGATATATATCCTAACCTAAGGCAACCTAACATCTCGGATGTAACATTTGACAATATTCCAGGCGTGTCGGTCCCTACGTCTCGGTGGTAACATTACATGCGTCTATAACGGTATATATCCTAATCTAAGGCAACCTAACTTCTCGGATGTAACATTTGACAACATTCCAATCGTGTCGGTCCCTACGTCTCGGTGGTAACATTACATGCGTCTATAACGTTATATATCCTAACCTAAGGCAACCTAACAACTCGGATGTAACATTTGACAACATTTCTAGCGTGTCGGACCCTACTTCTCGGCGGGAACAGTATATACGTCTATAACGTCATATATCCTAACCTATGGCAACCTAACATCTCGGATGTAACATTTGACAACATTCCAGGCGTGTCGGTCCCTACGTCTCGGTGGTAACATTACATGCGTCTATAACGTTATATATCCTAACCTAAGGCAACCTAACATCTCGGATGCAATATTTGACAGCATTCCTGGCCTGTCGAACCCTACTTCTCGGAGGGAACAGCATATACGTCTATAACGTCATATATCCTAACCTAAGGCAACCTAACATCTCGGATGTAACATTTGACAACATTCCAGGCGTGTCGGTCCCTACGTCTCGGTGGTAACATTACATGCGTCTATAACGTTATATATCCTAACCTAAGGCAACCAAACATCTCGGATGCAATATTTGACAACATTCCTGGCCTGTCGAACCCTACTTCTCGGAGGGAACAGCATATACGTCTATAACGTCATATATCCTAACCTAAGGCAACCTAACATCTCGGATGTAACATTTGACAACATTCCAGGCGTGTCGGTCCCTACGTCTCGGTGGTAACATTACATGCGTCTATAACGGTATATATCCTAATCTAAGGCAACCTAACATCTCGGATGCAATATTTGACAACATTTCTAGCGTGTCGGACCCTACTTCTCGGCGGGAACAGTATATACGTCTATAACGTCATATATCCTAACCTATGGCAACCTAACATCTCGGATGCAATATTTGACAACATTCCTTGCCTGTCGAACCCTACTTCTCGGAGGGAACAGCATATACGTCTATAACGTCATATATTCTAACCTAAGGCAACCTAACCTCTCGGATGTAACATTTGACAACATTCCAAGCGTGTCGGTCCCCACGTCTGGGTGGTAACATTACATGCGTCTATAACGGTATATATCCTAATCTAAGGCAACCTAACATCTCGGATGCAATATTTGACAACATTCCTGGCCTGTCGAACCCTACTTCTCGGAGGGAACAGTATATACGTCTATAATGTTATATATCCTAACCTAAGGCAACCTGACATCTCGGATGTAACATTTGACAACATTCCAGGCGTGTCGGTCCCTACGTCTCGGTGGTAACATTACATGCGTCTATAACGTTATATATCCTAACCTAAGGCAACCTAACATCTCGGATGTAACATTTGACAACATTCCAGGCGTGTCGGTCCCTACGTCTCGGTGGTAACATTACATGCGTCTATAACGTTATATATCCTAACCTAAGGCAACCTAACATCTCGGATGCAATATTTGACAACATTCCTGGCCTGTCGAATCCTACTTCTCGGAGGGAACAGCATATACGTCTATAACGTCATATATCCTAACCTAAGGCAACCTAACATCTCGGATGTAACATTTGACAACATTCCAGGCGTGTCGGTCCCTACGTCTCGGTGGTAACATTACATGCGTCTATAACGGTATATATCCTAATCTAAGGCAACCTAACATCTCGGATGCAATATTTGACAACATTTCTGGCGTGTCGGACCCTACTTCTCGGCGGGAACAGTATATACGTCTATAACGTCATATATCCTAACCTATGGCAACCTAACATCTCGGATGTAACATTTGACAACATTCCAGGCGTGTCGGTCCCTACGTCTCGGTGGTAACATTACATGCGTCTATAACGGTATATATCCTAATCTAAGGCAACCTAACATCTCGGATGCAATATTTGACAACATTCCTCGCCTGTCGAACCCTACTACTCGGTGGGAACAGCATATACGTCTATAACGTTGTACATCCTAATCTAAGGCAACCTAACATCTCGGATGCAATATTTGACAACATTCCTGGCCTGTCGAACCCTACTTCTCGGAGGGAACAGTATATACGTCTATAGCGTCATATATCCTAACCTAAGGCAACCTAACATCTCGGATGTAACATTTGACAACATTCCAGGCGTGTCGGTCCCTACGTCTCGGTGGTAACATTACATGCGTCTATAACGGTATATATCCTAATCTAAGGCAACCTAACATCTCGGATGCAATATTTGACAACATTCCTGGCCTGTCGAACCCTACTTCTCGGAGGGAACAGTATATACGTCTATAACGTTATATATCCTAACCTAAGGCAACCTAACATCTCGGATGTAACATTTGACAACATTCCAGGCGTGTCGGTCCCTACGTCTCGGTGGTAACATTACATGCGTCTATAACGGTATATATCCTAATCTAAGGCAACCTAACTTCTCGGATGTAACATTTGACAACATTCCAATCGTGTCGGTCCCTACGTCTCGGTGGTAACATTACATGCGTCTATAACGTTATATTTCCTAACCTAAGGCAACCTAACAACTCGGATGTAACATTTGACAACATTTCTAGCATGTCGGACCCTACTTTTCGGCGGGAACAGTATATACGTCTATAACGTCATATATCCTAACCTATGGCAACCTAACATCTCGGATGTAACATTTGACAACATTCCAGGCGTGTCGGTCCCTACGTCTCGGTGGTAACATTACATGCGTCTATACCGTTATATATCCTAACCTAAGGCAACCTAACATCTCGGATGCAATATTTGACAACATTCCTTGCCTGTCGAACCCTACTTCTCGGAGGGAACAGCATATACGTCTATAACGTCATATATTCTAACCTAAGGCAACCTAACCTCTCGGATGTAACATTTGACAACATTCCAAGCGTGTCGGTCCCCACGTCTGGGTGGTAACATTACATGCGTCTATAACGGTATATATCCTAATTCAAGGCAACCTAACATCTCGGATGCAATATTTGACAACATTCCTGGCCTGTCGAACCCTACTTCTCGGAGGGAACAGTATATACGTCTATAATGTTATATATCCTAACCTAAGGCAACCTGACATCTCGGATGTATTATTCTACAACATTCCAGGCGTGTCGGACCCTACTTCTCGGTGGGAACATTATATGCGTCTATAACGTTGTATATCCTAATCTGAGGCAACCTAACATCTCGGATGTAACATTTGACAACATTCCAGGCGTGTCGGTCCCTACGTCTCGGTGGTAGCATTACATGCGTCTATAACGGTATATATCCTAATCTAAGGCAACCTAACATCTCGGATGCAATATTTGACAACATTCCTCGCCTGTCGAACCCTACTACTCGGAGGGAACAGCATATACGTCTATAACGTTGTACATCCTAATCTAAGGCAACCTAACATCTCGGATGCAATATTTGACAACATTCCTCGCCTGTCGAACCCTATTTCTCGGAGGGAACAGTATATACGTCTATAGCGTCATATATCCTAACCTAAGGCAACCTAACATCTCGGATGTAACATTTGACAACATTCCAGGCGTGTCGGTCCCTACGTCTCGGTGGTAACATTACGTGCGTCTATAACGTTATATATGCTAACCTAAGGCAACCTAACATCTCGGATGTAACATTTGACAACATTCCAGGCGTGTCGGTCCCTACGTCTCGGTGGTAACATTACGTGCGTCTATAACGTTATATATGCTAACCTAAGGCAACCTAACATCTCGGATGTAACATTTGACAACATTCCAGGCGTGTCGGTCCCTACGTCTCGGTGGTAACATTACATGCGTCTATAACGGTATATATCCTAATCTAAGGCAACCTAACATCTCGGATGCAATATTTGACAACATTCCTTGCCTGTCGAACCCTACTTCTCGGAGGGAACAGTATATACGTCTATAATGTTATATATCCTAACCTAAGGCAACCTGACATCTCGGATGTATTATTCTACAATATTCCAGGCGTGTCGGACCCTACTTCTCGGTGGGAACATTATATGCGTCTATAACGTTGTATATCCTAATCTGAGGCAACCTAACATCTCGGATGTAACATTTGACAACATTCCAGGCGTGTCGGTCCCTACGTCTCGGTGGTAACATTACATGCGTCTATAACGGTATATATCCTAATCTAAGGCAACCTAACATCTCGGATGCAATATTTGACAACATTCCTCGCCTGTCGAACCCTACTACTCGGAGGGAACAGCATATACGTCTATAACGTTGTACATCCTAATCTAAGGCAACCTAACATCTCGGATGCAATATTTGACAACATTCCTGGCCTGTCGAACCCTATTTCTCGGAGGGAACAGTATATACGTCTATAGCGTCATATATCCTAACCTAAGGCAACCTAACATCTCGGATGTAACATTTGACAACATTCCAGGCGTGTCGGTCCCTACGTCTCGGTGGTAACATTACGTGCGTCTATAACGTTATATATGCTAACCTAAGGCAACCTAACATCTCGGATGTAACATTTGACAACATTCCAGGCGTGTCGGTCCCTACGTCTCGGTGGTAACATTACGTGCGTCTATAACGTTATATATGCTAACCTAAGGCAACCTAACATCTCGGATGTAACATTTGACAACATTCCAGGCGTGTCGGTCCCTACGTCTCGGTGGTAACATTACATGCGTCTATAACGGTATATATCCTAATCTAAGGCAACCTAACATCTCGGATGCAATATTTGACAACATTCCTTGCCTGTCGAACCCTACTTCTCGGAGGGAACAGTATATACGTCTATAATGTTATATATCCTAACCTAAGGCAACCTGACATCTCGGATGTATTATTCTACAATATTCCAGGCGTGTCGGACCCTACTTCTCGGTGGGAACATTATATGCGTCTATAACGTTGTATATCCTAATCTGAGGCAACCTAACATCTCGGATGTAACATTTGACAACATTCCAGGCGTGTCGGTCCCTACGTCTCGGTGGTAACATTACATGCGTCTATAACGTTATATATCCTAACCTAAGGCAACCTAACATCTCGGATGCAATATTTGACAACATTCCTGGCCTGTCGAACCCTATTTCTCGGAGGGAACAGTATATACGTCTATAGCGTCATATATCCTAACCTAAGGCAACCTAACATCTCGGATGTAACATTTGACAACATTCCAGGCGTGTCGGTCCCTACGTCTCGGTGGTAACATTACGTGCGTCTATAACGTTATATATGCTAACCTAAGGCAACCTAACATCTCGGATGTAACATTTGACAACATTCCAGGCGTGTCGGTCCCTACGTCTCGGTGGTAACATTACGTGCGTCTATAACGTTATATATGCTAACCTAAGGCAACCTAACATCTCGGATGTAACATTTGACAACATTCCAGGCGTGTCGGTCCCTACGTCTCGGTGGTAACATTACATGCGTCTATAACGGTATATATCCTAATCTAAGGCAACCTAACATCTCGGATGCAATATTTGACAACATTCCTTGCCTGTCGAACCCTACTTCTCGGAGGGAACAGTATATACGTCTATAATGTTATATATCCTAACCTAAGGCAACCTGACATCTCGGATGTATTATTCTACAATATTCCAGGCGTGTCGGACCCTACTTCTCGGTGGGAACATTATATGCGTCTATAACGTTGTATATCCTAATCTGAGGCAACCTAACATCTCGGATGTAACATTTGACAACATTCCAGGCGTGTCGGTCCCTACGTCTCGGTGGTAACATTACATGCGTCTATAACGTTATATATCCTAACCTAAGGCAACCTAACATCTCGGATGCAATATTTGACAGCATTCCTGGCCTGTCGAACCCTACTTCTCGGAGGGAACAGCATATACGTCTATAACGTCATATATCCTAACCTAAGGCAACCTAACATCTCGGATGTAACATTTGACAACATTCCAGGCGTGTCGGTCCCTACGTCTCGGTGGTAACATAACATGCGTCTATAACGTTATATATCCTAACCTAAGGCAACCTAACATCTCGGATGCAATATTTGACAACATTCCTGGCCTGTCGAACCCTACTTCTCGGAGGGAACAGCATATACGTCTATAACGTCATATATCCTAACCTAAGGCAACCTAACATCTCGGATGTAACATTTGACAACATTCCAGGCGTGTCGGTCCCTACGTCTCGGTGGTAACATTACATGCGTCTATAACGGTATATATCCTAATCTAAGGCAACCTAACATCTCGGATGCAATATTTGACAACATTTCTAGCGTGTCGGACCCTACTTCTCGGCGGGAACAGTATATACGTCTATAACGTCATATATCCTAACCTATGGCAACCTAACATCTCGGATGCAATATTTGACAACATTCCTTGCCTGTCGAACCCTGCTTCTCGGAGGGAACAGCATATACGTCTATAACGTCATATATTCTAACCTAAGGCAACCTAACCTCTCGGATGTAACATTTGACAACATTCCAAGCGTGTCGGTCCCCACGTCTGGGTGGTAACATTACATGCGTCTATAACGGTATATATCCTAATCTAAGGCAACCTAACATCTCGGATGCAATATTTGACAACATTCCTGGCCTGTCGAACCCTACTTCTCGGAGGGAACAGTATATACGTCTATAATGTTATATATCCTAACCTAAGGCAACCTGACATCTCGGATGTAACATTTGACAACATTCCAGGCGTGTCGGTCCCTACGTCTCGGTGGTAACATTACATGCGTCTATAACGTTATATATCCTAACCTAAGGCAACCTAACATCTCGGGTGCAATATTTGACAACATTCCTGGCCTGTCGAACCCTACTTCTCGAAGGGAACAGCATATACGTCTATAACGTCATATATCCTAACCTAAGGCAACCTAACATTTCGGATGTAACATTTGACAACATTCCAGGCGTGTCGGTCCCTACGTCTCGGTGGTAACATTACATGCGTCTATAACGTTATATATCCTAACCTAAGGCAACCTAACATCTCGGATGCAATATTTGACAACATTCCAGGCGTGTCGGTCCCTACGTCTCGGTGGTAACATTACATGCGTCTATAACGGTATATATCCTAATCTAAGGCAACCTATCATCTCGGATGCAATATTTGACAACATTCCTCGCCTGTCGAACCCTACTACTCGGTGGGAACAGCATATACGTCTATAACGTTGTACATCCTAATCTAAGGCAAACTAACATCTCGGATGCAATATTTGACAACATTCCTGGCCTGTCGAACCCTACTTCTCGGAGGGAACAGTATATACGTCTATAGCGTCATATATCCTAACCTAAGGCAACCTAACATCTCGGATGTAACATTTGACAACATTCCAGGCGTGTCGGTCCCTACGTCTCGGTGGTAACATTACATGCGTCTATAACGGTATATATCCTAATCTAAGGCAACCTAACATCTCGGATGCAATATTTGACACATTCCTGGCCTGTCGAACCCTACTTCTCGGAGGGAACAGTATATACGTCTATAACGTTATATATCCTAACCTAAGGCAACCTAACATCTCGGATGTAACATTTGACAACATTCCAGGCGTGTCGGTCCCTACGTCTCGGTGGTAACATTACATGCGTCTATAACGGTATATATCCTAATCTAAGGCAACCTAACTTCTCGGATGTAACATTTGACAACATTCCAATCGTGTCGGTCCCTACGTCTCGGTGGTAACATTACATGCGTCTATAACGTTATATTTCCTAACCTAAGGCAACCTAACAACTCGGATGTAACATTTGACAACATTTCTAGCATGTCGGACCCTACTTTTCGGCGGGAACAGTATATACGTCTATAACGTCATATATCCTAACCTATGGCAACCTAACATCTCGGATGTAACATTTGACAACATTCCAGGCGTGTCGGTCCCTACGTCTCGGTGGTAACATTACATGCGTCTATACCGTTATATATCCTAACCTAAGGCAACCTAACATCTCGGATGCAATATTTGACAACATTCCTTGCCTGTCGAACCCTACTTCTCGGAGGGAACAGCATATACGTCTATAACGTCATATATTCTAACCTAAGGCAACCTAACCTCTCGGATGCAATATTTGACAACATTCCAGGCGTGTCGGTCCCTACGTCTCGGTGGTAACATTACATGCGTCTATAACGGTATATATCCTAATCTAAGGCAACCTAACATCTCGGATGCAATATTTGACAACATTTCTAGCGTGTCGGACCCTACTTCTCGGCGGGAACAGTATATACGTCTATAACGTCATATATCCTAACCTATGGCAACCTAACATCTCGGATGCAATATTTGACAACATTCCTTGCCTGTCGAACCCTGCTTCTCGGAGGGAACAGCATATACGTCTATAACGTCATATATTCTAACCTAAGGCAACCTAACCTCTCGGATGTAACATTTGACAACATTCCAAGCGTGTCGGTCCCCACGTCTGGGTGGTAACATTACATGCGTCTATAACGGTATATATCCTAATCTAAGGCAACCTAACATCTCGGATGCAATATTTGACAACATTCCTGGCCTGTCGAACCCTACTTCTCGGAGGGAACAGTATATACGTCTATAATGTTATATATCCTAACCTAAGGCAACCTGACATCTCGGATGTAACATTTGACAACATTCCAGGCGTGTCGGTCCCTACGTCTCGGTGGTAACATTACATGCGTCTATAACGTTATATATCCTAACCTAAGGCAACCTAACATCTCGGGTGCAATATTTGACAACATTCCTGGCCTGTCGAACCCTACTTCTCGAAGGGAACAGCATATACGTCTATAACGTCATATATCCTAACCTAAGGCAACCTAACATTTCGGATGTAACATTTGACAACATTCCAGGCGTGTCGGTCCCTACGTCTCGGTGGTAACATTACATGCGTCTATAACGTTATATATCCTAACCTAAGGCAACCTAACATCTCGGATGCAATATTTGACAACATTCCAGGCGTGTCGGTCCCTACGTCTCGGTGGTAACATTACATGCGTCTATAACGGTATATATCCTAATCTAAGGCAACCTATCATCTCGGATGCAATATTTGACAACATTCCTCGCCTGTCGAACCCTACTACTCGGTGGGAACAGCATATACGTCTATAACGTTGTACATCCTAATCTAAGGCAAACTAACATCTCGGATGCAATATTTGACAACATTCCTGGCCTGTCGAACCCTACTTCTCGGAGGGAACAGTATATACGTCTATAGCGTCATATATCCTAACCTAAGGCAACCTAACATCTCGGATGTAACATTTGACAACATTCCAGGCGTGTCGGTCCCTACGTCTCGGTGGTAACATTACATGCGTCTATAACGGTATATATCCTAATCTAAGGCAACCTAACATCTCGGATGCAATATTTGACACATTCCTGGCCTGTCGAACCCTACTTCTCGGAGGGAACAGTATATACGTCTATAACGTTATATATCCTAACCTAAGGCAACCTAACATCTCGGATGTAACATTTGACAACATTCCAGGCGTGTCGGTCCCTACGTCTCGGTGGTAACATTACATGCGTCTATAACGGTATATATCCTAATCTAAGGCAACCTAACTTCTCGGATGTAACATTTGACAACATTCCAATCGTGTCGGTCCCTACGTCTCGGTGGTAACATTACATGCGTCTATAACGTTATATTTCCTAACCTAAGGCAACCTAACAACTCGGATGTAACATTTGACAACATTTCTAGCATGTCGGACCCTACTTTTCGGCGGGAACAGTATATACGTCTATAACGTCATATATCCTAACCTATGGCAACCTAACATCTCGGATGTAACATTTGACAACATTCCAGGCGTGTCGGTCCCTACGTCTCGGTGGTAACATTACATGCGTCTATACCGTTATATATCCTAACCTAAGGCAACCTAACATCTCGGATGCAATATTTGACAACATTCCTTGCCTGTCGAACCCTACTTCTCGGAGGGAACAGCATATACGTCTATAACGTCATATATTCTAACCTAAGGCAACCTAACCTCTCGGATGCAATATTTGACAACATTCCAGGCGTGTCGGTCCCTACGTCTCGGTGGTAACATTACATGCGTCTATAACGGTATATATCCTAATCTAAGGCAACCTAACATCTCGGATGCAATATTTGACAACATTCCTCGCCTGTCGAACCCTACTACTCGGAGGGAACAGCATATACGTCTATAACGTTGTACATCCTAATCTAAGGCAACCTAACATCTCGGATGCAATATTTGACAACATTCCTGGCCTGTCGAACCCTATTTCTCGGAGGGAACAGTATATACGTCTATAGCGTCATATATCCTAACCTAAGGCAACCTAACATCTCGGATGTAACATTTGACAACATTCCAGGCGTGTCGGTCCCTACGTCTCGGTGGTAACATTACGTGCGTCTATAACGTTATATATGCTAACCTAAGGCAACCTAACATCTCGGATGTAACATTTGACAACATTCCAGGCGTGTCGGTCCCTACGTCTCGGTGGTAACATTACGTGCGTCTATAACGTTATATATGCTAACCTAAGGCAACCTAACATCTCGGATGTAACATTTGACAACATTCCAGGCGTGTCGGTCCCTACGTCTCGGTGGTAACATTACATGCGTCTATAACGTTATATATCCTAACCTAAGGCAACCTAACATCTCGGGTGCAATATTTGACAACATTCCTGGCCTGTCGAACCCTACTTCTCGGAGGGAACAGCATATACGTCTATAACGTCATATATCCTAACCTAAGGCAACCTAACATTTCGGATGTAACATTTGACAACATTCCAGGCGTGTCGGTCCCTACGTCTCGGTGGTAACATTACATGCGTCTATAACGTTATATATCCTAACCTAAGGCAACCTAACATCTCGGATGCAATATTTGACAACATTCCAGGCGTGTCGGTCCCTACGTCTCGGTGGTAACATTACATGCGTCTATAACGGTATATATCCTAATCTAAGGCAACCTATCATCTCGGATGCAATATTTGACAACATTCCTCGCCTGTCGAACCCTACTACTCGGTGGGAACAGCATATACGTCTATAACGTTGTACATCCTAATCTAAGGCAAACTAACATCTCGGATGCAATATTTGACAACATTCCTGGCCTGTCGAACCCTACTTCTCGGAGGGAACAGTATATACGTCTATAGCGTCATATATCCTAACCTAAGGCAACCTAACATCTCGGATGTAACATTTGACAACATTCCAGGCGTGTCGGTCCCTACGTCTCGGTGGTAACATTACATGCGTCTATAACGGTATATATCCTAATCTAAGGCAACCTAACATCTCGGATGCAATATTTGACAACATTCCTGGCCTGTCGAACCCTACTTCTCGGAGGGAACAGTATATACGTCTATAACGTTATATATCCTAACCTAAGGCAACCTAACATCTCGGATGTAACATTTGACAATATTCCAGGCGTGTCGGTCCCTACGTCTCGGTGGTAACATTACATGCGTCTATAACGGTATATATCCTAATCTAAGGCAACCTAACTTCTCGGATGTAACATTTGACAACATTCCAATCGTGTCGGTCCCTACGTCTCGGTGGTAACATTACATGCGTCTATAACGTTATATTTCCTAACCTAAGGCAACCTAACAACTCGGATGTAACATTTGACAACATTTCTAGCATGTCGGACCCTACTTTTCGGCGGGAACAGTATATACGTCTATAACGTCATATATCCTAACCTATGGCAACCTAACATCTCGGATGTAACATTTGACAACATTCCAGGCGTGTCGGTCCCTACGTCTCGGTGGTAACATTACATGCGTCTATACCGTTATATATCCTAACCTAAGGCAACCTAACATCTCGGATGCAATATTTGACAACATTCCTTGCCTGTCGAACCCTACTTCTCGGAGGGAACAGCATATACGTCTATAACGTCATATATTCTAACCTAAGGCAACCTAACCTCTCGGATGCAATATTTGACAACATTCCAGGCGTGTCGGTCCCTACGTCTCGGTGGTAACATTACATGCGTCTATAACGGTATATATCCTAATCTAAGGCAACCTATCATCTCGGATGCAATATTTGACAACATTCCTCGCCTGTCGAACCCTACTACTCGGTGGGAACAGCATATACGTCTATAACGTTGTACATCCTAATCTAAGGCAAACTAACATCTCGGATGCAATATTTGACAACATTCCTGGCCTGTCGAACCCTACTTCTCGGAGGGAACAGTATATACGTCTATAGCGTCATATATCCTAACCTAAGGCAACCTAACATCTCGGATGTAACATTTGACAACATTCCAGGCGTGTCGGTCCCTACGTCTCGGTGGTAACATTACATGCGTCTATAACGGTATATATCCTAATCTAAGGCAACCTAACATCTCGGATGCAATATTTGACAACATTCCTGGCCTGTCGAACCCTACTTCTCGGAGGGAACAGTATATACGTCTATAACGTTATATATCCTAACCTAAGGCAACCTAACATCTCGGATGTAACATTTGACAACATTCCAGGCGTGTCGGTCCCTACGTCTCGGTGGTAACATTACATGCGTCTATAACGGTATATATCCTAATCTAAGGCAACCTAACTTCTCGGATGTAACATTTGACAACATTCCAATCGTGTCGGTCCCTACGTCTCGGTGGTAACATTACATGCGTCTATAACGTTATATTTCCTAACCTAAGGCAACCTAACAACTCGGATGTAACATTTGACAACATTTCTAGCATGTCGGACCCTACTTTTCGGCGGGAACAGTATATACGTCTATAACGTCATATATCCTAACCTATGGCAACCTAACATCTCGGATGTAACATTTGACAACATTCCAGGCGTGTCGGTCCCTACGTCTCGGTGGTAACATTACATGCGTCTATACCGTTATATATCCTAACCTAAGGCAACCTAACATCTCGGATGCAATATTTGACAACATTCCTTGCCTGTCGAACCCTACTTCTCGGAGGGAACAGCATATACGTCTATAACGTCATATATTCTAACCTAAGGCAACCTAACCTCTCGGATGTAACATTTGACAACATTCCAAGCGTGTCGGTCCCCACGTCTGGGTGGTAACATTACATGCGTCTATAACGGTATATATCCTAATTCAAGGCAACCTAACATCTCGGATGCAATATTTGACAACATTCCTGGCCTGTCGAACCCTACTTCTCGGAGGGAACAGTATATACGTCTATAATGTTATATATCCTAACCTAAGGCAACCTGACATCTCGGATGTATTATTCTACAACATTCCAGGCGTGTCGGACCCTACTTCTCGGTGGGAACATTATATGCGTCTATAACGTTGTATATCCTAATCTGAGGCAACCTAACATCTCGGATGTAACATTTGACAACATTCCAGGCGTGTCGGTCCCTACGTCTCGGTGGTAACATTACATGCGTCTATAACGGTATATATCCTAATCTAAGGCAACCTAACATCTCGGATGCAATATTTGACAACATTCCTCGCCTGTCGAACCCTACTACTCGGAGGGAACAGCATATACGTCTATAACGTTGTACATCCTAATCTAAGGCAACCTAACATCTCGGATGCAATATTTGACAACATTCCTGGCCTGTCGAACCCTATTTCTCGGAGGGAACAGTATATACGTCTATAGCGTCATATATCCTAACCTAAGGCAACCTAACATCTCGGATGTAACATTTGACAACATTCCAGGCGTGTCGGTCCCTACGTCTCGGTGGTAACATTACGTGCGTCTATAACGTTATATATGCTAACCTAAGGCAACCTAACATCTCGGATGTAACATTTGACAACATTCCAGGCGTGTCGGTCCCTACGTCTCGGTGGTAACATTACGTGCGTCTATAACGTTATATATGCTAACCTAAGGCAACCTAACATCTCGGATGTAACATTTGACAACATTCCAGGCGTGTCGGTCCCTACGTCTCGGTGGTAACATTACATGCGTCTATAACGGTATATATCCTAATCTAAGGCAACCTAACATCTCGGATGCAATATTTGACAACATTCCTTGCCTGTCGAACCCTACTTCTCGGAGGGAACAGTATATACGTCTATAATGTTATATATCCTAACCTAAGGCAACCTGACATCTCGGATGTATTATTCTACAATATTCCAGGCGTGTCGGACCCTACTTCTCGGTGGGAACATTATATGCGTCTATAACGTTGTATATCCTAATCTGAGGCAACCTAACATCTCGGATGTAACATTTGACAACATTCCAGGCGTGTCGGTCCCTACGTCTCGGTGGTAACATTACATGCGTCTATAACGGTATATATCCTAATCTAAGGCAACCTAACATCTCGGATGCAATATTTGACAACATTCCTCGCCTGTCGAACCCTACTACTCGGAGGGAACAGCATATACGTCTATAACGTTGTACATCCTAATCTAAGGCAACCTAACATCTCGGATGCAATATTTGACAACATTCCTGGCCTGTCGAACCCTATTTCTCGGAGGGAACAGTATATACGTCTATAGCGTCATATATCCTAACCTAAGGCAACCTAACATCTCGGATGTAACATTTGACAACATTCCAGGCGTGTCGGTCCCTACGTCTCGGTGGTAACATTACGTGCGTCTATAACGTTATATATGCTAACCTAAGGCAACCTAACATCTCGGATGTAACATTTGACAACATTCCAGGCGTGTCGGTCCCTACGTCTCGGTGGTAACATTACGTGCGTCTATAACGTTATATATGCTAACCTAAGGCAACCTAACATCTCGGATGTAACATTTGACAACATTCCAGGCGTGTCGGTCCCTACGTCTCGGTGGTAACATTACATGCGTCTATAACGGTATATATCCTAATCTAAGGCAACCTAACATCACGGATGCAATATTTGACAACATTCCTTGCCTGTCGAACCCTACTTCTCGGAGGGAACAGTATATACGTCTATAATGTTATATATCCTAACCTAAGGCAACCTGACATCTCGGATGTATTATTCTACAATATTCCAGGCGTGTCGGACCCTACTTCTCGGTGGGAACATTATATGCGTCTATAACGTTGTATATCCTAATCTGAGGCAACCTAACATCTCGGATGTAACATTTGACAACATTCCAGGCGTGTCGGTCCCTACGTCTCGGTGGTAACATTACATGCGTCTATAACGTTATATATCCTAACCTAAGGCAACCTAACATCTCGGATGCAATATTTGACAGCATTCCTGGCCTGTCGAACCCTACTTCTCGGAGGGAACAGCATATACGTCTATAACGTCATATATCCTAACCTAAGGCAACCTAACATCTCGGATGTAACATTTGACAACATTCCAGGCGTGTCGGTCCCTACGTCTCGGTGGTAACATTACATGCGTCTATAACGTTATATATCCTAACCTAAGGCAACCTAACATCTCGGATGCAATATTTGACAACATTCCTGGCCTGTCGAACCCTACTTCTCGGAGGGAACAGCATATACGTCTATAACGTCATATATCCTAACCTAAGGCAACCTAACATCTCGGATGTAACATTTGACAACATTCCAGGCGTGTCGGTCCCTACGTCTCGGTGGTAACATTACATGCGTCTATAACGGTATATATCCTAATCTAAGGCAACCTAACATCTCGGATGCAATATTTGACAACATTTCTAGCGTGTCGGACCCTACTTCTCGGCGGGAACAGTATATACGTCTATAACGTCATATATCCTAACCTATGGCAACCTAACATCTCGGATGCAATATTTGACAACATTCCTTGCCTGTCGAACCCTGCTTCTCGGAGGGAACAGCATATACGTCTATAACGTCATATATTCTAACCTAAGGCAACCTAACCTCTCGGATGTAACATTTGACAACATTCCAAGCGTGTCGGTCCCCACGTCTGGGTGGTAACATTACATGCGTCTATAACGGTATATATCCTAATCTAAGGCAACCGAACATCTCGGATGCAATATTTGACAACATTCCTGGCCTGGCGAACCCTACTTCTCGGAGGGAACAGTATATACGTCTATAATGTTATATATCCTAACCTAAGGCAACCTGACATCTCGGATGTATTATTCTACAACATTCCAGGCGTGTCGGACCCTACTTCTCGGTGGGAACATTATATGCGTCTATAACGTTGTATATCCTAATCTGAGGCAACCTAACATCTCGGATGTAACATTTGACAACATTCCAGGCGTGTCGGTCCCTACGTCTCGGTGGTAACATTACATGCGTCTATAACGGTATATATCCTAATCTAAGGCAACCTAACATCTCGGATGCAATATTTGACAACATTCCTCGCCTGTCGAACCCTACTACTCGGATGGAACAGCATATACGTCTATAACGTTGTACATCCTATTCTAAGGCAACCTAACATCTCGGATGCAATATTTGACAACATTCCTGGCCTGTCGAACCCTATTTCTCGGAGGGAACAGTATATACGTCTATAGCGTCATATATCCTAACCTAAATCAACCTAACATCTCGGATGTAACATTTGACAACATTCCAGGCGTGTCGGTCCCTACGTCTCGGTGGTAACATTACGTGCGTCTATAACGTTATATAAGCTAACCTAAGGCAACCTAACATCTCGGATGTAACATTTGACAACATTCCAGGCGTGTCGGTCCCTACGTCTCGGTGGTAACATTACGTGCGTCTATAACGTTATATATGCTAACCTAAGGCAACCTAACATCTCGGATGTAACATTTGACAACATTCCAGGCGTGTCGGTCCCTACGTCTCGGTGGTAACATTACATGCGTCTATAACGTTATATTTCCTAACCTAAGGCAACCTAACAACTCGGATGTAACATTTGACAACATTTCTAGCATGTCGGACCCTACTTCTCGGCGGGAACAGTATATACGTCTATAACGTAATATATCCTAACCTATGGCAACCTAACATCTCGGATGTAACATTTGACAACATTCCAGGCGTGTCGGTCCCTACGTCTCGGTGGTAACGTTACATGCGTCTATACCGTTATATATCCTAACCTAAGGCAACCTAACATCTCGGATGCAATATTTGACAACATTCCTTGCCTGTCGAACCCTACTTCTCGGAGGGAACAGTATATACGTCTATAATGTTATATATCCTAACCTAAGGCAACCTGACATCTCGGATGTATTATTCTACAACATTCCAGGCGTGTCGACCCTACTTCTCGGTGGGAACATTATATGCGTCTATAACGTTGTATATCCTAATCTGAGGCAACCTAACATCTCGGATGTAACATTTGACAACATTCCAGGCGTGTCGGTCCCTACGTCTCGGTGGTAACATTACATGCGTCTATAACGGTATATATCCTAATCTAAGGCAACCTAACATCTCGGATGCAATATTTGACAACATTCCTCGCCTGTCGAACCCTACTACTCGGAGGGAACAGCATATACGTCTATAACGTTGTACATCCTAATCTAAGGCAACCTAACATCTCGGATGCAATATTTGACAACATTCCTGGCCTGTCGAACCCTACTTCTCGGAGGGAACAGTATATACGTCTATAGCGTCATATATCCTAACCTAAGGCAACCTAACATCTCGGATGTAACATTGACAACATTCCAGGCGTGTCGGTCCCTACGTCTCGGTGGTAACATTACGTGCGTCTATAACGTTATATATGCTAACCTAAGGCAACCTAACATCTCGGATGCAATATTTGACAACATTCCTTGCCTGTCGAACCCTACTTCTCGGAGGGAACAGCATATACGTCTATAACGTCATATATCCTAACCTAAGGCAACCTAACATCTCGGATGTAACATTTGACAACATTCCAGGCGTGTCGGTCCCTACGTCTCGGTGGTAACATTACATGCGTCTATAACGGTATATATCCTAATCTAAGGCAACCTAACATCTCGGATGCAATATTTGACAACATTCCTGGCCTGTCGAACCCTACTTCTCGGAGGGAACAGTATATACGTCTATAACGTTATATATCCTAACCTAAGGCAACCTAACATCTCGGATGTAACATTTGACAACATTCCAGGCGTGTCGGTCCCTACGTCTCGGTGGTAACATTACATGCGTCTATAACGGTATATATCCTAATCTAAGGCAACCTAACTTCTCGGATGTAACATTTGACAACATTCCAATCGTGTCGGTCCCTACGTCTCGGTGGTAACATTACATGCGTCTATAACGTTATATTTCCTAACCTAAGGCAACCTAACAACTCGGATGTAACATTTGACAACATTTCTAGCATGTCGGACCCTACTTCTCGGCGGGAACAGTATATACGTCTATAACGTCATATATCCTAACCTATGGCAACCTAACATCTCGGATGTAACATTTGACAACATTCCAGGCGTGTCGGTCCCTACGTCTCGGTGGTAACATTACATGCGTCTATACCGTTATATATCCTAACCTAAGGCAACCTAACATCTCGGATGCAATATTTGACAACATTCCTTGCCTGTCGAACCCTACTTCTCGGAGGGAACAGCATATACGTCTATAACGTCATATATTCTAACCTAAGGCAACCTAACCTCTCGGATGTAACATTTGACAACATTCCTGGCCTGTCGAACCCTACTTCTCGGAGGGAACAGTATATACGTCTATAGCGTCATATATCCTAACCTAAGGCAACCTAACATCTCGGATGTAACATTTGACAACATTCCAGGCGTGTCGGTCCCTACGTCTCGGTGGTAACATTACATGCGTCTATAACGGTATATATCCTAATCTAAGGCAACCTAACATCTCGGATGCAATATTTGACAACATTCCTGGCCTGTCGAACCCTACTTCTCAGAGGGAACAGTATATACGTCTATAACGTTATATATCCTAACCTAAGGCAACCTAACATCTCGGATGTAACATTTGACAACATTCCAGGCGTGTCGGTCCCTACGTCTCGGTGGTAACATTACATGCGTCTATAACGGTATATATCCTAATCTAAGGCAACCTAACTTCTCGGATGTAACATTTGACAACATTCCAATCGTGTCGGTCCCTACGTCTCGGTGGTAACATTACATGCGTCTATAACGTTATATTTCCTAACCTAAGGCAACCTAACAACTCGGATGTAACATTTGACAACATTTCTAGCATGTCGGACCCTACTTCTCGGCGGGAACAGTATATACGTCTATAACGTCATATATCCTAACCTATGGCAACCTAACATCTCGGATGTAACATTTGACAACATTCCAGGCGTGTCGGTCCCTACGTCTCGGTGGTAACATTACATGCGTCTATACCGTTATATATCCTAACCTAAGGCAACCTAACATCTCGGATGCAATATTTGACAACATTCCTTGCCTGTCGAACCCTACTTCTCGGAGGGAACAGCATATACGTCTATAACGTCATATATTCTAACCTAAGGCAACCTAACCTCTCGGATGTATTATTCTACAACATTCCAGGCGTGTCGGACCCTACTTCTCGGTGGGAACATTATATGCGTCTATAACGTTGTATATCCTAATCTGAGGCAACCTAACATCTCGGATGTAACATTTGACAACATTCCAGGCGTGTCGGTCCCTACGTCTCGGTGGTAACATTACATGCGTCTATAACGGTATATATCCTAATCTAAGGCAACCTAACTTCTCGGATGTAACATTTGACAACATTCCAATCGTGTCGGTCCCTACGTCTCGGTGGTAACATTACATGCGTCTATAACGTCATATATCCTAACCTAAGGCAACCTAACAACTCGGATGTAACATTTGACAACATTTCTAGCGTGTCGGACCCTACTTCTCGGCGGGAACAGTATATACGTCTATAACGTCATATATCCTAACCTATGGCAACCTAACATCTCGGATGTAACATTTAACAACATTCCAGGCGTGTCGGTCCCTACGTCTCGGTGGTAACATTACGTGCGTCTATAACGTTATATAGCCTAACCTAAGGCAACCTAACATCTCGGATGCAATATTTGACAACATTCCTGGCCTGTCGAACCCTACTTCTCGGAGGGAACATTTGACAACATTCCAGGCGTGTCGGTCCCTACGACTCGGTGGTAACATTACATGCGTCTATAACGGTATATATCCTAATCTAAGGCAACCTAACATCTCGGATGCAATATTTGACAACATTTCTAGCGTGTCGGACCCTACTTCTCGGCGGGAACAGTATATACGTCTATAACGTCATATATCCTAACCTATGGCAACCTAACATCTCGGATGTAACATTTGACAACATTCCAGGCGTGTCGGTCCCTACGTCTCGGTGGTAACATTACATGCGTCTATAACGGTATATATCCTAATCTAAGGCAACCTAACATCTCGGATGCAATATTTGACAACATTCCTCGCCTGTCGAACCCTACTACTCGGAGGGAACAGCATATACGTCTATAACGTTGTACATCCTAATCTAAGGCAACCTAACATCTCGGATGCAATATTTGACAACATTCCTGGCCTGTCGAACCCTACTTCTCGGAGGGAACAGTATATACGTCTATAGCGTCATATATCCTAACCTAAGGCAACCTAACATCTCGGATGTAACATTTGACAACATTCCAGGCGTGTCAGTCCCTACGTCTCGGTGGTAACATTACGTGCGTCTATAACGTTATATATGCTAACCTAAGGCAACCTAACATCTCGGATGTAACATTTGACAACATTCCAGGCGTGTCGGTCCCTACGTCTCGGTGGTAACATTACGTGCGTCTATAACGTTATATATGCTAACCTAAGGCAACCTAACATCTCGGATGCAATATTTGACAACATTCCTTGCCTGTCGAACCCTACTTCTCGGAGGGAACAGCATATACGTCTATAACGTCATATATCCTAACCTAAGGCAACCTAACATCTCGGATGTAACATTTGACAACATTCCAGGCGTGTCGGTCCCTACGTCTCGGTGGTAACATTACATGCATCTATAACGGTATATATCCTAATCTAAGGCAACCTAACATCTCGGATGCAATATTTGACAACATTCCTGGCCTGTCGAACCCTACTTCTCGGAGGGAACAGTATATACGTCTATAACGTTATATATCCTAACCTAAGGCAACCTAACATCTCGGATGTAACATTTGACAACATTCCAGTCGTGTCGGTCCCTACGTCTCGGTGGTAACATTACATGCGTCTATAACGGTATATATCCTAATCTAAGGCAACCTAACTTCTCGGATGTAACATTTGACAACATTCCAATCGTGTCGGTCCCTACGTCTCGGTGGTAACATTACATGCGTCTATAACGTTATATTTCCTAACCTAAGGCAACCTAACAACTCGGATGTAACATTTGACAACATTTCTAGCATGTCGGACCCTACTTCTCGGCGGGAACAGTATATACGTCTATAACGTCATATATCCTAACCTATGGCAACCTAACATCTCGGATGTAACATTTGACAACATTCCAGGCGTGTCGGTCCCTACGTCTCGGTGGTAACATTACATGCGTCTATACCGTTATATATCCTAACCTAAGGCAACCTAACATCTCGGATGCAATATTTGACAACATTCCTTGCCTGTCGAACCCTACTTCTCGGAGGGAACAGCATATACGTCTATAACGTCATATATTCTAACCTAAGGCAACCTAACCTCTCGGATGTAACATTTGACAACATTCCAAGCGTGTCGGTCCCCACGTCTGGGTGGTAACATTACATGCGTCTATAACGGTATATATCCTAATTCAAGGCAACCTAACATCTCGGATGCAATATTTGACAACATTCCTGGCCTGTCGAACCCTACTTCTCGGAGGGAACAGCATATACGTCTATAACGTCATATATCCTAACCTAAGGCAACCTAACATCTCGGATGTAACATTTGACAACATTCCAGGCGTGTCGGTCCCTACGTCTCGGTGGTAACATTACATGCGTCTATAACGGTATATATCCTAATCTAAGGCAACCTAACATCTCGGATGCAATATTTGACAACATTTCTAGCGTGTCGGACCCTACTTCTCGGCGGGAACAGTATATACGTCTATAACGTCATATATCCTAACCTATGGCAACCTAACATCTCGGATGTAACATTTGACAACATTCCAGGCGTGTCGGTCCCTACGTCTCGGTGGTAACATTACATGCGTCTATAACGGTATATATCCTAATCTAAGGCAACCTAACATCTCGGATGCAATATTTGACAACATTCCTCGCCTGTCGAACCCTACTACTCGGAGGGAACAGCATATACGTCTATAACGTTGTACATCCTAATCTAAGGCAACCTAACATCTCGGATGCAATATTTGACAACATTCCTGGCCTGTCGAACCCTACTTCTCGGAGGGAACAGTATATACGTCTATAGCGTCATATATCCTAACCTAAGGCAACCTAACATCTCGGATGTAACATTTGACAACATTCCAGGCGTGTCGGTCCCTACGTCTCGGTGGTAACATTACATGCGTCTATAACGGTATATATCCTAATCTAAGGCAACCTAACATCTCGGATGCAATATTTGACAACATTCCTGGCCTGTCGAACCCTACTTCTCAGAGGGAACAGTATATACGTCTATAACGTTATATATCCTAACCTAAGGCAACCTAACATCTCGGATGTAACATTTGACAACATTCCAGGCGTGTCGGTCCCTACGTCTCGGTGGTAACATTACATGCGTCTATAACGGTATATATCCTAATCTAAGGCAACCTAACTTCTCGGATGTAACATTTGACAACATTCCAATCGTGTCGGTCCCTACGTCTCGGTGGTAACATTACATGCGTCTATAACGTTATATTTCCTAACCTAAGGCAACCTAACAACTCGGATGTAACATTTGACAACATTTCTAGCATGTCGGACCCTACTTCTCGGCGGGAACAGTATATACGTCTATAACGTCATATATCCTAACCTATGGCAACCTAACATCTCGGATGTAACATTTGACAACATTCCAGGCGTGTCGGTCCCTACGTCTCGGTGGTAACATTACATGCGTCTATACCGTTATATATCCTAACCTAAGGCAACCTAACATCTCGGATGCAATATTTGACAACATTCCTTGCCTGTCGAACCCTACTTCTCGGAGGGAACAGCATATACGTCTATAACGTCATATATTCTAACCTAAGGCAACCTAACCTCTCGGATGTATTATTCTACAACATTCCAGGCGTGTCGGACCCTACTTCTCGGTGGGAACATTATATGCGTCTATAACGTTGTATATCCTAATCTGAGGCAACCTAACATCTCGGATGTAACATTTGACAACATTCCAGGCGTGTCGGTCCCTACGTCTCGGTGGTAACATTACATGCGTCTATAACGGTATATATCCTAATCTAAGGCAACCTAACATCTCGGATGCAATATTTGACAACATTCCTCGCCTGTCGAACCCTACTACTCGGAGGGAACAGCATATACGTCTATAACGTTGTACATCCTATTCTAAGGCAACCTAACATCTCGGATGCAATATTTGACAACATTCCTGGCCTGTCGAACCCTATTTCTCGGAGGGAACAGTATATACGTCTATAGCGTCATATATCCTAACCTAAGGCAACCTAACATCTCGGATGTAACATTTGACAACATTCCAGGCGTGTCGGTCCCTACGTCTCGGTGGTAACATTACGTGCGTCTATAACGTTATATATGCTAACCTAAGGCAACCTAACATCTCGGATGCAATATTTGACAACATTCCTTGCCTGTCGAACCCTACTTCTCGGAGGGAACAGCATATACGTCTATAACGTCATATATCCTAACCTAAGGCAACCTAACATCTCGGATGTAACATTTGACAACATTCCAGGCGTGTCGGTCCCTACGTCTCGGTGGTAACATTACATGCGTCTATAACGGTATATATCCTAATCTAAGGCAACCTAACATCTCGGATGCAATATTTGACAACATTCCTGGCCTGTCGAACCCTACTTCTCGGAGGGAACAGTATATACGTCTATAACGTTATATATCCTAACCTAAGGCAACCTAACATCTCGGATGTAACATTTGACAACATTCCAGGCGTGTCGGTCCCTACGTCTCGGTGGTAACATTACATGCGTCTATAACGGTATATATCCTAATCTAAGGCAACCTAACTTCTCGGATGTAACATTTGACAACATTCCAATCGTGTCGGTCCCTACGTCTCGGTGGTAACATTACATGCGTCTATAACGTCATATATCCTAACCTAAGGCAACCTAACAACTCGGATGTAACATTTGACAACATTTCTAGCGTGTCGGACCCTACTTCTCGGCGGGAACAGTATATACGTCTATAACGTCATATATCCTAACCTATGGCAACCTAACATCTCGGATGTAACATTTAACAACATTCCAGGCGTGTCGGTCCCTACGTCTCGGTGGTAACATTACGTGCGTCTATAACGTTATATAGCCTAACCTAAGGCAACCTAACATCTCGGATGCAATATTTGACAACATTCCTGGCCTGTCGAACCCTACTTCTCGGAGGGAACATTTGACAACATTCCAGGCGTGTCGGTCCCTACGACTCGGTGGTAACATTACATGCGTCTATAACGGTATATATCCTAATCTAAGGCAACCTAACATCTCGGATGCAATATTTGACAACATTTCTAGCGTGTCGGACCCTACTTCTCGGCGGGAACAGTATATACGTCTATAACGTCATATATCCTAACCTATGGCAACCTAACATCTCGGATGTAACATTTGACAACATTCCAGGCGTGTCGGTCCCTACGTCTCGGTGGTAACATTACATGCGTCTATAACGGTATATATCCTAATCTAAGGCAACCTAACATCTCGGATGCAATATTTGACAACATTCCTCGCCTGTCGAACCCTACTACTCGGAGGGAACAGCATATACGTCTATAACGTTGTACATCCTAATCTAAGGCAACCTAACATCTCGGATGCAATATTTGACAACATTCCTGGCCTGTCGAACCCTACTTCTCGGAGGGAACAGTATATACGTCTATAGCGTCATATATCCTAACCTAAGGCAACCTAACATCTCGGATGTAACATTTGACAACATTCCAGGCGTGTCAGTCCCTACGTCTCGGTGGTAACATTACGTGCGTCTATAACGTTATATATGCTAACCTAAGGCAACCTAACATCTCGGATGTAACATTTGACAACATTCCAGGCGTGTCGGTCCCTACGTCTCGGTGGTAACATTACGTGCGTCTATAACGTTATATATGCTAACCTAAGGCAACCTAACATCTCGGATGCAATATTTGACAACATTCCTTGCCTGTCGAACCCTACTTCTCGGAGGGAACAGCATATACGTCTATAACGTCATATATACTAACCTAAGGCAACCTAACATCTCGGATGTAACATTTGACAACATTCCAGGCGTGTCGGTCCCTACATCTCGGTGGTAACATTACATGCGTCTATAACGGTATATATCCTAATCTAAGGCAACCTAACATCTCGGATGCAATATTTGACAACATTCCTGGCCTGTCGAACCCTACTTCTCGGAGGGAACAGTATATACGTCTATAACGTTATATATCCTAACCTAAGGCAACCTAACATCTCGGATGTAACATTTGACAACATTCCAGGCGTGTCGGTCCCTACGTCTCGGTGGTAACATTACATGCGTCTATAACGGTATATATCCTAATCTAAGGCAACCTAACTTCTCGGATGTAACATTTGACAACATTCCAATCGTGTCGGTCCCTACGTCTCGGTGGTAACATTACATGCGTCTATAACGTTATATTTCCTAACCTAAGGCAACCTAACAACTCGGATGTAACATTTGACAACATTTCTAGCATGTCGGACCCTACTTCTCGGCGGGAACAGTATATACGTCTATAACGTCATATATCCTAACCTATGGCAACCTAACATCTCGGATGTAACATTTGACAACATTCCAGGCGTGTCGGTCCCTACGTCTCGGTGGTAACATTACATGCGTCTATACCGTTATATATCCTAACCTAAGGCAACCTAACATCTCGGATGCAATATTTGACAACATTCCTTGCCTGTCGAACCCTACTTCTCGGAGGGAACAGCATATACGTCTATAACGTCATATATTCTAACCTAAGGCAACCTAACCTCTCGGATGTAACATTTGACAACATTCCAAGCGTGTCGGTCCCCACGTCTGGGTGGTAACATTACATGCGTCTATAACGGTATATATCCTAATTCAAGGCAACCTAACATCTCGGATGCAATATTTGACAACATTCCTGGCCTGTCGAACCCTACTTCTCGGAGGGAACAGCATATACGTCTATAACGTCATATATCCTAACCTAAGGCAACCTAACATCTCGGATGTAACATTTGACAACATTCCAGGCGTGTCGGTCCCTACGTCTCGGTGGTAACATTACATGCGTCTATAACGGTATATATCCTAATCTAAGGCAACCTAACATCTCGGATGCAATATTTGACAACATTTCTAGCGTGTCGGACCCTACTTCTCGGCGGGAACAGTATATACGTCTATAGCGTCATATATCCTAACCTAAGGCAACCTAACATCTCGGATGTAACATTTGACAACATTCCAGGCGTGTCGGTCCCTACGTCTCGGTGGTAACATTACATGCGTCTATAACGGTATATATCCTAATCTAAGGCAACCTAACATCTCGGATGCAATATTTGACAACATTCCTGGCCTGTCGAACCCTACTTCTCAGAGGGAACAGTATATACGTCTATAACGTTATATATCCTAACCTAAGGCAACCTAACATCTCGGATGTAACATTTGACAACATTCCATGCGTGTCGGTCCCTACGTCTCGGTGGTAACATTACATGCGTCTATAACGGTATATATCCTAATCTAAGGCAACCTAACTTCTCGGATGTAACATTTGACAACATTCCAATCGTGTCGGTCCCTACGTCTCGGTGGTAACATTACATGCGTCTATAACGTTATATTTCCTAACCTAAGGCAACCTAACAACTCGGATGTAACATTTGACAACATTTCTAGCATGTCGGACCCTACTTCTCGGCGGGAACAGTATATACGTCTATAACGTCATATATCCTAACCTATGGCAACCTAACATCTCGGATGTAACATTTGACAACATTCCAGGCGTGTCGGTCCCTACGTCTCGGTGGTAACATTACATGCGTCTATACCGTTATATATCCTAACCTAAGGCAACCTAACATCTCGGATGCAATATTTGACAACATTCCTTGCCTGTCGAACCCTACTTCTCGGAGGGAACAGCATATACGTCTATAACGTCATATATTCTAACCTAAGGCAACCTAACCTCTCGGATGTAACATTTGACAACATTCCAAGCGTGTCGGTCCCCACGTCTGGGTGGTAACATTACATGCGTCTATAACGGTATATATCCTAATTCAAGGCAACCTAACATCTCGGATGCAATATTTGACAACATTCCTGTCCTGTCGAACCCTACTTCTCGGAGGGAACAGTATATACGTCTATAATGTTATATATCCTAACCTAAGGCAACCTGACATATCGGATGTATTATTCTACAACATTCCAGGCGTGTCGGACCCTATTTCTCGGAGGTAACAGTATATACGTCTATAGCGTCATATATCCTAACCTAAGGCAACCTAACATCTCGGATGTAACATTTGACAACATTCCAGGCGTGTCGGTCCCTACGTCTCGGTGGTAACATTACGTGCGTCTATAACGTTATATATGCTAACCTAAGGCAACCTAACATCTCGGATGCAATATTTGACAACATTCCTTGCCTGTCGAACCCTACTTCTCGGAGGGAACAGCATATACGTCTATAACGTCATATATCCTAACCTAAGGCAACCTAACATCTCGGATGTAACATTTGACAACATTCCAGGCGTGTCGGTCCCTACGTCTCGGTGGTAACATTACATGCGTCTATAACGGTATATATCCTAATCTAAGGCAACCTAACATCTCGGATGCAATATTTGACAACATTCCTGGCCTGTCGAACCCTACTTCTCGGAGGGAACAGTATATACGTCTATAACGTTATATATCCTAACCTAAGGCAACCTAACATCTCGGATGTAACATTTGACAACATTCCAGGCGTGTCGGTCCCTACGTCTCGGTGGTAACATTACATGCGTCTATAACGGTATATATCCCAATCTAAGGCAACCTAACTTCTCGGATGTAACATTTGACAACATTCCAATCGTGTCGGTCCCTACGTCTCGGTGGTAACATTACATGCGTCTATAACGTCATATATCCTAACCTAAGGCAACCTAACAACTCGGATGTAACATTTGACAACATTTCTAGCGTGTCGGACCCTACTTCTCGGAGGGAACAGCATATACGTCTATAACGTCATATATCCTAACCTAAGGCAACCTAACATCTCGGATGTAACATTTGACAACATTCCAGGCGTGTCGGTCCCTACGTCTCGGTGGTAACATTACATGCGTCTATAACGGTATATATCCTAATCTAAGGCAACCTAACATCTCGGATGCAATATTTGACAACATTTCTAGCGTGTCGGACCCTACTTCTCGGCGGGAACAGTATATACGTCTATAGCGTCATATATCCTAACCTAAGGCAACCTAACATCTCGGATGTAACATTTGACAACATTCCAAGCGTGTCGGTCCCCACGTCTGGGTGGTAACATTACATGCGTCTATAACGGTATATATCCTAATTCAAGGCAACCTAACATCTCGGATGCAATATTTGACAACATTCCTGTCCTGTCGAACCCTACTTCTCGGAGGGAACAGTATATACGTCTATAATGTTATATATCCTAACCTAAGGCAACCTGACATCTCGGATGTATTATTCTACAACATTCCAGGCGTGTCGGACCCTATTTCTCGGAGGTAACAGTATATACGTCTATAGCGTCATATATCCTAACCTAAGGCAACCTAACATCTCGGATGTAACATTTGACAACATTCCAGGCGTGTCGGTCCCTACGTCTCGGTGGTAACATTACGTGCGTCTATAACGTTATATATGCTAACCTAAGGCAACCTAACATCTCGGATGCAATATTTGACAACATTCCTTACCTGTCGAACCCTACTTCTCGGAGGGAACAGCATATACGTCTATAACGTCATATATCCTAACCTAAGGCAACCTAACATCTCGGATGTAACATTTGACAACATTCCAGGCGTGTCGGTCCCTACGTCTCGGTGGTAACATTACATGCGTCTATAACGGTATATATCCTAATCTAAGGCAACCTAACATCTCGGATGCAATATTTGACAACATTCCTGGCCTGTCGAACCCTACTTCTCGGAGGGAACAGTATATACGTCTATAACGTTATATATCCTAACCTAAGGCAACCTAACATCTCGGATGTAACATTTGACAACATTCCAGGCGTGTCGGTCCCTACGTCTCGGTGGTAACATTACATGCGTCTATAACGGTATATATCCCAATCTAAGGCAACCTAACTTCTCGGATGTAACATTTGACAACATTCCAATCGTGTCGGTCCCTACGTCTCGGTGGTAACATTACATGCGTCTATAACGTCATATATCCTAACCTAAGGCAACCTAACAACTCGGATGTAACATTTGACAACATTTCTAGCGTGTCGGACCCTACTTCTCGGCGGGAACAGTATATACGTCTATAACGTCATATATCCTAACCTATGGCAACCTAACATCTCGAATGTAACATTTAACAACATTCCAGGCGTGTCGGTCCCTACGTCTCGGTGGTAACATTACGTGCGTCTATAACGTTATATAGCCTAACCTAAGGCAACCTAACATCTCGGATGCAATATTTGACAACATTCCTGGCCTGTCGAACCCTACTTCTCGGAGGGAACATTTGACAACATTCCAGGCGTGTCGGTCCCTACGACTCGGTGGTAACATTACATGCGTCTATAACGGTATATATCCTAATCTAAGGCAACCTAACATCTCGGATGCAATATTTGACAACATTTCTAGCGTGTCGGACCCTACTTCTCGGCGGGAACAGTATATACGTCTATAACGTCATATATCCTAACCTATGGCAACCTAACATCTCGGATGTAACATTTGACAACATTCCAGGCGTGTCGGTCCCTACGTCTCGGTGGTAACATTACATGCGTCTATAACGGTATATATCCTAATCTAAGGCAACCTAACATCTCGGATGCAATATTTGACAACATTCCTCGCCTGTCGAACCCTACTACTCGGAGGGAACAGCATATACGTCTATAACGTTGTACATCCTAATCTAAGGCAACCTAACATCTCGGATGCAATATTTGACAACATTCCTGGCCTGTCGAACCCTACTTCTCGGAGGGAACAGTATATACGTCTATAGCGTCATATATCCTAACCTAAGGCAACCTAACATCTCGGATGTAACATTTGACAACATTCCAGGCGTGTCAGTCCCTACGTCTCGGTGGTAACATTACGTGCGTCTATAACGTTATATATGCTAACCTAAGGCAACCTAACATCTCGGATGTAACATTTGACAACATTCCAGGCGTGTCGGTCCCTACGTCTCGGTGGTAACATTACGTGCGTCTATAACGTTATATATGCTAACCTAAGGCAACCTAACATCTCGGATGCAATATTTGACAACATTCCTTGCCTGTCGAACCCTACTTCTCGGAGGGAACAGCATATACGTCTATAACGTCATATATCCTAACCTAAGGCAACCTAACATCTCGGATGTAACATTTGACAACATTCCAGGAGTGTCGGTCCCTACGTCTCGGTGGTAACATTACATGCGTCTATACCGTTATATATCCTAACCTAAGGCAACCTAACATCTCTCATGCAATATTTGACAACATTCCTTGCCTGTCGAACCCTACTTCTCGGAGGGAACAGCATATACGTCTATAACGTCATATATTCTAAGCTAAGGCAACCTAACCTCTCGGATGTAACATTTGACAACATTCCAAGCGTGTCGGTCCCCACGTCTGGGTGGTAACATTACATGCGTCTATAACGGTATATATCCTAATTTAAGGCAACCTAACATCTCGGATGCAATATTTGACAACATTCCTGGCCTGTCGAACCCTACTTCTCGGAGGGAACAGTATATACGTCTATAATGTTATATATCCTAACCTAAGGCAACCTGACATCTCGGATGTATTATTCTACAACATTCCAGGCGTGTCGGACCCTACTTCTCGGTGGGAACATTATATGCGTCTATAACGTTGTATATCCTAATCTGAGGCAACCTAACATATCGGATGTAACATTTGACAACATTCCAGGCGTGTCGGTCCCTACGTCTCGGTGGTAACATTACATGCGTCTATAACGGTATATATCCTAATCTAAGGCAACCTAACATCTCGGATGCAATATTTGACAACATTCCTCGCCTGTCGAACCCTACTACTCGGAGGGAACAGCATATACGTCTATAACGTTGTACATCCTAATCTAAGGCAACCTAACATCTCGGATGCAATATTTGACAACATTCCTGGCCTGTCGAACCCTACTTCTCGGAGGGAACAGTATATACGTCTATAACGTTATATATCCTAACCTAAGGCAACCTAACATCTCGGATGTAACATTTGACAACATTCCAGGCGTGTCGGTCCCTACGTCTCGGTGGTAACATTACATGCGTCTATAACGGTATATATCCTAATCTAAGGCAACCTAACTTCTCGGATGTAACATTTTACAACATTCCAAACGTGTCGGTCCCTACGTCTCGGTGGTAACATTACATGCGTCTATAACGTTATATATCCTAACCTAAGGCAACCTAACAACTCGGATGTAACATTTGACAACATTTCTAGCGTGTCGGACCCTACTTCTCGGCGGGAACAGTATATACGTCTATAACGTCATATATCCTAACCTATGGCAACCTAACATCTCGGATGTAACATTTGACAACATTCCAGGCGTGTCGGTCCCTACGTCTCGGTGGTAACATTACGTGCGTCTATAACGTTATATATCCTAACCTAAGGCAACCTAACATCTCGGATGTAACATTTGACAACATTCCAGGCGTGTCGGTCCCTACGTCTCGGTGGTAACATTACATGCGTCTATAACGTTATATATCCTAACCTAACGCAACCTAACATCTCGGATGCAATATTTGACAACATTCCTGGCCTGTCGAACCCTACTTCTCGGAGGGAACAGCATATACGTCTATAACGTCATATATCCTAACCTAAGGCAACCTAACATCTCGGATGTAACATTTGACAACATTCCAGGCGTGTCGGTCCCTACGTCTCGGTGGTAACATTACATGCGTCTATAACGTTATATATCCTAACCTAAGGCAACCTAACATCTCGGATGCAATATTTGACAACATTCCTGGCCTGTCGAACCCTACTTCTCGGAGGGAACAGCATATACGTCTATAACGTCATATATCCTAACCTAAGGCAACCTAACATCTCGGATGTAACATTTGACAACATTCCAGGCGTGTCGGTCCCTACGTCTCGGTGGTAACATTACATGCGTCTATACCGTTATATCTCCTAACCTAAGGCAACCTAACATCTCGGATGCAATATTTGACAACATTCCTGGCCTGTCGAACCCTACTTCTCGGAGGGAACAGTATATACGTCTATAACGTTATATATCCTAACCTAAGGCAACCTAACATCTCGGATGTAACATTTGACAACATTCCAGGCGTGTCGGTCCCTACGTCTCGGTGGTAACATTACATGCGTCTATAACGGTATATATCCTAATCTAAGGCAACCTAACTTCTCGGATGTAACATTTTACAACATTCCAAACGTGTCGGTCCCTACGTCTCGGTGGTAACATTACATGCGTCTATAACGTTATATATCCTAACCTAAGGCAACCTAACAACTCGGATGTAACATTTGACAACATTTCTAGCGTGTCGAACCCTACGTCTCGGTGGTAACATTACGTGCGTCTATAACGTTATATATGCTAACCTAAGGCAACCTAACATCTCGGATGTAACATTTGACAACATTCCAGGCGTGTCGGTCCTTACGTCTCGGTGGTAACATTACATGCGTCTATAACGGTATATATCCTTATCTAAGGCAACCTAACAACTCGGATGTAACATTTGACAACATTTCTAGCGTGTCGGAAGCTACTTCTCGGCGGGAACAGTATATACGTCTATAACGTCATATATCTTAACCTATGGCAACCTAACATCTCGGATGTAACATTTGACAACATTCCAGGCGTGTCGGTCCCTACGTCTCGGTGGTAACATTACATGCGTCTATAACGGTATATATCCTAATCTAAGGCAACCTAACATCTCGGATGCAATATTTGACAACATTCCTTGCCTGTCGAACCCTACTTCTCGGAGGGAACAGTATATACGTCTATAGCGTCATATATCCTAACCTAAGGCAACCTAACATCTCGGATGTAACATTTGACAACATTCCAGGCGTGTCAGTCCCTACGTCTCGGTGGTAACATTACGTGCGTCTATAACGTTATATATGCTAACCTAAGGCAACCTAACATCTCGGATGCAATATTTGACAACATTCCTTGCCTGTCGAACCCTACTTCTCGGAGGGAACAGCATATACGTCTATAACGTCATATATCCTAACCTAAGGCAACCTAACATCTCGGATGTAACATTTGACAACATTCCAGGAGTGTCGGTCCCTACGTCTCGGTGGTAACATTACATGCGTCTATACCGTTATATATCCTAACCTAAGGCAACCTAACATCTCGGATGTAATATTTGACCAAATTCCTTGCCTGTCGAACCCTACTTCTCGGAGGGAACAGCATATACGTCTATAACGTCATATATTCTAACCTAAGGCAACCTAACCTCTCGGATGTAACATTTGACAACATTCCAAGCGTGTCGGTCCCCACGTCTGGGTGGTAACATTACATGCGTCTATAACGGTATATATCCTAATTTAAGGCAACCTAACATCTCGGATGCAATATTTGACAACATTCCTGGCCTGTCGAACCCTACTTCTCGGAGGGAACAGTATATACGTCTATAATGTTATATATCCTAACCTAAGGCAACCTGACATCTCGGATGTATTATTCTACAACATTCCAGGCGTGTCGGACCCTACTTCTCGGTGGGAACATTATATGCGTCTATAACGTTGTATATCCTAATCTGAGGCAACCTAACCTCTCGGATGTAACATTTGACAACATTCCAAGCGTGTCGGTCCCCACGTCTGGGTGGTAACATTACATGCGTCTATAACGGTATATATCCTAATTTAAGGCAACCTAACATCTCGGATGCAATATTTGACAACATTCCTGGCCTGTCGAACCCTACTTCTCGGAGGGAACAGTATATACGTCTATAATGTTATATATCCTAACCTAAGGCAACCTGACATCTCGGATGTATTATTCTACAACATTCCAGGCGTGTCGAACCCTACTTCTCGGAGGGAACAGCATATACGTCTATAACGTCATATATCCTAACCTAAGGCAACCTAACATCTCGGATGTAACATTTGACAACATTCCAGGCGTGTCGGTCCCTACGTCTCGGTGGTAACATTACATGCGTCTATAACGGTATATATCGTAATCTAAGGCAACCTAACATCTCGGATGCAATATTTGACAACATTCCTGGCCTGTCGAACCCTACTTCTCGGAGGGAACAGTATATACGTCTATAACGTTATATATCCTAACCTAAGGCAACCTAACATCTCGGATGTAACATTTGACAACATTCCAAACGTGTCGGTCCCTACGTCTCGGTGGTAACATTACATGCGTCTATAACGTTATATATCCTAACCTAAGGCAACCTAACATCTCGGATGTAACATTTGACAACATTCCAGGCGTGTCGGTCCCTACGTCTCGGTGGTAACATTACATGCGTCTATAACGGTATATATCCTAATCTAAGGCAACCTAACATCTCGGATGCAATATTTGACAACATTCCTTGCCTGTCGAACCCTACTTCTCGGAGGGAACAGTATATACGTCTATAGCGTCATATATCCTAACCTAAGGCAACCTAACATCTCGGATGTAACATTTGACAACATTCCAGGCGTGTCGGTCCCTACGTCTCGGTGGTAACATTACATGCGTCTATACCGTTATATCTCCTAACCTAAGGCAACCTAACATCTCGGATGCAATATTTGACAACATTCCAGGCGTGTCAGTCCCTACGTCTCGGTGGTAACATTACGTGCGTCTATAACGTTATATATGCTAACCTAAGGCAACCTAACATCTCGGATGTAACATTTGACAACATTCCAGGCGTGTCGGTCCCTACGTCTCGGTGGTAACATTACATGCGTCTATAACGGTATATATCCTAATCTAAGGCAACCTAACTTCTCGGATGTAACATTTTACAACATTCCAAACGTGTCGGTCCCTACGTCTCGGTGGTAACATTACATGCGTCTATAACGTTATATATCCTAACCTAAGGCAACCTAACAACTCGGATGTAACATTTGACAACATTTCTAGCGTGTCGGACCCTACTTCTCGGCGGGAACAGTATATACGTCTATAACGTCATATATCCTAACCTATGGCAACCTAACATCTCGGATGTAACATTTGACAACATTCCAGGCGTGTCGAACCCTACTTCTCGGAGGGAACAGCATATACGTCTATAACGGTATATATCCTTATCTAAGGCAACCTAACAACTCGGATGTAACATTTGACAACATTTCTAGCGTGTCGGAAGCTACTTCTCGGCGGGAACAGTATATACGTCTATAACGTCATATATCTTAACCTATGGCAACCTAACATCTCGGATGTAACATTTGACAACATTCCAGGCGTGTCGGTCCCTACGTCTCGGTGGTAACATTACATGCGTCTATAACGGTATATATCCTAATCTAAGGCAACCTAACATCTCGGATGCAATATTTGACAACATTCCTTGCCTGTCGAACCCTACTTCTCGGAGGGAACAGTATATACGTCTATAGCGTCATATATCCTAACCTAAGGCAACCTAACATCTCGGATGTAACATTTGACAACATTCCAGGCGTGTCGGTCCCTACGTCTCGGTGGTAACATTACGTGCGTCTATAACGTTATATATGCTAACCTAAGGCAACCTAACATCTCGGATGCAATATTTGACAACATTCCTGGCCTGTCGAACCCTACTTCTCGGAGGGAACAGTATATACGTCTATAACGTTATATATCCTAACCTAAGGCAACCTAACATCTCGGATGTAACATTTGACAACATTCCAGGCGTGTCGGTCCCTACGTCTCGGTGGTAACATTACATGCGTCTATAACGGTATATATCCTAATCTAAGGCAACCTAACTTCTCGGATGTAACATTTTACAACATTCCAAACGTGTCGGTCCCTACGTCTCGGTGGTAACATTACGTGCGTCTATAACGTTATATATCCTAACCTAAGGCAACCTAACAACTCGGATGTAACATTTGACAACATTTCTAGCGTGTCGGACCCTACTTCTCGGCGGGAACAGTATATACGTCTATAACGTCATATATCCTAACCTATGGCAACCTAACATCTCGGATGTAACATTTGACAACATTCCAGGCGTGTCGGTCCCTACGTCTCGGTGGTAACATTACGTGCGTCTATAACGTTATATATCCTAACCTAAGGCAACCTAACATCTCGGATGCAATATTTGACAACATTCCAGGCGTGTCGGTCCCTACGTCTCGGTGGTAACTTTACGTGCGTCTATAACGTTATATATCCTAACCTAAGGCAACCTAACATCTCGGATGCAATATTTGACAACATTCCTGGCCTGTCGAACCCTACTTCTCGGAGGGAACAGCATATACGTCTATAACGTCATATATCCTAACCTAAGGCAACCTAACATCTCGGATGCAATATTTGACAACATTCCTGGCCTGTCGAACTCTACTTCTCGGAGGGAACAGCATATACGTCTATAACGTCATATATCCTAACCTAAGGCAACCTAACATCTCGGATGTAACATTTGACAACATTCCAGGCGTGTCGGTCCCTACGTCTCGGTGGTAACATTACATGCGTCTATACCGTTATATATCCTAACCTAAGGCAACCTAACATCTCGGATGCAATATTTGACAACATTCCTTGCCTGTCGAACCCTACTTCTCGGAGGGAACAGCATATACGTCTATAACGTCATATATTCTAACCTAAGGCAACCTAACCTCTCGGATGTAACATTTGACAACATTCCAAGCGTGTCGGTCCCCACGTCTGGGTGGTAACATTACATGCGTCTATAACGGTATATATCCTAATTTAAGGCAACCTAACATCTCGGATGCAATATTTGACAACATTCCTGGCTTGTCGAACCCTACGTCTCGGTGGTAACATTACGTGCGTCTATAACGTTATATATGCTAACCTAAGGCAACCTAACATCTCGGATGTAACATTTGACAACATTCCAGGCGTGTCGGTCCCTACGTCTCGGTGGTAACATTACATGCGTCTATAACGGTATATATCCTTATCTAAGGCAACCTAACAACTCGGATGTAACATTTGACAACATTTCTAGCGTGTCGGAAGCTACTTCTCGGCGGGAACAGTATATACGTCTATAACGTCATATATCTTATCCTATGGCAACCTAACATCTCGGATGTAACATTTGACAACATTCCAGGCGTGTCGGTCCCTACGTCTCGGTGATAACATTACATGCGTCTATAACGGTATATATCCTAATCTAAGGCAACCTAACATCTCGGATGCAATATTTGACAACATTCCTTGCCTGTCGAACCCTACTTCTCGGAGGGAACAGTATATACGTCTATAGCGTCATATATCCTAACCTAAGGCAACCTAACATCTCGGATGTAACATTTGACAACATTCCAGGCGTGTCGGTCCCTACGTCTCGGTGGTAACATTACGTGCGTCTATAACGTTATATATGCTAACCTAAGGCAACCTAACATCTCGGATGCAATATTTGACAACATTCCGTGCCTGTCGAACCCTACTTCTCGGAGGGAACAGCATATACGTCTATAACGTCATATATCCTAACATAAGGCAACCTAACATCTCGGATGTAACATTTGACAACATTCCAGGCGTGTCGGTCCCTACGTCTCGGTGGTAACATTACATGCGTCTATAACGGTATATATCGTAACCTAAGGCAACCTAACATCTCGGATGCAATATTTGACAACATTCCTTGCCTGTCGAACCCTACTTCTCGGAGGGAACAGCATATACGTCTATAACGTCATATATTCTAACCTAAGGCAACCTAACCTCTCGGATGTAACATTTGACAACATTCCAAGCGTGTCGGTCCCCACGTCTGGGTGGTAACATTACATGCGTCTATAACGGTATATATCCTAATTTAAGGCAACCTAACATCTCGGATGCAATATTTGACAACATTCCTGGCTTGTCGAACCCTACGTCTCGGTGGTAACATTACGTGCGTCTATAACGTTATATATGCTAACCTAAGGCAACCTAACATCTCGGATGTAACATTTGACAACATTCCAGGCGTGTCGGTCCCTACGTCTCGGTGGTAACATTACATGTGTCTATAACGGTATATATCCTTATCTAAGGCAACCTAACAACTCGGATGTAACATTTGACAACATTTCTAGCGTGTCGGAAGCTACTTCTCGGCGGGAACAGTATATACGTCTATAACGTCATATATCTTAACCTATGGCAACCTAACATCTCGGATGTAACATTTGACAACATTCCAGGCGTGTCGGTCCCTACGTCTCGGTGGTAACATTACATGCGTCTATAACGGTATATATCCTAATCTAAGGCAACCTAACATCTCGGATGCAATATTTGACAACATTCCTGGCCTGTCGAACCCTACTTCTCGGAGGGAACAGCATATACGTCTATAACGTCATATATCCTAACCTAAGGCAACCTAACATCTCGGATGCAATATTTGACAACATTCCTGGCCTGTCGAACTCTACTTCTCGGAGGGAACAGCATATACGTCTATAACGTCATATATCCTAACCTAAGGCAACCTAACATCTCGGATGTAACATTTGACAACATTCCCGGCGTGTCGGTCCCTACGTCTCGGTGGTAACATTACATGCGTCTATACCGTTATATATCCTAACCTAAGGCAACCTAACATCTCGGATGCAATATTTGACAACATTCCTTGCCTGTCGAACCCTACTTCTCGGAGGGAACAGCATATACGTCTATAACGTCATATATTCTAACCTAAGGCAACCTAACCTCTCGGATGTAACATTTGACAACATTCCAAGCGTGTCGGTCCCCACGTCTGGGTGGTAACATTACATGCGTCTATAACGGTATATATCCTAATTTAAGGCAACCTAACATCTCGGATGCAATATTTGACAACATTCCTGGCTTGTCGAACCCTACGTCTCGGTGGTAACATTACGTGCGTCTATAACGTTATATATGCTAACCTAAGGCAACCTAACATCTCGGATGTAACATTTGACAACATTCCAGGCGTGTCGGTCCTTACGTCTCGGTGGTAACATTACATGCGTCTATAACGGTATATATCCTTATCTAAGGCAACCTAACAACTCGGATGTAACATTTGACAACATTTCTAGCGTGTCGGAAGCTACTTCTCGGCGGGAACAGTATATACGTCTATAACGTCATATATCTTATCCTATGGCAACCTAACATCTCGGATGTAACATTTGACAACATTCCAGGCGTGTCGGTCCCTACGTCTCGGTGATAACATTACATGCGTCTATAACGGTATATATCCTAATCTAAGGCAACCTAACATCTCGGATGCAATATTTGACAACATTCCTTGCCTGTCGAACCCTACTTCTCGGAGGGAACAGTATATACGTCTATAGCGTCATATATCCTAACCTAAGGCAACCTAACATCTCGGATGTAACATTTGACAACATTCCAGGCGTGTCGGTCCCTACGTCTCGGTGGTAACATTACGTGCGTCTATAACGTTATATATGCTAACCTAAGGCAAGCTAACATCTCGGATGCAATATTTGACAACATTCCGTGCCTGTCGAACCCTACTTCTCGGAGGGAACAGCATATACGTCTATAACGTCATATATCCTAACATAAGGCAACCTAACATCTCGGATGTAACATTTGACAACATTCCAGGCGTGTCGGTCCCTACGTCTCGGTGGTAACATTACATGCGTCTATAACGGTATATATCGTAACCTAAGGCAACCTAACATCTCGGATGCAATATTTGACAACATTCCTTGCCTGTCGAACCCTACTTCTCGGAGGGAACAGCATATACGTCTATAACGTCATATATTCTAACCTAAGGCAACCTAACCTCTCGGATGTAACATTTGACAACATTCCAAGCGTGTCGGTCCCCACGTCTGGGTGGTAACATTACATGCGTCTATAACGGTATATATCCTAATTTAAGGCAACCTAACATCTCGGATGCAATATTTGACAACATTCCTGGCCTGTCGAACCCTACGTCTCGGTGGTAACATTACGTGCGTCTATAACGTTATATATGCTAACCTAAGGCAACCTAACATCTCGGATGTAACATTTGACAACATTCCAGGCGTGTCGGTCCCTACGTCTCGGTGGTAACATTACATGTGTCTATAACGGTATATATCCTTATCTAAGGCAACCTAACAACTCGGATGTAACATTTGACAACATTCCTAGCGTGTCGGAAGCTACTTCTCGGCGGGAACAGTATATACGTCTATAACGTCATATATCTTAACCTATGGCAACCTAACATCTCGGATGTAACATTTGACAACATTCCAGGCGTGTCGGTCCCTACGTCTCGGTGGTAACATTACATGCGTCTATAACGGTATATATCCTAATCTAAGGCAACCTAATATCTCGGATGCAATATTTGACAACATTCCTTGCCTGTCGAACCCTACTTCTCGGAGGGAACAGTATATACGTCTATAGCGTCATATATCCTAACCTAAGGCAACCTAACATCTCGGATGTAACATTTGACAACATTCCAGGCGTGTCGGTCCCTACGTCTCGGTGGTAACATTACGTGCGTCTATAACGTTATATATGCTAACCTAAGGCAACCTAACATCTCGGATGCAATATTTGACAACATTCCTGGCCTGTCGAACCCTACTTCTCGGAGGGAACAGTATATACGTCTATAACGTTATATATCCTAACCTAAGGCAACCAAACATCTCGGATGTAACATTTGACAACATTCCAGGCGTGTCGGTCCCTACGTCTCGGTGGTAACATTACATGCGTCTATAACGGTATATATCCTAATCTAAGGCAACCTAACTTCTCGGATGTAACATTTTACAACATTCCAAACGTGTCGGTCCCTACGTCTCGGTGGTAACATTACATGCGTCTATAACGTTATCTATCCTAACCTAAGGCAACCTAACAACTCGGATGTAACATTTGACAACATTTCTAGCGTGTCGGACCCTACTTCTCGGCGGGAACAGTATATACGTCTATAACGTCATATATCCTAACCTATGGCAACCTAACATCTCGGATGTAACATTTGACAACATTCCAGGCGTGTCGAACCCTACTTCTCGGAGGGAACAGCATATACGTCTATAACGGTATATATCCTTATCTAAGGCAACCTAACAACTCGGATGTAACATTTGACAACATTTCTAGCGTGTCGGAAGCTACTTCTCGGCGGGAACAGTATATACGTCTATAACGTCATATATCTTAACCTATGGCAACCTAACATCTCGGATGTAACATTTGACAACATTCCAGGCGTGTCGGTCCCTACGTCTCGGTGGTAACATTACATGCGTCTATAACGGTATATATCCTAATCTAAGGCAACCTAACATCTCGGATGCAATATTTGACAACATTCCTTGCCTGTCGAACCCTACTTCTCGGAGGGAACAGTATATACGTCTATAGCGTCATATATCCTAACCTAAGGCAACCTAACATCTCGGATGTAACATTTGACAACATTCCAGGCGTGTCGGTCCCTACGTCTCGGTGGTAACATTACGTGCGTCTATAACGTTATATATGCTAACCTAAGGCAACCTAACATCTCGGATGCAATATTTGACAACATTCCTGGCCTGTCGAACCCTACTTCTCGGAGGGAACAGTATATACGTCTATAACGTTATATATCCTAACCTAAGGCAACCTAACATCTCGGATGTAACATTTGACAACATTCCAGGCGTGTCGGTCCCTACGTCTCGGTGGTAACATTACATGCGTCTATAACGGTATATATCCTAATCTAAGGCAACCTAACTTCTCGGATGTAACATTTTACAACATTCCAAACGTGTCGGTCCCTACGTCTCGGTGGTAACATTACATGCGTCTATAACGTTATATATCCTAACCTAAGGCAACCTAACAACTCGGATGTAACATTTGACAACATTTCTAGCGTGTCGGACCCTACTTCTCGGCGGGAACAGTATATACGTCTATAACGTCATATATCCTAACCTATGGCAACCTAACATCTCGGATGTAACATTTGACAACATTCCAGGCGTGTCGAACCCTACTTCTCGGAGGGAACAGCATATACGTCTATAACGGTATATATCCTTATCTAAGGCAACCTAACAACTCGGATGTAACATTTGACAACATTTCTAGCGTGTCGGAAGCTACTTCTCGGCGGGAACAGTATATACGTCTATAACGTCATATATCTTAACCTATGGCAACCTAACATCTCGGATGTAACATTTGACAACATTCCAGGCGTGTCGGTCCCTACGTCTCGGTGGTAACATTACATGCGTCTATAACGGTATATATCCTAATCTAAGGAGACCTAACATCTCGGATGCAATATTTGACAACATTCCTTGCCTGTCGAACCCTACTTCTCGGAGGGAACAGTATATACGTCTATAGCGTCATATATCCTAACCTAAGGCAACCTAACATCTCGGATGTAACATTTGACAACATTCCAGGCGTGTCGGTCCCTACGTCTCGGTGGTAACATTACGTGCGTCTATAACGTTATATATGCTAACCTAAGGCAACCTAACATCTCGGATGCAATATTTGACAACATTCCTGGCCTGTCGAACCCTACTTCTCGGAGGGAACAGTATATACGTCTATAACGTTATATATCCTAACCTAAGGCAACCTAACATCTCGAATGTAACATTTGACAACATTCCAGGCGTGTCGGTCCCTACGTCTCGGTGGTAACATTACATGCGTCTATAACGGTATATATCCCAATCTAAGGCAACCTAACTTCTCGGATGTAACATTTTACAACATTCCAAACGTGTCGGTCCCTACGTCTCGGTGGTAACATTACATGCGTCTATAACGTTATATATCCTAACCTAAGGCAACCTAACAACTCGGATGTAACATTTGACAACATTTCTAGCGTGTCGGACCCTACTTCTCGGCGGGAACAGTATATACGTCTATAACGTCATATATCCTAACCTATGGCAACCTAACATCTCGGATGTAACATTTGACAACATTCCAGGCGTGTCGGTCCCTACGTCTCGGTGGTAACATTACGTGCGTCTATAACGTTATATATCCTAACCTAAGGCAACCTAACATCTCGGATGCAATATTTGACAACATTCCTGGCCTGTCGAACCCTACTTCTCGGAGGGAACAGCATATACGTCTATAACGTCATATATCCTAACCTAAGGCAACCTAACATCTCGGATGTAACATTTGACAACATTCCAGGCGTGTCGGTCCCTACGTCTCGGTGGTAACATTACATGCGTCTATAACGTTATATATCCTAACCTAAGGCAACCTAACATCTCGGATGCAATATTTGACAACATTCCTGGCCTGTCGAACCCTACTTCTCGGAGGGAACAGCATATACGTCTATAACGTCATATATCCTAACCTAAGGCAACCTAACATCTCGGATGTAACATTTGACAACATTCCAGGCGTGTCGGTCCCTACGTCTCGGTGGTAACATTACATGCGTCTATACCGTTATATATCCTAACCTAAGGCAACCTAACATCTCGGATGCAATATTTGACAACATTCCTTGCCTGTCGAACCCTACTTCTCGCACGGAACAGCATATACGTCTATAACGTCATATATTCTAACCTAAGGCAACCTAACCTCTCGGATGTAACATTTGACAACATTCCAAGCGTGTCGGTCCCCACGTCTGGGTGGTAACATTACATGCGTCTATAACGGTATATATCCTAATTTAAGGCAACCTAACATCTCGGATGCAATATTTGACAACATTCCTGGCTTGTCGAACCCTACGTCTCGGTGGTAACATTACGTGCGTCTATAACGTTATATATGCTAACCTAAGGCAACCTAACATCTCGGATGTAACATTTGACAACATTCCAGGCGTGTCGGTCCTTACGTCTCGGTGGTAACATTACATGCGTCTATAACGGTATATATCCTTATCTAAGGCAACCTAACAACTCGGATGTAACATTTGACAACATTTCTAGCGTGTCGGAAGCTACTTCTCGGCGGGAACAGTATATACGTCTATAACGTCATATATCTTAACCTATGGCAACCTAACATCTCGAATGTAACATTTGACAACATTCCAGGCGTGTCGGTCCCTACGTCTCGGTGGCAACATTACATGCGTCTATAACGGTATATATCCTAATCTAAGGCAACCTAACATCTCGGATGCAATATTTGACAACATTCCTTGCCTGTCGAACCCTACTTCTCGGAGGGAACAGTATATACGTCTATAGCGTCATATATCCTAACCTAAGGCAACCTAACATCTCGGATGTAACATTTGACAACATTCCAGGCGTGTCGGTCCCTACGTCTCGGTGGTAACATTACATGCGTCTATACCGTTATATATCCTAACCTAAGGCAACCTAACATCTCGGATGCAATATTTGACAACATTCCTTGCCTGTCGAACCCTACTTCTCGGAGGGAACAGCATATACGTCTATAACGTCATATATTCTAACCTAAGGCAACCTAACCTCTCGGATGTAACATTTGACAACATTCCAGGCGTGTCGGTCCCTACGTCTCGGTGGTAACATTACGTGCGTCTATAACGTTATATATGCTAACCTAAGGCAACCTAACATCTCGGATGCAATATTTGACAACATTCCGTGCCTGTCGAACCCTACTTCTCGGAGGGAACAGTATATACGTCTATAACGTTATATATCCTAACCTAAGGCAACCTAACATCTCGGATGTAACATTTGACAACATTCCAAACGTGTCGGTCCCTACGTCTCGGTGGTAACATTACATGCGTCTATAACGTTATATATCCTAACCTAAGGCAACCTAACAACTCGGATGTAACATTTGACAACATTTCTAGCGTGTCGGACCCTACTTCTCGGAGGGAACAGCATATACGTCTATAACGTCATATATTCTAACCTAAGGCAACCTAACCTCTCGGATGTAACATTTGACAACATTCCAAGCGTGTCGGTCCCCACGTCTGGGTGGTAACATTACATGCGTCTATAACGGTATATATCCTAATTTAAGGCAACCTAACATCTCGGATGCAATATTTGACAACATTCCTGGCCTGTCGAACCCTACGTCTCGGTGGTAACATTACGTGCGTCTATAACGTTATATATGCTAACCTAAGGCAACCTAACATCTCGGATGTAACATTTGACAACATTCCAGGCGTGTCGGTCCCTACGTCTCGGTGGTAACATTACATGCGTCTATAACGGTATATATCCTTATCTAAGGCAACCTAACAACTCGGATGTAACATTTGACAACATTTCTAGCGTGTCGGAAGCTACTTCTCGGCGGGAACAGTATATACGTCTATAACGTCATATATCCTAACCTAAGGCAACCTAACATCTCGGATGTAACATTTGACAACATTCCAGGCGTGTCGGTCCCTACGTCTCGGTGGTAACATTACATGCGTCTATAACGTTATATATCCTAACCTAACGCAACCTAACATCTCGGATGCAATATTTGACAACAATCCTGGCCTGTCGAACCCTACTTCTCGGAGGGAACAGCATATACGTCTATAACGTCATATATCCTAACCTAAGGCAACCTAACATCTCGGATGTAACATTTGACAACATTCCAGGCGTGTCGGTCCCTACGTCTCGGTGGTAACATTACATGCGTCTATACCGTTATATATCCTAACCTAAGGCAACCTAACATCTCGGATGCAATATTTGACAACATTCCTTGCCTGTCGAACCCTACTTCTCGGAGGGAACAGCATATACGTCTATAACGTCATATATTCTAACCTAAGGCAACCTAACCTCTCGGATGTAACATTTGACAACATTCCAGGCGTGTCGGTCCCTACGTCTCGGTGGTAACATTACATGCGTCTATAACGGTATATATCGTAACCTAAGGCAACCTAACATCTCGGATGCAATATTTGACAACATTCCTGGCCTGTCGAACCCTACTTCTCGGAGGGAACAGTATATACGTCTATAACGTTATATATCCTAACCTAAGGCAACCTAACATCTCGGATGTAACATTTGACAACATTCCAAACGTGTCGGTCCCTACGTCTCGGTGGTAACATTACATGCGTCTATAACGTTATATATCCTAACCTAAGGCAACCTAACAACTCGGATGTAACATTTGACAACATTTCTAGCGTGTCGGACCCTACTTCTCGGAGGGAACAGCATATACGTCTATAACGTCATATATTCTAACCTAAGGCAACCTAACCTCTCGGATGTAACATTTGACAACATTCCAAGCGTGTCGGTCCCCACGTCTGGGTGGTAACATTACATGCGTCTATAACGGTATATATCCTAATTTAAGGCAACCTAACATCTCGGATGCAATATTTGACAACATTCCTGGCCTGTCGAACCCTACGTCTCGGTGGTAACATTACGTGCGTCTATAACGTTATATATGCTAACCTAAGGCAACCTAACCTCTCGGATGTAACATTTGACAACATTCCAAGCGTGTCGGTCCCCACGTCTGGGTGGTAACATTACATGCGTCTATAACGGTATATATCCTAATTTAAGGCAACCTAACATCTCGGATGCAATATTTGACAACATTCCTGGCCTGTCGAACCCTACGTCTCGGTGGTAACATTACGTGCGTCTATAACGTTATATATGCTAACCTAAGGCAACCTAACATCTCGGATGTAACATTTGACAACATTCCAGGCGTGTCGGTCCCTACGTCTCGGTGGTAACATTACATGCGTCTATAACGGTATATATCCTTATCTAAGGCAACCTAACAACTCGGATGTAACATTTGACAACATTTCTAGCGTGTCGGAAGCTACTTCTCGGCGGGAACAGTATATACGTCTATAACGTCATATATCCTAACCTAAGGCAACCTAACATCTCGGATGTAACATTTGACAACATTCCAGGCGTGTCGGTCCCTACGTCTCGGTGGTAACATTACATGCGTCTATAACGTTATATATCCTAACCTAACGCAACCTAACATCTCGGATGCAATATTTGACAACAATCCTGGCCTGTCGAACCCTACTTCTCGGAGGGAACAGCATATACGTCTATAACGTCATATATCCTAACCTAAGGCAACCTAACATCTCGGATGTAACATTTGACAACATTCCAGGCGTGTCGGTCCCTACGTCTCGGTGGTAACATTACATGCGTCTATACCGTTATATATCCTAACCTAAGGCAACCTAACATCTCGGATGCAATATTTGACAACATTCCTTGCCTGTCGAACCCTACTTCTCGGAGGGAACAGCATATACGTCTATAACGTCATATATTCTAACCTAAGGCAACCTAACCTCTCGGATGTAACATTTGACAACATTCCAAGCGTGTCGGTCCCCACGTCTGGGTGGTAACATTACATGCGTCTATAACGGTATATATCCTAATTTAAGGCAACCTAACATCTCGGATGCAATATTTGACAACATTCCTGGCCTGTCGAACCCTACGTCTCGGTGGTAACATTACGTGCGTCTATAACGTTATATATGCTAACCTAAGGCAACCTAACATCTCGGATGTAACATTTGACAACATTGCAGGCGTGTCGGTCCCTACGTCTCGGTGGTAACATTACATGCGTCTATAACGGTATATATCCTTATCTAAGGCAACCTAACAACTCGGATGTAACATTTGACAACATTTCTAGCGTGTCGGAAGCTACTTCTCGGCGGGAACAGTATATACGTCTATAACGTCATATATCCTAACCTATGGCAACCTAACATCTCGGATGTAACATTTGACAACATTCCAGGCGTGTCGGTCCCTACGTCTCGGTGGTAACATTACATGCGTCTATAACGGTATATATCCTAATCTAAGGCAACCTAACATATCGGATGCAATATTTGACAACATTCCTTGCCTGTCGAACACTACTTCTCGGAGGGAACAGCATATACGTCTATAATGATATATATCCTAACCTAAGGCAACCTGACATCTCGGATGTATTATTCTACAACATTCCAGGCGTGTCGGACCCTACTTCTCGGTGGGAACATTATATGCGTCTATAACGTTGTATATCCTAATCTGAGGCAACCTAACATCTCGGATGTAACATTTGACAACATTCCAGGCGTGTCGGTCCCTACGTCTCGGTGGTAACATTACGTGCGTCTATAACGTTATATATGCTAACCTAAGGCAACCTAACATCTCGGATGCAATATTTGACAACATTCCGTGCCTGTCGAACCCTACTTCTCGGAGGGAACAGCATATACGTCTATAACGTCATATATCCTAACCTAAGGCAACCTAACATCTCGGATGTAACATTTGACAACATTCCAGGCGTGTCGGTCCCTACGTCTCGGTGGTAACATTACATGCGTCTATAACGGTATATATCGTAATCTAAGGCAACCTAACATCTCGGATGAAATATTTGACAACATTCCTGGCCTGTCGAACCCTACTTCTCGGAGGGAACAGTATATACGTCTATAGCGTCATATATCCTAACCTAAGGCAACCTAACATCTCGGATGTAACATTTGACAACATTCCAGGCGTGTCGGTCCCCACGTCTCGGTGGTAACATTACGTGCGTCTATAACGTTATATATGCTAACCTAAGGCAACCTAACATCTCGGATGCAATATTTGACAACATTCCGTGCCTGTCGAACCCTACTTCTCGGAGGGAACAGCATATACGTCTATAACGTCATATATCCTAACCTAAGGCAACCTAACATCTCGGATGTAACATTTGACAACATTCCAGGCGTGTCGGTCCCTACGTCTCGGTGGTAACATTACATGCGTCTATAACGGTATATATCCTTATCTAAGGCAACCTAACAACTCGGATGTAACATTTGACAACATTTCTAGCGTGTCGGAAGCTACTTCTCGGCGGGAACAGTATATACGTCTATAACGTCATATATCCTAACCTAAGGCAACCTAACATCTCGGATGTAACATTTGACAACATTCCAGGCGTGTCGGTCCCTACGTCTCGGTGGTAACATTACATGCGTCTATAACGTTATATATCCTAACCTAACGCAACCTAACATCTCGGATGCAATATTTGACAACAATCCTGGCCTGTCGAACCCTACTTCTCGGAGGGAACAGCATATACGTCTATAACGTCATATATCCTAACCTAAGGCAACCTAACATCTCGGATGTAACATTTGACAACATTCCAGGCGTGTCGGTCCCTACGTCTCGGTGGTAACATTACATGCGTCTATACCGTTATATATCCTAACCTAAGGCAACCTAACATCTCGGATGCAATATTTGACAACATTCCTTGCCTGTCGAACCCTACTTCTCGGAGGGAACAGCATATACGTCTATAACGTCATATATTCTAACCTAAGGCAACCTAACCTCTCGGATGTAACATTTGACAACATTCCAAGCGTGTCGGTCCCCACGTCTGGGTGGTAACATTACATGCGTCTATAACGGTATATATCCTAATTTAAGGCAACCTAACATCTCGGATGTAACATTTGACAACATTCCAGGCGTGTCGGTCCCTACGTCTCGGTGGTAACATTACATGCGTCTATAACGGTATATATCCTAATCTAAGGCAACCTAACTTCTCGGATGTAACATTTGACAACATTCCAAACGTGTCAGTCCCTACGTCTCGGTGGTAACATTACATGCGTCTATAACGTTATATATCCTAACCTAAGGCAACCTAACAACTCGGATGTAACATTTGACAACATTTCTAGCGTGTCGGACCCTACTTCTCGGAGGGAACAGCATATACGTCTATAACGTCATATATTCTAACCTAAGGCAACCTAACCTCTCGGATGTAACATTTGACAACATTCCAAGCGTGTCGGTCCCCACGTCTGGGTGGTAACATTGCATGCGTCTATAACGGTATATATCCTAATTTAAGGCAACCTAACATCTCGGATGCAATATTTGACAACATTCCTGGCCTGTCGAACCCTACGTCTCGGTGGTAACATTACGTGCGTCTATAACGTTATATATGCTAACCTAAGGCAACCTAACCTCTCGGATGTAACATTTGACAACATTCCAAGCGTGTCGGTCCCCACGTCTGGGTGGTAACATTACATGCGTCTATAACGGTATATATCCTAATTTAAGGCAACCTAACATCTCGGATGCAATATTTGACAACATTCCTGGCCTGTCGAACCCTACGTCTCGGTGGTAACATTACGTGCGTCTATAACGTTATATATGCTAACCTAAGGCAACCTAACATCTCGGATGTAACATTTGACAACATTCCAGGCGTGTCGGTCCCTACGTCTCGGTGGTAACATTACATGCGTCTATAACGGTATATATCGTAATCTAAGGCAACCTAACATCTCGGATGCAATATTTGACAACATTCCTCGCCTGTCGAACCCTACTACTCGGAGGGAACAGCATATACGTCTATAACGTTGTACATCCTAATCTAAGGCAACCTAACATCTCGGATGCAATATTTGACAACATTCCTGGCCTGTCGAACCCTACTTCTCGGAGGGAACAGTATATACGTCTATAGCGTCATATATCCTAACCTAAGGCAACCTAACATCTCGGATGTAACATTTGACAACATTCCAGGCGTGTCGGTCCCTACGTCTCGGTGGTAACATTACGTGCGTCTATAACGTTATATATGCTAACCTAAGGCAACCTGACATCTCGGATGCAATATTTGACAACATTCCTCGCCTATCGAACCCTACTACTCGGAGGGAACAGCATATACGTCTATAACGTTGTACATCCTAATCTAAGGCAACCTAACATCTCGGATGCAATATTTGACAACATACCTGGCCTGTCGAACCCTACTTCTCGGAGGGAACAGTATATACGTCTATAGCGTCATATATCCTAACCTAAGGCAACCTAACATCTCGGATGCAATATTTGACAACATTCCTGGCCTGTCGAACCCTACGTCTCGGTGGTAACATTACGTGCGTCTATAACGTTGTATATCCTAATCTGAGGCAACCTAACATCTCGGATGTAACATTTGACAACATTCCAGGCGTGTCGGTCCCTACGTCTCGGTGGTAACATTACATGCGTCTATAACGGTATATATCGTAATCTAAGGCAACCTAACATCTCGGATGCAATATTTGACAACATTCCTGGCCTGTCGAACCCTATTTCTCGGAGGGAACAGTATATACGTCTATAACGTTGTACATCCTATTCTAAGGCAACCTAACATCTCGGATGCAATATTTGACAACATTCCTGGCCTGTCGAACCCTACTTCTCGGAGGGAACAGTATATACGTCTATAGCGTCATATATCCTAACCTAAGGCAACCTAACATCTCGGATGTAACATTTGACAACATTCCAGGCGTGTCGGTCCCTACGTCTCGGTGGTAACATTACGTGCGTCTATAACGTTATATATGCTAACCTAAGGCAACCTAACATCTCGGATGTAACATTTGACAACATTCCAGGCGTGTCGGTCCCTACGTCTCGGTGGTAACATTACATGCGTCTATAACGGTATATATCGTAATCTAAGGCAACCTAACATCTCGGATGCAATATTTGACAACATTCCTGGCCTGTCGAACCCTACTTCTCGGAGGGAACAGTATATACGTCTATAGCGTCATATATCCTAACCTAAGGCAACCTAACATCTCGGATGTAACATTTGACAACATTCCAGGCGTGTCGGTCCCTACGTCTCGGTGGTAACATTACGTGCGTCTATAACGTTATATATGCTAACCTAAGGCAACCTAACATCTCGGATGCAATATTTGACAACATTCCGTGCCTGTCGAACCCTACTTCTCGGAGGGAACAGCATATACGTCTATAACGTCATATATCCTAACCTAAGGCAACCTAACATCTCGGATGTAACATTTGACAACATTCCAGGCGTGTCGGTCCCTACGTCTCGGTGGTAACATTACATGCGTCTATAACGGTATATATCGTAATCTAAGGCAACCTAACATCTCGGATGCAATATTTGACAACATTCCTGGCCTGTCGAACCCTACTTCTCGGAGGGAACAGTATATACGTCTATAACGTTATATATCCTAACCTAAGGCAACCTAACATCTCGGATGTAACATTTGACAACATTCCAGGCGTGTCGGTCCCTACGTCTCGGTGGTAACATTACATGCGTCTATAACGGTATATATCCTAATCTAAGGCAACCTAACTTCTCGGATGTAACATTTGACAACATTCCAAACGTGTCGGTCCCTACGTCTCGGTGGTAACATTACATGCGTCTATAACGTTATATATCCTAACCTAAGGCAACCTAACAACTCGGATGTAACATTTGACAACATTTCTAGCGTGTCGGACCCTACTTCTCGGAGGGAACAGCATATACGTCTATAACGTCATATATTCTAACCTAAGGCAACCTAACCTCTCGGATGTAACATTTGACAACATTCCAAGCGCGTCGGTCCCCACGTCTGGGTGGTAACATTACATGCGTCTATAACGGTATATATCCTAATTTAAGGCAACCTAACATCTCGGATGCAATATTTGACAACATTCCTGGCCTGTCGAACCCTACGTCTCGGTGGTAACATTACGTGCGTCTATAACGTTATATATGCTAACCTAAGGCAACCTAACCTCTCGGATGTAACATTTGACAACATTCCAAGCGTGTCGGTCCCCACGTCTGGGTGGTAACTTTACATGCGTCTATAACGGTATATATCCTAATTTAAGGCAACCTAACATCTCGGATGCAATATTTGACAACATTCCTGGCCTGTCGAACCCTACGTCTCGGTGGTAACATTACGTGCGTCTATAACGTTATATATGCTAACCTAAGGCAACCTAACATCTCGGATGTAACATTTGACAACATTGCAGGCGTGTCGGTCCCTACGTCTCGGTGGTAACATTACATGCGTCTATAACGGTATATATCCTTATCTAAGGCAACCTAACAACTCGGATGTAACATTTGACAACATTTCTAGCGTGTCGGAAGCTACTTCTCGGCGGGAACAGTATATACGTCTATAACGTCATATATCCTAACCTATGGCAACCTAACATCTCGGATGTAACATTTGACAACATTCCGGGCGTGTCGGTCCCTACGTCTCGGTGGTAACATTACATGCGTCTATAACGGTATATATCCTAATCTAAGGCAACCTAACATCTCGGATGCAATATTTGACAACATTCCTTGCCTGTCGAACACTACTTCTCGGAGGGAACAGCATATACGTCTATAATGTTATATATCCTAACCTAAGGCAACCTGACATCTCGGATGTATTATTCTACAACATTCCTGGCCTGTCGAACCCTACTTCTCGGAGGGAACAGTATATACGTCTATAGCGTCATATATCCTAACCTAAGGCAACCTAACATCTCGGATGTAACATTTGACAACATTCCAGGCGTGTCGGTCCCTACGTCTCGGTGGTAACATTACGTGCGTCTATAACGTTATATATGCTAACCTAAGGCAACCTAACATCTCGGATGCAATATTTGACAACATTCCGTGCCTGTCGAACCCTACTTCTCGGAGGGAACAGCATATACGTCTATAACGTCATATATCCTAACCTAAGGCAACCTAACATCTCGGATGTAACATTTGACAACATTCCAGGCGTGTCGGTCCCTACGTCTCGGTGGTAACATTACATGCGTCTATAACGGTATATATCGTAATCTAAGGCAACCTAACATCTCGGATGCAATATTTGACAACATTCCTGGCCTGTCGAACCCTACTTCTCGGAGGGAACAGTATATACGTCTATAACGTTATATATCCTAACCTAAGGCAACCTAACATCTCGGATGTAACATTTGACAACATTCCAGGCGTGTCGGTCCCTACGTCTCGGTGGTAACATTACATGCGTCTATAACGGTATATATCGTAATCTAAGGCAACCTAACATCTCGGATGCAATATTTGACAACATTCCTGGCCTGTCGAACCCTACGTCTCGGAGGGAACAGTATATACGTCTATAGCGTCATATATCCTAACCTAAGGCAACCTAGCATCTCGGATGTAACATTTGACAACATTCCAGGCGTGTCGGTCCCTACGTCTCGGTGGTAACATTACGTGCGTCTATAACGTTATATATGCTAACCTAAGGCAACCTAACATCTCGGATGCAATATTTGACAACATTTCTAGCGTGTCGGACCCTACTTCTCGGAGGGAACAGCATATACGTCTATAACGTCATATATTCTAACCTAAGGCAACCTAACCTCTCGGATGTAACATTTGACAACATTCCAAGCGTGTCGGTCCCCACGTCTGGGTGGTAACATTGCATGCGTCTATAACGGTATATATCCTAATTTAAGGCAACCTAACATCTCGGATGCAATATTTGACAACATTCCTGGCCTGTCGAACCCTACGTCTCGGTGGTAACATTACGTGCGTCTATAACGTTATATATGCTAACCTAAGGCAACCTAACCTCTCGGATGTAACATTTGACAACATTCCAAGCGTGTCGGTCCCCACGTCTGGGTGGTAACATTACATGCGTCTATAACGGTATATATCCTAATTTAAGGCAACCTAACATCTCGGATGCAATATTTGACAACATTCCTGGCCTGTCGAACCCTACGTCTCGGTGGTAACATTACGTGCGTCTATAACGTTATATATGCTAACCTAAGGCAACCTAACATCTCGGATGTAACATTTGACAACATTCCAGGCGTGTCGGTCCCTACGTCTCGGTGGTAACATTACATGCGTCTATAACGGTATATATCCTTATCTAAGGCAACCTAACAACTCGGATGTAACATTTGACAACATTTCTAGCGTGTCGGAAGCTACTTCTCGGCGGGAACAGTATATACGTCTATAACGTCATATATCCTAACCTATGGCAACCTAACATCTCGGATGTATTATTCTACAACATTCCAGGCGTGTCGGACCCTACTTCTCGGTGGGAACATTATATGCGTCTATAACGTTGTATATCCTAATCTGAGGCAACCTAACATCTCGGATGTAACATTTGACAACATTCCAGGCGTGTCGGTCCCTACGTCTCGGTGGTAACATTACATGCGTCTATAACGGTATATATCCTAATCTAAGGCAACCTAACATCTCGGATGCAATATTTGACAACATTCCTGGCCTGTCGAACCCTACTTCTCGGAGGGAACAGTATATACGTCTATAGCGTCATATATCCTAACCTAAGGCAACCTAACATCTCGGATGTAACATTTGACAACATTCCAGGCGTGTCGGTCCCTACGTCTCGGTGGTAACATTACGTGCGTCTATAACGTTATATATGCTAACCTAAGGCAACCTAACATCTCGGATGCAATATTTGACAACATTCCGTGCCTGTCGAACCCTACTTCTCGGAGGGAACAGCATATACGTCTATAACGTCATATATCCTAACCTAAGGCAACCTAACATCTCGGATGTAACATTTGACAACATGCCAGGCGTGTCGGTCCCTACGTCTCGGTGGTAACATTACATGCGTCTATAACGGTATATATCGTAATCTAAGGCAACCTAACATCTCGGATGCAATATTTGACAACATTCCTGGCCTGTCGAACCCTACTTCCCGGAGGGAACAGTATATACGTCTATAACGTTATATATCCTAACCTAAGGCAACCTAACATCTCGGATGTAACATTTGACAACATTCCAAACGTGTCGGTCCCTACGTCTCGGTGGTAACATTACATGCGTCTATAACGTTATATATCCTAACCTAAGGCAACCTAACAACTCGGATGTAACATTTGACAACATTTCTAGCGTGTCGGACCCTACTTCTCGGAGGGAACAGCATATACGTCTATAACGTCATATATTCTAACCTAAGGCAACCTAACCTCTCGGATGTAACATTTGACAACATTCCAAGCGTGTCGGTCCCCACGTCTGGGTGGTAACATTACATGCGTCTATAACGGTATATATCCTAATTTAAGGCAACCTAACATCTCGGATGCAATATTTGACAACATTCCTGGCCTGTCGAACCCTACGTCTCGGTGGTAACATTACGTGCGTCTATAACGTTATATATGCTAACCTAAGGCAACCTAACATCTCGGATGTAACATTTGACAACATTCCAGGCGTGTCGGTCCCTACGTCTCGGTGGTAACATTACATGCGTCTATAACGGTATATATCGTAATCTAAGGCAACCTAACATCTCGGATGCAATATTTGACAACATTCCTCGCCTGTCGAACCCTACTACTCGAAGGGAACAGCATATACGTCTATAACGTTGTACATCCTAATCTAAGGCAACCTAACATCTCGGATGCAATATTTGACAACATTCCTGGCCTGTCGAACCCTACTTCTCGGAGGGAACAGTATATACGTCTATAGCGTCATATATCCTAACCTAAGGCAACCTAACATCTCGGATGTAACATTTGACAACATTCCAGACGTGTCGGTCCCTACGTCTCGGTGGTAACATTACGTGCGTCTATAACGTTATATATGCTAACCTAAGGCAACCTGACATCTCGGATGCAATATTTGACAACATTCCTCGCCTGTCGAACCCTACTACTCGAGGGAACAGCATATACGTCTATAACGTTGTACATCCTAATCTAAGGCAACCTAACATCTCGGATGCAATATTTGACAACATTCCTGGCCTGTCGAACCCTACTTCTCGGAGGGAACAGTATATACGTCTATAGCGTCATATATCCTAACCTAAGGCAACCTAACATCTCGGATGCAATATTTGACAACATTCCTGGCCTGTCGAACCCTACGTCTCGGTGGTAACATTACGTGCGTCTATAACGTTGTATATCCTAATCTGAGGCAACCTAACATCTCGGATGTAACATTTGACAACATTCCAGGCGTGTCGGTCCCTACGTCTCGGTGGTAACATTACATGCGTCTATAACGGTATATATCGTAATCTAAGGCAACCTAACATCTCGGATGCAATATTTGACAACATTCCTGGCCTGTCGAACCCTATTTCTCGGAGGGAACAGTATATACGTCTATAACGTTGTACATCCTATTCTAAGGCAACCTAACTTCTCGGATGTAACATTTGACAACATTCCAAACGTGTCGGTCCCTACGTCTCGGTGGTAACATTACATGCGTCTATAACGTTATATATCCTAACCTAAGGCAACCTAACAACTCGGATGTAACATTTGACAACATTTCTAGCGTGTCGGACCCTACTTCTCGGAGGGAACAGCATATACGTCTATAACGTCATATATTCTAACCTAAGGCAACCTAACCTCTCGGATGTAACATTTGACAACATTCCAAGCGTGTCGGTCCCCACGTCTGGGTGGTAACATTACATGCGTCTATAACGGTATATATCCTAATTTAAGGCAACCTAACATCTCGGATGCAATATTTGACAACATTCCTGGCCTGTCGAACCCTACGTCTCGGTGGTAACATTACGTGCGTCTATAACGTTATATATGCTAACATAAGGCAACCTAACCTCTCGGATGTAACATTTGACAACATTCCAAGCGTGTCGGTCCCCACGTCTGGGTGGTAACATTGCATGCGTCTATAACGGTATATATCCTAATTTAAGGCAACCTAACATCTCGGATGCAATATTTGACAACATTCCTGGCCTGTCGAACCCTACGTCTCGGTGGTAACATTACGTGCGTCTATAACGTTATATATGCTAACCTAAGGCAACCTAACATCTCGGATGTAACATTTGACAACATTGCAGGCGTGTCGGTCCCTACGTCTCGGTGGTAACATTACATGCGTCTATAACGGTATATATCCTTATCTAAGGCAACCTAACAACTCGGATGTAACATTTGACAACATTTCTAGCGTGTCGGAAGCTACTTCTCGGCGGGAACAGTATATACGTCTATAACGTCATATATCCTAACCTATGGCAACCTAACATCTCGGATGTAACATTTGACAACATTCCAGGCGTGTCGGTCCCTACGTCTCGGTGGTAACATTACATGCGTCTATAACGGTATATATCCTAATCTAAGGCAACCTAACATCTCGGATGCAATATTTGACAACATTCCTTGCCTGTCGAACACTACTTCTCGGAGGGAACAGCATATACGTCTATAATGTTATATTTCCTAACCTAAGGCAACCTGACATCTCGGATGTATTATTCTACAACATTCCAGGCGTGTCGGACCCTACTTCTCGGTGGGAACATTATATGCGTCTATAACGTTGTATATCCTAATCTGAGGCAACCTAACATCTCGGATGTAACATTTGACAACATTCCAGGCGTGTCGGTCCCTACGTCTCGGTGGTAACATTACATGCGTCTATAACGGTATATATCCTAATCTAAGGCAACCTAACATCTCGGATGCAATATTTGACAACATTCCTCGCCTGTCGAACCCTACTACTCGGAGGGAACAGCATATACGTCTATAACGTTGTACATCCTAATCTAAGGCAACCTAACATCTCGGATGCAATATTTGACAACATTCCTGGCCTGTCGAACCCTACTTCTCGGAGGGAACAGTATATACGTCTATAACGTTATATATCCTAACCTAAGGCAACCTAACAACTCGGATGTAACATTTGACAACATTTCTAGCGTGTCGGACCCTACTTCTCGGAGGGAACAGCATATACGTCTATAACGTCATATATTCTAACCTAAGGCAACCTAACCTCTCGGATGTAACATTTGACAACATTCCAAGCGTGTCGGTCCCCACGTCTGGGTGGTAACATTGCATGCGTCTATAACGGTATATATCCTAATTTAAGGCAACCTAACATCTCGGATGCAATATTTGACAACATTCCTGGCCTGTCGAACCCTACGTCTCGGTGGTAACATTACGTGCGTCTATAACGTTATATATGCTAACCTAAGGCAATCTAACCTCTCGGATGTAACATTTGACAACATTCCAAGCGTGTCGGTCCCCACGTCTGGGTGGTAACATTACATGCGTCTATAACAGTATATATCCTAATTTAAGGCAACCTAACATCTCGGATGCAATATTTGACAACATTCCTGGCCTGTCGAACCCTACGTCTCGGTGGTAACATTACGTGCGTCTATAACGTTATATATGCTAACCTAAGGCAACCTAACCTCTCGGATGTAACATTTGACAACATTCCAAGCGTGTCGGTCCCTACGTCTCGGTGGTAACATTACATGCGTCTATAACGGTATATATCCTAATCTAAGGCAACCTAACATCTCGGATGCAATATTTGACAACATTCCTCGCCTGTCGAACCCTACTACTCGGAGGGAACAGCATATACGTCTATAACGTTGTACATCCTAATCTAAGGCAACCTAACATCTCGGATGCAATATTTGACAACATTCCTGGCCTGTCGAACCCTACTTCTCGGAGGGAACAGTATATACGTCTAAAGCGTCATATATCCTAACCTAAGGCAACCTAACATCTCGGATGTAACATTTGACAACATTCCAGGCGTGTCGGTCCCTACGTCTCGGTGGTAACATTACGTGCGTCTATAACGTTATATATGCTAACCTAAGGCAACCTAACATCTCGGATGCAATATTTGACAACATTCCGTGCCTGTCGAACCCTACTTCTCGGAGGGAACAGCATATACGTCTATAACGTCATATATCCTAACCTAAGGCAACCTAACATCTCGGATGTAACATTTGACAACATTCCAGGCGTGTCGGTCCCTACGTCTCGGTGGTAACATTACATGCGTCTATAACGGTATATATCGTAATCTAAGGCAACCTAACATCTCGGATGCAATATTTGACAACATTCCTGGCCTGTCGAACCCTACTTCTCGGAGGGAACAGTATATACGTCTATAACGTTATATATCCTAACCTAAGGCAACCTAACCTCTCGGATGTAACATTTGACAACATTCCAAGCGTGTCGGTCCCCACGTCTGGGTGGTAACATTGCATGCGTCTATAACGGTATATATCCTAATTTAAGGCAACCTAACATCTCGGATGCAATATTTGACAACATTCCTGGCCTGTCGAACCCTACGTCTCGGTGGTAACATTACGTGCGTCTATAACGTTATATATGCTAACCTAAGGCAATCTAACCTCTCGGATGTAACATTTGACAACATTCCAAGCGTGTCGGTCCCCACGTCTGGGTGGTAACATTACATGCGTCTATAACAGTATATATCCTAATTTAAGGCAACCTAACATCTCGGATGCAATATTTGACAACATTCCTGGCCTGTCGAACCCTACGTCTCGGTGGTAACATTACGTGCGTCTATAACGTTATATATGCTAACCTAAGGCAACCTAACCTCTCGGATGTAACATTTGACAACATTCCAAGCGTGTCGGTCCCTACGTCTCGGTGGTAACATTACATGCGTCTATAACGGTATATATCCTAATCTAAGGCAACCTAACATCTCGGATGCAATATTTGACAACATTCCTCGCCTGTCGAACCCTACTACTCGGAGGGAACAGCATATACGTCTATAACGTTGTACATCCTAATCTAAGGCAACCTAACATCTCGGATGCAATATTTGACAACATTCCTGGCCTGTCGAACCCTACTTCTCGGAGGGAACAGTATATACGTCTAAAGCGTCATATATCCTAACCTAAGGCAACCTAACATCTCGGATGTAACATTTGACAACATTCCAGGCGTGTCGGTCCCTACGTCTCGGTGGTAACATTACGTGCGTCTATAACGTTATATATGCTAACCTAAGGCAACCTAACATCTCGGATGCAATATTTGACAACATTCCGTGCCTGTCGAACCCTACTTCTCGGAGGGAACAGCATATACGTCTATAACGTCATATATCCTAACCTAAGGCAACCTAACATCTCGGATGTAACATTTGACAACATTCCAGGCGTGTCGGTCCCTACGTCTCGGTGGTAACATTACATGCGTCTATAACGGTATATATCGTAATCTAAGGCAACCTAACATCTCGGATGCAATATTTGACAACATTCCTGGCCTGTCGAACCCTACTTCTCGGAGGGAACAGTATATACGTCTATAACGTTATATATCCTAACCTAAGGCAACCTAACCTCTCGGATGTAACATTTGACAACATTCCAAGCGTGTCGGTCCCCACGTCTGGGTGGTAACATTGCATGCGTCTATAACGGTATATATCCTAATTTAAGGCAACCTAACATCTCGGATGCAATATTTGACAACATTCCTGGCCTGTCGAACCCTACGTCTCGGTGGTAACATTACGTGCGTCTATAACGTTATATATGCTAACCTAAGGCAACCTAACCTCTCGGATGTAACATTTGGCAACATTCCAAGCGTGTCGGTCCCCACGTCTGGGTGGTAACATTGCATGCGTCTATAACGGTATATATCCTAATTTAAGGCAACCTAACATCTCGGATGCAATATTTGACAACATTCCTGGCCTGTCGAACCCTACGTCTCGGTGGTAACATTACGTGCGTCTATAACGTTATATATGCTAACCTAAGGCAACCTAACATCTCGGATGTAACATTTGACAACATTGCAGGCGTGTCGGTCCCTACGTCTCGGTGGTAACATTACATGCGTCTATAACGGTATATATCCTTATCTAAGGCAACCTAACAACTCGGATGTAACATTTGACAACATTTCTAGCGTGTCGGAAGCTACTTCTCGGCGGGAACAGTATATACGTCTATAACGTCATATATCCTAACCTATGGCAACCTAACATCTCGGATGTAACATTTGACAACATTCCAGGCGTGTCGGTCCCTACGTCTCGGTGGTAACATTACATGCGCCTATAACGGTATATATCCTAATCTAAGGCAACCTAACATCTCGGATGCAATATTTGACAACATTCCTTGCCTGTCGAACACTACTTCTCGGAGGGAACAGCATATACGTCTATAATGTTATATATCCTAACCTAAGGCAACCTGACATCTCGGATGTATTATTCTACAACATTCCAGGCGTGTCGGACCCTACTTCTCGGTGGGAACATTATATGCGTCTATAACGTTGTATATCCTAATCTGAGGCAACCTAACATCTCGGATGTAACATTTGACAACATTCCAGGCGTGTCGGTCCCTACGTCTCGGTGGTAACATTACATGCGTCTATAACGGTATATATCCTAATCTAAGGCAACCTAACATCTCGGATGCAATATTTGACAACATTCCTCGCCTGTCGAACCCTACTACTCGGAGGGAACAGCATATACGTCTATAACGTTGTACATCCTAATCTAAGGCAACCTAACATCTCGGATGCAATATTTGACAACATTCCTGGCCTGTCGAACCCTACTTCTCGGAGGGAACAGTATATACGTCTATAGCGTCATATATCCTAACCTAAGGCAACCTAACATCTCGGATGTAACATTTGACAACATTCCAAACGTGTCGGTCCCTACGTCTCGGTGGTAACATTACATGCGTCTATAACGTTATATATCCTAACCTAAGGCAACCTAACAACTCGGATGTAACATTTGACAACATTTCTAGCGTGTCGGACCCTACTTCTCGGAGGGAACAGCATATACGTCTATAACGTCATATATTCTAACCTAAGGCAACCTAACCTCTCGGATGTAACATTTGACAACATTCCAAGCGTGTCGGTCCCCACGTCTGGGTGGTAACATTGCATGCGTCTATAACGGTATATATCCTAATTTAAGGCAACCTAACATCTCGGATGCAATATTTGACAACATTCCTGGCCTGTCGAACCCTACGTCTCGGTGGTAACATTACGTGCGTCTATAACGTTATATATGCTAACCTAAGGCAACCTAACCTCTCGGATGTAACATTTGACAACATTCCAAGCGTGTCGGTCCCCACGTCTGGGTGGTAACATTACATGCGTCTATAACAGTATATATCCTAATTTAAGGCAACCTAACATCTCGGATGCAATATTTGACAACATTCCTGGCCTGTCGAACCCTACGTCTCGGTGGTAACATTACGTGCGTCTATAACGTTATATATGCTAACCTAAGGCAACCTAACCTCTCGGATGTAACATTTGACAACATTCCAAGCGTGTCGGTCCCCACGTCTGGGTGGTAACATTACATGCGTCTATAACGGTATATATCCTAATTTAAGGCAACCTAACATCTCGGATGCAATATTTGACAACATTCCTGGCCTGTCGAACCCTACGTCTCGGTGGTAACATTACGTGCGTCTATAACGTTATATATGCTAACCTAAGGCAACCTAACATCTCGGATGTAACATTTGACAACATTGCAGGCGTGTCGGTCCCTACGTCTCGGTGGTAACATTACATGCGTCTATAACGGTATATATCCTTATCTAAGTCAACCTAACAACTCGGATGTAACATTTGACAACATTTCTAGCGTGTCGGAAGCTACTTCTCGGCGGGAACAGTATATACGTCTATAACGTCATATATCCTAACCTATGGCAACCTAACATCTCGGATGTAACATTTGACAACATTCCAGGCGTGTCGGTCCCTACGTCTCGGTGGTAACATTACATGCGTCTATAACGGTATATATCCTAATCTAAGGCAACCTAACATCTCGGATGCAATATTTGACAACATTCCTTGCCTGTCGAACACTACTTCTCGGAGGGAACAGCATATACGTCTATAATGTTATATATCCTAACCTAAGGCAACCTGACATCTCGGATGTATTATTCTACAACATTCCAGGCGTGTCGGACCCTACTTCTCGGTGGGAACATTATATGCGTCTATAACGTTGTATATCCTAATCTGAGGCAACCTAACATCTCGGATGTAACATTTGACAACATTCCAGGCGTGTCGGTCCCTACGTCTCGGTGGTAACATTACATGCGTCTATAACGGTATATATCCTAATCTAAGGCAACCTAACATCTCGGATGCAATATTTGACAACATTCCTCGCCTGTCGAACCCTACTACTCGGAGGGAACAGCATATACGTCTATAACGTTGTACATCCTAATCTAAGGCAACCTAACATCTCGGATGCAATATTTGACAACATTCCTGGCCTGTCGAACCCTACTTCTCGGAGGGAACAGTATATACGTCTATAGCGTCATATATCCTAACCTAAGGCAACCTAACATCTCGGATGTAACATTTGACAACATTCCAGGCGTGTCGGTCCCTACGTCTCGGTGGTAACATTACGTGCGTCTATAACGTTATATATGCTAACCTAAGGCAACCTAACATCTCGGATGCAATATTTGACAACATTCCGTGCCTGTCGAACCCTACTTCTCGGAGGGAACAGCATATACGTCTATAACGTCATATATCCTAACCTAAGGCAACCTAACATCTCGGATGTAACATTTGACAACATTCCAGTCGTGTCGGTCCCTACGTCTCGGTGGTAACATTACATGCGTCTATAACGGTATATATCGTAATCTAAGGCAACCTAACATCTCGGATGCAATATTTGACAACATTCCTGGCCTGTCGAACCCTACTTCTCGGAGGGAACAGTATATACGTCTATAACGTTATATATCCTAACCTAAGGCAACCTAACATCTCGGATGTAACATTTGACAACATTCCAGGCGTGTCGGTCCCTACGTCTCGGTGGTAACATTACATGCGTCTATAACGGTATATATCCTAATCTAAGGCAACCTAACTTCTCGGATGTAACATTTGACAACATTCCAAACGTGTCGGTCCCTACGTCTCGGTGGTAACATTACATGCGTCTATAACGTTATATATCCTAACCTAAGGCAACCTAACAACTCGGATGTAACACTTGACAACATTTCTAGCGTGTCGGACCCTACTTCTCGGAGGGAACAGCATATACGTCTATAACGTCATATATTCTAACCTAAGGCAACCTAACCTCTCGGATGTAACATTTGACAACATTCCAAGCGTGTCGGTCCCCACGTCTGGGTGGTAACATTGCATGCGTCTATAACGGTATATATCCTAATTTAAGGCAACCTAACATCTCGGATGCAATATTTGACAACATTCCTGGCCTGTCGAACCCTACGTCTCGGTGGTAACATTACGTGCGTCTATAACGTTATATATGCTAACCTAAGGCAACCTAACCTCTCGGATGTAACATTTGACAACATTCCAAGCGTGTCGGTCCCCACGTCTGGGTGGTAACATTACATGCGTCTATAACAGTATATATCCTAATTTAAGGCAACCTAACATCTCGGATGCAATATTTGACAACATTCCTGGCCTGTCGAACCCTACGTCTCGGTGGTAACATTACGTGCGTCTATAACGTTATATATGCTAACCTAAGGCAACCTAACATCTCGGATGTAACATTTGACAACATTCCAGGCGTGTCGGTCCCTACGTCTCGGTGGTAACATTACATGCGTCTATAACGGTATATATCCTTATCTAAGGCAACCTAACAACTCGGATGTAACATTTGACAACATTTCTAGCGTGTCGGAAGCTACTTCTCGGCGGGAACAGTATATACGTCTATAACGTCATATATCCTAACCTATGGCAACCTAACATCTCGGATGTAACATTTGACAACATTCCAGGCGTGTCGGTCCCTACGTCTCGGTGGTAACATTACATGCGTCTATAACGGCATATATCCTAATCTAAGGCAACCTAACATCTCGGATGCAATATTTGACAACATTCCTTGCCTGTCGAACCCTACTTCTCGGAGGGAACAGTATATACGTCTATAATGTTATATATCCTAACCTAAGGCAACCTGACATCTCGGATGTATTATTCTAAAACATTCCAGGCGTGTCGGACCCTACTTCTCGGTGGGAACATTATATGCGTCTATAACGTTGTATATCCTAATCTGAGGCAACCTAACATCTCGGATGTAACATTTGACAACATTCTAGGCGTGTCGGTCCCTACGTCTCGGTGGTAACATTACATGCGTCTATAACGGTATATATCGTAATCTAAGGCAACCTAACATCTCGGATGCAATATTTGACAACATTCCTGGCCTGTCGAACCCTACTTCTCGGAGGGAACAGTATATACGTCTATAACGTTATATATCCTAACCTAAGGCAACCTAACATCTCGGATGTAACATTTGACAACATTCCAGGCGTGTCGGTCCCTACGTGTCGGTGGTAACATTACATGCGTCTATAACGGTATATATCCTAATCTAAGGCAACCTAACATCTCGGATGCAATATTTGACAACATTCCTCGCCTGTCGAACCCTACTACTCGGAGGGAACAGCATATACGTCTATAACGTTGTACATCCTAATCTAAGGCAACCTAACATCTCGGATGCAATATTTGACAACATTCCTGGCCTGTCGAACCCTACTTCTCGGAGGGAACAGTATATACGTCTATAGCGTCATATATCCTAACCTAAGGCAACCTAACATCTCGGATGTAACATTTGACAACATTCCAAACGTGTCGGTCCCTACGTCTCGGTGGTAACATTACATGCGTCTATAACGTTATATATCCTAACCTAAGGCAACCTAACAACTCGGATGTAACATTTGACAACATTTCTAGCGTGTCGGACCCTACTTCTCGGAGGGAACAGCATATACGTCTATAACGTCATATATTCTAACCTAAGGCAACCTAACCTCTCGGATGTAACATTTGACAACATTCCAAGCGTGTCGGTCCCCACGTCTGGGTGGTAACATTGCATGCGTCTATAACGGTATATATCCTAATTTAAGGCAACCTAACATCTCGGATGCAATATTTGACAACATTCCTGGCCTGTCGAACCCTACGTCTCGGTGGTAACATTACGTGCGTCTATAACGTTATATATGCTAACCTAAGGCAACCTAACCTCTCGGATGTAACATTTGACAACATTCCAAGCGTGTCGGTCCCCACGTCTGGGTGGTAACATTACATGCGTCTATAACAGTATATATCCTAATTTAAGGCAACCTAACATCTCGGATGCAATATTTGACAACATTCCTGGCCTGTCGAACCCTACGTCTCGGTGGTAACATTACGTGCGTCTATAACGTTATATATGCTAACCTAAGGCAACCTAACCTCTCGGATGTAACATTTGACAACATTCCAAGCGTGTCGGTCCCCACGTCTGGGTGGTAACATTACATGCGTCTATAACGGTATATATCCTAATTTAAGGCAACCTAACATCTCGGATGCAATATTTGACAACATTCCTGGCCTGTCGAACCCTACGTCTCGGTGGTAACATTACGTGCGTCTATAACGTTATATATGCTAACCTAAGGCAACCTAACATCTCGGATGTAACATTTGACAACATTGCAGGCGTGTCGGTCCCTACGTCTCGGTGGTAACATTACATGCGTCTATAACGGTATATATCCTTATCTAAGTCAACCTAACAACTCGGATGTAACATTTGACAACATTTCTAGCGTGTCGGAAGCTACTTCTCGGCGGGAACAGTATATACGTCTATAACGTCATATATCCTAACCTATGGCAACCTAACATCTCGGATGTAACATTTGACAACATTCCAGGCGTGTCGGTCCCTACGTCTCGGTGGTAACATTACATGCGTCTATAACGGTATATATCCTAATCTAAGGCAACCTAACATCTCGGATGCAATATTTGACAACATTCCTTGCCTGTCGAACACTACTTCTCGGAGGGAACAGCATATACGTCTATAATGTTATATATCCTAACCTAAGGCAACCTGACATCTCGGATGTATTATTCTACAACATTCCAGGCGTGTCGGACCCTACTTCTCGGTGGGAACATTATATGCGTCTATAACGTTGTATATCCTAATCTGAGGCAACCTAACATCTCGGATGTAACATTTGACAACATTCCAGGCGTGTCGGTCCCTACGTCTCGGTGGTAACATTACATGCGTCTATAACGGTATATATCCTAATCTAAGGCAACCTAACATCTCGGATGCAATATTTGACAACATTCCTCGCCTGTCGAACCCTACTACTCGGAGGGAACAGCATATACGTCTATAACGTTGTACATCCTAATCTAAGGCAACCTAACATCTCGGATGCAATATTTGACAACATTCCTGGCCTGTCGAACCCTACTTCTCGGAGGGAACAGTATATACGTCTATAGCGTCATATATCCTAACCTAAGGCAACCTAACATCTCGGATGTAACATTTGACAACATTCCAGGCGTGTCGGTCCCTACGTCTCGGTGGTAACATTACGTGCGTCTATAACGTTATATATGCTAACCTAAGGCAACCTAACATCTCGGATGCAATATTTGACAACATTCCGTGCCTGTCGAACCCTACTTCTCGGAGGGAACAGCATATACGTCTATAACGTCATATATCCTAACCTAAGGCAACCTAACATCTCGGATGTAACATTTGACAACATTCCAGGCGTGTCGGTCCCTACGTCTCGGTGGTAACATTACATGCGTCTATAACGGTATATATCGTAATCTAAGGCAACCTAACATCTCGGATGCAATATTTGACAACATTCCTGGCCTGTCGAACCCTACTTCTCGGAGGGAACAGTATATACGTCTATAACGTTATATATCCTAACCTAAGGCAACCTAACATCTCGGATGTAACATTTGACAACATTCCAGGCGTGTCGGTCCCTACGTCTCGGTGGTAACATTACATGCGTCTATAACGGTATATATCCTAATCTAAGGCAACCTAACTTCTCGGATGTAACATTTGACAACATTCCAAACGTGTCGGTCCCTACGTCTCGGTGGTAACATTACATGCGTCTATAACGTTATATATCCTAACCTAAGGCAACCTAACAACTCGGATGTAACACTTGACAACATTTCTAGCGTGTCGGACCCTACTTCTCGGAGGGAACAGCATATACGTCTATAACGTCATATATTCTAACCTAAGGCAACCTAACCTCTCGGATGTAACATTTGACAACATTCCAAGCGTGTCGGTCCCCACGTCTGGGTGGTAACATTGCATGCGTCTATAACGGTATATATCCTAATTTAAGGCAACCTAACATCTCGGATGCAATATTTGACAACATTCCTGGCCTGTCGAACCCTACGTCTCGGTGGTAACATTACGTGCGTCTATAACGTTATATATGCTAACCTAAGGCAACCTAACCTCTCGGATGTAACATTTGACAACATTCCAAGCGTGTCGGTCCCCACGTCTGGGTGGTAACATTACATGCGTCTATAACAGTATATATCCTAATTTAAGGCAACCTAACATCTCGGATGCAATATTTGACAACATTCCTGGCCTGTCGAACCCTACGTCTCGGTGGTAACATTACGTGCGTCTATAACGTTATATATGCTAACCTAAGGCAACCTAACATCTCGGATGTAACATTTGACAACATTCCAGGCGTGTCGGTCCCTACGTCTCGGTGGTAACATTACATGCGTCTATAACGGTATATATCCTTATCTAAGGCAACCTAACAACTCGGATGTAACATTTGACAACATTTCTAGCGTGTCGGAAGCTACTTCTCGGCGGGAACAGTATATACGTCTATAACGTCATATATCCTAACCTATGGCAACCTAACATCTCGGATGTAACATTTGACAACATTCCAGGCGTGTCGGTCCCTACGTCTCGGTGGTAACATTACATGCGTCTATAACGGCATATATCCTAATCTAAGACAACCTAACATCTCGGATGCAATATTTGACAACATTCCTTGCCTGTCGAACCCTACTTCTCGGAGGGAACAGTATATACGTCTATAATGTTATATATCCTAACCTAAGGCAACCTGACATCTCGGATGTATTATTCTAAAACATTCCAGGCGTGTCGGACCCTACTTCTCGGTGGGAACATTATATGCGTCTATAACGTTGTATATCCTAATCTGAGGCAACCTAACATCTCGGATGTAACATTTGACAACATTCTAGGCGTGTCGGTCCCTACGTCTCGGTGGTAACATTACATGCGTCTATAACGGTATATATCGTAATCTAAGGCAACCTAACATCTCGGATGCAATATTTGACAACATTCCTGGCCTGTCGAACCCTACTTCTCGGAGGGAACAGTATATACGTCTATAACGTTATATATCCTAACCTAAGGCAACCTAACATCTCGGATGTAACATTTGACAACATTCCAGGCGTGTCGGTCCCTACGTCTCGGTGGTAACATTACATGCGTCTATAACGGTATATATCCTAATCTAAGGCAACCTAACTTCTCGGATGTAACATTTGACAACATTCCAAACGTGTCGGTCCCTACGTCTCGGTGGTAACATTACATGCGTCTATAACGTTATATATCCTAACCTAAGGCAACCTAACAACTCGGATGTAACATTTGACAACATTTCTAGCGTGTCGGACCCTACTTCTCGGAGGGAACAGCATATACGTCTATAACGTCATATATTCTAACCTAAGGCAACCTAACCTCTCGGATGTAACATTTGACAACATTCCAAGCGTGTCGGTCCCCACGTCTGGGTGGTAACATTGCATGCGTCTATAACGGTATATATCCTAATTTAAGGCAACCTAACATCTCGGATGCAATATTTGACAACATTCCTGGCCTGTCGAACCCTACGTCTCGGTGGTAACATTACGTGCGTCTATAACGTTATATATGCTAACCTAAGGCAACCGAACCTCTCGGATGTAACATTTGACAACATTCCAAGCGTGTCGGTCCCTACGTCTCGGTGGTAACATTACATGCGTCTATAACGTTATATATCCTAACCTAAGGCAACCTAACAACTCGTATGTAACATTTGACAACATTTCTAGCGTGTCGGACCCTACTTCTCGGTGGTAACATTACATGCGTCTATAACGTCATATATCCTAACCTAAGGCAACCTAACATCTCGGATGTAACATTTGACAACATTCCAGGCGTGTCGGTCCCTACGTCTCGGTGGTAACATTACATGCGTCTATAACGGTATATATCGTAATCTAAGGCAACCTAACATCTCGGATGCAATATTTGACAACATTCCTGGCCTGTCGAACCCTACTTCTCGGAGGGAACAGTACATACGTCTATAACGTTATATATCCTAACCTAAGGCAACCTAACATCTCGGATGTAACATTTGACAACATTCCAGGCGTGTCGGTCCCTACGTCTCGGTGGTAACATTACATGCGTCTATAACGGTATATATCCTAATCTAAGGCAACCTAACTTCTCGGATGTAACATTTGACAACATTCCAAACGTGTCGGTCCCTACGTCTCGGTGGTAACATTACATGCGTCTATAACGTTATATATCCTAACCTAAGGCAACCTAACAACTCGGATGTAACACTTGACAACATTTCTAGCGTGTCGGACCCTACTTCTCGGAGGGAACAGCATATACGTCTATAACGTCATATATTCTAACCTAAGGCAACCTAACCTCTCGGATGTAACATTTGACAACATTCCAAGCGTGTCGGTCCCCACGTCTGGGTGGTAACATTGCATGCGTCTATAACGGTATATATCCTAATTTAAGGCAACCTAACATCTCGGATGCAATATTTGACAACATTCCTGGCCTGTCGAACCCTACGTCTCGGTGGTAACATTACGTGCGTCTATAACGTTATATATGCTAACCTAAGGCAACCTAACCTCTCGGATGTAACATTTGACAACATTCCAAGCGTGTCGGTCCCCACGTCTGGGTGGTAACATTACATGCGTCTATAACAGTATATATCCTAATTTAAGGCAACCTAACATCTCGGATGCAATATTTGACAACATTCCTGGCCTGTCGAACCCTACGTCTCGGTGGTAACATTACGTGCGTCTATAACGTTATATATGCTAACCTAAGGCAACCTAACATCTCGGATGTAACATTTGACAACATTCCAGGCGTGTCGGTCCCTACGTCTCGGTGGTAACATTACATGCGTCTATAACGGTATATATCCTTATCTAAGGCAACCTAACAACTCGGGTGTAACATTTGACAACATTTCTAGCGTGTCGGAAGCTACTTCTCGGCGGGAACAGTATATACGTCTATAACGTCATATATCCTAACCTATGGCAACCTAACATCTCGGATGTAACATTTGACAACATTCCAGGCGTGTCGGTCCCTACGTCTCGGTGGTAACATTACATGCGTCTATAACGGTATATATCCTAATCGAAGGCAACCTAACATCTCGGATGCAATATTTGACAACATTCCTTGCCTGTCGAACCCTACTTCTCGGAGGGAACAGTATATACGTCTATAATGTTATATATCCTAACCTAAGGCAGCCTGACATCTCGGATGTATTATTCTAAAACATTCCAGGCGTGTCGGACCCTACTTCTCGGTGGGAACATTATATGCGTCTATAACGTTGTATATCCTAATCTGAGGCAACCTAACATCTCGGATGTAACATTTGACAACATTCTAGGCGTGTCGGTCCCTACGTCTCGGTGGTAACATTACATGCGTCTATAACGGTATATATCGTAATCTAAGGCAACCTAACATCTCGGATGCAATATTTGACAACATTCCTGGCCTGTCGAACCCTACTTCTCGGAGGGAACAGTATATACGTCTATAACGTTATATATCCTAACCTAAGGCAACCTAACATCTCGGATGTAACATTTGACAACATTCCAGGCGTGTCGGTCCCTACGTCTCGGTGGTAACATTACATGCGTCTATAACGGTATATATCCTAATCTAAGGCAACCTAACTTCTCGGATGTAACATTTGACAACATTCCAAACGTGTCGGTCCCTACGTCTCGGTGGTAACATTACATGCGTCTATAACGTTATATATCCTAACCTAAGGCAACCTAACAACTCGGATGTAACATTTGACAACATTTCTAGCGTGTCGGACCCTACTTCTCGGAGGGAACAGCATATACGTCTATAACGTCATATATTCTAACCTAAGGCAACCTAACCTCTCGGATGTAACATTTGACAACATTCCAAGCGTGTCGGTCCCCACGTCTGGGTGGTAACATTGCATGCGTCTATAACGGTATATATCCTAATTTAAGGCAACCTAACATCTCGGATGCAATATTTGACAACATTCCTGGCCTGTCGAACCCTACGTCTCGGTGGTAACATTACGTGCGTCTATAACGTTATATATGCTAACCTAAGGCAACCTAACCTCTCGGATGTAACATTTGACAACATTCCAAGCGTGTCGGTCCCTACGTCTCGGTGGTAACATTACATGCGTCTATAACGTTATATATCCTAACCTAAGGCAACCTAACAACTCGTATGTAACATTTGACAACATTTCTAGCGTGTCGGACCCTACTTCTCGGAGGGAACAGCATATACGTCTATAACGTCATATATTCTAACCTAAGGCAACCTAACCTCTCGGATGTAACATTTGACAACATTCCAAGCGTGTCGGTCCCCACGTCTGGGTGGTAACATTACATGCGTCTATAACGGTATATATCCTAATTTAAGGCAACCTAACATCTCGGATGCAATATTTGACAACATTCCTGGCCTGTCGAACCCTACGTCTCGGTGGTAACATTACGTGCGTCTATAACGTTATATATGCTAACCTAAGGCAACCTAACATCTCGGATGTAACATTTGACAACATTCCAGGCGTGTCGGTCCCTACGTCTCGGTGGTAACATTACATGCGTCTATAACGGTATATATCCTTATCTAAGGCAACCTAACAACTCGGATGTAACATTTGACAACATTTCTAGCGTGTCGGAAGCTACTTCTCGGCGGGAACAGTATATACGTCTATAACGTCATATATCCTAACCTATGGCAACCTAACATCTCGGATGTAACATTTGACAACATTCCAGGCGTGTCGGTCCCTGCGTCTCGGTGGTAACATTACATGCGTCTATAACGGTATATATCCTAATCTAAGGCAACCTAACATCTCGGATGCAATATTTGACAACATTCCTTGCCTGTCGAACTCTACTTCTCGGAGGGAACAGTATATACGTCTATAATGTTATATATCCTAACCTAAGGCAACCTGACATCTCGGATGTATTATTCTACAACATTCCAGGCGTGTCGGACCCTACTTCTCGGTGGGAACATTATATGCGTCTATAACGTTGTATATCCTAATCTGAGGCAACCTAACATCTCGGATGTAACATTTGACAACATTCCAGGCGTGTCGGTCCCTACGTCTCGGTGGTAACATTACATGCGTCTATAACGGTATATATCCTAATCTAAGGCAACCTAACATCTCGGATGCAATATTTGACAACATTCCTGGCCTGTCGAACCCTACTTCTCGGAGGGAACAGTATATACGTCTATAGCGTCATATATCCTAACCTAAGGCAACCTAACATCTCGGATGTAACATTTGACAACATTCCAGGCGTGTCGGTCCCTACGTCTCGGTGGTAACATTACGTGCGTCTATAACGTTATATATGCTAACCTAAGGCAACCTAACATCTCGGATGCAATATTTGACAACATTCCGTGCCTGTCGAACGCTACTTCTCGGAGGGAACAGCATATACGTCTAAAACGTCATATATCCTAACCTAAGGCAACCTAACATCTCGAATGTAACATTTGACAACATGCCAGGCGTGTCGGTCCCTACGTCACGGTGGTAACATTACATGCGTCTATAACGGTATATATCGTAATCTAAGGCAACCTAACATCTCGGATGCAATATTTGACAACATTCCTCGCCTGTCGAACCCTACTACTCGGAGGGAACAGCATATACGTCTATAACGTTGTACATCCTAATCTAAGGCAACCTAACATCTCGGATGCAATATTTGACAACATTCCTGGCCTGTCGAACCCTACTTCTCGGAGGGAACAGTATATACGTCTATAGCGTCATATATCCTAACCTAAGGCAACCTAACATCTCGGATGTAACATTTGACAACATTCCAGGCGTGTCGGTCCCTACGTCTCGGTGGTAACATTACGTGCGTCTATAACGTTATATATGCTAACCTAAGGCAACCTGACATCTCGGATGCAATATTTGACAACATTCCTCGCCTGTCGAACCCTACTACTCGGAGGGAACAGCATATACGTCTATAACGTTGTACATCCTAATCTAAGGCAACCTGACATCTCGGATGTATTATTCTACAACATTCCAGGCGTGTCGGACCCTACTTCTCGGTGGTAACATTATATGCGTCTATAACGTTGTATATCCTAATCTGAGGCAACCTAACATCTCGGATGTAACATTTGACAACATTCCAGGCGTGTCGGTCCCTACGTCTCGGTGGTAACATTACATGCGTCTATAACGGTATATATCGTAATCTAAGGCAACCTAACATCTCGGATGCAATATTTGACAACATTCCTGGCCTGTCGAACCCTATTTCTCGGAGGGAACAGTATATACGTCTATAACGTTGTACATCCTATTCTAAGGCAACCTAACATTTCGGATGCAATATTTGACAACATTCCTGGCCTGTCGAACCCTACTTCTCGGAGGGAACAGTATATACGTCTATAGCGTCATATATCCTAACCTAAGGCAACCTAACATCTCGGATGTAACATTTGACAACATTCCAGGCGTGTCGGTCCCTACGTCTCGGTGGTAACATTACGTGCGTCTATAACGTTATATATGCTAACCTAAGGCAACCTAACATCTCGGATGTAACATTTGACAACATTCCAGGCGTGTCGGTCCCTACGTCTCGGTGGTAACATTACATGCGTCTATAACGATATATATCCTAATCTAAGGCAACCTAACAACTCGGATGTAACATTTGACAACGTTTCTAGCGTGTCGGAAGCTACTTCTCGGCGGGAACAGTATATACGTCTATAACCTCATATATCCTAACCTATGGCAACCTAACATCTCGGATGTAACATTTGACAACATTCCAGGCGTGTCGGTCCCTACGTCTCGGTGGTAACATTACATGCGTCTATAACGGTATATATCCTAATCTAAGGCAACCTAACATCTCGGATGCAATATTTGACAACATTCCTTGCCTGTCGAACTCTACTTCTCGGAGGGAACAGTATATACGTCTATAATGTTATATATCCTAACCTAAGGCAACCTGACATCTCGGATGTATTATTCTACAACATTCCAGGCGTGTCGGACCCTACTTCTCGGTGGGAACATTATATGCGTCTATAACGTTGTATATCCTAATCTGAGGCAACCTAACATCTCGGATGTAACATTTGACAACATTCCAGGCGTGTCGGTCCCTACGTCTCGGTGGTAACATTACATGCGTCTATAACGGTATATATCCTAATCTAAGGCAACCTAACATCTCGGATGCAAGATTTGACAACATTCCTGGCCTGTCGAACCCTACTTCTCGGAGGGAACAGTATATACGTCTATAGCGTCATATATCCTAACCTAAGGCAACCTAACATCTCGGATGTAACATTTGACAACATTCCAGGCGTGTCGGTCCCTACGTCTCGGTGGTAACATTACGTGCGTCTATAACGTTATATATGCTAACCTAAGGCAACCTAACATCTCGGATGCAATATTTGACAACATTCCGTGCCTGTCGAACCCTACTTCTCGGAGGGAACAGCATATACGTCTAAAACGTCATATATCCTAACCTAAGGCAACCTAACATCTCGAATGTAACATTTGACAACATGCCAGGCGTGTCGGTCCCTACGTCTCGGTGGTAACATTACATGCGTCTATAACGGTATATATCGTAATCTAAGGCAACCTAACATCTCGGATGCAATATTTGACAACATTCCTGGCCTGTCGAACCCTACTTCCCGGAGGGAACAGTATATACGTCTATAACGTTATATATCCTAACCTAAGGCAACCTAACATCTCGGATGTAACATTTGACAACATTCCAAACGTGTCGGTCCCTACGTCTCGGTGGTAACATTACATGCGTCTATAACGTTATATATCCTAACCTAAGGCAACCTAACAACTCGGATGTAACATTTGACAACATTTCTAGCGTGTCGGACCCTACTTCTCGGAGGGAACAGCATATACGTCTATAACGTCATATATTCTAACCTAAGGCAACCTAACCTCTCGGATGTAACATTTGACAACATTCCAAGCGTGTCGGTCCCCACGTCTGGGTGGTAACATTACATGCGTCTATAACGGCATATATCCTAATTTAAGGCAACCTAACATCTCGGATGCAATATTTGACAACATTCCTGGCCTGTCGAACCCTACTTCTCGGAGGGAACAGTATATACGTCTATAGCGTCATATATCCTAACCTAAGGCAACCTAACATCTCGGATGTAACATTTGACAACATTCCAGGCGTGTCGGTCCCTACGTCTCGGTGGTAACATTACGTGCGTCTATAACGTTATATATGCTAACCTAAGGCAACCTGACATCTCGGATGCAATATTTGACAACATTCCTCGCCTGTCGAACCCTACTACTCGGAGGGAACAGCATATACGTCTATAACGTTGTACATCCTAATCTAAGGCAACCTAACATCTCGGATGCAATATTTGACAACATTCCTGGCCTGTCGAACCCTACTTCTCGGAGGGAACAGTATATACGTCTATAGCGTCATATATCCTAACCTAAGGCAACCTAACATCTCGGATGTAACATTTGACAACATTCCAGGCGTGTCGGTCCCTACGTCTCGGTGGTAACATTACATGCGTCTATAACGGTATATATCCTAATCTAAGGCAACCTAACTTCTCGGATGTAACATTTGACAACATTCCAAACGTGTCGGTCCCTACGTCTCGGTGGTAACATTACATGCGTCTATAACGTTATATATCCTAACCTAAGGCAACCTAACAACTCGTATGTAACATTTGACAACATTTCTAGCGTGTCGGACCCTACTTCTCGGAGGGAACAGCATATACGTCTATAACGTCATATATTCTAACCTAAGGCAACCTAACCTCTCGGATGTAACATTTGACAACATTCCAAGCGTGTCGGTCCCCACGTCTGGGTGGTAACATTACATGCGTCTATAACGGTATATAGCCTAATTTAAGGCAACCTAACATCTCGGATGCAATATTTGACAACATTCCTGGCCTGTCGAACCCTACGTCTCGGTGGTAACATTACGTGCGTCTATAACGTTATATATGCTAAACTAAGGCAACCTAACATCTCGGATGTAACATTTGACAACATTCCAGGCGTGTCGGTCCCTACGTCTCGGTGGTAACATTACATGCGTCTATAACGGTATATATCCTTATCTAAGGCAACCTAACAACTCGGATGTAACATTTGACAACATTTCTAGCGTGTCGGAAGCTACTTCTCGGCGGGAACAGTATATACGTCTATAACGTCATATATCCTAACCTATGGCAACCTAACATCTCGGATGTAACATTTGACAACATTCCAGGCGTGTCGGTCCCTACGTCTCGGTGGTAACATTACATGCGTCTATAACGGTATATATCCTAATCTAAGGCAACCTAACATCTCGGATGCAATATTTGACAACATTCCTTGCCTGTCGAACTCTACTTCTCGGAGGGAACAGTATATACGTCTATAATGTTATATATCCTAACCTAAGGCAACCTGACATCTCGGATGTATTATTCTACAACATTCCAGGCGTGTCGGACCCTACTTCTCGGTGGGAACATTATATGCGTCTATAACGTTGTATATCCTAATCTGAGGCAACCTAACATCTCGGATGTAACATTTGACAACATTCCAGGCGTGTCGGTCCCTACGTCTCGGTGGTAACATTACATGCGTCTATAACGGTATATATCGTAATCTAAGGCAACCTAACATCTCGGATGCAATATTTGACAACATTCCTGGCCTGTCGAACCCTATTTCTCGGAGGGAACAGTATATACGTCTATAACGTTGTACATCCTATTCTAAGGCAACCTAACATCTCGGATGCAATATTTGACAACATTCCTGGCCTGTCGAACCCTACTTCTCGGAGGGAACAGTATATACGTCTATAGCGTCATATATCCTAACCTAAGGCAACCTAACATCTCGGATGTAACATTTGACAACATTCCAGGCGTGTCGGTCCCTACGTCTCGGTGGTAACATTACGTGCGTCTATAACGTTATATATGCTAACCTAAGGCAACCTCACATCTCGGATGTAACATTTGACAACATTCCAGGCGTGTCGGTCCCTACGTCTCGGTGGTAACATTACATGCGTCTATAACGGTATATATCCTAATCTAAGGCAACCTAACAACTCGGATGTAACATTTGACAACGTTTCTAGCGTGTCGGAAGCTACTTCTCGGCGGGAACAGTATATACGTCTATAACCTCATATATCCTAACCTATGGCAACCTAACATCTCGGATGTAACATTTGACAACATTCCAGGCGTGTCGGTCCCTACGTCTCGGTGGTAACATTACATGCGTCTATAACGGTATATATCCTAATCTAAGGCAACCTAACATCTCGGATGCAATATCTGACAACATTCCTTGCCTGTCCAACCCTACTTCTCGGAGGGAACAGTATATACGTCTATAATGTTATATATCCTAACCTAAGGCAACCTGACATCTCGGATGTATTATTCTACAACATTCCAGGCGTGTCGGACCCTACTTCTCGGTGGGAACATTATATGCGTCTATAACGTTGTATATCCTAATCTGAGGCAACCTAACATCTCGGATGTAACATTTGACAACATTCCAGGCGTGTCGGTCCCTACGTCTCGGTGGTAACATCACATGCGTCTATAACGGTATATATCCTAATCTAAGGCAAGCTAACATCTCGGATGCAATATTTGACAACATTCCTCGCCTGTCGAACCCTACTACTCGGAGGGAACAGCATATACCTCTATAACGTTGTACATCCTAATCTAAGGCAACCTAACATCTCGGATGCAATATTTGACAACATTCCTGGCCTGTCGAACCCTACTTCTCGGAGGGAACAGTATATACGTCTATAGCGTCATATATCCTAACCTAAGGCAACCTAACATCTCGGATGTAACATTTGACAACATTCCAGGCGTGTCGGTCCCTACGTCTCGGTGGTAACATTACGTGCGTCTATAACGTTATATATGCTAACCTAAGGCAACCTAACATCTCGGATGCAATATTTGACAACATTCCTTGCCTGTCGAACCCTACTTCTCGGAGGGAACAGCATATACGTCTATAACGTCATATATCCTAACCTAAGGCAACCTAACATCTCGGATGTAACATTTGACAACATTCCTGGCCTGTCGAACCCTACTTCTCGGAGGGAACAGTATATACGTCTATAGCGTCATATATCCTAACCTAAGGCAACCTAACATCTCGGATGTAACATTTGACAACATTCCAGGCGTGTCGGTCCCTACGTCTCGGTGGTAACATTACGTGCGTCTATAACGTTATATATGCTAACCTAAGGCAACCTAACATCTCGGATGCAATATTTGACAACATTCCTTGCCTGTCGAACCCTACTTCTCGGAGGGAACAGCATATACGTCTATAACGTCATATATCCTAACCTAAGGCAACCTAACATCTCGGATGTAACATTTGACAACATTCCAGGCGTGTCGGTCCCTACGTCTCGGTGGTAACATTACATGCGTCTATGACGGTATATATCCTAATCTAAGGCAACCTAACATCTCGGATGCAATATTTGACAACATTCCTGGCCTGTCGAACCCTACTTCTCGGAGGGAACAGTATATACGTCTATAACGTTATATATCCTAACCTAAGGCAACCTACCATCTCGGATGTAACATTTGACAACATTCCAGGCGTGTCGGTCCCTACGTCTCGGTGGTAACATTACATGCGTCTATAACGGTATATATCCTAATCTAAGGCAACCTAACAACTCGGATGTAACATTTGACAACATTTCTAGCGTGTCGGACCCTACTTCTCGGCGGGAACAGTATATACGTCTATAACGTCATATATCCTAACCTATGGTAACCTAACATCTCGGATGTAACATTTGACAACATTCCAGGCGTGTCGGTCCCTACGTCTCGGTGGTAACATTACATGCGTCTATACCGTTATATATCCTAACCTAAGGCAACCTAACATCTCGGATGCAATATTTGACAACATTCCTTGCCTGTCGAACCCTACTTCTCGGAGGGAACAGCATATACGTCTATAACGTCATATATTCTAACCTAAGGCAACCTAACCTCTCGGATGTAACATTTGACAACATTCCAAGCGTGTCGGTCCCCACGTCTGGGTGGTAACATTACATGCGTCTATAACGGTATATATCCTAATCTAAGGCAACCTAACATCTCGGATGCAATATTTGACAACATTCCTGGCCTGTCGAACCCTACTTCTCGGAGGGAACAGTATATACGTCTATAATGTTATATATCCTAACCTAAGGCAACCTGACATCTCGGATGTATTATTCTACAACATTCCAGGCGTGTCGGACCCTACTTCTCGGTGGGAACATTATATGCGTCTATAACGTTGTATATCCTAATCTGAGGCAACCTAACATCTCGGATGTAACATTTGACAACATTCCAGGCGTGTCGAACCCTACTTCTCGGAGGGAACAGTATATACGTCTATAATGTTATATATCCTAACCTAAGGCAACCTGACATCTCGGATGTATTATTCTACAACATTCCAGGCGTGTCGGACCCTACTTCTCGGTGGGAACATTATATGCGTCTATAACGTTGTATATCCTAATCTGAGGCAACCTAACATCTCGGATGTAACATTTGACAACATTCCAGGCGTGTCGGTCCCTACGTCTCGGTGGTAACATTAGATGCGTCTATAACGGTATATATCCTAATCTAAGGCAACCTAACATCTCGGATGTAACATTTGACAACATTCCAGGCGTGTCGGTCCCTACGTATCGGTGGTAACATTACGTGCGTCTATAACGTTATATATGCTAACCTAAGGCAACCTAACATCTCGGATGCAATATTTGACAACATTCCTGGCCTGTCGAACCCTACTTCTCGGAGGGAACAGTATATACGTCTATAGCGTCATATATCCTAACCTAAGGCAACCTAACATCTCGGATGTAACATTTGACAACATTCCAGGCGTGTCGGTCCCTACGTATCGGTGGTAACATTACGTGCGTCTATAACGTTATATATGCTAACCTAAGGCAACCTAACATCTCGGATGCAATATTTGACAACATTCCTGGCCTGTCGAACCCTACTTCTCGGAGGGAACAGTATATACGTCTATAATGTTATATATCCTAACCTAAGGCAACCTAACATCTCGGATGTAACATTTGACAACATTCCAGGCGTGTCGGTCCCTACGTCTCGGTGGTAACATTACATGCGTCTATAACGGTATATATCCTAATCTAAGGCAACCTAACAACTCGGATGTAACATTTGACAACATTTCTAGCGTGTCGGAAGCTACTTCTCGGCGGGAACAGTATATACGTCTATAACGTCATATATCCTAACCTATGGCAACCTAACATCTCGGATGTAACATTTGACAACATTCCAGGCGTGTCGGTCCCTACGTCTCGGTGGTAACATTACATGCGTCTATAACGGTATATATCCTAATCTAAGGCAACCTAACATCTCGGATGCAATATTTGACAACATTCCTTGCCTGTCGAACCCTACTTCTCGGAGGGAACAGTATATACGTCTATAATGTTATATATCCTAACCTAAGGCAACCTGACATCTCGGATGTATTATTCTACAACATTCCAGGCGTGTCGGACCCTACTTCTCGGTGGGAACATTATATGCGTCTATAACGTTGTATATCCTAATCTGAGGCAACCTAACATCTCGGATGTAACATTTGACAACATTCCAGGCGTGTCGGTCCCTACGTCTCGGTGGTAACATTACATGCGTCTATAACGGTATATATCCTAATCTAAGGCAACCTAACATCTCGGATGCAATATTTGACAACATTCCTCGCCTGTCGAACCCTACTACTCGGAGGGAACAGCATATACCTCTATAACGTTGTACATCCTAATCTAAGGCAACCTAACATCTCGGATGCAATATTTGACAACATTCCTGGCCTGTCGAACCCTACTGCTCGGAGGGAACAGTATATACGTCTATAGCGTCATATATCCTAACCTAAGGCAACCTAACATCTCGGATGTAACATTTGACAACATTATAGGCGTGTCGGTCCCTACGTCTCGGTGGTAACATTACGTGCGTCTATAACGTTATATATCCTAACCTAAGGCAACCTAACACCTCGGATGCAATATTTGACAACATTCCTGGCCTGTCGAACCCTACTTCTCGGAGGGAACAGTATATACGTCTATAGCGTCATATATCCTAACCTAAGGCAACCTAACATCTCGGATGTAACATTTGACAACATTATAGGCGTGTCGGTCCCTACGTCTCGGTGGTAACATTACGTGCGTCTATAACGTTATATATCCTAACCTAAGGCAACCTAACACCTCGGATGCAATATTTGACAACATTCCTGGCCTGTCGAACCCTACTTCTCGGAGGGAACAGCATATACGTCTATAACGTCATATATCCTAACCTAAGGCAACCTAACATCTCGGATGTAACATTTGACAACATTCCAGGCGTGTCGGTCCCTACGTCTCGGTGGTAACATTACATGCGTCTATAACGGTATATATCCTAATCTAAGGCAACCTAACAACTCGGATGTAACATTTGACAACATTTCTAGCGTGTCGGACCCTACTTCTCGGCGGGAACAGTATATACGTCTATAACGTCATATATCCTAACCTATGGTAACCTCACATCTCGGATGTAACATTTGACAACATTCCAGGCGTGTCGGTCCCTACGTCTCGGTGGTAACATTACATGCGTCTATACCGTTATGTATCCTAACCTAAGGCAACCTAACATCTCGGATGCAATATTTGACAACATTCCTTGCCTGTCGGACCCTACTTCTCGGAGGGAACAGCATATACGTCTATAACGTCATATATTCTAACCTAAGGCAACCTAACCTCTCGGATGTAACATTTGACAACATTCCAAGCGTGTCGGTCCCCACGTCTGGGTGGTAACATTACATGCGTCTATAACGGTATATATCCTAATCTAAGGCAACCTAACATCTCGGATGCAATATTTGACAACATTCCTGGCCTGTCGAACCCTACTTCTCGGAGGGAACAGTATATACGTCTATAATGTTATATATCCTAACCTAAGGCAACCTGACATCTCGGATGTATTATTCTACAACATTCCAGGCGTGTCGGACCCTACTTCTCGGTGGGAACATTATATGCGTCTATAACGTTGTATATCCTAATCTGAGGCAACCTAACATCTCGGATGTAACATTTTACAACATTCCAGGCGTGTCGGTCCCTACGTCTCGGTGGTAACATTACATGCGTCTATAACGGTATATATCCTAATCTAAGTCAACCTAACAACTCGGATGTAACATTTGACAACATTTCTAGCGTGTCGGAAGCTACTTCTCGGCGGGAACAGTATATACGTCTATAACGTCATATATCCTAACCTATGGCAACCTAACATCTCGGATGTAACATTTGACAACATTCCAGGCGTGTCGGTCCCTACGTCTCGGTGGTAACATTACATGCGTCTATAACGGTATATATCCTAATCTAAGGCAACCTAACTTCTCGGATGTAACATTTGACAACATTCCAATCTTGTCGGTCCCTACGTCTCGGTGGTAACATTACATGCGTCTATAACGTTATATATCCTAACCTAAGGCAACCTAACAACTCGGATGTAACATTTGACAACATTTCTAGCGTGTCGGACCCTACTTCTCGGAGGGAACAGTATATACGTCTATAGCGTCATATATCCTAACCTAAGGCAACCTAACATCTCGGATGTAACATTTGACAACATTCCAGGCGTGTCGGTCCCTACGTCTCGGTGGTAACATTACATGCGTCTATAACGGTATATATCCTAATCTAAGGCAACCTAACTTCTCGGATGTAACATTTGACAACATTCCAAACGTGTCGGTCCCTACGTCTCGGTGGTAACATTACATGCGTCTATAACGTTATATATCCTAACCTAAGGCAACCTAACAACTCGTATGTAACATTTGACAACATTTCTAGCGTGTCGGACCCTACTTCTCGGAGGGAACAGCATATACGTCTATAACGTCATATATTCTAACCTAAGGCAACCTAACCTCTCGGATGTAACATTTGACAACATTCCAAGCGTGTCGGTCCCCACGTCTGGGTGGTAACATTACATGCGTCTATAACGGTATATATCCTAATTTAAGGCAACCTAACATCTCGGATGCAATATTTGACAACATTCCTGGCCTGTCGAACCCTACGTCTCGGTGGTAACATTACGTGCGTCTATAACGTTATATATGCTAACCTAAGGCAACCTAACATCTCGGATGTAACATTTGACAACATTCCAGGCGTGTCGGTCCCTACGTCTCGGTGGTAACATTACATGCGTCTATAACGGTATATATCCTTATCTAAGGCAACCTAACATCTCGGATGTAACATTTGACAACATTCCAGGCGTGTCGGTCCCTACGTCTCGGTGGTAACATTACGTGCGTCTATAACGTTATATATGCTAACCTAAGGCAACCTAACATCTCGGATGCAATATTTGACAACATTCCGTGCCTGTCGAACCCTACTTCTCGGAGGGAACAGCATATACGTCTATAACGTCATATATCCTAACCTAAGGCAACCTAACATCTCGGATGTAACATTTGACAACATTCCAGGCGTGTCGGTCCCTACGTCTCGGTGGTAACATTACATGCGTCTATAACGGTATATATCGTAATCTAAGGCAACCTAACATCTCGGATGCAATATTTAACAACATTCCTGGCCTGTCGAACCCTACTTCTCGGAGGGAACAGTATATACGTCTATAACGTTATATATCCTAACCTAAGGCAACCTAACATCTCGGATGTAACATTTGACAACATTCCAGGCGTGTCGGTCCCTACGTCTCGGTGGTAACATTACATGCGTCTATAACGGTATATATCCTAATCTAAGGCAACCTAACTTCTCGGATGTAACATTTGACAACATTCCAAACGTATCGGTCCCTACGTCTCGGTGGTAACATTACATGCGTCTATAACGTTATATATCCTAACCTAAGGCAACCTAACAACTCGGATGTAACATTTGACAACATTTCTAGCGTGTCGGACCCTACTTCTCGGAGGGAACAGCATATACGTCTATAACGTCATATATTCTAACCTAAGGCAACCTAACCTCACGGATGTAACATTTGACAACATTCCAAGCGTGTCGGTCCCCACGTCTGGGTGGTAACATTACATGCGTCTATAACGGTATATATCCTAATTTAAGGCAACCTAACATCTCGGATGCAATATTTGACAACATTCCTGGCCTGTCGAACCCTACGTCTCGGTGGTAGCATTACGTGCGTCTATAACGTTATATATGCTAACCTAAGGCAACCTAACATCTCGGATGTAACATTTGACAACATTGCAGGCGTGTCGGTCCCTACGTCTCGGTGGTAACATTACATGCGTCTATAACGGTATATATCCTTATCTAAGGCAACCTAACAACTCGGATGTAACATTTGACAACATTTCTAGCGTGTCGGAAGCTACTTCTCGGCGGGAACAGTATATACGTCTATAACGTCATATATCCTAACCTATGGCAACCTAACATCTCGGATGTAACATTTGACAACATTCCAGGCGTGTCGGTCCCTACGTCTCGGTGGTAACATTACATGCGTCTATAACGGTATATATCCTAATCTAAGGCAACCTAACATCTCGGATGCAATATTTGACAACATTCCTTGCCTGTCGAACACTACTTCTCGGAGGGAACAGCATATACGTCTATAACGTTATATATCCTAACCTAAGGCAACCTGACATCTCGTATGTATTATTCTACAACATTCCAGGCGTGTCGGACCCTACTTCTCGGTGGGAACATTATATGCGTCTATAACGTTGTATATCCTAATCTGAGGCAACCTAACATCTCGGATGTAACATTTGACAACATTCCAGGCGTGTCGGTCCCTACGTCTCGGTGGTAACATTACATGCGTCTATAACGGTATATATCCTTATCTAAGGCAACCTAACAACTCGGATGTAACATTTGACAACATTTCTAGCGTGTCGGAAGCTACTTCTCGGCGGGAACAGTATATACGTCTATAACGTCATATATCCTAACCTATGGCAACCTAACATCTCGGATGTAACATTTGACAACATTCCAGGCGTGTCGGTCCCTACGTCTCGGTGGTAACATTACATGCGTCTATAACGGTATATATCCTAACCTAAGGCAACCTAACATCTCGGATGTAACATTTGACAACATTCCAGGCGTGTCGGTCCCTACGTCTCGGTGGTAACATTACGTGCGTCTATAACGTTATATATGCTAACCTAAGGCAACCTAACATCTCGGATGCAATACTTGACAACATTCCGTGCCTGTCGAACCCTACTTCTCGGAGGGAACAGCATATACGTCTATAACGTCATATATTCTAACCTAAGGCAACCTAACCTCTCGGATGTAACATTTGACAACATTCCAAGCGTGTCGGTCCCCACGTCTGGGTGGTAACATTACATGCGTCTATAACGGTATATATCCTAATTTAAGGCAACCTAACATCTCGGATGCAATATTTGACAACATTCCTGGCCTGTCGAACCCTACGTCTCGGTGGTAACATTACGTGCGTCTATAACGTTATATATGCTAACCTAAGGCAACCTAACATCTCGGATGTAACATTTGACAACATTCCAGGCGTGTCGGTCCCTACGTCTCGGTGGTAACATTACATGCGTCTATAACGGTATATATCCTTATCTAAGGCAACCTAACATCTCGGATGTAACATTTGACAACATTCCAGGCGTGTCGGTCCCTACGTCTCGGTGGTAACATTACGTGCGTCTATAACGTTATATATGCTAACCTAAGGCAACCTAACATCTCGGATGCAATATTTGACAACATTCCGTGCCTGTCGAACCCTACTTCTCGGAGGGAACAGCATATACGTCTATAACGTCATATATCCTAACCTAAGGCAACCTAACATCTCGGATGTAACATTTGACAACATTCCAGGCGTGTCGGTCCCTACGTCTCGGTGGTAACATTACATGCGTCTATAACGGTATATATCGTAATCTAAGGCAACCTAACATCTCGGATGCAATATTTAACAACATTCCTGGCCTGTCGGTCCCTACGTCTCGGTGGTAACATTACATGCGTCTATAACGGTATATATCCTAATCTAAGGCAACCTAACTTCTCGGATGTAACATTTGACAACATTCCAAACGTGTCGGTCCCTACGTCTCGGTGGTAACATTACATGCGTCTATAACGTTATATATCCTAACCTAAGGCAACCTAACAACTCGTATGTAACATTTGACAACATTTCTAGCGTGTCGGACCCTACTTCTCGGAGGGAACAGCATATACGTCTATAACGTCATATATTCTAACCTAAGGCAACCTAACCTCTCGGATGTAACATTTGACAACATTCCAAGCGTGTCGGTCCCCACGTCTGGGTGGTAACATTACATGCGTCTATAACGGTATATATCCTAATTTAAGGCAACCTAACATCTCGGATGCAATATTTGACAACATTCCTGGCCTGTCGAACCCTACGTCTCGGTGGTAACATTACGTGCGTCTATAACGTTATATATGCTAACCTAAGGCAACCTAACATCTCGGATGTAACATTTGACAACATTCCAGGCGTGTCGGTCCCTACGTCTCGGTGGTAACATTACATGCGTCTATAACGGTATATATCCTTATCTAAGGCAACCTAACATCTCGGATGTAACATTTGACAACATTCCAGGCGTGTCGGTCCCTACGTCTCGGTGGTAACATTACGTGCGTCTATAACGTTATATATGCTAACCTAAGGCAACCTAACATCTCGGATGCAATATTTGACAACATTCCGTGCCTGTCGAACCCTACTTCTCGGAGGGAACAGCATATACGTCTATAACGTCATATATCCTAACCTAAGGCAACCTAACATCTCGGATGTAACATTTGACAACATTCCAGGCGTGTCGGTCCCTACGTCTCGGTGGTAACATTACATGCGTCTATAACGGTATATATCCTAATCTAAGGCAACCTAACTTCTCGGATGTAACATTTGACAACATTCCAAACGTGTCGGTCCCTACGTCTCGGTGGTAACATTACATGCGTCTATAACGTTATATATCCTAACCTAAGGCAACCTAACAACTCGTATGTAACATTTGACAACATTCCAGGCGTGTCGGACCCTACTTCTCGGAGGGAACAGCATATACGTCTATAACGTCATATATTCTAACCTAAGGCAACCTAACCTCTCGGATGTAACATTTGACAACATTCCAAGCGTGCCGGTCCCCACGTCTGGGTGGTAACATTACATGCGTCTATAACGGTATATATCCTAATTTAAGGCAACCTAACATCTCGGATGCAATATTTGACAACATTCCTGGCCTGTCGAACCCTACGTCTCGGTGGTAGCATTACGTGCGTCTATAACGTTATATATGCTAACCTAAGGCAACCTAACATCTCGGATGTAACATTTGACAACATTGCAGGCGTGTCGGTCCCTACGTCTCGGTGGTAACATTACATGCGTCTATAACGGTATATATCCTTATCTAAGGCAACCTAACAACTCGGATGTAACATTTGACAACATTTCTAGCGTGTCGGAAGCTACTTCTCGGCGGGAACAGTATATACGTCTATAACGTCATATATCCTAACCTATGGCAACCTAACATCTCGGATGTAACATTTGACAACATTCCAGGCGTGTCGGTCCCTACGTCTCGGTGGTAACATTACATGCGTCTATAACGGTATATATCCTAATCTAAGGCAACCTAACATCTCGGATGCAATATTTGACAACATTCCTTGCCTGTCGAACACTACTTCTCGGAGGGAACAGCATATACGTCTATAACGTTATATATCCTAACCTAAGGCAACCTGACATCTCGTATGTATTATTCTACAACATTCCAGGCGTGTCGGACCCTACTTCTCGGTGGGAACATTATATGCGTCTATAACGTTGTATATCCTAATCTGAGGCAACCTAACATCTCGGATGTAACATTTGACAACATTCCAGGCGTGTCGGTCCCTACGTCTCGGTGGTAACATTACATGCGTCTATAACGGTATATATCCTTATCTAAGGCAACCTAACAACTCGGATGTAACATTTGACAACATTTCTAGCGTGTCGGAAGCTACTTCTCGGCGGGAACAGTATATACGTCTATAACGTCATATATCCTAACCTATGGCAACCTAACATCTCGGATGTAACATTTGACAACATTCCAGGCGTGTCGGTCCCTACGTCTCGGTGGTAACATTACATGCGTCTATAACGGTATATATCCTAACCTAAGGCAACCTAACATCTCGGATGTAACATTTGACAACATTCCAGGCGTGTCGGTCCCTACGTCTCGGTGGTAACATTACGTGCGTCTATAACGTTATATATGCTAACCTAAGGCAACCTAACATCTCGGATGCAATACTTGACAACATTCCGTGCCTGTCGAACCCTACTTCTCGGAGGGAACAGCGTATACGTCTATAACGTCATATATCCTAACCTAAGGCAACCTAACATCTCGGATGTAACATTTGACAACATGCCAGGCGTGTCGGTCCCTACGTCTCGGTGGTAACATTACATGCGTCTATAACGGTATATATCGTAATCTAAGGCAACCTAACATCTCGGATGCAATATTTGACAACATTCCTGGCCTGTCGAACCCTACTTCCCGGAGGGAACAGTATATACGTCTATAACGTTATATATCCTAACCTAAGGCAACCTAACATCTCGGATGTAACATTTGACAACATTCCAAACGTGTCGGTCCCTACGTCTCGGTGGTAACATTACATGCGTCTATAACGTTATATATCCTAACCTAAGGCAACCTAACAACTCGGATGTAACATTTGACAACATTTCTAGCGTGTCGGACCCTACTTCTCGGAGGGAACAGCATATACGTCTATAACGTCATATATTCTAACCTAAGGCAACCTAACCTCTCGGATGTAACATTTGACAACATTCCAAGCGTGTCGGTCCCCACGTCTGGGTGGTAACATTACATGCGTCTATAACGGTATATATCCTAATTTAAGGCAACCTAACATCTCGGATGCAATATTTGACAACATTCCTGGCCTGTCGAACCCTACGTCTCGGTGGTAACATTACATGCGTCTATAACGGTATATATCGTAATCTAAGGCAACCTAACATCTCGGATGCAATATTTGACAACTTTCCTCGCCTGTCGAACCCTACTACTCGGAGGGAACAGCATATACGTCTATAACGTTGTACATCCTAATCTAAGGCAACCTAACATCTCGGATGCAATATTTGACAACATTCCTGGCCTGTCGAACCCTACTTCTCGGAGGGAACAGTGTATACGGCTATAGCGTCATATATCCTAACCTAAGGCAACCTAACATCTCGGATGTAACATTTGACAACATTCCAGGCGTGTCGGTCCCTACGTCTCGGTGGTAACATTACGTGCGTCTATAACGTTATATATGCTAACCTAAGGCAACCTGACACCTCGGATGCAATATTTGACAACATTCCTCGCCTGTCGAACCCTACTACTCGGAGGGAACAGCATATACGTCTATAACGTTGTACATCCTAATCTAAGGCAACCTAACATCTCGGATGCAATATTTGACAACATTCCTGGCCTGTCGAACCCTACTTCTCGGAGGGAACAGTATATACGTCTATAGCGTCATATATCCTAACCTAAGGCAACCTAACATCTCGGATGTAACATTTGACAACATTCCAGGCGTGTCGGTCCCTACGTCTCGGTGGTAACATTACATGCGTCTATAACGGTATATATCCTAATCTAAGGCAACCTAACTTCTCGGATGTAACATTTGACAACATTCCAAACGTGTCGGTCCCTACGTCTCGGTGGTAACATTACATGCGTCTATAACGTTATATATCCTAACCTAAGGCAACCTAACAACTCGTATGTAACATTTGACAACATTCCAGGCGTGTCGGACCCTACTTCTCGGAGGGAACAGCATATACGTCTATAACGTCATATATTCTAACCTAAGGCAACCTAACCTCTCGGATGTAACATTTGACAACATTCCAAGCGTGCCGGTCCCCACGTCTGGGTGGTAACATTACATGCGTCTATAACGGTATATATCCTAATTTAAGGCAACCTAACATCTCGGATGCAATATTTGACAACATTCCTGGCCTGTCGAACCCTACGTCTCGGTGGTAACATTACGTGCGTCTATAACGTTATATATGCTAACCTAAGGCAACCTAACATCTCGGATGTAACATTTGACAACATTCCAGGCGTGTCGGTCCCTACGTCTCGGTGGTAACATTACATGCGTCTATAACGGTATATATCCTTATCTAAGGCAACCTAACAACTCGGATGTAACATTTGACAACATTTCTAGCGTGTCGGAAGCTACTTCGCGGCGGGAACAGTATATACGTCTATAACGTCATATATCCTAACCTATGGCAACCTAACATCTCGGATGTAACATTTGACAACATTCCAGGCGTGTCGGTCCCTACGTCTCGGTGGTAACATTACATGCGTCTATAACGGTATATATCCTAATCTAAGGCAACCTAACATCTCGGATGCAATATTTGACAACATTCCTTGCCTGTCGAACTCTACTTCTCGGAGGGAACAGTATATACGTCTATAATGTTATATATCCTAACCTAAGGCAACCTGACATCTCGGATGTATTATTCTACAACATTCCAGGCGTGTCGGACCCTACTTCTCGGTGGGAACATTATATGCGTCTATAACGTTGTATATCCTAATCTGAGGCAACCTAACATCTCGGATGTAACATTTGACAACATTCCAGTCGTGTCGGTCCCTACGTCTCGGTGGTAACATTACATGCGTCTATAACGGTATATATCGTAATCTAAGGCAACCTAACATCTCGGATGCAATATTTGACAACATTCCTGGCCTGTCGAACCCTATTTCTCGGAGGGAACAGTATATACGTCTATAACGTTGTACATCCTATTCTAAGGCAACCTAACATCTCGGATGCAATATTTGACAACATTCCTGGCCTGTCGAACCCTACTTCTCGGAGGGAACAGTATATACGTCTATAGCGTCATATATCCTAACCTAAGGCAACCTAACATCTCGGATGTAACATTTGACAACATTCCAGGCGTGTCGGTCCCTACGTCTCGGTGGTAACATTACGTGCGTCTATAACGTTATATATGCTAACCTAAGGCAACCTAACATCTCGGATGTAACATTTGACAACATTCCAGGCGTGTCGGTCCCTACGTCTCGGTGGTAACATTACATGCGTCTATAACGGTATATATCCTAATCTAAGGCAACCTAACAACTCGGATGTAACATTTGACAACGTTTCTAGCGTGTCGAAAGCTACTTCTCGGCGGGAACAGTATATACGTCTATAACCTCATATATCCTAACCTATGGCAACCTAACATCTCGGATGTAACATTTGACAACATTCCAGGCGTGTCGGTCCCTACGTCTCGGTGGTAACATCACATGCGTCTATAACGGTATATATCCTAATCTAAGGCAACCTAACATCTCGGATGCAATATTTGACAACATTCCTCGCCTGTCGAACCCTACTACTCGGAGGGAACAGCATATACCTCTATAACGTTGTACATCCTAATCTAAGGCAACCTAACATCTCGGATGCAATATTTGACAACATTCCTGGCCTGTCGAACCCTACTTCTCGGAGGGAACAGTATATACGTCTATAGCGTCATATATCCTAACCTAAGGCAACCTAACATCTCGGATGTAACATTTGACAACATTCCAGGCGTGTCGGTCCCTACGTCTCGGTGGTAACATTACGTGCGTCTATAACGTTATATATGCTAACCTAAGGCAACCTAACATCTCGGATGCAATATTTGACAACATTCCTTGCCTGTCGAACCCTACTTCTCGGAGGGAACAGCATATACGTCTATAACGTCATATATCCTAACCTAAGGCAACCTAACATCTCGGATGTAACATTTGACAACATTCCAGGCGTGTCGGTCCCTACGTCTCGGTGGTAACATTACATGCGTCTATAACGGTATATATCCTAATCTAAGGCAACCTAACATCTCGGATGCAATATTTGACAACATTCCTGGCCTGTCGAACCCTACTTCTCGGAGGGAACAGTATATACGTCTATAACGTTATATATCCTAACCTAAGGCAACCTAACATCTCGGATGTAACATTTGACAACATTCCAGGCGTGTCGGTCCCTACGTCTCGGTGGTAACATTACATGCGTCTATAACGGTATATATCCTAACCTAAAGCAACCTGACATCTCGGATGTATTATTCTACAACATTCCAGGCGTGTCGGACCCTACTTCTCGGTGGGAACATTATATGCGTCTATAACGTTGTATATCCTAATCTGAGGCAACCTAACATCTCGGATGTAACATTTGACTACATTCCAGGCGTGTCGGTACCTACGTCTCGGTGGTAACATTACGTGCGTCTATAACGTTATATATGCTAACCTAAGGCAACCTAACATCTCGGATGCAATATTTGACAACATTCCTTGCCTGTTGAACCCTACTTCTCGGAGGGAACAGCATATACGTCTATAACGTCATATATCCTAACCTTAGGCAACCTAACATCTGGGATGTAACATTTGACAACATTCCAGGCGTGTCGGTCCCTACGTCTCGGTGGTAACATTACATGCGTCTATAACGGTATATATCCTAATCTAAGGCAACCTAACTTCTCGGATGTAACATTTGACAACATTCCAACCTTGTCGGTCCCTACGTCTCGGTGGTAACATTACATGCGTCTATAACGTTATATATCCTAACCTAAGGCAACCTAACAACTCGGATGTAACATTTGACAACATTTCTAGCGTGTCGGACCCTACTTCTCGGCGGGAACAGTATATACGTCTATAACGTCATATATCCTAACCTATGGCAACCTAACATCTCGGATGTAACATTTGACAACATTCCAGGCGTGTCGGTCCCCACGTCTCGGTGGTAACATTACATGCGTCTATAACGGTATATATCCTAATCTAAAGCAACCTAACATCTCGGATGCAATATTTGACAACATTCCTTGCCTGTCGAACCCTACTACTCGGAGGGAACAGCATATACGTCTATGACGTTGTACATCCTAATCTAAGGCAACCTAACATCTCGGATGCAATATTTGACAACATTCCTGGCCTGTCGAACCCTACTTCTCGGAGGGAACAGTATATACGTCTATAGCGTCATATATCCTAACCTAAGGCAACCTAACATCTCGGATGTAACATTTGACAACATTCCATGCGTGTCGGTCCCTACGTCTCGGTGGTAACATTACGTGCGTCTATAACGTTATATATGCTAACCTAAGGCAACCTAACATCTCGGATGCAATATTTGACAACATTCCTGGCCTGTCGAACCCTACTTCTCGGAGGGAACAGCATATACGTCTATAACGTCATATATCCTAACCTAAGGCAACCTAACATCTCGGATGTAACATTTGACAACATTCCATGCGTGTCGGTCCCTACGTCTCGGTGATAACATTACATGCGTCTATAACGGTATATTTCCTAATCTAAGGCAACCTAACATCTCGGATGCAATATTTGACAACATTCCTGGCCTGTCGAACCCTACTTCTCGGAGGGAACAGTATATACGTCTATAACGTTGTATATCCTAGCCTAAGGCAACCTAAAATCTCGGATCTAACATTTGACAACATTCCAGGCGTGTCGGTCCCTACGTCTCGGTGGTAACATTACATGCGTTTATAACGGTATATATCCTAATCTTAGGCAACCTAACATCTCGGATGTAACATTTTACCACATTCCAGGCGTGTCGGACCCTACTTCTCGGTGGGAACATTATATGCGTCTATAACGTTGTATATCCTAATCTGAGGCAACCTAACATCTCGGATGTAACATTTGACAACATTCCCGGCGTGTCGGTCCCTACGTCTCGGTGATAACATTACATGCGTCTATACCGTTATATATCCTAACCTAAGACAACCTAACATCTCGGATGCAATATTTGACAACATTCCTGGCCTGTCGAACCCTACTTCTCGGAGGGAACAGTATATACGTCTATAGCGTCATATATCCTAACCTTAGGCAACCTAACATCTGGGATGTAACATTTGACAACATTCCAGGCGTGTCGGTCCCTACGTCTCGGTGATAACATTACATGCGTCTATAACGGTATATATCCTAATCTAAGGCAACCTAACATCTCGGATGCAATATTTGACAACATTCCTGGCCTGTCGAACCCTACTTCTCGGAGGGAACAGTATATACGTCTATAATGTTATATATCCTAACCTAAGGCAACCTGACATCTCGGATGTATTATTCTACAACATTCCAGGCGTGTCGGACCCTACTTCTCGGTGGGAACATTATATGCGTCTATAACGTTGTATATCCTAATCTGAGGCAACCTAACATCTCGGATGTAACATTTGACAACATTCCAGGCGTGTCGGTCCCTACGTCTCGGTGGTAACATTACATGCGTCTATAACGGTATATATCCTAATCTAAGGCAACCTAACATCTCGGATGCAATATTTGACAACATTCCTCGCCTGTCGAACCCTACTACTCGGAGGGAACAGCATATACGTCTATAACGTTGTACATCCTAATCTAAGGCATCCTAACATCTCGGATGCAATATTTGACAACATTCCTGGCCTGTCGAACCCTACTTCTCGGAGGGAACAGTATATACGTCTATAGCGTCATATATCCTAACCTAAGGCAACCTAACACCTCGGATGTAACATTTGACAACATTCCAGGCGTGTCGGTCCCTACGTCTCGGTGGTAACATTACGTGCGTCTATAACGTTATATATGCTAACCTAAGGCAACCTAACATCTCGGATGCAATATTTGACAACATTCCTGGCCTGTCGAACCCTACTTCTCGGAGGGAACAGCATATACGTCTATAACGTTATATATCCTAACCTAAGGCAACCTAACATCTCGGATGTAACATTTGACAACATTCCATGCGTGTCGGTCCCTACGTCTCGGTGATAACATTACATGCGTCTATAACGGTATATTTCCTAATCTAAGGCAACCTAACATCTCGGATGCAATATTTGACAACATTCCTGGCCTGTCGAACCCTACTTCTCGTAGGGAACAGTATATACGTCTATAACGTTGTATATCCTAGCCTAAGGCAACCTAACATCTCGGATGTAACATTTGACAACATTCCAGGCGTGTCGGTCCCTACGTCTCGGTGGTAACATTACATGCGTCTATAACGTTATATATCCTAACCTAAGGCAACCTAACATCTCGGATGCAACATTTGACAACATTCCTGGCCTGTCGAACCCTACTTCTCGGAGGGAACAGCATATACGTCTATAACGTCATATATCCTAACCTAAGGCAACCTAACATCTCGGATGTAACATTTGACAACATTCCATGCGTGTCGGTCCCTACGTCTCGGTGATAACATTACATGCGTCTATAACGGTATATTTCCTAATCTAAGGCAACCTAACATCTCGGATGCAATATTTGACAACATTCCTGGCCTGTCGAACCCTACTTCTCGGAGGGAACAGTATATACGTCTATAATGTTATATATCCTAACCTAAGGCAACCTGACATCTCGGATGTATTAGTCTACAACATTCCAGGCGTGTCGGACCCTACTTCTCGGTGGGAACATTATATGCGTCTATAACGTTGTATATCCTAATCTGAGGCAACCTAACATCTCGGATGTAACATTTGACAACATTCCAGGCGTGTCGGTCCCTACGTCTCGGTGGTAACATTACATGCGTCTATACCGTTATATATCCTAACCTAAGACAACCTAACATCTCGGATGCAATATTTGACAACATTCCTGGCCTGTCGAACCCTACTTCTCGGAGGGAACAGTATATACGTCTATAGCGTCATATATCCTAACCTTAGGCAACCTAACATCTGGGATGTAACATTTGACAACATTCCAGGCGTGTCGGTCCCTACGTCTCGGTGGTAACATTACATGCGTCTATAACGGTATATATCCTAATCTAAGGCAACCTAACTTCTCGGATGCAATATTTGACAACATTCCTCGCCTGTCGAACCCTACTACTCGGAGGGAACAGCATATACGTCTATAACGTTGTACATCCTAATCTAAGGCATCCTAACATCTCGGATGCAATATTTGACAACATTCCTGGCCTGTCGAACCCTACTTCTCGGAGGGAACAGTATATACGTCTATAGCGTCATATATCCTAACCTAAGGCAACCTAACATCTCGGATGTAACATTTGACAACATTATAGGCGTGTCGGTCCCTACGTCTCGGTGGTAACATTACGTGCGTCTATAACGTTATATATCCTAACCTAAGGCAACCTAACACCTCGGATGCAATATTTGACAACATTCCTGGCCTGTCGAACCCTACTTCTCGGAGGGAACAGCATATACGTCTATAACGTCATATATCCTAACCTAAGGCAACCTAACATCTCGGATGTAACATTTGACAACATTCCAGGCGTGTCGGTCCCTACGTCTCGGTGGTAACATTACATGCGTCTATAACGGTATATATCCTAATCTAAGGCAACCTAACAACTCGGATGTAACATTTGACAACATTTCTAGCGTGTCGGAAGCTACTTCTCGGCGGGAACAGTATATACGTCTATAACGTCATATATCCTAACCTATGGCAACCTAACATCTCGGATGTAACATTTGACAACATTCCAGGCGTGTCGGTCCCTACGTCTCGGTGGTAACATTACATGCGTCTATACCGTTATATATCCTAACCTAAATCAACCTAACATCTCGGATGCAATATTTGACAACATTCCTGGCCTGTCGAACCCTACTTCTCGGAGGGAACAGTATATACGTCTATAATGTTATATATCCTAACCTAAAGCAACCTGACATCTCGGATGTATTATTCTACAACATTCCAGGCGTGTCGGACCCTACTTCTCGGTGGGAACATTATATGCGTCTATAACGTTGTATATCCTAATCTGAGGCAACCTAACATCTCGGATGTAACATTTGACTACATTCCAGGCGTGTCGGTACCTACATCTCGGTGGTAACATTACGTGCGTCTATAACGTTATATATGCTAACCTAAGGCAACCTAACATCTCGGATGCAATATTTGACAACATTCCTTGCCTGTTGAACCCTACTTCTCGGAGGGAACAGCATATACGTCTATAACGTCATATATCCTAACCTTAGGCAACCTAACATCTGGGATGTAACATTTGACAACATTCCAGGCGTGTCGGTCCCTACGTCTCGGTGGTAACATTACATGCGTCTATAACGGTATATATCCTAATCTAAGGCAACCTAACTTCTCGGATGTAACATTTGACAACATTCCAACCTTGTCGGTCCCTACGTCTCGGTGGTAACATTACATGCGTCTATAACGTTATATATCCTAACCTAAGGCAACCTAACAACTCGGATGTAACATTTGACAACATTTCTAGCGTGTCGGACCCTACTTCTCGGCGGGAACAGTATATACGTCTATAACGTCATATATCCTAACCTATGGCAACCTAACATCTCGGATGTAACATTTGACAACATTCCAGGCGTGTCGGTCCCCACGTCTCGGTGGTAACATTACATGCGTCTATAACGGTATATATCCTAATCTAAAGCAACCTAACATCTCGGATGCAATATTTGACAACATTCCTTGCCTGTCGAACCCTACTACTCGGAGGGAACAGCATATACGTCTATGACGTTGTACATCCTAATCTAAGGCAACCTAACATCTCGGATGCAATATTTGACAACATTCCTGGCCTGTCGAACCCTACTTCTCGGAGGGAACAGTATATACGTCTATAGCGTCATATATCCTAACCTAAGGCAACCTAACATCTCGGATGTAACATTTGACAACATTCCATGCGTGTCGGTCCCTACGTCTCGGTGGTAACATTACGTGCGTCTATAACGTTATATATGCTAACCTAAGGCAACCTAACATCTCGGATGCAATATTTGACAACATTCCTGGCCTGTCGAACCCTACTTCTCGGAGGGAACAGCATATACGTCTATAACGTCATATATCCTAACCTAAGGCAACCTAACATCTCGGATGTAACATTTGACAACATTCCATGCGTGTCGGTCCCTACGTCTCGGTGATAACATTACATGCGTCTATAACGGTATATTTCCTAATCTAAGGCAACCTAACATCTCGGATGCAATATTTGACAACATTCCTGGCCTGTCGAACCCTACTTCTCGGAGGGAACAGTATATACGTCTATAACGTTGTATATCCTAGCCTAAGGCAACCTAAAATCTCGGATCTAACATTTGACAACATTCCAGGCGTGTCGGTCCCTACGTCTCGGTGGTAACATTACATGCGTTTATAACGGTATATATCCTAATCTTAGGCAACCTAACATCTCGGATGTAACATTTTACCACATTCCAGGCGTGTCGGACCCTACTTCTCGGTGGGAACATTATATGCGTCTATAACGTTGTATATCCTAATCTGAGGCAACCTAACATCTCGGATGTAACATTTGACAACATTCCAGGCGTGTCGGTCCCTACGTCTCGGTGATAACATTACATGCGTCTATACCGTTATATATCCTAACCTAAGACAACCTAACATCTCGGATGCAATATTTGACAACATTCCTGGCCTGTCGAACCCTACTTCTCGGAGGGAACAGTATATACGTCTATAGCGTCATATATCCTAACCTTAGGCAACCTAACATCTGGGATGTAACATTTGACAACATTCCAGGCGTGTCGGTCCCTACGTCTCGGTGATAACATTACATGCGTCTATAACGGTATATATCCTAATCTAAGGCAACCTAACATCTCGGATGCAATATTTGACAACATTCCTGGCCTGTCGAACCCTACTTCTCGGAGGGAACAGTATATACGTCTATAATGTTATATATCCTAACCTAAGGCAACCTGACATCTCGGATGTATTATTCTACAACATTCCAGGCGTGTCGGACCCTACTTCTCGGTGGGAACATTATATGCGTCTATAACGTTGTATATCCTAATCTGAGGCAACCTAACATCTCGGATGTAACATTTGACAACATTCCAGGCGTGTCGGTCCCTACGTCTCGGTGGTAACATTACATGCGTCTATAACGGTATATATCCTAATCTAAGGCAACCTAACATCTCGGATGCAATATTTGACAACATTCCTCGCCTGTCGAACCCTACTACTCGGAGGGAACAGCATATACGTCTATAACGTTGTACATCCTAATCTAAGGCATCCTAACATCTCGGATGCAATATTTGACAACATTCCTGGCCTGTCGAACCCTACTTCTCGGAGGGAACAGTATATACGTCTATAGCGTCATATATCCTAACCTAAGGCAACCTAACACCTCGGATGTAACATTTGACAACATTCCAGGCGTGTCGGTCCCTACGTCTCGGTGGTAACATTACGTGCGTCTATAACGTTATATATGCTAACCTAAGGCAACCTGACATCTCGGATGCAATATTTGACAAAATTCCTGGCCTGTCGAACCCTACTTCTCGGAGGGAACAGCATATACGTCTTTAACGTTATATATCCTAACCTAAGGCAACCTAACATCTCGGATGTAACATTTGACAACATTCCATGCGTGTCGGTCCCTACGTCTCGGTGATAACATTACATGCGTCTATAACGGTATATTTCCTAATCTAAGGCAACCTAACATCTCGGATGCAATATTTGACAACATTCCTGGCCTGTCGAACCCTACTTCTCGTAGGGAACAGTATATACGTCTATAACGTTGTATATCCTAGCCTAAGGCAACCTAACATCTCGGATGTAACATTTGACAACATTCCAGGCGTGTCGGTCCCTACGTCTCGGTGGTAACATTACATGCGTCTATAACGTTATATATCCTAACCTAAGGCAACCTAACATCTCGGATGCAACATTTGACAACATTCCTGGCCTGTCGAACCCTACTTCTCGGAGGGAACAGCATATACGTCTATAACGTCATATATCCTAACCTAAGGCAACCTAACATCTCGGATGTAACATTTGACAACATTCCATGCGTGTCGGTCCCTACGTCTCGGTGATAACATTACATGCGTCTATAACGGTATATTTCCTAATCTAAGGCAACCTAACATCTCGGATGCAATATTTGACAACATTCCTGGCCTGTCGAACCCTACTTCTCGGAGGGAACAGTATATACGTCTATAATGTTATATATCCTAACCTAAGGCAACCTGACATCTCGGATGTATTAGTCTACAACATTCCAGGCGTGTCGGACCCTACTTCTCGGTGGGAACATTATATGCGTCTATAACGTTGTATATCCTAATCTGAGGCAACCTAACATCTCGGATGTAACATTTGACAACATTCCAGGCGTGTCGGTCCCTACGTCTCGGTGGTAACATTACATGCGTCTATACCGTTATATATCCTAACCTAAGACAACCTAACATCTCGGATGCAATATTTGACAACATTCCTGGCCTGTCGAACCCTACTTCTCGGAGGGAACAGTATATACGTCTATAGCGTCATATATCCTAACCTTAGGCAACCTAACATCTGGGATGTAACATTTGACAACATTCCAGGCGTGTCGGTCCCTACGTCTCGGTGGTAACATTACATGCGTCTATAACGGTATATATCCTAATCTAAGGCAACCTAACTTCTCGGATGTAACATTTGACAACATTCCAATCTTGTCGGTCCCTACGTCTCGGTGGTAACATTACATGCGTCTATAACGTTATATATTCTAACCTAAGGCAACCTAACAACTCGGATGTAACATTTGACAACATTTCTAGCGTGTCGGACCCTACTTCTCGGCGGGAACAGTATATACGTCTATAACGTTATATATCCTAACCTATGGCAACCTAACATCTCGGATGTAACATTTGACAACATTCCAGGCGTGTCGGTCCCTACGTCTGGGTGGTAACATTACATGCGTCTATAACGGTATATATCCTAATCTAAGGCAACCTAACATCTCGGATGCAATATTTGACAACATTCCTGGCCTGTCGAACCCTACTTCTCGGAGGGAACAGTATATACGTCTATAATGTTATATATCCTAACCTAAGGCAACCTGACATCTCGGATGTATTATTCTACAACATTCCAGGCGTGTCGGACCCTACTTCTCGGTGGGAACATTATATGCGTCTATAACGTTGTATATCCTAATCTGAGGCAACCTAACATCTCGGATGTAACATTTGACAACATTCCAGGCGTGTCGGTCCCTACGTCTCGGTGGTAACATTACATGCGTCTATAGCGGTATATATCCTAATCTAAGGCAACCTAACCTCTCGGATGTAACATTTGACAACATTGCAAGCGTGTCGGTCCCCACGTCTGGGTGGTAACATTACATGCGTCTATAACGGTATATATCCTAATCTAAGGCAACCTAACATCTCGGATGCAATATTTGACAACATTCCTGGCCTGTCGAACCCTACTTCTCGGAGGGAACAGTATATACGTCTATAATGTTATATATCCTAACCTAAGGCAACCTGACATCTCGGATGTAACATTTGACAACATTCCAGGCGTGTCGGTCCCTACGTCTCGGTGGTAACATTACGTGCGTCTATAACGTTATATGTGCTAACCTAAGGCAACCTAACATCTCGGATGCAATATTTGACAACATTCCTGGCCTGTGGAACCCTACTTCTCGTAGGGAACAGTATATACGTCTATAACGTTGTATATCCTAGCCTAAGGCAACCTAACATCTCGGATGTAACATTTGACAACATTCCAGGCGTGTCGGTCCCTACGTCTCGGTGGTAACATTACATGCGTCTATAGCGTTATATATCCTAACTTAAGGCAACCTAACATCTCGGATGCAATATTTGACAACATTCCTGGCCTGTCGAACCCTACTTCTCGGAGGGAACAGTATATACATCTATAATGTTATATATCCTAACCTAAGGCAACCTGACATCTCGGATGTATTATTCTACAACATTCCAGGCGTGTCGGACCCTACTTCTCGGTGGGAACATTATATGCGTCTATAACGTTGTATATCCTAATCTGAGGCAACCTAACATCTAGGATGTAACATTTGACAACATTCCAGGCGTGTCGGTCCCTACGTCTCGGTGGTAACATTACATGCGTCTATACCGTTATATATCCTAACCTAAGACAACCTAACATCTCGGATGCAATATTTGACAACATTCCTGGCCTGTCGAACCCTACTTCTCGGAGGGAACAGTATATACGTCTATAGCGTCATATATCCTAACCTTAGGCAACCTAACATCTCGGATGTAACATTTGACAACATTCCAGGCGTGTCGGTCCCTACGTCTCGGTGGTAACATTACATGCGTCTATAACGTTATATATCCTAACCTAAGGCAACCTAACATCTCGGATGCAATATTTGACAAAATTCCTGGCCTGTCGAGCACTACTTCTCGGAGGGAACAGTATATGCGTCTATAACGTCATATATCCTAGCCTAAGGCAACCTAACATCTCGGATGTAACATTTGACAACATTCCAGGCGTGTTGGTCCCTACGTCTCGGTGGTAACATTACATGCGTCTATAACGGTATATATCCTAATCTAAGGCAACCTAACATCTCGGATGCAATATTTGACAACATTCCTGGCCTGTCGAACCCTATTTCTCGGAGGGAACAGTATATACGTCTATAACGTTATATATCCTAACCTAAGGCAACCTAACATCTGGGATGTAACATTTGACAACATTCCAGGCGTGTCGGTCCCTACGTCTCGGTGGTAACATTACATGCGTCTATAACGGTATATATCCTAATCTAAGGCAACCTAACTTCTCGGATGTAACATTTGACAACATTCCAATCGTGTCGGTCCCTACGTCTCGGTGGTAACATTACATGCGTCTATAACGTTATATATCCTAACCTAAGGCAACCTAACAACTCGGATGTAACATTTGACAACATTTCTAGCGTGTCGGACCCTACTTCTCGGCGGGAACAGTATATACGTCTATAACGTCATATATCCTAACCTATGGCAACCTAACATCTCGGATGTAACATTTGACAACATTCCAGGCGTGTCGGTCCCTACGTCTCGGTGGTAACATTACATGCGTCTATACCGTTATATATCCTAACCTAAGGCAACCTAACATCTCGGATGCAATATTTGACAACATTCCTTGCCTGTCGAACCCTACGTCTCGGAGGGAACAGCATATACGTCTATAACGTCATATATCCTAACCTAAGGCAACCTAACATCTCGGATGTAACATTTGACAACATTCCAAGCGTGTCGGTCCCTACGTCTGGATGGTAACATTACATGCGTCTATAACGGTATATATCCTAATCTAAGGCAACCTGACATCTCGGATGTATTATTCTACAACATTCCAGGCGTGTCGAACCCTACTTCTCGGAGGGAACAGTATATACGTCTATATTGTTATATATCCTAACCTAAGGCAACCTGACATCTCGGATGTATTATTCTACAACATTCCAGGCGTGTCGGACCCTACTTCTCGGTGGGAACATTATATGCGTCTATAACGTTGTATATCCTAATCTGAGGCAACCTAACATCTCGGATGTAACATTTGACAACATTCCAGGCGTGTCGGTCCCTACGTCTCGGTGGTAACATTACATGCGTCTATAACGGTATATATCCTAATCTAAGGCAACCTAACAACTCGGATGTAACATTTGACAACATTTCTAGCGTGTCGGAAGCTACTTCTCGGCGGGAACAGTATATACGTCTATAACGTCATATATCCTAACCTATGGCAACCTAACATCTCGGATGTAACATTTGACAACATTCCAGGCGTGTCGGTCCCTACGTCTGGGTGGTAACATTACATGCGTCTATAACGGTATATATCCTAATCTAAGGCAACCTAACATCTCGGATGCAATATTTGACAACATTCCTGGCCTGTCGAACCCTACTTCTCGGAGGGAACAGTATATACGTCTATAATGTTATATATCCTAACCTAAGGCAACCTGACATCTCGGATGTATTATTCTACAACATTCCAGGCGTGTCGGACCCTACTTCTCGGTGGGAATATTATATGCGTCTATAAAGTTGTATATCCTAATCTGAGGCAACCTAACATCTCGGATGTAACATTTGACAACATTCCAGGCGTGTCGGTCCCTACGTCTCGGTGGTAACATTACATGCGTCTATAACGGTATATATCCTAATCTAAGGCAACCTCACATCTCGGATGCAATATTTGACAACATTCCTCGCCTGTCGAAAGCTACTACTCGGAGGGAACAGCATATACGTCTATAACGTTGTACATCCTAATCTAAGGCAACCTAACATCTCGGATGCAATATTTGACAACATTCCTGGCCTGTCGAACCCTACTTCTCGGAGGGAACAGTATATACGTCTATAGCGTCATATATCCTAACCTAAGGCAACCTAATATCTCGGATGTAACATTTGACAACATTCCAGGCGTGTCGGTCCCTACGTCTCGGTGGTAACATTACATGCGTCTATAACGTTATATATCCTAACTTAAGGCAACCTAACATCTCGGATGCAATATTTGACAACATTCCTGGCCTGTCGAACCCTACTTCTCGGAGGGAACAGCATATACGTCTATAACGTCATATATCCTAACCTAAGGCAACCTAACATCTCGGATGTAACATTTGGCAACATTCCATGCGTGTCGGTCCCTACGTCTCGGTGATAACATTACATGCGTCTATAACGGTATATTTCCTAATCTAAGGCAACCTAACATCTCGGATGCAATATTTGACAACATTCCTGGCCTGTCGAACCCTACTTCTCGGAGGGAACAGTATATACGTCTATAACGTTGTATATCCTAGCCTAAGGCAACCTAACATCTCGGATGTAACATTTGACAACATTCCAGGCGTGTCGGTCCCTACGTCTCGGTGGTAACATTACATGCGTCTATAACGGTATATATCCTAATCTTAGGCAACCTAACATCTGGGATGCAATATTTGACAACATTCCTCGCCTGTCGAACCCTACTTCTCGGAGGGAACAGTATATACGTCTATAACGTTATATATCCTAACCTAAGGCAACCTAACATCTCGGATGTAACATTTGACAACATTCCAGGCGTGTCGGACCCTACTTCTCGGTGGGAACATTATATGCGTCTATAACGTTGTATATCCTAGTCTGAGGCAACCTAACATCTCGGATGTAACATTTGACAACATTCCAGGCGTGTCGGTCCCTACGTCTCGGTGGTAACATTACATGCGTCTATAACGGTATATATCCTAATCTAAGGCAACCTAACATCTCGGATGCAATATTTGACAACATTCCTCGCCTGTCGAACCCTACTACTCGGAGGGAACAGCATATACGTCTATAACGTTATACATCCTAATCTAAGGCAACCTAACATCTCGGATGCAATATTTGACAACATTCCTGGCCTGTCGAACCCTACTTCTCGGAGGGAACAGTATATACGTCTATAGCGTCATATATCCTAACCTAAGGCAACCTGACATCTCGGATGTATTATTCTACAACATTCCAGGCGTGTCGGACCCTACTTCTCGGTGGGAACATTATATGCGTCTATAACGTTGTATATCCTAATCTGAGGCAACCTAACATCTCGGATGCAATATTTGACAACATTCCTGGCCTGTCGAACCCTACTTCTCGGAGGGAACAGTATATACGTCTATAATGTTATATATCCTAACCTAAGGCAACCTGACATCTCGGATGTATTATTCTACAACATTCCAGGCGTGTCGGACCCTACTTCTCGGTGGGAACATTATATGCGTCTATAACGTTGTATATCCTAATCTGAGGCAACCTAACATCTCGGATGTAACATTTGACAACATTCCAGGCGTGTCGGTCCCTACGTCTCGGTGGTAACATTACATGCGTCTATAACGGTATATATCCTAATCTAAGGCAACCTAACATCTCGGATGCAATATTTGACAACATTCCTCGCCTGTCGAACCCTACTACTCGGAGGGAACAGCATATACGTCTATAACGTTATACATCCTAATCTAAGGCAACCTAACATCTCGGATGCAATATTTGACAACATTCCTGGCCTGTCGAACCCTACTTCTCGGAGGGAACAGTATATACGTCTATAGCGTCATATATCCTAACCTAAGGCAACCTAACATCTCGGATGTAACATTTGACAACATTCCAGGCGTGTCGGTCCCTACGTCTCGGTGGTAACATTACGTGCGTCTATAACGTTATATATGCTAACCTAAGGCAACCTAACATCTCGGATGCAATAGTTGACAACATTCCTTGCCTGTCGAACCCTACTTCTCGGAGGGAACAGCATATACGTCTATAACGTCATATATCCTAACCTAAGGCAACCTAACATCTCGGATGTAACATTTGACAACATTCCAGGCGTGTCGGTCCCTACGTCTGGGTGGTAACATTACATGCGTCTATAACGGTATATATCCTAATCTAAGGCAACCTAACATCTCGGATGCAATATTTGACAACATTCCTGGCCTGTCGAACCCTACTTCTCGGAGGGAACAGTATATACGTCTATAGCCTCATATATCCTAACCTAAGGCAACCTAACATCTCGGATGTAACATTTGACAACATTCCAGGCGTGTCGGTCCCTACGTCTCGGTGGTAACATTACATGCGTCCATAACGTTATATATCCTAACCTAAGGCAACCTAACAACTCGGATGTAACATTTGACAACATTTCTAGCGTGTCGGACCCTACTTCTCGGCGGGAACAGTATATACGTCTATAACGTCATATATCCTAACCTATGGCAACCTAACATCTCGGATGTAACATTTGACAACATTCCAGGCGTGTCGGTCCCTACGTCTCGGTGGTAACATTACATGCGTCTATAACGTTATATATCCTAACCTAAGGCAACCTAACATCTCGGATGCAATATTTGACAACATTCCTGGCCTGTCTAACCCTACTTCTCGGAGGGAACAGCATATACGTCTATAACGTCATATATCCTAACCTAAGGCAACCTAACATCTCGGATGTAACATTTGACAACATTCCAGGCGTGTCGGTCCCTACGTCTCGGTGGTAACATTACATGCGTCTATTACGTTATATATCCTAACCTAAGGCAACCTAACATCTCGGATGCAATATTTGACAAAATTCCTGGCCTGTCGAACACTACTTCTCGGAGGGAACAGTATATGCGTCTATAACGTCATATATCCTAACCTAAGGCAACCTAACATCTCGGATGTAACATTTGACAACATTCCAGGCGTGTCGGTCCCTACGTCTCGGTGGCAACATTACATGCGTCTATAACGGTATATATCCTAATCTAAGGCAATCTAACATCTCGGATGCAATATTTGACAACATTCCTGGCCTGTCGAACCCTACTTCTCGGAGGGAACAGTATATACGTCTATAATGTTATATATCCTAACCTAAGGCAACCTGACATCTCGGATGTATTATTCTACAACATTCCAGGCGTGTCGGACCCTACTTCTCGGTGGGAACATTATATGCGTCTATAACGTTGTATATCCTAATCTGAGGCAACCTAACATCTCGGATGCAATATTTGACAACATTCCTGGCCTGTCGAACCCTACTTCTCGGAGGGAACAGTATATACGTCTATAATGTTATATATCCTAACCTAAGGCAACCTGACATCTCGGATGTATTATTCTACAACATTCCAGGCGTGTCGGTCCCTACTTCTCGGTGGGAACATTATATGCGTCTATAACGTTGTATATCCTAATCTGAGGCAACCTAACATCTCGGATGTAACATTTGACAACATTCCAGGCGTGTCGGTCCCTACGTCTCGGTGGTAACATTACATGCGTCTATAACGGTATATATCCTAATCTAAGGCAACCTAACATCTCGGATGCAATATTTGACAACATTCCTCGCCTGTCGAACCCTACTACTCGGAGGGAACAGCATATACGTCTATAACGTTATACATCCTAATCTAAGGCAACCTAACATCTCGGATGCAATATTTGACAACATTCCTGGCCTGTCGAACCCTACTTCTCGGAGGGAACAGTATATACGTCTATAGCGTCATATATCCTAACCTAAGGCAACCTAACATCTCGGATGTAACATTTGACAACATTCCAGGCGTGTCGGTCCCTACGTCTCGGTGGTAACATTACGTGCGTCTATAACGTTATATATGCTAACCTAAGGCAACCTAACATCTCGGATGCAATATTTGACAACATTCCTGGCCTGTCGAACCCTACTTCTCGGAGGGAACAGTATATACGTCTATAACGTTGTATATCCTAGCCTAAGGCAACCTAACATCTCGGATGTAACATTTGACAACATTCCAGGCGTGTCGGTCCCTACGTCTCGGTGGTAACATTACATGCGTCTATAACGGCATATATCCTAATCTTAGGCAACCTAACATCTCGGATGCAATATTTGACAACATTCCTGGCCTGTCGAACCCTACTTCTCGGAGGGAACAGTATATACGTCTATAACGTTATATATCCTAACCTAAGGCAACCTAACATCTCGGATGTAACATTTGACAACATTCCAGGCGTGTCGGTCCCTACGTCTCGGTGGTAACGTTACATGCGTCTATAACGGTATATATCCTAATCTAAGGCAACCTAACTTCTCGGATGTAACATTTGACAACATTCCAATCGTGTCGGTCCCTACGTCTCGGTGGTAACATTACATGCGTCCATAACGTTATATATCGTAACCTAAGGCAACCTAACAACTCGGATGTAACATTTGACAACATTTCTAGCGTGTCGGACCCTACTTCTCGGCGGGAACAGTATATACGTCTATAACGTCATATATCCTAACCTATGGCAACCTAATATCTCGGATGTAACATTTGACAACATTCCAGGCGTGTCGGTCCCTACGTCTCGGTGGTAACATTACATGCGTCTATAACGTTATATATCCTAACCTAAGGCAACCTAACATCTCGGATGCAATATTTGACAACATTCCTGGCCTGTCTAACCCTACTTCTCGGAGGGAACAGCATATACGTCTATAACGTCATATATCCTAACCTAAGGCAACCTAACATCTCGGATGTAACATTTGACAACATTCCAGGCGTGTCGGTCCCTACGTCTCGGTGGTAACATTACATGCGTCTATAACGTTATATATCCTAACCTAAGGCAACCTAACATCTCGGATGCAATATTTGACAAAATTCCTGGCCTGTCGAACACTACTTCTCGGAGGGAACAGTATATGCGTCTATAACGTCATATATCCTAACCTAAGGCAACCTAACATCTCGGATGTAACATTTGACAACATTCCAGGCGTGTCGGTCCCTACGTCTCGGTGGCAACATTACATGCGTCTATAACGGTATATATCCTAATCTAAGGCAATCTAACATCTCGGATGCAATATTTGACAACATTCCTGGCCTGTCGAACCCTACTTCTCGGAGGGAACAGTATATACGTCTATAGCGTCATATATCCTAACCTAAGGCAACCTGACATCTCGGATGTATTATTCTACAACATTCCAGGCGTGTCGGACCCTACTTCTCGGTGGGAACATTATATGCGTCTATAACGTTGTATATCCTAATCTGAGGCAACCTAACATCTCGGATGCAATATTTGACAACATTCCTGGCCTGTCGAACCCTACTTCTCGGAGGGAACAGTATATACGTCTATAATGTTATATATCCTAACCTAAGGCAACCTGACATCTCGGATGTATTATTCTACAACATTCCAGGCGTGTCGGTCCCTACTTCTCGGTGGGAACATTATATGCGTCTATAACGTTGTATATCCTAATCTGAGGCAACCTAACATCTCGGATGTAACATTTGACAACATTCCAGGCGTGTCGGTCCCTACGTCTCGGTGGTAACATTACATGCGTCTATAACGGTATATATCCTAATCTAAGGCAACCTAACATCTCGGATGCAATATTTGACAACATTCCTCGCCTGTCGAACCCTACTACTCGGAGGGAACAGCATATACGTCTATAACGTTATACATCCTAATCTAAGGCAACCTAACATCTCGGATGCAATATTTGACAACATTCCTGGCCTGTCGAACCCTACTTCTCGGAGGGAACAGTATATACGTCTATAGCGTCATATATCCTAACCTAAGGCAACCTAACATCTCGGATGTAACATTTGACAACATTCCAGGCGTGTCGGTCCCTACGTCTCGGTGGTAACATTACGTGCGTCTATAACGTTATATATGCTAACCTAAGGCAACCTAACATCTCGGATGCAATAGTTGACAACATTCCTTGCCTGTCGAACCCTACTTCTCGGAGGGAACAGCATATACGTCTATAACGTCATATATCCTAACCTAAGGCAACCTAACATCTCGGATGTAACATTTGACAACATTCCAGGCGTGTCGGTCCCTACGTCTGGGTGGTAACATTACATGCGTCTATAACGGTATATATCCTAATCCAAGGCAACCTAACATCTCGGATGCAATATTTGACAACATTCCTGGCCTGTCGAACCCTACTTCTCGGAGGGAACAGTATATACGTCTATAGCCTCATATATCCTAACCTAAGGCAACCTAACATCTCGGATGTAACATTTGACAACATTCCAGGCGTGTCGGTCCCTACGTCTCGGTGGTAACATTACATGCGTCTATAACGGTATATATCCTAATCTAAGGCAACCTAACTTCTCGGATGTAACATTTGACAACATTCCAATCGTGTTGGTCCCTACGTCTCGGTGGTAACATTACATGCGTCCATAACGTTATATATCCTAACGTAAGGCAACCTAACAACTCGGATGTAACATTTGACAACATTTCTAGCGTGTCGGACCCTACTTCTCGGCGGGAACAGTATATACGTCTATAACGTCATATATCCTAACCTATGGCAACCTAACATCTCGGATGTAACATTTGACAACATTCCAGGCGTGTCGGTCCCTACGTCTCGGTGGTAACATTACATGCGTCTATAACGTTATATATCCTAACCTAAGGCAACCTAACATCTCGGATGCAATATTTGACAACATTCCTGGCCTGTCTAACCCTACTTCTCGGAGGGAACAGCATATACGTCTATAACGTCATATATCCTAACCTAAGGCAACCTAACATCTCGGATGTAACATTTGACAACATTCCAGGCGTGTCGGTCCCTACGTCTCGGTGGTAACATTACATGCGTCTATAACGGTATATATCCTAATCTAAGGCAACCTAACAACTCGGATGTAACATTTGACAACATTTCTAGCGTGTCGGACCCTACTTCTCGGCGGGAACAGTATATACGTCTATAACGTCATATATCCTAACCTATGGCAACCTAACATCCCGGATGTAACATTTGACAGCATTCCAGGCGTGTCGGTCCCTACGTCTCGGTGGTAACATTACATGCGTCTATACCGTTATATATCCTAACCTAAGGCAACCTAACTTCTCGGATGCAATATTTGACAACATTCCTTGCCTGTCGAACCCTACTTCTCGGAGGGAACAGCATATACGTCTATAACGTCATATATCCTAACCTAAGGCAACCTAACATCTCGGATGCAATATTTGACAACATTCCTGGCCTGTCGAACCCTACTTCTCGGAGGGAACAGTATATACGTCTATAGCGTCATATATCCTAACCTAAGGCAACCTAACATCTTGGATGTAACATTTGACAACATTCCAGGCGTGTCGGTCCCTACGTCTCGGTGGTAACGTTACATGCGTCTATAACGGTATATATCCTAATCTAAGGCAACCTAACTTCTCGGATGCAATATTTGACAACATTCCTCGCCTGTCGAACCCTACTACTCGGAGGGAACAGCATATACGTCTATAACGTTGTACATCCTAATCTAAGGCAACCTCACATCTCGGATGCAATATTTGACAACATTCCTGGCCTGTCGAACCCTACTTCTCGGAGGGAACAGTATATACGTCTATAGCGTCATATATCCTAACCTAAGGCAACCTAACATCTTGGATGTAACATTTGACAACATTCCAGGCGTGTCGGTCCCTACGTCTCGGTGGTAACATTACATGCGTCTATAACGTTATATATGCTAACCTAAGGCAACCTAACATCTCGGACGTAACATTTGACAACATTCCAGGCGTGTCGGTCCCTACGTCTCGGTGGTAACATTACATGCGTCTATAACGGTATATATCCTAATCTAAGGCAACCTGACATCTCGGATGTATTATTCAACAACATTCCAGGCGTGTCGGACCCTACTTCTCGGTGGGAACATTATATGCGTCTATAACGTTGTATATCCTAATCTGAGGCAACCTAACATCTCGGATGTAACATTTGACAACATTCCAGGCGTGTCGGTCCCTACGTCTCGGTGGTAACATTACATGCGTCTATAACGGTATATATCCTAATCTAAGGCAACCTAACATCTCGGATGCAATATTTGACAACATTCCTGGCCTGTCGAACCCTACTTCTCGGAGGGAACAGTATATACGTCTATAATGTTATATATCCTAACCTAAGGCAACATGACATCTCGGATGTATTATTCTACAACATTCCAGGCGTGTCGGACCCTACTTCTCGGTGGGAATATTATATGCGTCTATAACGTTGTATATCCTAATCTGAGGCAACCTAACATCTCGGATGTAACATTTGACAACATTCCAGGCGTGTCGGTCCCTACGTCTCGGTGGTAACATTACATGCGTCTATAACGGTATATATCCTAATCTAAGGCAACCTAACATCTCGGATGCAATATTTGACAACATTCCTCGCCTGTCGAACCCTACAACTCGGAGGGAACAGCATATACGTCTATAACGTTGTACATCCTAATCTAAGGCAACCTAACATCTCGGATGCAATATTTGACAACATTCCTGGCCTGTCGAACCCTACTTCTCGGAGGGAACAGTATATACGTCTATAGCGTCATATATCCTAACCTAAGGCAACCTAACATCTCGGATGTAACATTTGACAACATTCCAGGCGTGTCGGTCCCTACGTCTCGGTGGTAACATTACATGCGTCTATAACGTTATATATCCTAATCTAAGGCAACCTAACATCTCGGATGCAATATTTGACAACATTCCTGGCCTGTCGAACCCTACTTCTCGGAGGGAACAGTATATACGTCTATAACGTTGTATATCCTAGCCTAAGGCAACCTAACATCTCGGATGTAACATTTGACAACATTCCAGGCGTGTCGGTCCCTACGTCTCGGTGGTAACATTACATGCGTCTATAACGGTATATATCCTAATCTTAGGCAACCTAACATCTCGGATGCAATATTTGACAACATTCCTGGCCTGTCGAACCCTACTTCTCGGAGGGAACAGTATATACGTCTATAACGTTATATATCCTAACCTAAGGCAACCTAACATCTCGGATGTAACATTTGACAACATTCCAGGCGTGTCGGTCCCTACGTCTCGGTGGTAACGTTACATGCGTCTATAACGGTATATATCCTAATCTAAGGCAACCTAACTTCTCGGATGTAACATTTGACAACATTCCAATCGTGTCGGTCCCTACGTCTCGGTGGTAACATTACATGCGTCCATAACGTTATATATCCTAACCTAAGGCAACCTAACAACTCGGATGTAACATTTGACAACATTTCTAGCGTGTCGGACCCTACTTCTCGGCGGGAACAGTATATACGTCTATAACGTCATATATCCTAACCTATGGCAACCTAACATCTCGGATGTAACATTTGACAACATTCCAGGCGTGTCGGTCCCTACGTCTCGGTGGTAACATTACATGCGTCTATAACGTTATATATCCTAACCTAAGGCAACCTAACATCTCGGATGCAATATTTGACAACATTCCTGGCCTGTCTAACCCTACTTCTCGGAGGGAACAGCATATACGTCTATAACGTCATATATCCTAACCTAAGGCAACCTAACATCTCGGATGTAACATTTGACAACATTCCAGGCGTGTCGGTCCCTACGTCTCGGTGGTAACATTACATGCGTCTATAACGGTATATATCCTAATCTAAGGCAACCTAACAACTCGGATGTAACATTTGACAACATTTCTAGCGTGTCGGACCCTACTTCTCGGCGGGAACAGTATATACGTCTATAACGTCATATATCCTAACCTATGGCAACCTAACATCCCGGATGTAACATTTGACAGCATTCCAGGCGTGTCGGTCCCTACGTCTCGGTGGTAACATTACATGCGTCTATACCGTTATATATCCTAACCTAAGGCAACCTAACTTCTCGGATGCAATATTTGACAACATTCCTTGCCTGTCGAACCCTACTTCTCGGAGGGAACAGCATATACGTCTATAACGTCATATATCCTAACCTAAGGCAACCTAACATCTCGGATGCAATATTTGACAACATTCCTGGCCTGTCGAACCCTACTTCTCGGAGGGAACAGTATATACGTCTATAGCGTCATATATCCTAACCTAAGGCAACCTAACATCTCGGATGTAACATTTGACAACATTCCAGGCGTGTCGGTCCCTACGTCTCGGTGGTAACATTACGTGCGTCTATAACGTTATATATGCTAACCTAAGGCAACCTAACATCTCGGATGCAATAGTTGACAACATTCCTTGCCTGTCGAACCCTACTTCTCGGAGGGAACAGCATATACGTCTATAACGTCATATATCCTAACCTAAGGCAACCTAACATCTCGGATGTAACATTTGACAACATTCCAGGCGTGTCGGTCCCTACGTCTGGGTGGTAACATTACATGCGTCTATAACGGTATATATCCTAATCCAAGGCAACCTAACATCTCGGATGCAATATTTGACAACATTCCTGGCCTGTCGAACCCTACTTCTCGGAGGGAACAGTATATACGTCTATAGCCTCATATATCCTAACCTAAGGCAACCTAACATCTCGGATGTAACATTTGACAACATTCCAGGCGTGTCGGTCCCTACGTCTCGGTGGTAACATTACATGCGTCTATAACGTTATATATCCTAACCTAAGGCAACCTAACATCTCGGATGCAATATTTGACAAAATTCCTGGCCTGTCGAACACTACTTCTCGGAGGGAACAGTATATACATCTATAACGTTATATATCCTAACCTAAGGCAACCTAACATCTCGGATGTAACATTTGACAACATTCCAGGCGTGTCGGTCCCTACGTCTCGGTGGTAACGTTACATGCGTCTATAACGGTATATATCCTAATCTAAGGCAACCTAACTTCTCGGATGCAATATTTGACAACATTCCTGGCCTGTCGAACCCTACTTCTCGGAGGGAACAGTATATACGTCTATAACGTTATATATCCTAACCTAAGGCAACCTAACATCTCGGATGTAACATTTGACAACATTCCAGGCGTGTCGGTCCCTACGTCTCGGTGGTAACGTTACATGCGTCTATAACGGTATATATCCTAATCTAAGGCAACCTAACTTCTCGGATGTAACATTTGACAACATTCCAATCGTGTTGGTCCCTACGTCTCGGTGGTAACATTACATGCGTCCATAACGTTATATATCCTAACGTAAGGCAACCTAACAACTCGGATGTAACATTTGACAACATTTCTAGCGTGTCGGACCCTACTTCTCGGCGGGAACAGTATATACGTCTATAACGTCATATATCCTAACCTATGGCAACCTAACATCTCGGATGTAACATTTGACAACATTCCAGGCGTGTCGGTCCCTACGTCTCGGTGGTAACATTACATGCGTCTATAACGTTATATATCCTAACCTAAGGCAACCTAACATCTCGGATGCAATATTTGACAACATTCCTGGCCTGTCTAACCCTACTTCTCGGAGGGAACAGCATATACGTCTATAACGTCATATATCCTAACCTAAGGCAACCTAACATCTCGGATGTAACATTTGACAACATTCCAGGCGTGTCGGTCCCTACGTCTCGGTGGTAACATTACATGCGTCTATAACGGTATATATCCTAATCTAAGGCAACCTAACAACTCGGATGTAACATTTGACAACATTTCTAGCGTGTCGGACCCTACTTCTCGGCGGGAACAGTATATACGTCTATAACGTCATATATCCTAACCTATGGCAACCTAACATCCCGGATGTAACATTTGACAGCATTCCAGGCGTGTCGGTCCCTACGTCTCGGTGGTAACATTACATGCGTCTATACCGTTATATATCCTAACCTAAGGCAACCTAACTTCTCGGATGCAATATTTGACAACATTCCTTGCCTGTCGAACCCTACTTCTCGGAGGGAACAGCATATACGTCTATAACGTCATATATCCTAACCTAAGGCAACCTAACATCTCGGATGCAATATTTGACAACATTCCTGGCCTGTCGAACCCTACTTCTCGGAGGGAACAGTATATACGTCTATAGCGTCATATATCCTAACCTAAGGCAACCTAACATCTTGGATGTAACATTTGACAACATTCCAGGCGTGTCGGTCCCTACGTCTCGGTGGTAACGTTACATGCGTCTATAACGGTATATATCCTAATCTAAGGCAACCTAACTTCTCGGATGCAATATTTGACAACATTCCTCGCCTGTCGAACCCTACTACTCGGAGGGAACAGCATATACGTCTATAACGTTGTACATCCTAATCTAAGGCAACCTCACATCTCGGATGCAATATTTGACAACATTCCTGGCCTGTCGAACCCTACTTCTCGGAGGGAACAGTATATACGTCTATAGCGTCATATATCCTAACCTAAGGCAACCTAACATCTTGGATGTAACATTTGACAACATTCCAGGCGTGTCGGTCCCTACGTCTCGGTGGTAACATTACATGCGTCTATAACGTTATATATGCTAACCTAAGGCAACCTAACATCTCGGACGTAACATTTGACAACATTCCAGGCGTGTCGGTCCCTACGTCTCGGTGGTAACATTACATGCGTCTATAACGGTATATATCCTAATCTAAGGCAACCTGACATCTCGGATGTATTATTCAACAACATTCCAGGCGTGTCGGACCCTACTTCTCGGTGGGAACATTATATGCGTCTATAACGTTGTATATCCTAATCTGAGGCAACCTAACATCTCGGATGTAACATTTGACAACATTCCAGGCGTGTCGGTCCCTACGTCTCGGTGGTAACATTACATGCGTCTATAACGGTATATATCCTAATCTAAGGCAACCTAACATCTCGGATGCAATATTTGACAACATTCCTGGCCTGTCGAACCCTACTTCTCGGAGGGAACAGTATATACGTCTATAATGTTATATATCCTAACCTAAGGCAACATGACATCTCGGATGTATTATTCTACAACATTCCAGGCGTGTCGGACCCTACTTCTCGGTGGGAATATTATATGCGTCTATAACGTTGTATATCCTAATCTGAGGCAACCTAACATCTCGGATGTAACATTTGACAACATTCCAGGCGTGTCGGTCCCTACGTCTCGGTGGTAACATTACATGCGTCTATAACGGTATATATCCTAATCTAAGGCAACCTAACATCTCGGATGCAATATTTGACAACATTCCTCGCCTGTCGAACCCTACTACTCGGAGGGAACAGCATATACGTCTATAACGTTGTACATCCTAATCTAAGGCAACCTAACATCTCGGATGCAATATTTGACAACATTCCTGGCCTGTCGAACCCTACTTCTCGGAGGGAACAGTATATACGTCTATAGCGTCATATATCCTAACCTAAGGCAACCTAACATCTCGGATGTAACATTTGACAACATTCCAGGCGTGTCGGTCCCTACGTCTCGGTGGTAACATTACATGCGTCTATAACGTTATATATCCTAATCTAAGGCAACCTAACATCTCGGATGCAATATTTGACAACATTCCTCGCCTGTCGAACCCTACTACTCGGAGGGAACAGCATATACGTCTATAACGTTGTACATCCTAATCTAAGGCAACCTCACATCTCGGATGCAATATTTGACAACATTCCTGGCCTGTCGAACCCTACTTCTCGGAGGGAACAGTATATACGTCTATAGCGTCATATATCCTAACCTAAGGCAACCTAACATCTTGGATGTAACATTTGACAACATTCCAGGCGTGTCGGTCCCTACGTCTCGGTGGTAACATTACATGCGTCTATAACGTTATATATGCTAACCTAAGGCAACCTAACATCTCGGACGTAACATTTGACAACATTCCAGGCGTGTCGGTCCCTACGTCTCGGTGGTAACATTACATGCGTCTATAACGGTATATATCCTAATCTAAGGCAACCTGACATCTCGGATGTATTATTCAACAACATTCCAGGCGTGTCGGACCCTACTTCTCGGTGGGAACATTATATGCGTCTATAACGTTGTATATCCTAATCTGAGGCAACCTAACATCTCGGATGTAACATTTGACAACATTCCAGGCGTGTCGGTCCCTACGTCTCGGTGGTAACATTACATGCGTCTATAACGGTATATATCCTAATCTAAGGCAACCTAACATCTCGGATGCAATATTTGACAACATTCCTGGCCTGTCGAACCCTACTTCTCGGAGGGAACAGTATATACGTCTATAATGTTATATATCCTAACCTAAGGCAACATGACATCTCGGATGTATTATTCTACAACATTCCAGGCGTGTCGGACCCTACTTCTCGGTGGGAATATTATATGCGTCTATAACGTTGTATATCCTAATCTGAGGCAACCTAACATCTCGGATGTAACATTTGACAACATTCCAGGCGTGTCGGTCCCTACGTCTCGGTGGTAACATTACATGCGTCTATAACGGTATATATCCTAATCTAAGGCAACCTAACATCTCGGATGCAATATTTGACAACATTCCTCGCCTGTCGAACCCTACTACTCGGAGGGAACAGCATATACGTCTATAACGTTGTACATCCTAATCTAAGGCAACCTAACATCTCGGATGCAATATTTGACAACATTCCTGGCCTGTCGAACCCTACTTCTCGGAGGGAACAGTATATACGTCTATAGCGTCATATATCCTAACCTAAGGCAACCTAACATCTCGGATGTAACATTTGACAACATTCCAGGCGTGTCGGTCCCTACGTCTCGGTGGTAACATTACATGCGTCTATAACGTTATATATCCTAATCTAAGGCAACCTAACATCTCGGATGCAATATTTGACAACATTCCTGGCCTGTCGAACCCTACTTCTCGGAGGGAACAGTATATACGTCTATAACGTTGTATATCCTAGCCTAAGGCAACCTAACATCTCGGATGTAACATTTGACAACATTCCAGGCGTGTCGGTCCCTACGTCTCGGTGGTAACATTACATGCGTCTATAACGGTATATATCCTAATCTTAGGCAACCTAACATCTCGGATGCAATATTTGACAACATTCCTGGCCTGTCGAACCCTACTTCTCGGAGGGAACAGTATATACGTCTATAACGTTATATATCCTAACCTAAGGCAACCTAACATCTCGGATGTAACATTTGACAACATTCCAGGCGTGTCGGTCCCTACGTCTCGGTGGTAACGTTACATGCGTCTATAACGGTATATATCCTAATCTAAGGCAACCTAACTTCTCGGATGTAACATTTGACAACATTCCAATCGTGTCGGTCCCTACGTCTCGGTGGTAACATTACATGCGTCCATAACGTTATATATCCTAACCTAAGGCAACCTAACAACTCGGATGTAACATTTGACAACATTTCTAGCGTGTCGGACCCTACTTCTCGGCGGGAACAGTATATACGTCTATAACGTCATATATCCTAACCTATGGCAACCTAACATCTCGGATGTAACATTTGACAACATTCCAGGTGTGTCGGTCCCTACGTCTCGGTGGTAACATTACATGCGTCTATAACGTTATATATCCTAACCTAAGGCAACCTAACATCTCGGATGCAATATTTGACAACATTCCTGGCCTGTCTAACCCTACTTCTCGGAGGGAACAGCATATACGTCTATAACGTCATATATCCTAACCTAAGGCAACCTAACATCTCGGATGTAACATTTGACAACATTCCAGGCGTGTCGGTCCCTACGTCTCGGTGGTAACATTACATGCGTCTATAACGGTATATATCCTAATCTAAGGCAACCTAACAACTCGGATGTAACATTTGACAACATTTCTAGCGTGTCGGACCCTACTTCTCGGCGGGAACAGTATATACGTCTATAACGTCATATATCCTAACCTATGGCAACCTAACATCCCGGATGTAACATTTGACAGCATTCCAGGCGTGTCGGTCCCTACGTCTCGGTGGTAACATTACATGCGTCTATACCGTTATATATCCTAACCTAAGGCAACCTAACTTCTCGGATGCAATATTTGACAACATTCCTTGCCTGTCGAACCCTACTTCTCGGAGGGAACAGCATATACGTCTATAACGTCATATATCCTAACCTAAGGCAACCTAACATCTCGGATGCAATATTTGACAACATTCCTGGCCTGTCGAACCCTACTTCTCGGAGGGAACAGTATATACGTCTATAGCGTCATATATCCTAACCTAAGGCAACCTAACATCTTGGATGTAACATTTGACAACATTCCAGGCGTGTCGGTCCCTACGTCTCGGTGGTAACGTTACATGCGTCTATAACGGTATATATCCTAATCTAAGGCAACCTAACTTCTCGGATGCAATATTTGACAACATTCCTCGCCTGTCGAACCCTACTACTCGGAGGGAACAGCATATACGTCTATAACGTTGTACATCCTAATCTAAGGCAACCTCACATCTCGGATGCAATATTTGACAACATTCCTGGCCTGTCGAACCCTACTTCTCGGAGGGAACAGTATATACGTCTATAGCGTCATATATCCTAACCTAAGGCAACCTAACATCTCGGACGTAACATTTGACAACATTCCAGGCGTGTCGGTCCCTACGTCTCGGTGGTAACATTACATGCGTCTATAACGGTATATATCCTAATCTAAGGCAACCTGACATCTCGGATGTATTATTCAACAACATTCCAGGCGTGTCGGACCCTACTTCTCGGTGGGAACATTATATGCGTCTATAACGTTGTATATCCTAATCTGAGGCAACCTAACATCTCGGATGTAACATTTGACAACATTCCAGGCGTGTCGGTCCCTACGTCTCGGTGGTAACATTACATGCGTCTATAACGGTATATATCCTAATCTAAGGCAACCTAACATCTCGGATGCAATATTTGACAACATTCCTGGCCTGTCGAACCCTACTTCTCGGAGGGAACAGTATATACGTCTATAATGTTATATATCCTAACCTAAGGCAACATGACATCTCGGATGTATTATTCTACAACATTCCAGGCGTGTCGGACCCTACTTCTCGGTGGGAATATTATATGCGTCTATAACGTTGTATATCCTAATCTGAGGCAACCTAACTTCTCGGATGTAACATTTGACAACATTCCAATCGTGTCGGTCCCTACGTCTCGGTGGTAACATTACATGCGTCCATAACGTTATATATCCTAACCTAAGGCAACCTAACAACTCGGATGTAACATTTGACAACATTTCTAGCGTGTCGGACCCTACTTCTCGGCGGGAACAGTATATACGTCTATAACGTCATATATCCTAACCTATGGCAACCTAACATCTCGGATGTAACATTTGACAGCATTCCAGGCGTGTCGGTCCCTACGTCTAGGTGGTAACATTACATGCGTCTATAACGTTATATATCCTAACCTAAGGCAACCTAACATCTCGGATGCAATATTTGACAACATTCGTGGCCTGTCTAACCCTACTTCTCGGAGGGAACAGCATATACGTCTATAACGTCATATATCCTAACCTAAGGCAACCTAACATCTCGGATGTAACATTTGACAACATTCCAGGCGTGTCGGTCCCTACGTCTCGGTGGTAACATTACATGCGTCTATAACGGTATATATCCTAATCTAAGGCAACCTAACAACTCGGATGTAACATTTGACAACATTTCTAGCGTGTCGGATCCTACTTCTCGGCGGGAACAGTATATACGTCTATAACGTCATATATCCTAACCTATGGCAACCTAACATCTCGGATGTAACATTTGACAACATTCCAGGCCTGTCGGTCCCTACGTCTCGGTGGTAACATTACATGCGTCTATACCGTTATATATCCTAACCTAAGGCAACCTAACTTCTCGGATGCAATATTTGACAACATTCCTTGCCTGTCGAACCCTACTTCTCGGAGGGAACAGCATATACGTCTATAACGTTGTACATCCTAATCTAAGGCAACCTAACATCTCGGATGCAATATTTGACAACATTCCTGGCCTGTCGAACCCTACTTCTCGGAGGGAACAGTATATACGTCTATAGCGTCATATATCCTAACCTAAGGCAACCTAACATCTTGGATGTAACATTTGACAACATTCCAGGCGTGTCGGTCCCTACGTCTCGGTGGTAACATTACATGCGTCTATAACGTTATATATGCTAACCTAAGGCAACCTAACATCTCGGACGTAACATTTGACAACATTCCAGGCGTGTCGGTCCCTACGTCTCGGTGGTAACATTACATGCGTCTATAACGGTATATATCCTAATCTAAGGCAACCTAACAACTCGGATGTAACATTTGACAACATTTCTAGCGTGTCGGAAGCTACTTCTCGGCGGGAACAGTATATACGTCTATAACGTCATATATCCTAACCTATGGCAACCTAACATCTCGGATGTAGCATTTGACAACATTCCAGGCGTGTCGGTCCCTACGTCTCGGTGGTAACATTACATGCGTCTATAACGGTATATATCCTAATCTAAGGCAACCTAACATCTCGGATGCAATATTTGACAACATTCCTGGCCTGTCGAACCCTACTTCTCGGAGGGAACAGTATATACGTCTATAGCGTCATATATCCTAACCTAAGGCAACCTAACATCTTGGATGTAACATTTGACAACATTCCAGGCGTGTCGGTCCCTACGTCTCGGTGGTAACGTTACATGCGTCTATAACGGTATATATCCTAATCTAAGGCAACCTAACTTCTCGGATGCAATATTTGACAACATTCCTCGCCTGTCGAACCCTACTACTCGGAGGGAACAGCATATACGTCTATAACGTTGTACATCCTAATCTAAGGCAACCTCACATCTCGGATGCAATATTTGACAACATTCCTGGCCTGTCGAACCCTACTTCTCGGAGGGAACAGTATATACGTCTATAGCGTCATATATCCTAACCTAAGGCAACCTAACATCTCGGACGTAACATTTGACAACATTCCAGGCGTGTCGGTCCCTACGTCTCGGTGGTAACATTACATGCGTCTATAACGGTATATATCCTAATCTAAGGCAACCTGACATCTCGGATGTATTATTCAACAACATTCCAGGCGTGTCGGACCCTACTTCTCGGTGGGAACATTATATGCGTCTATAACGTTGTATATCCTAATCTGAGGCAACCTAACATCTCGGATGTAACATTTGACAACATTCCAGGCGTGTCGGTCCCTACGTCTCGGTGGTAACATTACATGCGTCTATAACGGTATATATCCTAATCTAAGGCAACCTAACATCTCGGATGCAATATTTGACAACATTCCTGGCCTGTCGAACCCTACTTCTCGGAGGGAACAGTATATACGTCTATAATGTTATATATCCTAACCTAAGGCAACATGACATCTCGGATGTATTATTCTACAACATTCCAGGCGTGTCGGACCCTACTTCTCGGTGGGAATATTATATGCGTCTATAACGTTGTATATCCTAATCTGAGGCAACCTAACATCTCGGATGTAACATTTGACAACATTCCAGGCGTGTCGGTCCCTACGTCTCGGTGGTAACATTACATGCGTCTATAACGGTATATATCCTAATCTAAGGCAACCTAACATCTCGGATGCAATATTTGACAACATTCCTCGCCTGTCGAACCCTACTACTCGGAGGGAACAGCATATACGTCTATAACGTTGTACATCCTAATCTAAGGCAACCTAACATCTCGGATGCAATATTTGACAACATTCCTGGCCTGTCGAACCCTACTTCTCGGAGGGAACAGTATATACGTCTATAGCGTCATATATCCTAACCTAAGGCAACCTAACATCTCGGATGTAACATTTGACAACATTCCAGGCGTGTCGGTCCCTACGTCTCGGTGGTAACATTACATGCGTCTATAACGTTATATATCCTAATCTAAGGCAACCTAACATCTCGGATGCAATATTTGACAACATTCCTGGCCTGTCGAACCCTACTTCTCGGAGGGAACAGTATATACGTCTATAACGTTGTATATCCTAGCCTAAGGCAACCTAACATCTCGGATGTAACATTTGACAACATTCCAGGCGTGTCGGTCCCTACGTCTCGGTGGTAACATTACATGCGTCTATAACGGTATATATCCTAATCTTAGGCAACCTAACATCTCGGATGCAATATTTGACAACAATCCTGGCCTGTCGAACCCTATTTCTCGGAGGGAACAGTATATACGTCTATAACGTTATATATCCTAACCTAAGGCAACCTAACATCTCGGATGTAACATTTGACAACATTCCAGGCGTGTCGGTCCCTACGTCTCGGTGGTAACGTTACATGCGTCTATAACGGTATATATCCTAATCTAAGGCAACCTAACTTCTCGGATGTAACATTTGACAACATTCCAATCGTGTCGGTCCCTACGTCTCGGTGGTAACATTACATGCGTCCATAACGTTATATATCCTAACCTAAGGCAACCTAACAACTCGGATGTAACATTTGACAACATTTCTAGCGTGTCGGACCCTACTTCTCGGCGGGAACAGTATATACGTCTATAACGTCATATATCCTAACCTATGGCAACCTAACATCTCGGATGTAACATTTGACAGCATTCCAGGCGTGTCGGTCCCTACGTCTCGGTGGTAACATTACATGCGTCTATAACGTTATATATCCTAACCTAAGGCAACCTAACATCTCGGATGCAATATTTGACAACATTCCTGGCCTGTCTAACCCTACTTCTCGGAGGGAACAGCATATACGTCTATAACGTCATATATCCTAACCTAAGGCAACCTAACATCTCGGATGTAACATTTGACAACATTCCAGGCGTGTCGGTCCCTACGTCTCGGTGGTAACATTACATGCGTCTATAACGGTATATATCCTAATCTAAGGCAACCTAACAACTCGGATGTAACATTTGACAACATTTCTAGCGTGTCGGATCCTACTTCTCGGCGGGAACAGTATATACGTCTATAACGTCATATATCCTAACCTATGGCAACCTAACATCTCGGATGTAACATTTGACAACATTCCAGGCCTGTCGGTCCCTACGTCTCGGTGGTAACATTACATGCGTCTATACCGTTATATATCCTAACCTAAGGCAACCTAACTTCTCGGATGCAATATTTGACAACATTCCTGGCCTGTCGAACCCTACTTCTCGGAGGGAACAGTATATACGTCTATAATGTTATATATCCTAACCTAAGGCAACATGACATCTCGGATGTATTATTCTACAACATTCCAGGCGTGTCGGACCCTACTTCTCGGTGGGAATATTATATGCGTCTATAACGTTGTATATCCTAATCTGAGGCAACCTAACATCTCGGATGTAACATTTGACAACATTCCAGGCGTGTCGGTCCCTACGTCTCGGTGGTAACATTACATGCGTCTATAACGGTATATATCCTAATCTAAGGCAACCTAACATCTCGGATGCAATATTTGACAACATTCCTCGCCTGTCGAACCCTACTACTCGGAGGGAACAGCATATACGTCTATAACGTTGTACATCCTAATCTAAGGCAACCTAACATCTCGGATGCAATATTTGACAACATTCCTGGCCTGTCGAACCCTACTTCTCGGAGGGAACAGTATATACGTCTATAGCGTCATATATCCTAACCTAAGGCAACCTAACATCTCGGATGTAACATTTGACAACATTCCAGGCGTGTCGGTCCCTACGTCTCGGTGGTAACATTACATGCGTCTATAACGTTATATATCCTAATCTAAGGCAACCTAACATCTCGGATGCAATATTTGACAACATTCCTGGCCTGTCGAACCCTACTTCTCGGAGGGAACAGTATATACGTCTATAACGTTGTATATCCTAGCCTAAGGCAACCTAACATCTCGGATGTAACATTTGACAACATTCCAGGCGTGTCGGTCCCTACGTCTCGGTGGTAACATTACATGCGTCTATAACGGTATATATCCTAATCTTAGGCAACCTAACATCTCGGATGCAATATTTGACAACATTCCTGGCCTGTCGAACCCTACTTCTCGGAGGGAACAGTATATACGTCTATAACGTTATATATCCTAACCTAAGGCAACCTAACTTCTCGGATGCAATATTTGACAACATTCCTTGCCTGTCGAACCCTACTTCTCGGAGGGAACAGCATATACGTCTATAACGTCATATATCCTAACCTAAGGCAACCTAACATCTCGGATGCAATATTTGACAACATTCCTGGCCTGTCGAACCCTACTTCTCGGAGGGAACAGTATATACGTCTATAGCGTCATATATCCTAACCTAAGGCAACCTAACATCTTGGATGTAACATTTGACAACATTCCAGGCGTGTCGGTCCCTACGTCTCGGTGGTAACGTTACATGCGTCTATAACGGTATATATCCTAATCTAAGGCAACCTAACTTCTCGGATGCAATATTTGACAACATTCCTCGCCTGTCGAACCCTACTACTCGGAGGGAACAGCATATACGTCTATAACGTTGTACATCCTAATCTAAGGCAACCTCACATCTCGGATGCAATATTTGACAACATTCCTGGCCTGTCGAACCCTACTTCTCGGAGGGAACAGTATATACGTCTATAGCGTCATATATCCTAACCTAAGGCAACCTAACATCTCGGACGTAACATTTGACAACATTCCAGGCGTGTCGGTCCCTACGTCTCGGTGGTAACATTACATGCGTCTATAACGGTATATATCCTAATCTAAGGCAACCTGACATCTCGGATGTATTATTCAACAACATTCCAGGCGTGTCGGACCCTACTTCTCGGTGGGAACATTATATGCGTCTATAACGTTGTATATCCTAATCTGAGGCAACCTAACATCTCGGATGTAACATTTGACAACATTCCAGGCGTGTCGGTCCCTACGTCTCGGTGGTAACATTACATGCGTCTATAACGGTATATATCCTAATCTAAGGCAACCTAACATCTCGGATGCAATATTTGACAACATTCCTGGCCTGTCGAACCCTACTTCTCGGAGGGAACAGTATATACGTCTATAATGTTATATATCCTAACCTAAGGCAACATGACATCTCGGATGTATTATTCTACAACATTCCAGGCGTGTCGGACCCTACTTCTCGGTGGGAATATTATATGCGTCTATAACGTTGTATATCCTAATCTGAGGCAACCTAACATCTCGGATGTAACATTTGACAACATTCCAGGCGTGTCGGTCCCTACGTCTCGGTGGTAACATTACATGCGTCTATAAAGGTATATATCCTAATCTAAGGCAACCTAACATCTCGGATGCAATATTTGACAACATTCCTCGCCTGTCGAACCCTACTACTCGGAGGGAACAGCATATACGTCTATAACGTTGTACATCCTAATCTAAGGCAACCTAACATCTCGGATGCAATATTTGACAACATTCCTGGCCTGTCGAACCCTACTTCTCGGAGGGAACAGTATATACGTCTATAGCGTCATATATCCTAACCTAAGGCAACCTAACATCTCGGATGTAACATTTGACAACATTCCAGGCGTGTCGGTCCCTACGTCTCGGTGGTAACATTACATGCGTCTATAACGTTATATATCCTAATCTAAGGCAACCTAACATCTCGGATGCAATATTTGACAACATTCCTGGCCTGTCGAACCCTACTTCTCGGAGGGAACAGTATATACGTCTATAACGTTGTATATCCTAGCCTAAGGCAACCTAACATCTCGGATGTAACATTTGACAACATTCCAGGCGTGTCGGTCCCTACGTCTCGGTGGTAACATTACATGCGTCTATAACGGTATATATCCTAATCTTAGGCAACCTAACATCTCGGATGCAATATTTGACAACATTCCTGGCCTGTCGAACCCTACTTCTCGGAGGGAACAGTATATACGTCTATAACGTTATATATCCTAACCTAAGGCAACCTAACATCTCGGATGTAACATTTGACAACATTCCAGGCGTGTCGGTCCCTACGTCTCGGTGGTAACGTTACATGCGTCTATAACGGTATATATCCTAATCTAAGGCAACCTAACTTCTCGGATGTAACATTTGACAACATTCCAATCGTGTCGGTCCCTACGTCTCGGTGGTAACATTACATGCGTCCATAACGTTATATATCCTAACCTAAGGCAACCTAACAACTCGGATGTAACATTTGACAACATTTCTAGCGTGTCGGACCCTACTTCTCGGCGGGAACAGTATATACGTCTATAACGTCATATATCCTAACCTATGGCAACCTAACATCTCGGATGTAACATTTGACAGCATTCCAGGCGTGTCGGTCCCTACGTCTCGGTGGTAACATTACATGCGTCTATAACGTTATATATCCTAACCTAAGGCAACCTAACATCTCGGATGCAATATTTGACAACATTCCTGGCCTGTCTAACCCTACTTCTCGGAGGGAACAGCATATACGTCTATAACGTCATATATCCTAACCTAAGGCAACCTAACATCTCGGATGTAACATTTGACAACATTCCAGGCGTGTCGGTCCCTACGTCTCGGTGGTAACATTACATGCGTCTATAACGGTATATATCCTAATCTAAGGCAACCTAACAACTCGGATGTAACATTTGACAACATTTCTAGCGTGTCGGATCCTACTTCTCGGCGGGAACAGTATATACGTCTATAACGTCATATATCCTAACCTATGGCAAACCTAACATCTCGGATGTAACATTTGACAACATTCCAGGCCTGTCGGTCCCTACGTCTCGGTGGTAACATTACATGCGTCTATACCGTTATATATCCTAACCTAAGGCAACCTAACTTCTCGGATGCAATATTTGACAACATTCCTTGCCTGTCGAACCCTACTTCTCGGAGGGAACAGCATATACGTCTATAACGTTGTACATCCTAATCTAAGGCAACCTAACATCTCGGATGCAATATTTGACAACATTCCTGGCCTGTCGAACCCTACTTCTCGGAGGGAACAGTATATACGTCTATAGCGTCATATATCCTAACCTAAGGCAACCTAACATCTCGGATGTAACATTTGACAACATTCCAGGCGTGTCGGTCCCTACGTCTCGGTGGTAACATTACATGCGTCTATAACGGTATATATCCTAATCTAAGGCAACCTAACAACTCGGATGTAACATTTGACAACATTTCTAGCGTGTCGGACCCTACTTCTCGGCGGGAACAGTATATACGTCTATAACGTCATATATCCTAACCTATGGCAACCTAACATCTCGGATGTAACATTTGACAACATTCCAGGCGTGTCGGTCCCTACGTCTCGGTGGTAACATTACATGCGTCTATAACGGTATATATCCTAATCTAAGGCAACCTAACAACTCGGATGTAACATTTGACAACATTTCTAGCGTGTCGGACCCTACTTCTCGGCGGGAACAGTATATACGTCTATAACGTCATATATCCTAACCTATGGCAACCTAACATCTCGGATGTAACATTTGACAACATTCCAGGCGTGTCGGTCCCTACGTCTCGGTGGTAACATTACATGCGTCTATACCGTTATATATCCTAACCTAAGGCAACCTAACTTCTCGGATGCAATATTTGACAACATTCCTTGCCTGTCGAACCCTACTTCTCGGAGGGAACAGCATATACGTCTATAACGTCATATATCCTAACCTAAGGCAACCTAACATCTCGGATGTAACATTTGACAACATTCCAGGCGTGTCGGTCCCTACGTCTCGGTGGTAACATTACATGCGTCTATAACGGTATATATCCTAATCTTAGGCAACCTAACATCTCGGATGCAATATTTGACAACATTCCTGGCCTGTCGAACCCTACTTCTCGGAGGGAACAGTATATACGTCTATAACGTTATATATCCTAACCTAAGGCAACCTAACATCTCGGATGTAACATTTGACAACATTCCAGGCGTGTCGGTCCCTACGTCTCGGTGGTAACATTACATGCGTCTATAACGTTATATATGCTAACCTAAGGCAACCTAACATCTCGGACGTAACATTTGACAACATTCCAGGCGTGTCGGTCCCTACGTCTCGGTGGTAACATTACATGCGTCTATAACGGTATATATCCTAATCTAAGGCAACCTAACAACTCGGATGTAACATTTGACAACATTTCTAGCGTGTCGGAAGCTACTTCTCGGCGGGAACAGTATATACGTCTATAACGTCATATATCCTAACCTATGGCAACCTAACATCTCGGATGTAACATTTGACAACATTCCAATCGTGTCGGTCCCTACGTCTCGGTGGTAACATTACATGCGTCTATAACGTTATATATCCTAATCTAAGGCAACCTAACATCTCGGATGCAATATTTGACAACATTCCTGGCCTGCCGAACCCTACTTCTCGGAGGGAACAGTATATACGTCTATAACGTTGTATATCCTAGCCTAAGGCAACCTAACATCTCGGATGTAACATTTGACAACATTCCAGGCGTGTCGGTCCCTACGTCTCGGTGGTAACATTACATGCGTCTATAACGGTATATATCCTAATCTTAGGCAACCTAACATCTCGGATGCAATATTTGACAACATTCCTGGCCTGTCGAACCCTACTTCTCGGAGGGAACAGTATATACGTCTATAACGTTATATATCCTAACCTAAGGCATCCTAACATCTCGGATGTAACATTTGACAACATTCCAGGCGTGTCGGTCCCTACGTCTCGGTGGTAACGTTACATGCGTCTATAACGGTATAGATCCTAATCTAAGGCAACCTAACTTCTCGGATGTAACATTTGACAACATTCCAATCGTGTTTGTCCCTACGTCTCGGTGGTAACATTACATGCGTCCATAACGTTATATATCCTAACGTAAGGCAACCTAACAACTCGGATGTAACATTTGACAACATTTCTAGCGTGTCGGACCCTACTTCTCGGCGGGAACAGTATATACGTCTATAACGTCATATATCCTAACCTATGGCAACCTAACATCTCGGATGTAACATTTGACAACATTCCAGGCGCGTCGGTCCCTACGTCTCGGTGGTAACATTACATGCGTCTATAACGTTATATATCCTAACCTAAGGCAACCTAACATCTCGGATGCAATATTTGACAACATTCCTGGCCTGTCTAACCCTACTTCTCGGAGGGAACAGCATATACGTCTATAACGTCATATATCCTAACCTAAGGCAACCTAACATCTCGGATGTAACATTTGACAACATTCCAGGCGTGTCGGTCCCTACGTCTCGGTGGTAACATTACATGCGTCTATAACGGTATATATCCTAATCTAAGGCAACCTAACAACTCGGATGTAACATTTGACAACATTTCTAGCGTGTCGGACCCTACTTCTCGGCGGGAACAGTATATACGTCTATAACGTCATATATCCTAACCTATGGCAACCTAACATCTCGGATGTAACATTTGACAACATTCCAGGCGTGTCGGTCCCTACGTCTCGGTGGTAACATTACATGCGTCTATACCGTTATATATCCTAACCTAAGGCAACCTAACTTCTCGGATGCAATATTTGACAACATTCCTTGCCTGTCGAACCCTACTTCTCGGAGGGAACAGCATATACGTCTATAACGTCATATATCCTAACCTAAGGCAACCTAACATCTCGGATGTAACATTTGACAACATTTCTAGCGTGTCGGACCCTACTTCTCGGCGAGAACAGTATATACGTCTATAACGTCATATATCCTAACCTATGGCAACCTAACATCTCGGATGTAACATTTGACAACATTCCAGGCGTGTCGGTCCCTACGTCTCGGTGGTAACATTACATGCGTCTATAACGTTATATATCCTAACCTAAGGCAACCTAACATCTCGGATGCAATATTTGACAACATTCCTGGCCTGTCTAACCCTACTTCTCGGAGGGAACAGCATATACGTCTATAACGTCATATATCCTAACCTAAGGCAACCTAACATCTCGGATGTAACATTTGACAACATTCCAGGCGTGTCGGTCCCTACGTCTCGGTGGTAACATTACATGCGTCTATAACGGTATATATCCTAATCTAAGGCAACCTAACAACTCGGATGTAACATTTGACAACATTTCTAGCGTGTCGGACCCTACTTCTCGGCGGGAACAGTATATACGTCTATAACGTCATATATCCTAACCTATGGCAACCTAACATCTCGGATGTAACATTTGACAACATTCCAGGCGTGTCGGTCCCTACGTCTCGGTGGTAACATTACATGCGTCTATACCGTTACATATCCTTACCTAAGGCAACCTAACATCTCGGATGCAATATTTGACAACATTCCTCGCCTGTCGAACCCTACTACTCGGAGGGAACAGCATATACGTCTATAACGTTGTACATCCTAATCTAAGGCAACCTAACATCTCGGATGCAATATTTGACAACATTCCTGGCCTGTCGAACCCTACTTCTCGGAGGGAACAGTATATACGTCTATAACGTTGTATATCCTAGCCTAAGGCAACCTAACATCTCGGATGTAACATTTGACAACATTCCAGGCGTGTCGGTCCCTACGTCTCGGTGGTAACATTACATGCGTCTATAACGGTATATATCCTAATCTTAGGCAACCTAACATCTCGGATGCAATATTTGACAACATTCCTGGCCTGTCGAACCCTACTTCTCGGAGGGAACAGTATATACGTCTATAACGTTATATATCCTAACCTAAGGCAACCTAACATCTCGGATGTAACATTTGACAACATTCCAGGCGTGTCGGTCCCTACGTCTCGGTGGTAACATTACATGCGTCTATAACGGTATATATCCTAATCTTAGGCAACCTAACATCTCGGATGCAATATTTGACAACATTCCTGGCCTGTCGAACCCTACTTCTCGGAGGGAACAGTATATACGTCTATAACGTTATATATCCTAACCTAAGGCAACCTAACATCTCGGATGTAACATTTGACAACATTCCAGGCGTGTCGGTCCCTACGTCTCGGTGGTAACGTTACATACGTCTATAACGGTATATATCCTAATCTAAGGCAACCTAACTTCTCGGATGTAACATTTGACAACATTCCAATCGTGTCGGTCCCTACGTCTCGGTGGTAACATTACATGCGTCCATAACGTTATATATCCTAACCTAAGGCAACCTAACAACTCGGATGTAACATTTGACAACATTTCTAGCGTGTCGGAAGCTACTTCTCGGCGGGAACAGTATATACGTCTATAACGTCATATATCCTAACCTATGGCAACCTAACATCTCGGATGTAACATTTGACAACATTCCAATCGTGTCGGTCCCTACGTCTCGGTGGTAACATTACATGCGTCTATAACGTTATATATCCTAATCTAAGGCAACCTAACATCTCGGATGCAATATTTGACAACATTCCTGGCCTGTCGAACCCTACTTCTCGGAGGGAACAGTATATACGTCTATAACGTTGTATATCCTAGCCTAAGGCAACCTAACATCTCGGATGTAACATTTGACAACATTCCAGGCGTGTCGGTCCCTACGTCTCGGTGGTAACATTACATGCGTCTATAACGGTATATATCCTAATCTTAGGCAACCTAACATCTCGGATGCAATATTTGACAACATTCCTGGCCTGTCGAACCCTACTTCTCGGAGGGAACAGTATATACGTCTCTAACGTTATATATCCTAACCTAAGGCATCCTAACATCTCGGATGTAACATTTGACAACATTCCAGGCGTGTCGGTCCCTACGTCTCGGTGGTAACGTTACATGCGTCTATAACGGTATAGATCCTAATCTAAGGCAACCTAACTTCTCGGATGTAACATTTGACAACATTCCAATCGTGTTTGTCCCTACGTCTCGGTGGTAACATTACATGCGTCCATAACGTTATATATCCTAACGTAAGGCAACCTAACAACTCGGATGTAACATTTGACAACATTTCTAGCGTGTCGGACCCTACTTCTCGGCGGGAACAGTATATACGTCTATAACGTCATATATCCTAACCTATGGCAACCTAACATCTCGGATGTAACATTTGACAACATTCCAGGCGTGTCGGTCCCTACGTCTCGGTGGTAACATTACATGCGTCTATAACGTTATATATCCTAACCTAAGGCAACCTAACATCTCGGATGCAATATTTGACAACATTCCTGGCCTGTCTAACCCTACTTCTCGGAGGGAACAGCATATACGTCTATAACGTCATATATCCTAACCTAAGGCAACCTAACATCTCGGATGTAACATTTGACAACATTCCAGGCGTGTCGGTCCCTACGTCTCGGTGGTAACATTACATGCGTCTATAACGGTATATATCCTAATCTAAGGCAACCTAACAACTCGGATGTAACATTTGACAACTTTTCTAGCGTGTCGGACCCTACTTCTCGGCGGGAACAGTATATACGTCTATAACGTCATATATCCTAACCTATGGCAACCTAACATCTCGGATGTAACATTTGACAACATTCCAGGCGTGTCGGTCCCTACGTCTCGGTGGTAACATTACATGCGTCTATACCGTTATATATCCTAACCTAAGGCAACCTAACTTCTCGGATGCAATATTTGACAACATTCCTTGCCTGTCGAACCCTACTTCTCGGAGGGAACAGCATATACGTCTATAACGTCATATATCCTAACCTAAGGCAACCTAACATCTCGGATGTAACATTTGACAACATTTCTAGCGTGTCGGACCCTACTTCTCGGCGGGAACAGTATATACGTCTATAACGTCATATATCCTAACCTATGGCAACCTAACATCTCGGATGTAACATTTGACAACATTCCAGGCGTGTCGGTCCCTACGTCTCGGTGGTAACATTACATGCGTCTATAACGTTATATATCCTAACCTAAGGCAACCTAACATCTCGGATGCAATATTTGACAACATTCCTGGCCTGTCTAACCCTACTTCTCGGAGGGAACAGCATATACGTCTATAACGTCATATATCCTAACCTAAGGCAACCTAACATCTCGGATGTAACATTTGACAACATTCCAGGCGTGTCGGTCCCTACGTCTCGGTGGTAACATTACATGCGTCTATAACGGTATATATCCTAATCTAAGGCAACCTAACAACTCGGATGTAACATTTGACAACATTTCTAGCGTGTCGGACCCTACTTCTCGGCGGGAACAGTATATACGTCTATAACGTCATATATCCTAACCTATGGCAACCTAACATCTCGGATGTAACATTTGACAACATTCCAGGCGTGTCGGTCCCTACGTCTCGGTGGTAACATTACATGCGTCTATACCGTTACATATCCTTACCTAAGGCAACCTAACATCTCGGATGCAATATTTGACAACATTCCTCGCCTGTCGAACCCTACTACTCGGAGGGAACAGCATATACGTCTATAACGTTGTACATCCTAATCTAAGGCAACCTAACATCTCGGATGCAATATTTGACAACATTCCTGGCCTGTCGAACCCTACTTCTCGGAGGGAACAGTATATACGTCTATAACGTTGTATATCCTAGCCTAAGGCAACCTAACATCTCGGATGTAACATTTGACAACATTCCAGGCGTGTCGGTCCCTACGTCTCGGTGGTAACATTACATGCGTCTATAACGGTATATATCCTAATCTTAGGCAACCTAACATCTCGGATGCAATATTTGACAACATTCCTGGCCTGTCGAACCCTACTTCTCGGAGGGAACAGTATATACGTCTATAACGTTATATATCCTAACCTAAGGCAACCTAACATCTCGGATGTAACATTTGACAACATTCCAGGCGTGTCGGTCCCTACGTCTCGGTGGTAACGTTACATGCGTCTATAACGGTATATATCCTAATCTAAGGCAACCTAACTTCTCGGATGCAATATTTGACAACATTCCTCGCCTGTCGAACCCTACTACTCGGAGGGAACAGCATATACGTCTATAACGTTGTACATCCTAATCTAAGGCAACCTAACATCTCGGATGCAATATTTGACAACATTCCTGGCCTGTCGAACCCTACTTCTCGGAGGGAACAGTATATACGTCTATAGCGTCATATATCCTAACCTAAGGCAACCTAACATCTTGGATGTAACATTTGACAACATTCCAGGCGTGTCGGTCCCTACGTCTCGGTGGTAACATTACGTGCGTCTATAACGTTATATATGCTAACCTAAGGCAACCTAACATCTCGGACGTAACATTTGACAACATTCCAGGCGTGTCGGTCCCTACGTCTCGGTGGTAACATTACATGCGTCTATAACGGTATATTTCCTAATCTAAGGCAACCTAACATCTCGGATGCAATATTTGACACCATTCCTGGCCTGTCGAACCCTACTTCTCGGAGGGAACAGTATATACGTCTATAGCGTCATATATCCTAACCTAAGGCAACCTAACATTTCGGATGTAACATTTGACAACATTCCAGGCGTGTCGGTCCCTACGTCTCGGTGGTAATATTACGTGCGTCTATAACGTTATATATGCTAACCTAAGGCAACCTAACATCTCGGATGCAATATTTGACAACATTCCTGGCCTGTCGAACCCTACTTCTAGGAGGGAACAGTATATACGTCTATAACGTCATATATCCTAACCTAAGGCAACCTAACATCTCGGATGTAACATTTGACAACATTCCAGGCGTGTCGGTCCCTACGTCTCGGTGGTAACATTACATGCGTCTATAACGTTATATATCCTAACCTAAGGCAACCTAACATCTCGGATGCAATATTTGACAACATTCCTGGCCTGTCTAACCCTACTTCTCGGAGGGAACAGCATATACGTCTATAACGTCATATATCCTAACCTAAGGCAACCTAACATCTCGGATGTAACATTTGACAACATTCCAGGCGTGTCGGTCCCTACGTCTCGGTGGTAACATTACATGCGTCTATAACGGTATATATCCTAATCTAAGGCAACCTAACAACTCGGATGTAACATTTGACAACATTTCTAGCGTGTCGGACCCTACTTCTCGGCGGGAACAGTATATACGTCTATAACGTCATATATCCTAACCTATGGCAACCTAACATCTCCGATGTAACATTTGACAACATTCCAGGCGTGTCGGTCCCTACGTCTCGGTGGTAACATTACATGCGTCTATACCGTTATATATCCTTACCTAAGGCAACCTAACATCTCGGATGCAATATTTGACAACATTCCTCGCCTGTCGAACCCTACTACTCGGAGGGAACAGCATATACGTCTATAACGTTGTACATCCTAATCTAAGGCAACCTAACATCTCGGATGCAATATTTGACAACATTCCTGGCCTGTCGAACCCTACTTCTCGGAGGGAACAGTATATACGTCTATAACGTTATATATCCTAACGTAAGGTAACCTAACATCTCGGATGTAATATTCGACAACATTCCTGGCGTGTCGGACCCTACTTCTCGGTGGGAACAGTATATACGTCTGTAACGTCATATATCCTAACCTAAGGCAACCCAACATCTCGGATATAACATTTGACAACATACCCGGCGTGTTGGAACCCTACGTCTCGGTGGTAACATTACATGCGTCTATAACGGTATATTTCCTAATCTAAGGCAACCTAACATCTCGGATGCAATATTTGACAACATTCCTGGCCTGTCGAACCCTACTTCTCGGAGGGAACTGTATATACGTCTACAACGGTATATATCCTAATCTAAGGCAACCTAACATCTCGGATGTAACATTTGACAACATTCCAGGCGTGTCGGTCCCTACGTCTCGGTGGTACCATTACATGCGTCTATAACGTTATATATGCTAACCTAAGGCAACCTAACATCTCGGATGCAATATTTGAGAACATTCCTGGCCTGTCGAAACCTACTTCTCGGAGGGAACAGCATATACGTCTATAACGTCATATATCCTAACCTAAGGCAACCTAACATGTCGGATATAACATTTGACAACATTTCCGGCGTGTTGGAACCCTATGTCTCGGTGGTAACATTACGTGCGTCTATAACGTTATATATGCTAACCGAAGGCAACCTAACATCTCGGATGCAATATTTGACAACATTCCTGGCCTGTCGAACCCTACTTCTCGGAGGGAACAGCATATACGTCTATAACGACATATATCCTAACCTAAGTCAACCTAACATCTCGGATGTAACATTTGACAACATTCCAGGTGTGTCGGTCCCTACGTCTCGGTGGTAACGTTACATGCGTCTACAACGTTATATATCCTAACCTAAGGCAACCTAACATCTCGGGTGTAACATTTGACAACATTCCAGGCGTGTCGGTCCCTACATCTCGGTGGTAACATTGCATGCGTCTATAACGGTATATTTCCTAATCTAAGGCAACCTAACATCTCGGATGCAATATTTGACAACATTCCTGGCCTGTCGAACCCTACTTCTCGGAGGGAACAGCATATACGTCTATAACGACATATATCCTAACCTAAGTCAACCTAACATCTCGGATGTAACATTTGACAACATTCCAGGTGTGTCGGTCCCTACGTCTCGGTGGTAACGTTACATGCGTCTATAACGGTATATATCCTAATCTAAGGCAACCTAACTTCTCGGATGCAATATTTGACAACATTCCTCGCCTGTCGAACCCTACTACTCGGAGGGAACAGCATATACGTCTATAACGTTGTACATCCTAATCTAAGGCAACCTAACATCTCGCATGCAATATTTGACAACATTCCTGGCCTGTCGAACCCTACTTCACGGAGGGAACAGTATATACGTCTATAGCGTCATATATCCTAACCTAAGGCAACCTAACATCTTGGATGTAACATTTGACAACATTCCAGGCGTGTCGGTCCCTACGTCTCGGTGGTAACATTACGTGCGTCTATAACGTTATATATGCTAACCTAAGGCAACCTAACATCTCGGACGTAACATTTGACAACATTCCAGGCGTGTCGGTCCCTACGTCTCGGTGGTAACATTACATGCGTCTATAACGGTATATATCCTAATCTAAGGCAACCTAACAACTCGGATGTACCATTTGACAACATTTCTAGCGTGTCGGAAGCTATTTCTCGGCGGGAACAGTATATACGTCTATAACGTCATATATCCTAACCTATGGCAACCTAACATCTCGGATGTAACATTTGACAACCTTCCAATCGTGTCGGTCCCTACGTCTCGGTGGTAACATTACATGCGTCTATAACGTTATATATCCTAATCTAAGGCAACCTAACATCTCGGATGCAATATTTGACAACATTCCTGGCCTGTCGAACCCTACTTCTCGGAGGGAACAGTATATACGTCTATAACGTTGTATATCCTAGCCTAAGGCAACCTAACATCTCGGATGTAACATTTGACAACATTCCAGGCGTGTCGGTCCCTACGTCTCGGTGGTAACATTACATGCGTCTATAACGGTATATATCCTAATCTTAGGCAACCTAACATCTCGGATGCAATATTTGACAACATTCCTGGCCTGTCGAACCCTACTTCTCGGAGGGAACAGTATATACGCCTATAACGTTATATATCCTAACCTAAGGCAACCTAACATCTCGGATGTAACATTTGACAACATTCCAGGCGTGTCGGTCCCTGCGTCTCGGTGGTAACGTTACATGCGTCTATAGCGGTATATATCCTAATCTAAGGCAACCTAACAACTCGGATGTAACATTTGACAACATTTCTAGCGTGTCGGACCCTACTTCTCGGCGGGAACAGTATATACGTCTATAACGTCATATATCCTAACCTATGGCAACCTAACATCTCGGATGTAACATTTGACAACATTCCAGGCGTATCGGTCCCTACGTCTCGGTGGTAACATTACATGCGTCTATACCGTTATATATCCTTACCTAAGGCAACCTAACATCTCGGATGCAATATTTGACAACATTCCTCGCCTGTCGAACCCTACTACTCGGAGGGAACAGCATATACGTCTATAACGTTGTACATCCTAATCTAAGGCAACCTAACATCTCGGATTCAATATTTGACAACATTCCTGGCCTGTCGAACCCTACTTCTCGGAGGGAACAGCATATACGTCTATAACGTCATATATCCTAACCTGAGGCAACCTAACATCTCGGATGTAACATTTGACAACATTCCAGGCGTGTCGGTCCCTACGTCTCGGTGATAACATTACATGCGTCTATAACGGTATATTTCCTAATCTAAGGCAACCTAACATCTCGGATGCAATATTTGACAACATTCCAGGCGTGTCGGTCCCTACGTCTCGGTGGTAACATTACATGCGTCTATAACGTTATATATCCTAACCTAAGGCAACCTAACATCTCGGATGCAATATTTTACAACATTCCTGGCCTGTCGAACCCTACTTCTCGGAGGGAACAGTATATACGTCTATAACGTCATATATCCTAACCTAAGGCAACCTAACATCTCGGATGCAATATTTGACAACATTCCTGGCCTGTCGAAACCTACTTCTCGGAGGGAACAGCATATACGTCTATAACGACATATATCCTAACCTAAGACAACCTAACATCTCGGATATAACATTTGACAAAATTCCCGGCGTGTTGGAACCCTACGTCTCGGTGGTAACATTACGTGCGTCTATAACGTTATATATGCTAACCTAAGGCAACCTAACATCTCGGATGCAATATTTGACAACATTCCTGGCCTGTCGAACCCTACTTCTCGGAGGGAACAGCATATACGTCTATAACGTCATATATCCTAACCTAAGGCAACCTAACATCTCGGATGTAACATTTGACAACATTCCAGGTGTGTCGGTCCCTACGTCTCGGTGGTAACATTACATGCGTCTATAACGTTATATATCCTAACCTAAGGCCACCTAACATCTCGTATGTAATATTTGACAACATTCCTGGCGTGTCGAACCCTACTTCTCGGTGGGAACAGTATATACGTCTATAACGTTATATATCCTAACGTAAGGTAACCTAACATCTCGGATGTAATATTTGACAACATTCCTGGCGTGTCGGACCCTACTTCTCGGTGGGAGCAGTATATACGTCTGTAACGTCATATATCCTAACCTAAGGCAACCTAACATCTCGGATATAACATTTGACAACATACACGGCGTGTTGGAACCCTACGTCTCGGTGGTAACATTACGTGCGTCTATAACGTTATATATGCTAACCTAAGGCAACCTAACATCTCGGATGCAATATTTGACAACATTCCTGGCCTGTCGAACCCTACTTCTCGGAGGGAACAGTATATACGTCTATAACGTCATATATCCTAACCTAAGGCAACCTAACATCTCGGATGTAACATTTGACAACATTCCAGGCGTGTCGGTCCCTACGTCTCGGTGGTAACGTTACATGCGTCTATAACGGTATATATCCTAATCTAAGGCAACCTAACTTCTCGGATGCAATATTTGACAACATTCCTCGCCTGTCGAACCCTACTACTCGGAGGGAACAGCAGATACGTCTATAACGTTGTACATCCTAATCTAAGGCAACCTAACATCTCGGATGCAATATTTGACAACATTCCTGGCCTGTCGAACCCTACTTCTCGGAGGGAACAGTATATACGTCTATAGCGTCATATATCCTAACCTAGGGCAACCTAACATCTTGGATGTAACATTTGACAACATTCCAGACGTGTCGGTCCCTACGTCTCGGTGGTAACATTACGTGCGTCTATAACGTTATATATGCTAACCTAAGGCAACCTAACATCTCGGACGTAACATTTGACAACATTCCAGGCGTGTCGGTCCCTACGTCTCGGTGGTAACATTACATGCGTCTATAACGGTATATATCCTAATCTAAGGCAACCTAACATCTCGGATGTAACATTTGACAACATTCCAGGCGTGTCGGTCCCTGCGTCTCGGTGGTAACGTTACATGCGTCTATAACGGTATATATCCTAATCTAAGGCAACCTAACTTCTCGGATGTAACATTTGACAACATTCCAATCGTGTCGGTCCCTACGTCTCGGTGGTAACATTACATGCGTCTATAACGTTATATATCCTAACCTAAGGCAACCTAACAACTCGGATGTAACATTTGACAACATTTCTAGCGTGTCGGACCCTACTTCTCGGCGGGAACAGTATATACGTCTATAACGTCATATATCCTAACCTATGGCAACCTAACATCTCGGATGTAACATTTGACAACATTCCAGGCGTGTCGGTCCCTACGTCTCGGTGGTAACATTACATGCGTCTATAACGTTATATATCCTAACCTAAGGCAACCTAACATCTCGGATGCAATATTTGACAACATTCCTGGCCTGTCGAACCCTACTTCTCGGAGGGAACAGCATATACGTCTATAACGTCATATATCCTAACCTGAGGCAACCTAACATCTCGGATGTAACATTTGACAACATTCCAGGCGTGTCGGTCCCTACGTCTCGGTGATAACATTACATGCGTCTATAACGGTATATTTCCTAATCTAAGGCAACCTAACATCTCGGATGCAATATTTGACAACATTCCTGGCCTGTCGAACCCTACTTCTCGGAGGGAACAGTATATACGTCTATAGCGTCATATATCCTAACCTAAGGCAACCTAACATTTCGGATGTAACATTTGACAACATTCCAGGCGTGTCGGTCCCTACGTCTCGGTGGTAATATTACGTGCGTCTATAACGTTATATATGCTAACCTAAGGCAACCTAACATCTCGGATGCAATATTTGACAACATTCCTGGCCTGTCGAACCCTACTTCTAGGAGGGAACAGTATATACGTCTATAACGTCATATATCCTAACCTAAGGCAACCTAACATCTCGGATGTAACATTTGACAACATTCCAGGCGTGTCGGTCCCTACGTCTCGGTGGTAACATTACATGCGTCTATAACGGTATATTTCCTAATCTAAGGCAACCTAACATCTCGGATGCAATATTTGACAACATTCCTGGCCTGTCGAACCCTACTTCTCGGAGGGAACAGTATATACGTTTATAACGGTATATGTCCTAATCTAAGGCAACCTAACATCTCGGATGCAATATTTGACAACATTCCTGGCCTGTCGAACCCTACTTCTCGGAGGGACCAGTATATACGTCTGTAACGACATATATCCTAACCTAAGACAACCTAACATCCCGGATGTAACATTTGACAACATTCCAGGCGTGTCGGTCCCTACGTCTCGGTGGTAACATTACATGCGTCTATAACGTTATATATCCTAACCTAAGGCAACCTAACATCTCGGATGCAATATTTTACAACATTCCTGGCCTGTCGAACCCTACTTCTCGGAGGGAACAGTATATACGTCTATAACGTCATATATCCTAACCTAAGGCAACCTAACATCTCGGATGCAATATTTGACAACATTCCTGGCCTGTCGAAACCTACTTCTCGGAGGGAACAGCATATACGTCTATAACGACATATATCCTAACCTAAGACAACCTAACATCTCGGATATAACATTTGACAAAATTCCCGGCGTGTTGGAACCCTACGTCTCGGTGGTAACATTACGTGCGTCTATAACGTTATATATGCTAACCTAAGGCAACCTAACATCTCGGATGCAATATTTGACAACATTCCTGGCCTGTCGAACCCTACTTCTCGGAGGGAACAGCATATACGTCTATAACGTCATATATCCTAACCTAAGGCAACCTAACATCTCGGATGTAACATTTGACAACATTCCAGGTGTGTCGGTCCCTACGTCTCGGTGGTAACATTACATGCGTCTATAACGTTATATATCCTAACCTAAGGCCACCTAACATCTCGTATGTAATATTTGACAACATTCCTGGCGTGTCGAACCCTACTTCTCGGTGGGAACAGTATATACGTCTATAACGTTATATATCCTAACGTAAGGTAACCTAACATCTCGGATGTAATATTTGACAACATTCCTGGCGTGTCGGACCCTACTTCTCGGTGGGAGCAGTATATACGTCTGTAACGTCATATATCCTAACCTAAGGCAACCTAACATCTCGGATATAACATTTGACAACATACACGACGTGTTGGAACCCTACGTCTCGGTGGTAACATTACGTGCGTCTATAACGTTATATATGCTAACCTAAGGCAACCTAACATCTCGGATGCAATATTTGACAACATTCCTGGCCTGTCGAACCCTACTTCTCGGAGGGAACAGTATATACGTCTATAACGTCATATATCCTAACCTAAGGCAACCTAACATCTCGGATGTAACATTTGACATCATTCCAGGCGTGTCGGTCCCTCCGTCTCGGTGGTAACATTACATGCGTCTATAACGGTATATTTCCTAATCTAAGGCAACCTAACATCTCGGATGCAATATTTGACAACATTCCTGGCCTGTCGAACCCTACTTCTCGGAGGGAACCGTATATACGTCTATAACGGTATATGTCCTAATCTAAGGCAACCTAACATCTCGGATGGAATATTTGACAACATTCCTGGCCTCTCGAACCCTACTTCTCGGAGGGAACAGTATATACGTCTGTAACGACATATATCCTAACCTAAGACAACCTAACAACTCGGATGTAACATTTGACAACATTTCTAGCGTGTCGGAAGCTATTTCTCGGCGGGAACAGTATATACGTCTATAACGTCATATATCCTAACCTATGGCAACCTAACATCTCGGATGTAACATTTGACAACCTTCCAATCGTGTCGGTCCCTACGTCTCGGTGGTAACATTACATGCGTCTATAACGTTATATATCCTAATCTAAGGCAACCTAACATCTCGGATGCAATATTTGACAACATTCCTGGCCTGTCGAACCCTACTTCTCGGAGGGAACAGTATATACGTCTATAACGTTGTATATCCTAGCCTAAGGCAACCTAACATCTCGGATGTAACATTTGACAACATTCCAGGCGTGTCGGTCCCTACGTCTCGGTGGTAACATTACATGCGTCTATAACGGTATATATCCTAATCTTAGGCAACCTAACATCTCGGATGCAATATTTGACAACATTCCTGGCCTGTCGAACCCTACTTCTCGGAGGGAACAGTATATACGTCTATAACGTTATATATCCTAACCTAAGGCAACCTAACATCTCGGATGTAACATTTGACAACATTCCAGGCGTGTCGGTCCCTGCGTCTCGGTGGTAACGTTACATGCGTCTATAACGGTATATATCCTAATCTAAGGCAACCTAACAACTCGGATGTAACATTTGACAACATTTCTAGCGTGTCGGAAGCTATTTCTCGGCGGGAACAGTATATACGTCTATAACGTCATATATCCTAACCTATGGCAACCTAACATCTCGGATGTAACATTTGACAACCTTCCAATCGTGTCGGTCCCTACGTCTCGGTGGTAACATTACATGCGTCTATAACGTTATATATCCTAATCTAAGGCAACCTAACATCTCGGATGCAATATTTGACAACATTCCTGGCCTGTCGAACCCTACTTCTCGGAGGGAACAGTATATACGTCTATAACGTTGTATATCCTAGCCTAAGGCAACCTAACATCTCGGATGTAACATTTGACAACATTCCAGGCGTGTCGGTCCCTACGTCTCGGTGGTAACATTACATGCGTCTATAACGGTATATATCCTAATCTTAGGCAACCTAACATCTCGGATGCAATATTTGACAACATTCCTGGCCTGTCGAACCCTACTTCTCGGAGGGAACAGTATATACGTCTATAACGTTATATATCCTAACCTAAGGCAACCTAACATCTCGGATGTAACATTTGACAACATTCCAGGCGTGTCGGTCCCTGCGTCTCGGTGGTAACGTTACATGCGTCTATAACGGTATATATCCTAATCTAAGGCAACCTAACAACTCGGATGTAACATTTGACAACATTTCTAGCGTGTCGGAAGCTATTTCTCGGCGGGAACAGTATATACGTCTATAACGTCATATATCCTAACCTATGGCAACCTAACATCTCGGATGTAACATTTGACAACCTTCCAATCGTGTCGGTCCCTACGTCTCGGTGGTAACATTACATGCGTCAATAACGTTATATATCCTAATCTAAGGCAACCTAACATCTCGGATGCAATATTTGACAACATTCCTGGCCTGTCGAACCCTACTTCTCGGAGGGAACAGTATATACGTCTATAACGTTGTATATCCTAGCCTAAGGCAACCTAACATCTCGGATGTAACATTTGACAACATTCCAGGCGTGTCGGTCCCTACGTCTCGGTGGTAACATTACATGCGTCTATAACGGTATATATCCTAATCTTAGGCAACCTAACATCTCGGATGCAATATTTGACAACATTCCTGGCCTGTCGAACCCTACTTCTCGGAGGGAACAGTATATACGTCTATAACGTTATATATCCTAACCTAAGGCAACCTAACATCTCGGATGTAACATTTGACAACATTCCAGGCGTGTCGGTCCCTGCGTCTCGGTGGTAACGTTACATGCGTCTATAACGGTATATATCCTAATCTAAGGCAACCTAACTTCTCGGATGTAACATTTGACAACATTTCTAGCGTGTCGGACCCTACTTCTCGGCGGGAACAGTATATACGTCTATAACGTCATATATCCTAACCTATGGCAACCTAACATCTCGGATGTAACATTTGACAACATTCCAGGCGTGTCGGTCCCTACGTCTCGGTGGTAACATTACATGCGTCTATACCGTTATATATCCTTACCTAAGGCAACCTAACATCTCGGATGCAATATTTGACAACATTCCTCGCCTGTCGAACCCTACTACTCGGAGGGAACAGCATATACGTCTATAACGTTGTACATCCTAATCTAAGGCAACCTAACATCTCGGATGCAATATTTGACAACATTCCTGGCCTGTCGAACCCTACTTCTCGGAGGGAACAGTATATACGTCTATAACGTTGTATATCCTAGCCTAAGGCAACCTAACATCTCGGATGTAACATTTGACAACATTCCAGGCGTGTCGGTCCCTACGTCTCGGTGGTAACATTACATGCGTCTATAACGGTATATATCCTAATCTTAGGCAACCTAACATCTCGGATGCAATATTTGACAACATTCCTGGCCTGTCGAACCCTACTTCTCGGAGGGAACAGTATATACGTCTATAACGTTATATATCCTAACCTAAGGCAACATAACATCTCGGATGTAACATTTGACAACATTCCAGGCGTGTCGGTCCCTACGTCTCGGTGGTAACATTACGTGCGTCTATAACGTTATATATGCTAACCTAAGGCAACCTAACATCTCGGACGTAACATTTGACAACATTCCAGGCGTGTCGGTCCCTACGTCTCGGTGGTAACATTACATGCGTCTATAACGGTATATATCCTAATCTAAGGCAACCTAACAACTCGGATGTAACATTTGACAACATTTCTAGCGTGTCGGAAGCTATTTCTCGGCGGGAACAGTATATACGTCTATAACGTCATATATCCTAACCTATGGCAACCTAACATCTCGGATGTAACATTTGACAACATTCCAATCGTGTCGGTCCCTACGTCTCGGTGGTAACATTACATGCGTCTATAACGTTATATATCCTAATCTAAGGCAACCTAACATCTCGGATGCAATATTTGACAACATTCCTGGCCTGTCGAACCCTACTTCTCGGAGGGAACAGTATATACGTCTATAACGTTGTATATCCTAGCCTAAGGCAACCTAACATCTCGGATGTAACATTTGACAACATTCCAGGCGTGTCGGTCCCTACGTCTCGGTGGTAACATTACATGCGTCTATAACGGTATATATCCTAACCTAAGGCAACCTAACATCTCGGATGCAATATTTGACAACATTCCTGGCCTGTCGAACCCTACTTCTCGGAGGGAACAGCATATACGTCTATAACGTCATATATCCTAACCTGAGGCAACCTAACATCTCGGATGTAACATTTGACAACATTCCAGGCGTGTCGGTCCCTACGTCTCGGTGATAACATTACATGCGTCTATAACGGTATATTTCCTAATCTAAGGCAACCTAACATCTCGGATGCAATATTTGACAACATTCCTGGCCTGTCGAACCCTACTTCTCGGAGGGAACAGTATATACGTCTATAGCGTCATATATCCTAACCTAAGGCAACCTAACATTTCGGATGTAACATTTGACAACATTCCAGGCGTGTCGGTCCCTACGTCTCGGTGGTAATATTACGTGCGTCTATAACGTTATATATGCTAACCTAAGGCAACCTAACATCTCGGATGCAATATTTGACAACATTCCTGGCCTGTCGAACCCTACTTCTAGGAGGGAACAGTATATACGTCTATAACGTCATATATCCTAACCTAAGGCAACCTAACATCTCGGATGTAACATTTGACAACATTCCAGGCGTGTCGGTCCCTACGTCTCGGTGGTAACATTACATGCGTCTATAACGGTATATTTCCTAATCTAAGGCAACCTAACATCTCGGATGCAATATTTGACAACATTCCTGGCCTGTCGAACCCTACTTCTCGGAGGGAACAGTATATACGTCTATAACGGTATATGTCCTAATCTAAGGCAACCTAACATCTCGGATGCAATATTTGACAACATTCCTGGCCTGTCGAACCCTACTTCTCGGAGGGACCAGTATATACGTCTGTAACGACATATATCCTAACCTAAGACAACCTAACATCCCGGATGTAACATTTGACAACATTCCAGGCGTGTCGGTCCCTACGTCTCGGTGGTAACATTACATGCGTCTATAACGTTATATATCCTAACCTAAGGCAACCTAACATCTCGGATGCAATATTTTACAACATTCCTGGCCTGTCGAACCCTACTTCTCGGAGGGAACAGTATATACGTCTATAACGTCATATATCCTAACCTAAGGCAACCTAACATCTCGGATGCAATATTTGACAACATTCCTGGCCTGTCGAAACCTACTTCTCGGAGGGAACAGCATATACGTCTATAACGACATATATCCTAACCTAAGACAACCTAACATCTCGGATATAACATTTGACAAAATTCCCGGCGTGTTGGAACCCTACGTCTCGGTGGTAACATTACGTGCGTCTATAACGTTATATATGCTAACCTAAGGCAACCTAACATCTCGGATGCAATATTTGACAACATTCCTGGCCTGTCGAACCCTACTTCTCGGAGGGAACAGCATATACGTCTATAACGTCATATATCCTAACCTAAGGCAACCTAACATCTCGGATGTAACATTTGACAACATTCCAGGTGTGTCGGTCCCTACGTCTCGGTGGTAACATTACATGCGTCTATAACGTTATATATCCTAACCTAAGGCCACCTAACATCTCGTATGTAATATTTGACAACATTCCTGGCGTGTCGAACCCTACTTCTCGGTGGGAACAGTATATACGTCTATAACGTTATATATCCTAACGTAAGGTAACCTAACATCTCGGATGTAATATTTGACAACATTCCTGGCGTGTCGGACCCTACTTCTCGGTGGGAGCAGTATATACGTCTGTAACGTCATATATCCTAACCTAAGGCAACCTAACATCTCGGATATAACATTTGACAACATACACGACGTGTTGGAACCCTACGTCTCGGTGGTAACATTACGTGCGTCTATAACGTTATATATGCTAACCTAAGGCAACCTAACATCTCGGATGCAATATTTGACAACATTCCTGGCCTATCGAACCCTACTTCTCGGAGGGAACAGTATATACGTCTATAACGTCATATATCCTAACCTAAGGCAACCTAACATCTCGGATGTAACATTTGACATCATTCCAGGCGTGTCGGTCCCTCCGTCTCGGTGGTAACATTACATGCGTCTATAACGGTATATTTCCTAATCTAAGGCAACCTAACATCTCGGATGCAATATTTGACAACATTCCTGGCCTGTCGAACCCTACTTCTCGGAGGGAACCGTATATACGTCTATAACGGTATATGTCCTAATCTAAGGCAACCTAACATCTCGGATGGAATATTTGACAACATTCCTGGCCTCTCGAACCCTACTTCTCGGAGGGAACAGTATATACGTCTGTAACGACATATATCCTAACCTAAGACAACCTAACAACTCGGATGTAACATTTGACAACATTTCTAGCGTGTCGGAAGCTATTTCTCGGCGGGAACAGTATATACGTCTATAACGTCATATATCCTAACCTATGGCAACCTAACATCTCGGATGTAACATTTGACAACCTTCCAATCGTGTCGGTCCCTACGTCTCGGTGGTAACATTACATGCGTCTATAACGTTATATATCCTAATCTAAGGCAACCTAACATCTCGGATGCAATATTTGACAACATTCCTGGCCTGTCGAACCCTACTTCTCGGAGGGAACAGTATATACGTCTATAACGTTGTATATCCTAGCCTAAGGCAACCTAACATCTCGGATGTAACATTTGACAACATTCCAGGCGTGTCGGTCCCTACGTCTCGGTGGTAACATTACATGCGTCTATAACGGTATATATCCTAATCTTAGGCAACCTAACATCTCGGATGCAATATTTGACAACATTCCTGGCCTGTCGAACCCTACTTCTCGGAGGGAACAGTATATACGTCTATAACGTTATATATCCTAACCTAAGGCAACCTAACATCTCGGATGTAACATTTGACAACATTCCAGGCGTGTCGGTCCCTGCGTCTCGGTGGTAACGTTACATGCGTCTATAACGGTATATATCCTAATCTAAGGCAACCTAACAACTCGGATGTAACATTTGACAACATTTCTAGCGTGTCGGAAGCTATTTCTCGGCGGGAACAGTATATACGTCTATAACGTCATATATCCTAACCTATGGCAACCTAACATCTCGGATGTAACATTTGACAACCTTCCAATCGTGTCGGTCCCTACGTCTCGGTGGTAACATTACATGCGTCTATAACGTTATATATCCTAATCTAAGGCAACCTAACATCTCGGATGCAATATTTGACAACATTCCTGGCCTGTCGAACCCTACTTCTCGGAGGGAACAGTATATACGTCTATAACGTTGTATATCCTAGCCTAAGGCAACCTAACATCTCGGATGTAACATTTGACAACATTCCAGGCGTGTCGGTCCCTACGTCTCGGTGGTAACATTACATGCGTCTATAACGGTATATATCCTAATCTTAGGCAACCTAACATCTCGGATGCAATATTTGACAACATTCCTGGCCTGTCGAACCCTACTTCTCGGAGGGAACAGTATATACGTCTATAACGTTATATATCCTAACCTAAGGCAACCTAACATCTCGGATGTAACATTTGACAACATTCCAGGCGTGTCGGTCCCTGCGTCTCGGTGGTAACGTTACATGCGTCTATAACGGTATATATCCTAATCTAAGGCAACCTAACTTCTCGGATGTAACATTTGACAACATTTCTAGCGTGTCGGACCCTACTTCTCGGCGGGAACAGTATATACGTCTATAACGTCATATATCCTAACCTATGGCAACCTAACATCTCGGATGTAACATTTGACAACATTCCAGGCGTGTCGGTCCCTACGTCTCGGTGGTAACATTACATGCGTCTATACCGTTATATATCCTTACCTAAGGCAACCTAACATCTCGGATGCAATATTTGACAACATTCCTCGCCTGTCGAACCCTACTACTCGGAGGGAACAGCATATACGTCTATAACGTTGTACATCCTAATCTATGGCAACCTAACATCTCGGATGCAATATTTGACAACATTCCTGGCCTGTCGAACCCTACTTCTCGGAGGGAACAGTATATACGTCTATAACGTTGTATATCCTAGCCTAAGGCAACCTAACATCTCGGATGTAACATTTGACAACATTCCAGGCGTGTCGGTCCCTACGTCTCGGTGGTAACATTACATGCGTCTATAACGGTATATATCCTAATCTTAGGCAACCTAACATCTCGGATGCAATATTTGACAACATTCCTGGCCTGTCGAACCCTACTTCTCGGAGGGAACAGTATATACGTCTATAACGTTATATATCCTAACCTAAGGCAACATAACATCTCGGATGTAACATTTGACAACATTCCAGGCGTGTCGGTCCCTACGTCTCGGTGGTAACATTACGTGCGTCTATAACGTTATATATGCTAACCTAAGGCAACCTAACATCTCGGACGTAACATTTGACAACATTCCAGGCGTGTCGGTCCCTACGTCTCGGTGGTAACATTACATGCGTCTATAACGGTATATATCCTAATCTAAGGCAACCTAACAACTCGGATGTAACATTTGACAACATTTCTAGCGTGTCGGAAGCTATTTCTCGGCGGGAACAGTATATACGTCTATAACGTCATATATCCTAACCTATGGCAACCTAACATCTCGGATGTAACATTTGACAACATTCCAATCGTGTCGGTCCCTACGTCTCGGTGGTAACATTACATGCGTCTATAACGTTATATATCCTAATCTAAGGCAACCTAACATCTCGGATGCAATATTTGACAACATTCCTGGCCTGTCGAACCCTACTTCTCGGAGGGAACAGTATATACGTCTATAACGTTGTATATCCTAGCCTAAGGCAACCTAACATCTCGGATGTAACATTTGACAACATTCCAGGCGTGTCGGTCCCTACGTCTCGGTGGTAACATTACATGCGTCTATAACGGTATATATCCTAATCTTAGGCAACCTAACATCTCGGATGCAATATTTGACAACATTCCTGGCCTGTCGAACCCTACTTCTCGGAGGGAACAGTATATACGTCTATAACGTTATATATCCTAACCTAAGGCAACCTAACATCTCGGATGTAACATTTGACAACATTCCAGGCGTGTCGGTCCCTACGTCTCGGTGGTAACGTTACATGCGTCTATAACGGTATATATCCTAATCTAAGGCAACCTAACTTCTCGGATGCAATATTTGACAACATTCCTCGCCTGTCGAACCCTACTACTCGGAGGGAACAGCATATACGTCTATAACGTTGTACATCCTAATCTAAGGCAACCTAACATCTCGGATGCAATATTTGACAACATTCCTGGCCTGTCGAACCCTACTTCTCGGAGGGAACAGTATATACGTCTATAGCGTCATATATCCTAACCTAGGGCAACCTAACATCTTGGATGTAACATTTGACAACATTCCAGGCGTGTCGGTCCCTACGTCTCGGTGGTAACATTACGTGCGTCTATAACGTTATATATGCTAACCTAAGGCAACCTAACATCTCGGACGTAACATTTGACAACATTCCAGGCGTGTCGGTCCCTACGTCTCGGTGGTAACATTACATGCGTCTATAACGGTATATATCCTAATCTAAGGCAACCTAACAACTCGGATGTAACATTTGACAACATTTCTAGCGTGTCGGAAGCTATTTCTCGGCGGGAACAGTATATACGTCTATAACGTCATATATCCTAACCTATGGCAACCTAACATCTCGGATGTAACATTTGACAACATTCCAATCGTGTCGGTCCCTACGTCTCGGTGGTAACATTACATGCGTCTATAACGTTATATATCCTAATCTAAGGCAACCTAACATCTCGGATGCAATATTTGACAACATTCCTGGCCTGTCGAAACCTACTTCTCGGAGGGAACAGTATATACGTCTATAACGTTGTATATCCTAGCCTAAGGCAACCTAACATCTCGGATGTAACATTTGACAACATTCCAGGCGTGTCGGTCCCTACGTCTCGGTGGTAACATTACATGCGTCTATAACGGTATATATCCTAATCTTAGGCAACCTAACATCTCGGATGCAATATTTGACAACATTCCTGGCCTGTCGAACCCTACTTCTCGGAGGGAACAGTATATACGTCTATAACGTTATATATCCTAACCTAAGGCAACCTAACATCTCGGATGTAACATTTGACAACATTCCATGCGTGTCGGTCCCTGCGTCTCGGTGGTAACGTTACATGCGTCTATAACGGTATATATCCTAATCTAAGGCAACCTAACTTCTCGGATGTAACATTTGACAACATTCCAATCGTGTCGGTCCCTACGTCTCGGTGGTAACATTACATGCGTCTATATAGTTATATATCCTAACCTAAGGCAACCTAACAACTCGGATGTAACATTTGACAACATTTCTAGCGTGTCGGACCCTACTTCTCGGCGGGAACAGTATATACGTCTATAACGTCATATATCCTAACCTATGGCAACCTAACATCTCGGATGTAACATTTGACAACATTCCAGGCGTGTCGGTCCCTACGTCTCGGTGGTAACATTACATGCGTCTATAACGTTATATATCCTAACCTAAGGCAACCTAACATCTCGGATGCAATATTTGACAACATTCCTGGCCTGTCGAACCCTACTTCTCGGAGGGAACAGCATATACGTCTATAACGTCATATATCCTAACCTGAGGCAACCTAACATCTCGGATGTAACATTTGACAACATTCCAGGCGTGTCGGTCCCTACGTCTCGGTGATAACATTACATGCGTCTATAACGGTATATTTCCTAATCTAAGGCAACCTAACATCTCGGATGCAATATTTGACAACATTCCTGGCCTGTCGAACCCTACTTCTCGGAGGGAACAGTATATACGTCTATAGCGTCATATATCCTAACCTAAGGCAACCTAACATTTCGGATGTAACATTTGACAACATTCCAGGCGTGTCGGTCCCTACGTCTCGGTGGTAATAATACGTGCGTCTATAACGTTATATATGCTAACCTAAGGCAACCTAACATCTCGGATGCAATATTTGACAACATTCCTGGCCTGTCGAACCCTACTTCTAGGAGGGAACAGTATATACGTCTATAACGTCATATATCCTAACCTAAGGCAACCTAACATCTCGGATGTAACATTTGACAACATTCCAGGCGTGTCGGTCCCTACGTCTCGGTGGTAACATTACATGCGTCTATAACGGTATATTTCCTAATCTAAGGCAACCTAACAACTCGGATGCAATATTTGACAACATTCCTGGCCTGTCGAACCCTACTTCTCGGAGGGAACAGTATATACGTCTATAACGGTATATGTCCTAATCTAAGGCAACCTAACATCTCGGATGCAATATTTGACAACATTCCTGGCCTGTCGAACCCTACTTCTCGGAGGGACCAGTATATACGTCTGTAACGACATATATCCTAACCTAAGGCAACCTAACATCTCGGATGTAACATTTGACAACATTCCAGGTGTGTCGGTCCCTACGTCTCGGTGGTAACATTACATGCGTCTATAACGTTATATATCCTAACCTAAGGCCACCTAACATCTCGTATGTAATATTTGACAACATTCCTGGCGTGTCGAACCCTACTTCTCGGTGGGAACAGTATATACGTCTATAACGTTATATATCCTAACGTAAGGTAACCTAACATCTCGGATGTAATATTTGACAACATTCCTGGCGTGTCGGACCCTACTTCTCGGTGGGAGCAGTATATACGTCTGTAACGTCATATATCCTAACCTAAGGCCACCTAACATCTCGGATATAACATTTGACAACATACACGGCGTGTTGGAACCCTACGTCTCGGTGGTAACATTACATGCGTCTACAACGGTATATTTCCTAATCTAAGGCAACCTAACATCTCGGATGCAATATTTGACAACATTCCTGGCCTGTCGAACCCTACTTCTCGGAGGGAACCGTATATACGTCTATAACGGTATATGTCCTAATCTAAGGCAACCTAACATCTCGGATGGAATATTTGACAACATTCCTGGCCTCTCGAACCCTACTTCTCGGAGGGAACAGTATATACGTCTGTAACGACATATATCCTAACCTAAGACAACCTAACATCCCGGATGTAACATTTGACAACATTCCAGGCGTGTCGGTCCCTACGTCTCGGTGGTAACATTACATGCGTCTATAACGTTATATATCCTAACCTAAGGCAACCTAACATCTCGGATGCAATATTTGACAACATTCCTGGCCTGTCGAATCCTACGTCTCGGAGGGAACAGCATATACGTCTATAACGTCATATATCCTAACCTAAGACAACCTAACATCTCGGATGTAACATTTGACAACATTCCAGGCGTGTCGGTCCCTACGTCTCGGTGGTAACATTACATGCGTCTATAGCGGTATATATCCTAATCTTGGCAACGTAACTTCTCGGATGTAACATTTTACAATATTCCAGGCCTGTCGAACCCTACTTCTCGGAGGGAACTGTATATACGTCTATAACGTTATATATCCTAACGTAAGGCAACCTAACATCTCGGATGTAATATTTGACAACATTCCTGGCGTGTTGGACCCTACTTCTCGGTGGGAACAGTATATACGTCTGTAACGTTATATATCCTTATCTAAGGCAATCTAACATCTCGGATGCAATATTTGACAACATTCCTAGCCTGTCGAACCCTACTTCTCGGAGGGAACAGTATATACGTCTATAACGTTATATATCCTAACCTAAGGCAACCTGAGATCTCGGATGTAATATTCTACATCATTCCAGGCGTGTCGAACCCTACTTCTCGGTGGGAACATAATATGAGTCTATAACGTTGTATATCCTAATCTAAGGCAACCTATTATCTCAGACGTAATATTTTACAATATTCCTGGCGTGTCGGTGCATACTTTTCGGTGGGAATATTATATGCGTCTATAACGGTCGATATCGTAATCTAAGGCAACCTAACATCTCGGATGCAATATTTGACAACATTCCTGGCCTGTCGAAACCTACTTCTCGGAGGGAACTGTATATACGTCTATAACGGTATATATCCTAATCTAAGGCAACCTAACATCTCGGATGTAACATTTGACAACATTCCAGGCGTGTCGGTCCCTACGTCTCGGTGGTAACATTACATGCGTCTATGACGTTATATATCCTAACCTAAGGCAACCTAACATCTCGGATGCAATATTTGACAACATTCCTGGCCTGTCGAACCCTACTTCTAGGAGGGAACAGTATATACGTCTATAACGTCATATATCCTAACCTAAGGGCAACCTAACATCTCGGATGTAACATTTGACAACATTCCAGGCGTGTCGGTCCCTACGTCTCGGTGGTAACATTACATGCGTCTATAAAGGTATATTTCCTAATCTAAGGCAACCTAACATCTCGGATGCAATATTTGACAACATTCCTGGCCTGTCGAACCCTACTTCTCGGAGGGAACAGTATATACGTCTATAACGTTATATATCCTAACCTAAGGCAACCTGACATCTCGGATGTAATATTCTACATCATTCCAGGCGTGTCGAACCCTACTTCTCGGTGGGAACATTATATGAGTCTGTAACGTTGTATATCCTAATCTAAGGCAACCTATTATCTCAGACGTAATATTTTACAATATTCCTGGCGTGTCGGTGCATACTTTTCGGTGGGAATATTATATGCGTCTATAACGGTCGATATCGTAATCTAAGGCAACCTAACATCTCGAATGCAATATTTGACAACATTCCTGGCCTGTCGAACCCTACTTCTCGGAGGGAACAGTATATACGTCTATAACGTTATATATCCTAACGTAAGGTAACCTAACATCTCGGATGTAACATTTGACAACATTCCAGGCGTGTCGGACTCTACTTCTCGGTGGGAACAGTATATACGTCTGTAACGTCATATATCCTAACCTAAGGCAACCTAACATCTCGGATATAACATTTGACAACATTCCCGGCGTGTTGGAACCCTACGTGTCGGTGGTAACATTAGGTGCGTCTATAACGTTATATATGCTAACCTAAGGCAACCTAACATCTCGGATGCAATATTTGAGAACATTCCTGGCCTGTCGAAACCTACTTCTCGGAGGGAACAGCATATACGTCTATAACGTCATATATCCTAACCTAAGGCAACCTAACATGTCGGATATAACATTTGACAACATTCCCGGCGTGTTGGAACCCTATGTCTCGGTGGTAACATTACGTGCGTCTATAACGTTATATATGCTAACCGAAGGCAACCTAACATCTCGGATGCAATATTTGACAACATTCCTGGCCTGTCGAACCCTACTTCTCGGAGGGAACAGCATATACGTCTATAACGACATATATCCTAACCTAAGTCAACCTAACATCTCGGATGTAACATTTTACAACATTCCAGGTGTGTCGGTCCCTACGTCTCGGTGGTAACGTTACATGCGTCTACAACGTTATATATCCTAACCTAAGGCAACCTAACATCTCGGGTGTAACATTTGACAACATTCCAGGCGTGTCGGTCCCTACATCTCGGTGGTAACATTGCATGCGTCTATAACGGTATATTTCCTAATCTAAGGCAACCTAACATCTCGGATGCAATATTTGACAACATTCCTGGCCTGTCGAACCCTACTTCTGGGAGCGAACAGTATATACGTCTATAACGTTATATATCTTAACCTAAGGCAACCTAACAACTCGGATGTAACATTTGACAACATTTCTAGCGTGTCGGAAGCTATTTCTCGGCGGGAACAGTATATACGTCTATAACGTCATATATCCTAACCTATGGCAACCTAACATCTCGGATGTAACATTTGACAACATTCCAATCGTGTCGGTCCCTACGTCTCGGTGGTAACATTACATGCGTCTATAACGTTATATATCCTAATCTAAGGCAACCTAACATCTCGGATGCAATATTTGACAACATTCCTGGCCTGTCGAAACCTACTTCTCGGAGGGAACAGTATATACGTCTATAACGTTGTATATCCTAGCCTAAGGCAACCTAACATCTCGGATGTAACATTTGACAACATTCCAGGCGTGTCGGTCCCTACGTCTCGGTGGTAACATTACATGCGTCTATAACGGTATATATCCTAATCTTAGGCAACCTAACATCTCGGATGCAATATTTGACAACATTCCTGGCCTGTCGAACCCTACTTCTCGGAGGGAACAGTATATACGTCTATAACGTTATATATCCTAACCTAAGGCAACCTAACATCTCGGATGTAACATTTGACAACATTCCATGCGTGTCGGTCCCTGCGTCTCGGTGGTAACGTTACATGCGTCTATAACGGTATATATCCTAATCTAAGGCAACCTAACTTCTCGGATGTAACATTTGACAACATTCCAATCGTGTCGGTCCCTACGTCTCGGTGGTAACATTACATGCGTCTATATAGTTATATATCCTAACCTAAGGCAACCTAACAACTCGGATGTAACATTTGACAACATTTCTAGCGTGTCGGACCCTACTTCTCGGCGGGAACAGTATATACGTCTATAACGTCATATATCCTAACCTATGGCAACCTAACATCTCGGATGTAACATTTGACAACATTCCAGGCGTGTCGGTCCCTACGTCTCGGTGGTAACATTACATGCGTCTATAACGTTATATATCCTAACCTAAGGCAACCTAACATCTCGGATGCAATATTTGACAACATTCCTGGCCTGTCGAACCCTACTTCTCGGAGGGAACAGCATATACGTCTATAACGTCATATATCCTAACCTGAGGCAACCTAACATCTCGGATGTAACATTTGACAACATTCCAGGCGTGTCGGTCCCTACGTCTCGGTGATAACATTACATGCGTCTATAACGGTATATTTCCTAATCTAAGGCAACCTAACATCTCGGATGCAATATTTGACAACATTCCTGGCCTGTCGAACCCTACTTCTCGGAGGGAACAGTATATACGTCTATAGCGTCATATATCCTAACCTAAGGCAACCTAACATTTCGGATGTAACATTTGACAACATTCCAGGCGTGTCGGTCCCTACGTCTCGGTGGTAATAATACGTGCGTCTATAACGTTATATATGCTAACCTAAGGCAACCTAACATCTCGGATGCAATATTTGACAACATTCCTGGCCTGTCGAACCCTACTTCTAGGAGGGAACAGTATATACGTCTATAACGTCATATATCCTAACCTAAGGCAACCTAACATCTCGGATGTAACATTTGACAACATTCCAGGCGTGTCGGTCCCTACGTCTCGGTGGTAACATTACATGCGTCTATAACGGTATATTTCCTAATCTAAGGCAACCTAACAACTCGGATGCAATATTTGACAACATTCCTGGCCTGTCGAACCCTACTTCTCGGAGGGAACAGTATATACGTCTATAACGGTATATGTCCTAATCTAAGGCAACCTAACATCTCGGATGCAATATTTGACAACATTCCTGGCCTGTCGAACCCTACTTCTCGGAGGGACCAGTATATACGTCTGTAACGACATATATCCTAACCTAAGACAACCTAACATCCCCGATGTAACATTTGACAACATTCCAGGCGTGTCGGTCCCTACGTCTCGGTGGTAACATTACATGCGTCTATAACGTTATATATCCTAACCTAAGGCAACCTAACATCTCGGATGCAATATTTTACAACATTCCTGGCCTGTCGAACCCTACTTCTCGGAGGGAACAGTATATACGTCTATAACGTCATATATCCTAACCTAAGGCAACCTAACATCTCGGATGCAATATTTGACAACATTCCTGGCCTGTCGAAACCTACTTCTCGGAGGGAACAGCATATACGTCTATAACGACATATATCCTAACCTAAGACAACCTAACATCTCGGATATAACATTTGACAAAATTCCCGGCGTGTTGGAACCCTACGTCTCGGTGGTAACATTACGTGCGTCTATAACGTTATATATGCTAACCTAAGGCAACCTAACATCTCGGATGCAATATTTGACAACATTCCTGGCCTGTCGAACCCTACTTCTCGGAGGGAACAGCATATACGTCTATAACGTCATATATCCTAACCTAAGGCAACCTAACATCTCGGATGTAACATTTGACAACATTCCAGGTGTGTCGGTCCCTACGTCTCGGTGGTAACATTACATGCGTCTATAACGTTATATATCCTAACCTAAGGCCACCTAACATCTCGTATGTAATATTTGACAACATTCCTGGCGTGTCGAACCCTACTTCTCGGTGGGAACAGTATATACGTCTATAACGTTATATATCCTAACGTAAGGTAACCTAACATCTCGGATGTAATATTTGACAACATTCCTGGCGTGTCGGACCCTACTTCTCGGTGGGAGCAGTATATACGTCTGTAACGTCATATATCCTAACCTAAGGCCACCTAACATCTCGGATATAACATTTGACAACATACACGGCGTGTTGGAACCCTACGTCTCGGTGGTAACATTACATGCGTCTACAACGGTATATTTCCTAATCTAAGGCAACCTAACATCTCGGATGCAATATTTGACAACATTCCTGGCCTGTCGAACCCTACTTCTCGGAGGGAACCGTATATACGTCTATAACGGTATATGTCCTAATCTAAGGCAACCTAACATCTCGGATGGAATATTTGACAACATTCCTGGCCTCTCGAACCCTACTTCTCGGAGGGAACAGTATATACGTCTGTAACGACATATATCCTAACCTAAGACAACCTAACATCCCGGATGTAACATTTGACAACATTCCAGGCGTGTCGGTCCCTACGTCTCGGTGGTAACATTACATGCGTCTATAACGTTATATATCCTAACCTAAGGCAACCTAACATCTCGGATGCAATATTTGACAACATTCCTGGCCTGTCGAATCCTACGTCTCGGAGGGAACAGCATATACGTCTATAACGTCATATATCCTAACCTAAGACAACCTAACATCTCGGATGTAACATTTGACAACATTCCAGGCGTGTCGGTCCCTACGTCTCGGTGGTAACATTACATGCGTCTATAGCGGTATATATCCTAATCTTGGCAACGTAACTTCTCGGATGTAACATTTTACAATATTCCAGGCCTGTCGAACCCTACTTCTCGGAGGGAACTGTATATACGTCTATAACGTTATATATCCTAACGTAAGGCAACCTAACATCTCGGATGTAATATTTGACAACATTCCTGGCGTGTTGGACCCTACTTCTCGGTGGGAACAGTATATACGTCTGTAACGTTATATATCCTTATCTAAGGCAATCTAACATCTCGGATGCAATATTTGACAACATTCCTAGCCTGTCGAACCCTACTTCTCGGAGGGAACAGTATATACGTCTATAACGTTATATATCCTAACCTAAGGCAACCTGAGATCTCGGATGTAATATTCTACATCATTCCAGGCGTGTCGAACCCTACTTCTCGGTGGGAACATAATATGAGTCTATAACGTTGTATATCCTAATCTAAGGCAACCTATTATCTCAGACGTAATATTTTACAATATTCCTGGCGTGTCGGTGCATACTTTTCGGTGGGAATATTATATGCGTCTATAACGGTCGATATCGTAATCTAAGGCAACCTAACATCTCGGATGCAATATTTGACAACATTCCTGGCCTGTCGAAACCTACTTCTCGGAGGGAACTGTATATACGTCTATAACGGTATATATCCTAATCTAAGGCAACCTAACATCTCGGATGTAACATTTGACAACATTCCAGGCGTGTCGGTCCCTACGTCTCGGTGGTAACATTACATGCGTCTATGACGTTATATATCCTAACCTAAGGCAACCTAACATCTCGGATGCAATATTTGACAACATTCCTGGCCTGTCGAACCCTACTTCTAGGAGGGAACAGTATATACGTCTATAACGTCATATATCCTAACCTAAGGGCAACCTAACATCTCGGATGTAACATTTGACAACATTCCAGGCGTGTCGGTCCCTACGTCTCGGTGGTAACATTACATGCGTCTATAAAGGTATATTTCCTAATCTAAGGCAACCTAACATCTCGGATGCAATATTTGACAACATTCCTGGCCTGTCGAACCCTACTTCTCGGAGGGAACAGTATATACGTCTATAACGTTATATATCCTAACCTAAGGCAACCTGACATCTCGGATGTAATATTCTACATCATTCCAGGCGTGTCGAACCCTACTTCTCGGTGGGAACATTATATGAGTCTGTAACGTTGTATATCCTAATCTAAGGCAACCTATTATCTCAGACGTAATATTTTACAATATTCCTGGCGTGTCGGTGCATACTTTTCGGTGGGAATATTATATGCGTCTATAACGGTCGATATCGTAATCTAAGGCAACCTAACATCTCGAATGCAATATTTGACAACATTCCTGGCCTGTCGAACCCTACTTCTCGGAGGGAACAGTATATACGTCTATAACGTTATATATCCTAACGTAAGGTAACCTAACATCTCGGATGTAACATTTGACAACATTCCAGGCGTGTCGGACTCTACTTCTCGGTGGGAACAGTATATACGTCTGTAACGTCATATATCCTAACCTAAGGCAACCTAACATCTCGGATATAACATTTGACAACATTCCCGGCGTGTTGGAACCCTACGTGTCGGTGGTAACATTAGGTGCGTCTATAACGTTATATATGCTAACCTAAGGCAACCTAACATCTCGGATGCAATATTTGAGAACATTCCTGGCCTGTCGAAACCTACTTCTCGGAGGGAACAGCATATACGTCTATAACGTCATATATCCTAACCTAAGGCAACCTAACATGTCGGATATAACATTTGACAACATTCCCGGCGTGTTGGAACCCTATGTCTCGGTGGTAACATTACGTGCGTCTATAACGTTATATATGCTAACCGAAGGCAACCTAACATCTCGGATGCAATATTTGACAACATTCCTGGCCTGTCGAACCCTACTTCTCGGAGGGAACAGCATATACGTCTATAACGACATATATCCTAACCTAAGTCAACCTAACATCTCGGATGTAACATTTGACAACATTCCAGGTGTGTCGGTCCCTACGTCTCGGTGGTAACGTTACATGCGTCTACAACGTTATATATCCTAACCTAAGGCAACCTAACATCTCGGGTGTAATATTTGACAACATTCCAGGCGTGTCGGTCCCTACATCTCGGTGGTAACATTGCATGCGTCTATAACGGTATATTTCCTAATCTAAGGCAACCTAACATCTTGGATGCAATATTTGACAACATTCCTGGCCTGTCGAACCCTACTTCTGGGAGCGAACAGTATATACGTCTATAACGTTATATATCTTAACCTAAGGCAACCTGACATCTCGGATGTATTATTCTACAACATTCCAGGCGTGTCGGACCCTACTTCTCAGTGGGAACATTATATGCGTCTATAACGTTGTATATCCTAATCTAAGGCAACCTAACATCTCGGATGCAATATTTGACAACATTCCTGGCCTGTCGAACCCTACATCTCGGAGGGAACAGTATATACGTCTATAGCGGTATATATCCTAATCTAAGGCAACCTAACATCTCGGATGCAATAATTGATAACATTCCTGGCCTGTCGAACCCTACTTCTCGGAGGGAACAGTATATACGTCTATAACGTTATATATCCTAACCGAAGGCAACCTGACATCTCGGATGTAATATTCTACATCATTCCAGGCGTGTCGGACATTACTTCTCGGTGGGAACATTATATGAGTCTATAACGTTGTGTATCCTAATCTAAGGCAACCTATTATCTCAGACGTAATATTTTACAATATTCCTGGCGTGTCGGTGCATACTTTTCGGTGGGAATATTATATGCGTCTATAACGGTCGATATCGTAATCTAAGGCAACCTAACATTTCGGATGCAATATTTGACAACATTCCTGGCCTGTCGAACTCTACTTCTCGGAGGGAACTGTATATACGTCTATAACGGTATATATCCTAACCTAAGGCCACCTAACATCTCGTATGTAATATTTGACAACATTCCTGGCGTGTCGAACCCTACTTCTCGGTGGGAACAGTATATACGTCTATAACGTTATATATCCTAACGTAAGGTAACCTAACATCTCGGATGTAATATTCGACAACATTCCTGGCGTGTCGGACCCTACTTCTCGGTGGGAACAGTATATACGTCTGTAACGTCATATATCCTAACCTAAGGCAACCCAACATCTCGGATATAACATTTGACAACATACCCGGCGTGTTGGAACCCTACGTCTCGGTGGTAACATTACATGCGTCTATAACGGTATATTTCCTAATCTAAGGCAACCTAACATCTCGGATGCAATATTTGACAACATTCCTGGCCTGTCGAACCCTACTTCTCGGAGGGAACTGTATATACGTCTACAACGGTATATATCCTAATCTAAGGCAACCTAACATCTCGGATGTAACATTTGACAACATTCCAGGCGTGTCGGTCCCTACGTCTCGGTGGTACCATTACATGCGTCTATAACGTTATATATGCTAACCTAAGGCAACCTAACATCTCGGATGCAATATTTGAGAACATTCCTGGCCTGTCGAAACCTACTTCTCGGAGGGAACAGCATATACGTCTATAACGTCATATATCCTAACCTAAGGCAACCTAACATGTCGGATATAACATTTGACAACATTTCCGGCGTGTTGGAACCCTATGTCTCGGTGGTAACATTACGTGCGTCTATAACGTTATATATGCTAACCGAAGGCAACCTAACATCTCGGATGCAATATTTGACAACATTCCTGGCCTGTCGAACCCTACTTCTCGGAGGGAACAGCATATACGTCTATAACGACATATATCCTAACCTAAGTCAACCTAACATCTCGGATGTAACATTTGACAACATTCCAGGTGTGTCGGTCCCTACGTCTCGGTGGTAACGTTACATGCGTCTACAACGTTATATATCCTAACCTAAGGCAACCTAAAATCTCGGGTGTAACATTTGACAACATTCCAGGCGTGTCGGTCCCTACATCTCGGTGGTAACATTGCATGCGTCTATAACGGTATATTTCCTAATCTAAGGCAACCTAACATCTCGGATGCAATATTTGACAACATTCCTGGCCTGTCGAACCCTACTTCTGGGAGCGAACAGTATATACGTCTATAACGTTATATATCTTAACCTAAGGCAACCTGACATCTCGGATGTATTATTCTACAACATTCCAGGCGTGTCGGACCCTACTTCTCAGTGGGAACATTATATGCGTCTATAACGTTGTATATCCTAATCTAAGGCAACCTAACATCTCGGATGCAATATTTGACAACATTCCTGGCCTGTCGAACCCTACATCTCGGAGGGAACAGTATATACGTCTATAGCGGTATATATCCTAATCTAAGGCAACCTAACATCTCGGATGCAATAATTGATAACATTCCTGGCCTGTCGAACCCTACTTCTCGGAGGGAACAGTATATACGTCTATAACGTTATATATCCTAACCGAAGGCAACCTGACATCTCGGATGTAATATTCTACATCATTCCAGGCGTGTCGGACATTACTTCTCGGTGGGAACATTATATGAGTCTATAACGTTGTGTATCCTAATCTAAGGCAACCTATTATCTCAGACGTAATATTTTACAATATTCCTGGCGTGTCGGTGCATACTTTTCGGTGGGAATATTATATGCGTCTATAACGGTCGATATCGTAATCTAAGGCAACCTAACATTTCGGATGCAATATTTGACAACATTCCTGGCCTGTCGAACTCTACTTCTCGGAGGGAACTGTATATACGTCTATAACGGTATATATCCTAACCTAAGGCCACCTAACATCTCGTATGTAATATTTGACAACATTCCTGGCGTGTCGAACCCTACTTCTCGGTGGGAACAGTATATACGTCTATAACGTTATATATCCTAACGTAAGGTAACCTAACATCTCGGATGTAATATTCGACAACATTCCTGGCGTGTCGGACCCTACTTCTCGGTGGGAACAGTATATACGTCTGTAACGTCATATATCCTAACCTAAGGCAACCCAACATCTCGGATATAACATTTGACAACATACCCGGCGTGTTGGAACCCTACGTCTCGGTGGTAACATTACATGCGTCTATAACGGTATATTTCCTAATCTAAGGCAACCTAACATCTCGGATGCAATATTTGACAACATTCCTGGCCTGTCGAACCCTACTTCTCGGAGGGAACTGTATATACGTCTATAACGGTATATATCCTAATCTAAGGCAACCTAACATCTCGGATGTAACATTTGACAACATTCCAGGCGTGTCGGTCCCTACGTCTCGGTGGTACCATTACATGCGTCTATAACGTTATATATGCTAACCTAAGGCAACCTAACATCTCGGATGCAATATTTGAGAACATTCCTGGCCTGTCGAAACCTACTTCTCGGAGGGAACAGCATATACGTCTATAACGTCATATATCCTAACCTAAGGCAACCTAACATGTCGGATATAACATTTGACAACATTCCCGGCGTGTTGGAACCCTATGTCTCGGTGGTAACATTACGTGCGTCTATAACGTTATATATGCTAACCGAAGGCAACCTAACATCTCGGATGCAATATTTGACAACATTCCTGGCCTGTCGAACCCTACTTCTCGGAGGGAACAGCATATACGTCTATAACGACATATATCCTAACCTAAGTCAACCTAACATCTCGGATGTAACATTTGACAACATTCCAGGTGTGTCGGTCCCTACGTCTCGGTGGTAACGTTACATGCGTCTACAACGTTATATATCCTAACCTAAGGCAACCTAACATCTCGGGTGTAACATTTGACAACATTCCAGGCGTGTCGGTCCCTACATCTCGGTGGTAACATTGCATGCGTCTATAACGGTATATTTCCTAATCTAAGGCAACCTAACATCTCGGATGCAATATTTGACAACATTCCTGGCCTGTCGAACCCTACTTCTGGGAGCGAACAGTATATACGTCTATAACGTTATATATCCTAACCTAAGGCAACCTGACATCTCGGATATATTATTCTACAACATTCCAGGCGTGTCGGACCCTACTTCTCAGTGGGAACATTATATGCGTCTATAACGTTGTATATCCTAATCTAAGGCAACCTAACATCTCGGATGCAATATTTGACAACATTCCTGGCCTGTCGAACCCTACATCTCGGAGGGAACAGTATATACGTCTATAGCGGTATATATCCTAATCTAAGGCAACCTAACATCTCGGATGCAATATTTGATAACATTCCTGGCCTGTCGAACCCTACTTCTCGGAGGGAACAGTATATACGTCTATAACGTTATATATCCTAACCGAAGGCAACCTGACATCTCGGATGTAATATTCTACATCATTCCAGGCGTGTCGGACATTACTTCTCGGTGGGAACATTATATGAGTCTATAACGTTGTGTATCCTAATCTAAGGCAACCTATTATCTCAGACGTAATATTTTACAATATTCCTGGCGTGTCGGTGCATACTTTTCGGTGGGAATATTATATGCGTCTATAACGGTCGATATCGTAATCTAAGGCAACCTAACATTTCGGATGCAATATTTGACAACATTCCTGGCCTGTCGAACTCTACTTCTCGGAGGGAACTGTATATACGTCTATAACGGTATATATCCTAACCTAAGGCCACCTAACATCTCGTATGTAATATTTGACAACATTCCTGGCGTGTCGAACCCTACTTCTCGGTGGGAATATTATATACGTCTATAACGTTATATATCCTAACGTAAGGTAACCTAACATCTCGGATGTAATATTCGACAACATTCCTGGCGTGTCGGACCCTACTTCTCGGTGGGAACAGTATATACGTCTGTAACGTCATATATCCTAACCTAAGGCAACCCAACATCTCGGATATAACATTTGACAACATACCCGGCGTGTTGGAACCCTACGTCTCGGTGGTAACATTACATGCGTCTATAACGGTATATTTCCTAATCTAAGGCAACCTAACATCTCGGATGCAATATTTGACAACATTCCTGGCCTGTCGAACCCTACTTCTCGGAGGGAACAGTATATACGTCTATAACGGTATATGTCCTAATCTAAGGCAACCTAACATCTCGGATGCAATATTTGACAACATTCCTTGCCTGTCGAACCCTACTTCTCGGAGGGACCAGTATATACGTCTGTAACGACATATATCCTAACCTAAGACAACCTAACATCCCGGATGTAACATTTGACAACATTCCAGGCGTGTCGGTCCCTACGTCTCGGTGGTAACATTACATGCATCTATAACGTTATATATCCTAACCTAAGGCAACCTAACATCTCGGATGCAATATTTGACAACATTCCTGGCCTGTCGAACCCTACTTCTCGGAGGGAACAGTATATACGTCTATAACGTCATATATCCTAACCTAAGGCAACCTAACATCTCGGATGTAACATTTGACAACATTCCAGGCGTGTCGGTCCCTACGTCTCGGTGGTAACATTACATGCGTCTATAACGGTATATTTCCTAATCTAAGGCAACCTAACATCTCGGATGCAATATTTGACAACATTCCTGGCCTGTCGAACCCTACTTCTCGGAGGGAACTGTATATACATCTATAACGGTATATATCCTAATCTAAGGCAACCTAACATCTCGGATGTAACATTTGACAACATTCCAGGCGTGTCGGTCCCTACGTCTCGGTGGTACCATTACATGCGTCTATAACGTTATATATCCTAACCTAAGGCAACCTAACATCTCGGATGCAATATTTGACAACATTCCTGGCCTGTCGAACCCTACTTCTAGGAGGGAACAGTATATACGTCTATAACGTCATATATCCTAACCTAAGGCAACCTAACATCTCGGATGTAACATTTGACAACATTCCAGGTGTGTCGGTCCCTACGTCTCGGTGGTAACATTACATGCGTCTATAACGTTATATATCCTAACCTAAGGCCACCTAACATCTCGTATGTAATATTTGACAACATTCCTGGCGTGTCGAACCCTACTTCTCGGTAGGAACAGTATATACGTCTATAACGTTATATATCCTAACGTAAGGTAACCTAACATCTGGGATGTAATATTTGACAACATTCCTGGCATGTCGGACGCTACTTCTCGGTGGGAGCAGTATATAGGTCTGTAACGTCATATATCCTAACCTAAGGCAACCTAACATCTCGGATATAACATTTGACAACATACCCGGCGTGATGGAACCCTACGTCTCGGTGGTAACATTAGGTGCGTCTATAACGTTATATATGCTAACCTAAGGCAACCTAACATCTCGGATGCAATATTTGGCAACATTCCTGGCCTGTCGAACCCTACTTCTCGGAGGGAACAGTATATACTTCTATAAAGTCATATATCCTAACCTAAGGCAACCTAACATCTCGGATGCAATATTTGACAACATTCCTGGCCTCTCGAACCCTACTTCTCGGAGGGAACAGTATATACGTCTGTAACGACATATATCCTAACCTAAGACAACCTAACATCCCGGATGTAACATTTGACAACATTCCAGGCGTGTCGGTCCCTACGTCTCGGTGGTAACATTACATGCGTCTATAGCGGTATATATCCTAATCTTGGCAACGTAACTTCTCGGATGTAACATTTTACAACATTCCAGGCCTGTCGGTCCCTACGTCTCGGTGGTAACATTACATGCGTCTATAACGTTATATATCCTAACCTAAGGCCACCTAACATCTCGTATGTAATATTTGACAACATTCCTGGCGTGTCGAACCCTACTTCTCGGTGGGAACAGCATATACGTCTATAACGTTATATATCCTAACGTAAGGTAACCTAACATCTCGGATGTAATATTTGACAACATTCCTGGCGTGTCGGACTCTACTTCTCGGTGGGAACAGTATATACGTCTGTAACGTCATATATCCTAACCTAAGGCAACCTAACATCTCGGATATAACATTTGACAACATACCCGGCGTGTTGGAACCCTACGTCTCGTTGGTAACATTACGTGCGTCTATAACGTTATATATGCTAACCTAAGGCAACCTAACATCTCGGATGCAATATTTGACAACATTCCTGGCCTGTCGAACCCTACTTCTCGGAGGGAACAGTATATACGTCTATAACGTCATATATCCTAACCTAAGGCAACCTAACATCTCGGATGCAATATTTGACAACATTCCTGGCCTCTCGAACCCTACTTCTCGGAGGGAACAGTATATACGTCTGTAACGACATATATCCTAACCTAAGACAACCTAACATCCCGGATGTAACATTTGACAACATTCCAGGCGTGTCGGTCCCTACGTCTCGGTGGTAACATTACATGCGTCTATAGCGGTATATATCCTAATCTTGGCAACGTAACTTCTCGGATGTAACATTTTACAACATTCCAGGCCTGTCGGTCCCTACGTCTCGGTGGTAAGATTACATGCGTCTATAACGTTATATATCCTAACCTAAGGCCACCTAACATCTCGTATGTAATATTTGACAACATTCCTGGCGTGTCGAACCCTACTTCTCGGTGGGAACAGTATATACGTCTATAACGTTATATATCCTAACGTAAGGTAACCTAACATCTCGGATGTAATATTTGACAACATTCCTGGCGTGTCGGACTCTACTTCTCGGTGGGAACAGTATACACGTCTGTAACGTCATATATCCTAACCTAAGGCAACCTAACATCTCGGATATAACATTTGACAACATACCCGGCGTGTTGGAACCCTACGTCTCGTTGGTAACATTACGTGCGTCTATAACGTTATATATGCTAACCTAAGGCAACCTAACATCTCGGATGCAATATTTGACAACATTCCTGGCCTGTCGAACCCTACTTCTCGGAGGGAACAGTATATACGTCTATAACGGTATATGTCCTAATCTAAGGCAACCTAACATCTCGGATGCAATATTTGACAACATTCCTGGCCTCTCGAACCCTACTTCTCGGAGGGAACAGTATATACGTCTGTAACGACATATATCCTAACCTAAGACAACCTAACATCCCGGATGTAACATTTGACAACATTCCAGGCGTGTCGGGCCCTACGTCTCGGTGGTAACATTACATGCGTCTATAACGGTATATTTCCTAATCTAAGGCAACCTAACATCTCGGATGCAATATTTGACAACATTCCTGGCCTGTCGAACCCTACTTCTTGGAGGGAACAGTATATACGTCTATTACGGTATATGTCCTAATCTAAGGCAACCTAACATCTCGGATGCAATATTTGACAACATTCCTGGCCTGTCGAACCCTACTTCTCGGAGGGACCAGTATATACGTCTGTTACGACATATATCCTAACCTAAGACAACCTAACATCCCGGATGTAACATTTGACAACATTCCAGGAGTGTCGGTCCCTACGTCTCGGTGGTAACATTACATGCGTCTATAACGTTATATATCCTAACCTAAGGCAACCTAACATCTCGGATGCAATATTTGACAACATTCCTGGCCTGTCGAATCCTACTTCTCGGAGGGAACAGCATATACGTCTATAACGTCATATATCCTAACCTAAGACAACCTAACATCTCGGATGTAACACTTGACGACATTCCAGGCGTGTCGGTCCCTACGTCTCGGTGGTAACATTACATGCGTCTACAGCGGTATATATCCTAATCTTGGCAAACGTAACTTCTCGGATGTAACATTTTACAACATTCCAGGCCTGTCGGTCCCTACGTCTCGGTGGTAACATTACATGCGTCTATAACGTTATATATCCTAACCTAAGGCCACCTAACATCTCGTATGTAATATTTGACAACATTCCTGGCGTGTCGGACCCTACTTCTCGGTGGGAACAGTATATACGTCTATAACGTCATATATCCTAACCTAAGGCAACCTAACATCTCGGATATAACATTTAACAACATACCCGGCGTGTTGGAACCCTACGTCTCGTTGGTAACATTACGTGCGTCTATAACGTTATATATGCTAACCTAAGGCAACCTAACATCTCGGATGCAATATTTGACAACATTCCTGGCCTGTCGAACCCTACTTCTCGGAGGGAACAGTATATACGTCTATAACGGTATATGTCCTAATCTAAGGCAACCTAACATCTCGGATGCAATATTTGACAACATTCCTGGCCTCTCGAACCCTACTTCTCGGAGGGAACAGTATATACGTCTGTAACGACATATATCCTAACCTAAGGCAACCTAACATCTCGGATATAACATTTGACAACATACCCGGCGTGTTGGAACCCTACGTCTCGGTGGTAACATTACGTGCGTCTATAACGTTATATATGCTAACCTAAGGCAACCTAACATCTCGGATGCAATATTTGACAACATTCCTGGCCTGTCGAACCCTACTTCTCGGAGGGAACAGTATATACGTCTATAACGGTATATGTCCTAATCTAAGGCAACCTAACATCTCGGATGCAATATTTGACAACATTCCTGGCCTCTCGAACCCTACATCTCGGAGGGAACAGTATATACGTCTGTAACGACATATATCCTAACCTAAGACAACCTAACATCCCGGATGTAACATTTGACAACATTCCAGGCGTGTCGGTCCCTACGTCTCGGTGGTAACATTACATGCGTCTATAACGGTATATTTCCTAATCTAAGGCAACCTAACATCTCGGATGCAATATTTGACAACATTCCTGGCCTGTCGAACCCTACTTCTCGGAGGGAACAGTATATACGTCTATAACGGTATATGTCCTAATCTAAGGCAACATAACATCTCGGATGCAATATTTGACAACATTCCTGGCCTGTCGAACCCTACTTCTCGGAGGGACCAGTATATACGTCTGTAACGACATATATCCTAACCTAAGACAACCTAACATCCCGGATGTAACATTTGACAACATTCCAGGAGTGTCGGTCCCTACGTCTCGGTGGTAACATTACATGCGTCTATAACGTTATATATCCTAACCTAAGGCAACCTAACATCTCGGATGCAATATTTTACAACATACCTGGCCTGTCGAACCCTACTTCTCGGAGGGAACAGTATATACGTCTATAACGTTATATATCCTAACCTAAGGCAACCTGACATCTCGGATGTAATATTCTACATCATTCCAGGCGTGTCGAACCCTACTTCTCGGTGGGAACATTATATGAGTCTATAACGTTGTATATCCTAATCTAAGGCAACCTATTATCTCAGACGTAATATTTTACAATATTCCTGGCGTGTCGGTGCATACTTTTCGGTGGGAATATTATATGCGTCTATAACGGTCGATATCGTAATCTAAGGCAACCTAACATCTCGGATGTAATATTTGACAACATTCCTGGCCTGTCGAACCCTACTTCTAGGAGGGAACAGTATATACGTCTATAACGGTATATGTCCTAATCTAAGGCAACCTAACATCTCGGATGTAACATTTGACAACATTCCAGGTGTGTCGGTCCCTACGTCCCGGTGGTAACATTACATGCGTCTATAACGTTATATATCCTAACCTAAGGCCACCTAACATCTCGTATGTAATATTTGACAACATTCCTGGCGTGTCGAACCCTACTTCTCGGAGGGAACAGTATATACGTCTATAACGTCATATATCCTAACCTAAGGCAACCTAACATCTCGGATGCAATATTTGACAACATTCCTGGCCTCTCGAACCCTACTTCTCGGGAGGGAACAGTATATACGTCTGTAACGACATATATCCTAACCTAAGGCAACCTAACATCTCGGATATAACATTTGACAACATACCCGGCGTGTTGGAACCCTACGTCCCGGTGGTAACATTACGTGCGTCTATAACGTTATATATGCTAACCTAAGGCAACCTAACATCTCGGATGCAATATTTGACAACATTCCTGGCCTGTCGAACCCTACTTCTCGGAGGGAACAGTATATACGTCTATAACGGTATATGTCCTAATCTAAGGCAACCTAACATCTCGGATGTAACATTTGACAACATTCCAGGTGTGTCGGTCCCTACGTCTCGGTGGTAACATTACATGCGTCTATAACGTTATATATCCTAACCTAAGGCCACCTAACATCTCGTATGTAATATTTGACAACATTCCTGGCGTGTCGAACCCTACTTCTCGGTGGGAACAGTATATACGTCTATAACGTTATATATCCTAACGTAAGGTAACCTAACATCTCGGATGTAATATTTGACAACATTCCTGGCGTGTCGGACGCTACTTCTCGGTGGGAGCAGTATATACGTCTGTAACGTCATATATCCTAACCTAAGGCAACCTATCATCTCGGATATAACATTTGACAACATACCCGGCGTGTTGGAACCCTACGTCTCGGTGGTAACATTACGTGCGTCTATAACGTTATATATGCTAACCTAAGGCAACCTAACATCTCGGATGTAACATTTGACAACATTCCAGGCGTGTCGGTCCCTACATCTCGGTGGTAACATTAGGTGCGTCTATAACGTTATATATGCTAACCTAAGGCAACCTAACATCTCGGATGCAATATTTGAGAACATTCCTGGCCTGTCGAATCCTACTTCTCGGAGGGAACAGCATATACGTCTATAACGTCATATATCCTAACCTAAGACAACCTAACATCTCGGATGCAATATTTGACAACATTCCTGCCCTATCGAACCCTACTTCTCGGAGGGAACTGTATATACGTCTATAACGGTATATATCCTAATCTAAGACAACCTAACATCTCGGATGTAACATTTGACAACATTCCAGGCGTGTCGGTCCCTACGTCTCGGTGGTACCATTACATGCGTCTATAACGTTATATATCCTAACCTAAGGCAACCTAACATCTCGGATGCAATATTTGACAACATTCCTGGCGTGTCGAACCCTACTTCTAGGAGGGAACAGTATATACGTCTATAACGTCATATATCCTAACCTAAGGCAACCTAACATCTCGGATATAACATTTGACAACATTCCCGGCGTGTTGGAACCCTATGTCTCGGTGGTAACATTACGTGCGTCTATAACGTTGTATATGCTAACCTAAGGCAACCTAACATCTCGGATGCAATATTTGACAACATTCCTGGCCTGTCGAAACCTACTTCTCGGTGGGAGCAGTATATACGTCTGTAACGTCATATATCCTAACCTAAGGCAACCTAACATCTCGGATATAACATTTGACAACATACCCGGCGTGTTGGAACCCTACGTCTCGGTGGTAACATTACGTGCGTCTATAACGTTATATATGCTAACCTAAGGCAACCTAACATCTCGGATGCAATATTTGACAACATTCCTGGCCTGTCGAACCCTACTTCTCGGAGGGAACAGTATATACGTCTATAACGGTATATGTCCTAATCTAAGGCAACCTAACATCTCGGATGCAATATTTGACAACATTCCTGGCCTGTCGAACCCTACTTCTCGGAGGGAACAGTATATACGTCTATAACGGTATATGTCCTAATCTAAGGCAACATAACATCTCGGATGCAATATTTGACAACATTCCTGGCCTGTCGAACCCTACTTCTCGGAGGGACCAGTATATACGTCTGTAACGACATATATCCTAACCTAAGACAACCTAACATCCCGGATGTAACATTTGACAACATTCCAGGAGTGTCGGTCCCTACGTCTCGGTGGTAACATTACATGCGTCTATAACGTTATATATCCTAACCTAAGGCAACCTAACATCTCGGATGCAATATTTTACAACATACCTGGCCTGTCGAACCCTACTTCTCGGAGGGAACAGTATATACGTCTATAACGTTATATATCCTAACCTAAGGCAACCTGACATCTCGGATGTAATATTCTACATCATTCCAGGCGTGTCGAACCCTACTTCTCGGTGGGAACATTATATGAGTCTATAACGTTGTATATCCTAATCTAAGGCAACCTATTATCTCAGACGTAATATTTTACAATATTCCTGGCGTGTCGGTGCATACTTTTCGGTGGGAATATTATATGCGTCTATAACGGTCGATATCGTAATCTAAGGCCACCTAACATCTCGTATGTAATATTTGACAACATTCCTGGCGTGTCGAACCCTACTTCTCGGAGGGAACAGTATATACGTCTATAACGTCATATATCCTAACCTAAGGCAACCTAACATCTCGGATGCAATATTTGACAACATTCCTGGCCTCTCGAACCCTACTTCTCGGGAGGGAACAGTATATACGTCTGTAACGACATATATCCTAACCTAAGGCAACCTAACATCTCGGATATAACATTTGACAACATACCCGGCGTGTTGGAACCCTACGTCTCGGTGGTAACATTACGTGCGTCTATAACGTTATATATGCTAACCTAAGGCAACCTAACATCTCGGATGCAATATTTGACAACATTCCTGGCCTGTCGAACCCTACTTCTCGGAGGGAACAGTATATACGTCTATAACGGTATATGTCCTAATCTAAGGCAACCTAACATCTCGGATGTAACATTTGACAACATTCCAGGTGTGTCGGTCCCTACGTCTCGGTGGTAACATTACATGCGTCTATAACGTTATATATCCTAACCTAAGGCCACCTAACATCTCGTATGTAATATTTGACAACATTCCTGGCGTGTCGAACCCTACTTCTCGGTGGGAACAGTATATACGTCTATAACGTTATATATCCTAACGTAAGGTAACCTAACATCTCGGATGTAATATTTGACAACATTCCTGGCGTGTCGGACGCTACTTCTCGGTGGGAGCAGTATATACGTCTGTAACGTCATATATCCTAACCTAAGGCAACCTATCATCTCGGATATAACATTTGACAACATACCCGGCGTGTTGGAACCCTACGTCTCGGTGGTAACATTACGTGCGTCTATAACGTTATATATGCTAACCTAAGGCAACCTAACATCTCGGATGTAACATTTGACAACATTCCAGGCGTGTCGGTCCCTACATCTCGGTGGTAACATTAGGTGCGTCTATAACGTTATATATGCTAACCTAAGGCAACCTAACATCTCGGATGCAATATTTGAGAACATTCCTGGCCTGTCGAATCCTACTTCTCGGAGGGAACAGCATATACGTCTATAACGTCATATATCCTAACCTAAGACAACCTAACATCTCGGATGCAATATTTGACAACATTCCTGCCCTATCGAACCCTACTTCTCGGAGGGAACTGTATATACGTCTATAACGGTATATATCCTAATCTAAGACAACCTAACATCTCGGATGTAACATTTGACAACATTCCAGGCGTGTCGGTCCCTACGTCTCGGTGGTACCATTACATGCGTCTATAACGTTATATATCCTAACCTAAGGCAACCTAACATCTCGGATGCAATATTTGACAACATTCCTGGCGTGTCGAACCCTACTTCTAGGAGGGAACAGTATATACGTCTATAACGTCATATATCCTAACCTAAGGCAACCTAACATCTCGGATATAACATTTGACAACATTCCCGGCGTGTTGGAACCCTATGTCTCGGTGGTAACATTACGTGCGTCTATAACGTTGTATATGCTAACCTAAGGCAACCTAACATCTCGGATGCAATATTTGACAACATTCCTGGCCTGTCGAAACCTACTTCTCGGTGGGAGCAGTATATACGTCTGTAACGTCATATATCCTAACCTAAGGCAACCTAACATCTCGGATATAACATTTGACAACATACCCGGCGTGTTGGAACCCTACGTCTCGGTGGTAACATTACGTGCGTCTATAACGTTATATATGCTAACCTAAGGCAACCTAACATCTCGGATGCAATATTTGACAACATTCCTGGCCTGTCGAACCCTACTTCTCGGAGGGAACAGTATATACGTCTATAACGGTATATGTCCTAATCTAAGGCAACCTAACATCTCGGATGCAATATTTGACAACATTCCTGGCCTCTCGAACCCTACTTCTCGGGAGGGAACAGTATATACGTCTGTAACGACATATATCCTAACCTAAGGCAACCTAACATCTCGGATATAACATTTGACAACATACCCGGCGTGTTGGAACCCTACGTCTCGGTGGTAACATTACGTGCGTCTATAACGTTATATATGCTAACCTAAGGCAACCTAACATCTCGGATGCAATATTTGACAACATTCCTGGCCTGTCGAACCCTACTTCTCGGAGGGAACAGTATATACGTCTATAACGGTATATGTCCTAATCTAAGGCAACCTAACATCTCGGATGTAACATTTGACAACATTCCAGGTGTGTCGGTCCCTACGTCTCGGTGGTAACATTACATGCGTCTATAACGTTATATATCCTAACCTAAGGCCACCTAACATCTCGTATGTAATATTTGACAACATTCCTGGCGTGTCGAACCCTACTTCTCGGAGGGAACAGTATATACGTCTATAACGTCATATATCCTAACCTAAGGCAACCTAACATCTCGGATGCAATATTTGACAACATTCCTGGCCTCTCGAACCCTACTTCTCGGGAGGGAACAGTATATACGTCTGTAACGACATATATCCTAACCTAAGGCAACCTAACATCTCGGATATAACATTTGACAACATACCCGGCGTGTTGGAACCCTACGTCTCGGTGGTAACATTACGTGCGTCTATAACGTTATATATGCTAACCTAAGGCAACCTAACATCTCGGATGCAATATTTGATAACATTCCTGGCCTGTCGAACCCTACTTCTCGGAGGGAACAGTATATACGTCTATAACGGTATATGTCCTAATCTAAGGCAACCTAACATCTCGGATGTAACATTTGACAACATTCCAGGTGTGTCGGTCCCTACGTCTCGGTGGTAACATTACATGCGTCTATAACGTTATATATCCTAACCTAAGGCCACCTAACATCTCGTATGTAATATTTGACAACATTCCTGGCGTGTCGAACCCTACTTCTCGGTGGGAACAGTATATACGTCTATAACGTTATATATCCTAACGTAAGGTAACCTAACATCTCGGATGTAATATTTGACAACATTCCTGGCGTGTCGGACGCTACTTCTCGGTGGGAGCAGTATATACGTCTGTAACGTCATATATCCTAACCTAAGGCAACCTATCATCTCGGATATAACATTTGACAACATACCCGGCGTGTTGGAACCCTACGTCTCGGTGGTAACATTACGTGCGTCTATAACGTTATATATGCTAACCTAAGGCAACCTAACATCTCGGATGTAACATTTGACAACATTCCAGGCGTGTCGGTCCCTACATCTCGGTGGTAACATTAGGTGCGTCTATAACGTTATATATGCTAACCTAAGGCAACCTAACATCTCGGATGCAATATTTGAGAACATTCCTGGCCTGTCGAATCCTACTTCTCGGAGGGAACAGCATATACGTCTATAACGTCATATATCCTAACCTAAGACAACCTAACATCTCGGATGCAATATTTGACAACATTCCTGCCCTATCGAACCCTACTTCTCGGAGGGAACTGTATATACGTCTATAACGGTATATATCCTAATCTAAGACAACCTAACATCTCGGATGTAACATTTGACAACATTCCAGGCGTGTCGGTCCCTACGTCTCGGTGGTACCATTACATGCGTCTATAACGTTATATATCCTAACCTAAGGCAACCTAACATCTCGGATGCAATATTTGACAACATTCCTGGCGTGTCGAACCCTACTTCTAGGAGGGAACAGTATATACGTCTATAACGTCATATATCCTAACCTAAGGCAACCTAACATCTCGGATATAACATTTGACAACATTCCCGGCGTGTTGGAACCCTATGTCTCGGTGGTAACATTACGTGCGTCTATAACGTTGTATATGCTAACCTAAGGCAACCTAACATCTCGGATGCAATATTTGACAACATTCCTGGCCTGTCGAAACCTACTTCTCGGTGGGAGCAGTATATACGTCTGTAACGTCATATATCCTAACCTAAGGCAACCTAACATCTCGGATATAACATTTGACAACATACCCGGCGTGTTGGAACCCTACGTCTCGGTGGTAACATTACGTGCGTCTATAACGTTATATACGCTAACCTAAGGCAACCTAACATCTCGGATGCAATATTTGACAACATTCCTGGCCTGTCGAACCCTACTTCTCGGAGGGAACAGTATATACGTCTATAACGGTATATGTCCTAATCTAAGGCAACCTAACATCTCGGATGCAATATTTGACAACATTCCTGGCCTGTCGAACCCTACTTCTCGGAGGGAACAGTATATACGTCTATAACGGTATATGTCCTAATCTAAGGCAACATAACATCTCGGATGCAATATTTGACAACATTCCTGGCCTGTCGAACCCTACTTCTCGGAGGGACCAGTATATACGTCTGTAACGACATATATCCTAACCTAAGACAACCTAACATCCCGGATGTAACATTTGACAACATTCCAGGAGTGTCGGTCCCTACGTCTCGGTGGTAACATTACATGCGTCTATAACGTTATATATCCTAACCTAAGGCAACCTAACATCTCGGATGCAATATTTTACAACATACCTGGCCTGTCGAACCCTACTTCTCGGAGGGAACAGTATATACGTCTATAACGTTATATATCCTAACCTAAGGCAACCTGACATCTCGGATGTAATATTCTACATCATTCCAGGCGTGTCGAACCCTACTTCTCGGTGGGAACATTATATGAGTCTATAACGTTGTATATCCTAATCTAAGGCAACCTATTATCTCAGACGTAATATTTTACAATATTCCTGGCGTGTCGGTGCATACTTTTCGGTGGGAATATTATATGCGTCTATAACGGTCGATATCGTAATCTAAGGCCACCTAACATCTCGTATGTAATATTTGACAACATTCCTGGCGTGTCGAACCCTACTTCTCGGAGGGAACAGTATATACGTCTATAACGTCATATATCCTAACCTAAGGCAACCTAACATCTCGGATGCAATATTTGACAACATTCCTGGCCTCTCGAACCCTACTTCTCGGGAGGGAACAGTATATACGTCTGTAACGACATATATCCTAACCTAAGGCAACCTAACATCTCGGATATAACATTTGACAACATACCCGGCGTGTTGGAACCCTACGTCTCGGTGGTAACATTACGTGCGTCTATAACGTTATATATGCTAACCTAAGGCAACCTAACATCTCGGATGCAATATTTGACAACATTCCTGGCCTGTCGAACCCTACTTCTCGGAGGGAACAGTATATACGTCTATAACGGTATATGTCCTAATCTAAGGCAACCTAACATCTCGGATGTAACATTTGACAACATTCCAGGTGTGTCGGTCCCTACGTCTCGGTGGTAACATTACATGCGTCTATAACGTTATATATCCTAACCTAAGGCCACCTAACATCTCGTATGTAATATTTGACAACATTCCTGGCGTGTCGAACCCTACTTCTCGGTGGGAACAGTATATACGTCTATAACGTTATATATCCTAACGTAAGGTAACCTAACATCTCGGATGTAATATTTGACAACATTCCTGGCGTGTCGGACGCTACTTCTCGGTGGGAGCAGTATATACGTCTGTAACGTCATATATCCTAACCTAAGGCAACCTATCATCTCGGATATAACATTTGACAACATACCCGGCGTGTTGGAACCCTACGTCTCGGTGGTAACATTACGTGCGTCTATAACGTTATATATGCTAACCTAAGGCAACCTAACATCTCGGATGTAACATTTGACAACATTCCAGGCGTGTCGGTCCCTACATCTCGGTGGTAACATTAGGTGCGTCTATAACGTTATATATGCTAACCTAAGGCAACCTAACATCTCGGATGCAATATTTGAGAACATTCCTGGCCTGTCGAATCCTACTTCTCGGAGGGAACAGCATATACGTCTATAACGTCATATATCCTAACCTAAGACAACCTAACATCTCGGATGCAATATTTGACAACATTCCTGCCCTATCGAACCCTACTTCTCGGAGGGAACTGTATATACGTCTATAACGGTATATATCCTAATCTAAGACAACCTAACATCTCGGATGTAACATTTGACAACATTCCAGGCGTGTCGGTCCCTACGTCTCGGTGGTACCATTACATGCGTCTATAACGTTATATATCCTAACCTAAGGCAACCTAACATCTCGGATGCAATATTTGACAACATTCCTGGCGTGTCGAACCCTACTTCTAGGAGGGAACAGTATATACGTCTATAACGTCATATATCCTAACCTAAGGCAACCTAACATCTCGGATATAACATTTGACAACATTCCCGGCGTGTTGGAACCCTATGTCTCGGTGGTAACATTACGTGCGTCTATAACGTTGTATATGCTAACCTAAGGCAACCTAACATCTCGGATGCAATATTTGACAACATTCCTGGCCTGTCGAAACCTACTTCTCGGTGGGAGCAGTATATACGTCTGTAACGTCATATATCCTAACCTAAGGCAACCTAACATCTCGGATATAACATTTGACAACATACCCGGCGTGTTGGAACCCTACGTCTCGGTGGTAACATTACATGCGTCTATAACGTTATATATCCTAACCTAAGGCCACCTAACATCTCGTATGTAATATTTGACAACATTCCTGGCGTGTCGAACCCTACTTCTCGGAGGGAACAGTATATACGTCTATAACGTCATATATCCTAACCTAAGGCAACCTAACATCTCGGATGCAATATTTGACAACATTCCTGGCCTCTCGAACCCTACTTCTCGGGAGGGAACAGTATATACGTCTGTAACGATATATATCCTAACCTAAGGCAACCTAACATCTCGGATATAACATTTGACAACATACCCGGCGTGTTGGAACCCTACGTCTCGGTGGTAACATTACGTGCGTCTATAACGTTATATATGCTAACCTAAGGCAACCTAACATCTCGGATGCAATATTTGATAACATTCCTGGCCTGTCGAACCCTACTTCTCGGAGGGAACAGTATATACGTCTATAACGGTATATGTCCTAATCTAAGGCAACCTAACATCTCGGATGTAACATTTGACAACATTCCAGGTGTGTCGGTCCCTACGTCTCGGTGGTAACATTACATGCGTCTATAACGTTATATATCCTAACCTAAGGCCACCTAACATCTCGTATGTAATATTTGACAACATTCCTGGCGTGTCGAACCCTACTTCTCGGAGGGAACAGTATATACGTCTATAACGTCATATATCCTAACCTAAGGCAACCTAACATCTCGGATGCAATATTTGACAACATTCCTGGCCCCTCGAACCCTACTTCTCGGAGGGAACAGTATATACGTCTGTAACGACATATATCCTAACCTAAGACAACCTAACATCCCGGATGTAACATTTGACAACATTCCAGGCGTGTCGGTCCCTACGTCTCGGTGGTAACATTACATGCGTCTATAGCGGTATATATCCTAATCTTGGCAACGTAACTTCTCGGATGTAACATTTTACAACATTCCAGGCCTGTCGGTCCCTACGTCTCGGTGGTAACATTACATGCGTCTATAACGTTATATATCCTAACCTAAGGCCACCTAACATCTCGTATGTAATATTTGACAACATTCCTGGCGTGTCGAACCCTACTTCTCGGTGGGAACAGTATATACGTCTATAACGTTATATATCCTAACGTAAGGTAACCTAACATCTCGGATGTAATATTTGACAACATTCCTGGCGTGTCGGACTCTACTTCTCGGTGGGAACAGTATATACGTCTGTAACGTCATATATCCTAACCTAAGGCAACCTAACATCTCGGATATAACATTTGACAACATACCCGGCGTGTTGGAACCCTACGTGTCGGTGGTAACATTAGGTGCGTCTATAACGTTATATATGCTAACCTAAGGCAACCTAACATCTCGGATGCAATATTTGGGAACATTCCTGGCCTGTCGAACCCTACTTCTCGGTGGGAACAGTATATACGTCTATAACGTCATATATCCTAACCTAAGGCAACCTAACATCTCGGATATAACATTTGACAACATACCCGGCGTGTTGGTACCCTACGTCTCGTTGGTAACATTACGTGCGTCTATAACGTTATATATGCTAACCTAAGGCAACCTAACATCTCGGATGCAATATTTTACAACATACCTGGCCTGTCGAACCCTACTTCTCGGAGGGAACAGTATATACGTCTATAACGTTATATATCCTAACCTAAGGCCACCTAACATCTCGTATGTAATATTTGACAACATTCCTGGCGTGTCGAACCCTACTTCTCGGAGGGAACAGTATATACGTCTATAACGTCATATATCCTAACCTAAGGCAACCTAACATCTCGGATGCAATATTTGACAACATTCCTGGCCTCTCGAACCCTACTTCTCGGAGGGAACAGTATATACGTCTGTAACGACATATATCCTAACCTAAGACAACCTAACATCCCGGATGTAACATTTGACAACATTCCAGGCGTGTCGGTCCCTACGTATCGGTGGTAACATTACATGCGTCTATAATGGTATATTTCCTGATCTAAGGCAACCTAACATCTCGGATGCACTATTTGACAACATTCCTGGCCTGTCGAACCCTACTTCTCGGAGGGAACAGTATATACGTCTATAACGGTATATGTCCTAATCTAAGGCAACCTAACATCTCGGATGTAACATTTGACAACATTCCAGGTGTGTCGGTCCCTACGTCTCGGTGGTAACATTACATGCGTCTATAACGTTATATATCCTAACCTAAGGCCACCTAACATCTCGTATGTAATATTTGACAACATTCCTGGCGTGTCGAACCCTACTTCTCGGTGGGAACAGTATATACGTCTATAACGTTATATATCCTAACGTAAGGTAACCTAACATCTCGGATGTAATATTTGACAACATTCCTGGCGTGTCGGACGCTACTTCTCGGTGGGAGCAGTATATACGTCTGTAACGTCATATATCCTAACCTAAGGCAACCTATCATCTCGGATATAACATTTGACAACATACCCGGCGTGTTGGAACCCTACGTCTCGGTGGTAACATTACGTGCGTCTATAACGTTATATATGCTAACCTAAGGCAACCTAACATCTCGGATGTAACATTTGACAACATTCCAGGCGTGTCGGTCCCTACATCTCGGTGGTAACATTAGGTGCGTCTATAACGTTATATATGCTAACCTAAGGCAACCTAACATCTCGGATGCAATATTTGACAACATTCCTGGCCTGTCGAACCCTACTTCTCGGAGGGAACAGTATATACGTCTATAACGGTATATGTCCTAATCTAAGGCAACATAACATCTCGGATGCAATATTTGACAACATTCCTGGCCTGTCGAACCCTACTTCTCGGAGGGACCAGTATATACGTCTGTAACGACATATATCCTAACCTAAGACAACCTAACATCCCGGATGTAACATTTGACAACATTCCAGGAGTGTCGGTCCCTACGTCTCGGTGGTAACATTACATGCGTCTATAACGTTATATATCCTAACCTAAGGCAACCTAACATCTCGGATGCAATATTTTACAACATACCTGGCCTGTCGAACCCTACTTCTCGGAGGGAACAGTATATACGTCTATAACGTTATATATCCTAACCTAAGGCAACCTGACATCTCGGATGTAATATTCTACATCATTCCAGGCGTGTCGAACCCTACTTCTCGGTGGGAACATTATATGAGTCTATAACGTTGTATATCCTAATCTAAGGCAACCTATTATCTCAGACGTAATATTTTACAATATTCCTGGCGTGTCGGTGCATACTTTTCGGTGGGAATATTATATGCGTCTATAACGGTCGATATCGTAATCTAAGGCCACCTAACATCTCGTATGTAATATTTGACAACATTCCTGGCGTGTCGAACCCTACTTCTCGGAGGGAACAGTATATACGTCTATAACGTCATATATCCTAACCTAAGGCAACCTAACATCTCGGATGCAATATTTGACAACATTCCTGGCCTCTCGAACCCTACTTCTCGGGAGGGAACAGTATATACGTCTGTAACGACATATATCCTAACCTAAGGCAACCTAACATCTCGGATATAACATTTGACAACATACCCGGCGTGTTGGAACCCTACGTCTCGGTGGTAACATTACGTGCGTCTATAACGTTATATATGCTAACCTAAGGCAACCTAACATCTCGGATGCAATATTTGACAACATTCCTGGCCTGTCGAACCCTACTTCTCGGAGGGAACAGTATATACGTCTATAACGGTATATGTCCTAATCTAAGGCAACCTAACATCTCGGATGTAACATTTGACAACATTCCAGGTGTGTCGGTCCCTACGTCTCGGTGGTAACATTACATGCGTCTATAACGTTATATATCCTAACCTAAGGCCACCTAACATCTCGTATGTAATATTTGACAACATTCCTGGCGTGTCGAACCCTACTTCTCGGTGGGAACAGTATATACGTCTATAACGTTATATATCCTAACGTAAGGTAACCTAACATCTCGGATGTAATATTTGACAACATTCCTGGCGTGTCGGACGCTACTTCTCGGTGGGAGCAGTATATACGTCTGTAACGTCATATATCCTAACCTAAGGCAACCTATCATCTCGGATATAACATTTGACAACATACCCGGCGTGTTGGAACCCTACGTCTCGGTGGTAACATTACGTGCGTCTATAACGTTATATATGCTAACCTAAGGCAACCTAACATCTCGGATGTAACATTTGACAACATTCCAGGCGTGTCGGTCCCTACATCTCGGTGGTAACATTAGGTGCGTCTATAACGTTATATATGCTAACCTAAGGCAACCTAACATCTCGGATGCAATATTTGAGAACATTCCTGGCCTGTCGAATCCTACTTCTCGGAGGGAACAGCATATACGTCTATAACGTCATATATCCTAACCTAAGACAACCAAACATCTCGGATGCAATATTTGACAACATTCCTGCCCTATCGAACCCTACTTCTCGGAGGGAACTGTATATACGTCTATAACGGTATATATCCTAATCTAAGACAACCTAACATCTCGGATGTAACATTTGACAACATTCCAGGCGTGTCGGTCCCTACGTCTCGGTGGTACCATTACATGCGTCTATAACGTTATATATCCTAACCTAAGGCAACCTAACATCTCGGATGCAATATTTGACAACATTCCTGGCGTGTCGAACCCTACTTCTAGGAGGGAACAGTATATACGTCTATAACGTCATATATCCTAACCTAAGGCAACCTAACATCTCGGATATAACATTTGACAACATTCCCGGCGTGTTGGAACCCTATGTCTCGGTGGTAACATTACGTGCGTCTATAACGTTGTATATGCTAACCTAAGGCAACCTAACATCTCGGATGCAATATTTGACAACATTCCTGGCCTGTCGAAACCTACTTCTCGGTGGGAGCAGTATATACGTCTGTAACGTCATATATCCTAACCTAAGGCAACCTAACATCTCGGATATAACATTTGACAACATACCCGGCGTGTTGGAACCCTACGTCTCGGTGGTAACATTACGTGCGTCTATAACGTTATATATGCTAACCTAAGGCAACCTAACATCTCGGATGCAATATTTGACAACATTCCTGGCCTGTCGAACCCTACTTCTCGGAGGGAACAGTATATACGTCTATAACGGTATATGTCCTAATCTAAGGCAACCTAACATCTCGGATGCAATATTTGACAACATTCCTGGCCTCTCGAACCCTACTTCTCGGGAGGGAACAGTATATACGTCTGTAACGACATATATCCTAACCTAAGGCAACCTAACATCTCGGATATAACATTTGACAACATACCCGGCGTGTTGGAACCCTACGTCTCGGTGGTAACATTACGTGCGTCTATAACGTTATATATGCTAACCTAAGGCAACCTAACATCTCGGATGCAATATTTGACAACATTCCTGGCCTGTCGAACCCTACTTCTCGGAGGGAACAGTATATACGTCTATAACGGTATATGTCCTAATCTAAGGCAACCTAACATCTCGGATGTAACATTTGACAACATTCCAGGTGTGTCGGTCCCTACGTCTCGGTGGTAACATTACATGCGTCTATAACGTTATATATCCTAACCTAAGGCCACCTAACATCTCGTATGTAATATTTGACAACATTCCTGGCGTGTCGAACCCTACTTCTCGGAGGGAACAGTATATATGTCTATAACGTCATATATCCTAACCTAAGGCAACCTAACATCTCGGATGCAATATTTGACAACATTCCTGGCCTCTCGAACCCTACTTCTCGGGAGGGAACAGTATATACGTCTGTAACGACATATATCCTAACCTAAGGCAACCTAACATCTCGGATATAACATTTGACAACATACCCGGCGTGTTGGAACCCTACGTCTCGGTGGTAACATTACGTGCGTCTATAACGTTATATATGCTAACCTAAGGCAACCTAACATCTCGGATGCAATATTTGATAACATTCCTGGCCTGTCGAACCCTACTTCTCGGAGGGAACAGTATATACGTCTATAACGGTATATGTCCTAATCTAAGGCAACCTAACATCTCGGATGTAACATTTGACAACATTCCAGGTGTGTCGGTCCCTACGTCTCGGTGGTAACATTACATGCGTCTATAACGTTATATATCCTAACCTAAGGCCACCTAACATCTCGTATGTAATATTTGACAACATTCCTGGCGTGTCGAACCCTACTTCTCGGTGGGAACAGTATATACGTCTATAACGTTATATATCCTAACGTAAGGTAACCTAACATCTCGGATGTAATATTTGACAACATTCCTGGCGTGTCGGACGCTACTTCTCGGTGGGAGCAGTATATACGTCTGTAACGTCATATATCCTAACCTAAGGCAACCTATCATCTCGGATATAACATTTGACAACATACCCGGCGTGTTGGAACCCTACGTCTCGGTGGTAACATTACGTGCGTCTATAACGTTATATATGCTAACCTAAGGCAACCTAACATCTCGGATGTAACATTTGACAACATTCCAGGCGTGTCGGTCCCTACATCTCGGTGGTAACATTAGGTGCGTCTATAACGTTATATATGCTAACCTAAGGCAACCTAACATCTCGGATGCAATATTTGAGAACATTCCTGGCCTGTCGAATCCTACTTCTCGGAGGGAACAGCATATACGTCTATAACGTCATATATCCTAACCTAAGACAACCTAACATCTCGAATGCAATATTTGACAACATTCCTGCCCTATCGAACCCTACTTCTCGGAGGGAACTGTATATACGTCTATAACGGTATATATCCTAATCTAAGACAACCTAACATCTCGGATGTAACATTTGACAACATTCCAGGCGTGTCGGTCCCTACGTCTCGGTGGTACCATTACATGCGTCTATAACGTTATATATCCTAACCTAAGGCAACCTAACATCTCGGATGCAATATTTGACAACATTCCTGGCGTGTCGAACCCTACTTCTAGGAGGGAACAGTATATACGTCTATAACGTCATATATCCTAACCTAAGGCAACCTAACATCTCGGATATAACATTTGACAACATTCCCGGCGTGTTGGAACCCTATGTCTCGGTGGTAACATTACGTGCGTCTATAACGTTGTATATGCTAACCTAAGGCAACCTAACATCTCGGATGCAATATTTGACAACATTCCTGGCCTGTCGAAACCTACTTCTCGGTGGGAGCAGTATATACGTCTGTAACGTCATATATCCTAACCTAAGGCAACCTAACATCTCGGATATAACATTTGACAACATACCCGGCGTGTTGGAACCCTACGTCTCGGTGGTAACATTACGTGCGTCTATAACGTTATATATGCTAACCTAAGGCAACCTAACATCTCGGATGCAATATTTGACAACATTCCTGGCCTGTCGAACCCTACTTCTCGGAGGGAACAGTATATACGTCTATAACGGTATATGTCCTAATCTAAGGCAACCTAACATCTCGGATGCAATATTTGACAACATTCCTGGCCTCTCGAACCCTACTTCTCGGGAGGGAACAGTATATACGTCTGTAACGACATATATCCTAACCTAAGGCAACCTAACATCTCGGATATAACATTTGACAACATACCCGGCGTGTTGGAACCCTACGTCTCGGTGGTAACATTACGTGCGTCTATAACGTTATATATGCTAACCTAAGGCAACCTAACATCTCGGATGCAATATTTGACAACATTCCTGGCCTGTCGAACCCTACTTCTCGGAGGGAACAGTATATACGTCTATAACGGTATATGTCCTAATCTAAGGCAACCTAACATCTCGGATGTAACATTTGACAACATTCCAGGTGTGTCGGTCCCTACGTCTCGGTGGTAACATTACATGCGTCTATAACGTTATATATCCTAACCTAAGGCCACCTAACATCTCGTATGTAATATTTGACAACATTCCTGGCGTGTCGAACCCTACTTCTCGGAGGGAACAGTATATACGTCTATAACGTCATATATCCTAACCTAAGGCAACCTAACATCTCGGATGCAATATTTGACAACATTCCTGGCCTCTCGAACCCTACTTCTCGGGAGGGAACAGTATATACGTCTGTAACGACATATATCCTAACCTAAGGCAACCTAACATCTCGGATATAACATTTGACAACATACCCGGCGTGTTGGAACCCTACGTCTCGGTGGTAACATTACGTGCGTCTATAACGTTATATATGCTAACCTAAGGCAACCTAACATCTCGGATGCAATATTTGATAACATTCCTGGCCTGTCGAACCCTACTTCTCGGAGGGAACAGTATATACGTCTATAACGGTATATGTCCTAATCTAAGGCAACCTAACATCTCGGATGTAACATTTGACAACATTCCAGGTGTGTCGGTCCCTACGTCTCGGTGGTAACATTACATGCGTCTATAACGTTATATATCCTAACCTAAGGCCACCTAACATCTCGTATGTAATATTTGACAACATTCCTGGCGTGTCGAACCCTACTTCTCGGTGGGAACAGTATATACGTCTATAACGTTATATATCCTAACGTAAGGTAACCTAACATCTCGGATGTAATATTTGACAACATTCCTGGCGTGTCGGACGCTACTTCTCGGTGGGAGCAGTATATACGTCTGTAACGTCATATATCCTAACCTAAGGCAACCTATCATCTCGGATATAACATTTGACAACATACCCGGCGTGTTGGAACCCTACGTCTCGGTGGTAACATTACGTGCGTCTATAACGTTATATATGCTAACCTAAGGCAACCTAACATCTCGGATGTAACATTTGACAACATTCCAGGCGTGTCGGTCCCTACATCTCGGTGGTAACATTAGGTGCGTCTATAACGTTATATATGCTAACCTAAGGCAACCTAACATCTCGGATGCAATATTTGAGAACATTCCTGGCCTGTCGAATCCTACTTCTCGGAGGGAACAGCATATACGTCTATAACGTCATATATCCTAACCTAAGACAACCTAACATCTCGGATGCAATATTTGACAACATTCCTGCCCTATCGAACCCTACTTCTCGGAGGGAACTGTATATACGTCTATAACGGTATATATCCTAATCTAAGACAACCTAACATCTCGGATGTAACATTTGACAACATTCCAGGCGTGTCGGTCCCTACGTCTCGGTGGTACCATTACATGCGTCTATAACGTTATATATCCTAACCTAAGGCAACCTAACATCTCGGATGCAATATTTGACAACATTCCTGGCGTGTCGAACCCTACTTCTAGGAGGGAACAGTATATACGTCTATAACGTCATATATCCTAACCTAAGGCAACCTAACATCTCGGATATAACATTTGACAACATTCCCGGCGTGTTGGAACCCTATGTCTCGGTGGTAACATTACGTGCGTCTATAACGTTGTATATGCTAACCTAAGGCAACCTAACATCTCGGATGCAATATTTGACAACATTCCTGGCCTGTCGAAACCTACTTCTCGGTGGGAGCAGTATATACGTCTGTAACGTCATATATCCTAACCTAAGGCAACCTAACATCTCGGATATAACATTTGACAACATACCCGGCGTGTTGGAACCCTACGTCTCGGTGGTAACATTACGTGCGTCTATAACGTTATATATGCTAACCTAAGGCAACCTAACATCTCGGATGCAATATTTGACAACATTCCTGGCCTGTCGAACCCTACTTCTCGGAGGGAACAGTATATACGTCTATAACGGTATATGTCCTAATCTAAGGCAACCTAACATCTCGGATGCAATATTTGACAACATTCCTGGCCTGTCGAACCCTACTTCTCGGAGGGAACAGTATATACGTCTATAACGGTATATGTCCTAATCTAAGGCAACATAACATCTCGGATGCAATATTTGACAACATTCCTGGCCTGTCGAACCCTACTTCTCGGAGGGACCAGTATATACGTCTGTAACGACATATATCCTAACCTAAGACAACCTAACATCCCGGATGTAACATTTGACAACATTCCAGGAGTGTCGGTCCCTACGTCTCGGTGGTAACATTACATGCGTCTATAACGTTATATATCCTAACCTAAGGCAACCTAACATCTCGGATGCAATATTTTACAACATACCTGGCCTGTCGAACCCTACTTCTCGGAGGGAACAGTATATACGTCTATAACGTTATATATCCTAACCTAAGGCAACCTGACATCTCGGATGTAATATTCTACATCATTCCAGGCGTGTCGAACCCTACTTCTCGGTGGGAACATTATATGAGTCTATAACGTTGTATATCCTAATCTAAGGCAACCTATTATCTCAGACGTAATATTTTACAATATTCCTGGCGTGTCGGTGCATACTTTTCGGTGGGAATATTATATGCGTCTATAACGGTCGATATCGTAATCTAAGGCCACCTAACATCTCGTATGTAATATTTGACAACATTCCTGGCGTGTCGAACCCTACTTCTCGGAGGGAACAGTATATACGTCTATAACGTCATATATCCTAACCTAAGGCAACCTAACATCTCGGATGCAATATTTGACAACATTCCTGGCCTCTCGAACCCTACTTCTCGGGAGGGAACAGTATATACGTCTGTAACGACATATATCCTAACCTAAGGCAACCTAACATCTCGGATATAACATTTGACAACATACCCGGCGTGTTGGAACCCTACGTCTCGGTGGTAACATTACGTGCGTCTATAACGTTATATATGCTAACCTAAGGCAACCTAACATCTCGGATGCAATATTTGACAACATTCCTGGCCTGTCGAACCCTACTTCTCGGAGGGAACAGTATATACGTCTATAACGGTATATGTCCTAATCTAAGGCAACCTAACATCTCGGATGTAACATTTGACAACATTCCAGGTGTGTCGGTCCCTACGTCTCGGTGGTAACATTACATGCGTCTATAACGTTATATATCCTAACCTAAGGCCACCTAACATCTCGTATGTAATATTTGACAACATTCCTGGCGTGTCGAACCCTACTTCTCGGTGGGAACAGTATATACGTCTATAACGTTATATATCCTAACGTAAGGTAACCTAACATCTCGGATGTAATATTTGACAACATTCCTGGCGTGTCGGACGCTACTTCTCGGTGGGAGCAGTATATACGTCTGTAACGTCATATATCCTAACCTAAGGCAACCTATCATCTCGGATATAACATTTGACAACATACCCGGCGTGTTGGAACCCTACGTCTCGGTGGTAACATTACGTGCGTCTATAACGTTATATATGCTAACCTAAGGCAACCTAACATCTCGGATGTAACATTTGACAACATTCCAGGCGTGTCGGTCCCTACATCTCGGTGGTAACATTAGGTGCGTCTATAACGTTATATATGCTAACCTAAGGCAACCTAACATCTCGGATGCAATATTTGAGAACATTCCTGGCCTGTCGAATCCTACTTCTCGGAGGGAACAGCATATACGTCTATAACGTCATATATCCTAACCTAAGACAACCTAACATCTCGGATGCAATATTTGACAACATTCCTGCCCTATCGAACCCTACTTCTCGGAGGGAACTGTATATACGTCTATAACGGTATATATCCTAATCTAAGACAACCTAACATCTCGGATGTAACATTTGACAACATTCCAGGCGTGTCGGTCCCTACGTCTCGGTGGTACCATTACATGCGTCTATAACGTTATATATCCTAACCTAAGGCAACCTAACATCTCGGATGCAATATTTGACAACATTCCTGGCGTGTCGAACCCTACTTCTAGGAGGGAACAGTATATACGTCTATAACGTCATATATCCTAACCTAAGGCAACCTAACATCTCGGATATAACATTTGACAACATTCCCGGCGTGTTGGAACCCTATGTCTCGGTGGTAACATTACGTGCGTCTATAACGTTGTATATGCTAACCTAAGGCAACCTAACATCTCGGATGCAATATTTGACAACATTCCTGGCCTGTCGAAACCTACTTCTCGGTGGGAGCAGTATATACGTCTGTAACGTCATATATCCTAACCTAAGGCAACCTAACATCTCGGATATAACATTTGACAACATACCCGGCGTGTTGGAACCCTACGTCTCGGTGGTAACATTACGTGCGTCTATAACGTTATATATGCTAACCTAAGGCAACCTAACATCTCGGATGCAATATTTGACAACATTCCTGGCCTGTCGAACCCTACTTCTCGGAGGGAACAGTATATACGTCTATAACGGTATATGTCCTAATCTAAGGCAACCTAACATCTCGGATGCAATATTTGACAACATTCCTGGCCTCTCGAACCCTACTTCTCGGGAGGGAACAGTATATACGTCTGTAACGACATATATCCTAACCTAAGGCAACCTAACATCTCGGATATAACATTTGACAACATACCCGGCGTGTTGGAACCCTACGTCTCGGTGGTAACATTACGTGCGTCTATAACGTTATATATGCTAACCTAAGGCAACCTAACATCTCGGATGCAATATTTGACAACATTCCTGGCCTGTCGAACCCTACTTCTCGGAGGGAACAGTATATACGTCTATAACGGTATATGTCCTAATCTAAGGCAACCTAACATCTCGGATGTAACATTTGACAACATTCCAGGTGTGTCGGTCCCTACGTCTCGGTGGTAACATTACATGCGTCTATAACGTTATATATCCTAACCTAAGGCCACCTAACATCTCGTATGTAATATTTGACAACATTCCTGGCGTGTCGAACCCTACTTCTCGGAGGGAACAGTATATACGTCTATAACGTCATATATCCTAACCTAAGGCAACCTAACATCTCGGATGCAATATTTGACAACATTCCTGGCCTCTCGAACCCTACTTCTCTGGAGGGAACAGTATATACGTCTGTAACGACATATATCCTAACCTAAGGCAACCTAACATCTCGGATATAACATTTGACAACATACCCGGCGTGTTGGAACCCTACGTCTCGGTGGTAACATTACGTGCGTCTATAACGTTATATATGCTAACCTAAGGCAACCTAACATCTCGGATGCAATATTTGATAACATTCCTGGCCTGTCGAACCCTACTTCTCGGAGGGAACAGTATATACGTCTATAACGGTATATGTCCTAATCTAAGGCAACCTAACATCTCGGATGTAACATTTGACAACATTCCAGGTGTGTCGGTCCCTACGTCTCGGTGGTAACATTACATGCGTCTATAACGTTATATATCCTAACCTAAGGCCACCTAACATCTCGTATGTAATATTTGACAACATTCCTGGCGTGTCGAACCCTACTTCTCGGAGGGAACAGTATATACGTCTATAACGTCATATATCCTAACCTAAGGCAACCTAACATCTCGGATGCAATATTTGACAACATTCCTGGCCTCTCGAACCCTACTTCTCGGAGGGAACAGTATATACGTCTGTAACGACATATATCCTAACCTAAGACAACCTAACATCCCGGATGTAACATTTGACAACATTCCAGGCGTGTCGGTCCCTACGTCTCGGTGGTAACATTACATGCGTCTATAGCGGTATATATCCTAATCTTGGCAACGTAACTTCTCGGATGTAACATTTTACAACATTCCAGGCCTGTCGGTCCCTACGTCTCGGTGGTAACATTACATGCGTCTATAACGTTATATATCCTAACCTAAGGCCACCTAACATCTCGTATGTAATATTTGACAACATTCCTGGCGTGTCGAACCCTACTTCTCGGTGGGAACAGTATATACGTCTATAACGTTATATATCCTAACGTAAGGTAACCTAACATCTCGGATGTAATATTTGACAACATTCCTGGCGTGTCGGACTCTACTTCTCGGTGGGAACAGTATATACGTCTGTAACGTCATATATCCTAACCTAAGGCAACCTAACATCTCGGATATAACATTTGACAACATACCCGGCGTGTTGGAACCCTACGTGTCGGTGGTAACATTAGGTGCGTCTATAACGTTATATATGCTAACCTAAGGCAACCTAACATCTCGGATGCAATATTTGGGAACATTCCTGGCCTGTCGAACCCTACTTCTCGGTGGGAACAGTATATACGTCTATAACGTCATATATCCTAACCTAAGGCAACCTAACATCTCGGATATAACATTTGACAACATACCCGGCGTGTTGGTACCCTACGTCTCGTTGGTAACATTACGTGCGTCTATAACGTTATATATGCTAACCTAAGGCAACCTAACATCTCGGATGCAATATTTTACAACATACCTGGCCTGTCGAACCCTACTTCTCGGAGGGAACAGTATATACGTCTATAACGTTATATATCCTAACCTAAGGCCACCTAACATCTCGTATGTAATATTTGACAACATTCCTGGCGTGTCGAACCCTACTTCTCGGAGGGAACAGTATATACGTCTATAACGTCATATATCCTAACCTAAGGCAACCTAACATCTCGGATGCAATATTTGACAACATTCCTGGCCTCTCGAACCCTACTTCTCGGAGGGAACAGTATATACGTCTGTAACGACATATATCCTAACCTAAGACAACCTAACATCCCGGATGTAACATTTGACAACATTCCAGGCGTGTCGGTCCCTACGTATCGGTGGTAACATTACATGCGTCTATAATGGTATATTTCCTGATCTAAGGCAACCTAACATCTCGGATGCACTATTTGACAACATTCCTGGCCTGTCGAACCCTACTTCTCGGAGGGAACAGTATATACGTCTATAACGGTATATGTCCTAATCTAAGGCAACCTAACATCTCGGATGCAATATTTGACAACATTCCTGGCCTGTCGAACCCTACTTCTCGGAGGGAACTGTATATACGTCTATAACGGTATATATCCTAATCTAAGGCAACCTAACATCTCGGATGTAACATTTGACAACATTCCAGGCGTGTCGGTCCCTACGTCTCGGTGGTAACATTACATGCGTCTATGGCGTTATATATCCTAACCTAAGGCAACCTAACATCTCGGATGCAATATTTGACAACATTCCTGGCCTGTCGAACCCCACTTCTAGGAGGGAACAGTATATACGTCTATAACGTCATATATCCTAACCTAAGGCAACCTAACATCTCGGATATAACATTTGACAAAATTCCCGGCGTGTTGGAACCCTACGTCTCGGTGGTAACATTACGTGCGTCTATAACGTTATATATGCTAACCTAAGGCAACCTAACATCTGGGATGCAATATTTGACAACATTCCTGTCCTGTCGAACCCTACTTCTCGGAGGGAACAGCATATACGTCTATAACGACATATATCCTAACCTAAGACAACCTAACATCTCGGATATAACATTTGACAAAATTCCCGGCGTGTTGGAACCCTACGTCTCGGTGGTAACATTACGTGCGTCTATAACGTTATATATGCTAACCTAAGGCAACCTAACATCTCGGATGCAATATTTGACAACATTCCTGGCCTGTCGAACCCTACTTCTCGGAGGGAACAGTATATACGTCTATAACGGTATATGTCCTAATCTAAGGCAACCTAACATCTCGGATGCAATATTTGACAACATTCCTGGCCTGTCGAACCCTACTTCTCGGAGGGACCAGTATATACGTCTGTAACGACATATATCCTAACCTAAGACAACCTAACATCCCGGATGTAACATTTGACAACATTCCAGGAGTGTCGAACCCTACTTCTCGGTGGGAACAGTATATACGTCTATAACGTTATATATCCTAACGTAAGGTAACCTAACATCTCGGATGTAATATTTGACAACATTCCTGGCGTGTCGGACGCTACTTCTCGGTGGGAGCAGTATATACGTCTGTAACGTCATATATCCTAACCTAAGGCAACCTATCATCTCGGATATAACATTTGACAACATACCCGGCGTGTTGGAACCCTACGTCTCGGTGGTAACATTACGTGCGTCTATAACGTTATATATGCTAACCTAAGGCAACCTAACATCTCGGATGCAATATTTGACAACATTCCTGGCCTGTCGAACCCTACTTCTCGGAGGGAACAGTATATACGTCTATAACGTCATATATCCTAACCTAAGGCAACCTAACATCTCGGATGCAATATTTGACAACATTCCTGGCCTCTCGAACCCTACTTCTCGGAGGGAACAGTATATACGTCTGTAACGACATATATCCTAACCTAAGACAACCTAACATCCCGGATGTAACATTTGACAACATTCCAGGCGTGTCGGTCCCTACGTATCGGTGGTAACATTACATGCGTCTATAATGGTATATTTCCTGATCTAAGGCAACCTAACATCTCGGATGCACTATTTGACAACATTCCTGGCCTGTCGAACCCTACTTCTCGGAGGGAACAGTATATACGTCTATAACGGTATATGTCCTAATCTAAGGCAACCTAACATCTCGGATGCAATATTTGACAACATTCCTGGCCTGTCGAACCCTACTTCTCGGAGGGAACTGTATATACGTCTATAACGGTATATATCCTAATCTAAGGCAACCTAACATCTCGGATGTAACATTTGACAACATTCCAGGCGTGTCGGTCCCTACGTCTCGGTGGTAACATTACATGCGTCTATGGCGTTATATATCCTAACCTAAGGCAACCTAACATCTCGGATGCAATATTTGACAACATTCCTGGCCTGTCGAACCCCACTTCTAGGAGGGAACAGTATATACGTCTATAACGTCATATATCCTAACCTAAGGCAACCTAACATCTCGGATATAACATTTGACAAAATTCCCGGCGTGTTGGAACCCTACGTCTCGGTGGTAACATTACGTGCGTCTATAACGTTATATATGCTAACCTAAGGCAACCTAACATCTGGGATGCAATATTTGACAACATTCCTGTCCTGTCGAACCCTACTTCTCGGAGGGAACAGCATATACGTCTATAACGACATATATCCTAACCTAAGACAACCTAACATCTCGGATATAACATTTGACAAAATTCCCGGCGTGTTGGAACCCTACGTCTCGGTGGTAACATTACGTGCGTCTATAACGTTATATATGCTAACCTAAGGCAACCTAACATCTCGGATGCAATATTTGACAACATTCCTGGCCTGTCGAACCCTACTTCTCGGAGGGAACAGTATATACGTCTATAACGGTATATGTCCTAATCTAAGGCAACCTAACATCTCGGATGCAATATTTGACAACATTCCTGGCCTGTCGAACCCTACTTCTCGGAGGGACCAGTATATACGTCTGTAACGACATATATCCTAACCTAAGACAACCTAACATCCCGGATGTAACATTTGACAACATTCCAGGAGTGTCGAACCCTACTTCTCGGTGGGAACAGTATATACGTCTATAACGTTATATATCCTAACGTAAGGTAACCTAACATCTCGGATGTAATATTTGACAACATTCCTGGCGTGTCGGACGCTACTTCTCGGTGGGAGCAGTATATACGTCTGTAACGTCATATATCCTAACCTAAGGCAACCTATCATCTCGGATATAACATTTGACAACATACCCGGCGTGTTGGAACCCTACGTCTCGGTGGTAACATTACGTGCGTCTATAACGTTATATATGCTAACCTAAGGCAACCTAACATCTCGGATGCAATATTTGACAACATTCCTGGCCTGTCGAACCCTACTTCTCGGAGGGAACAGTATATACGTCTATAACGTCATATATCCTAACCTAAGGCAACCTAACATCTCGGATGTAACATTTGACAACATTCCAGGCGTGTCGGTCCCTACGTCTCGGTGGTAACATTACATGCGTCTATAACGGTATATTTCCTAATCTAAGGCAACCTAACATCTCGGATGCAATATTTGACAACATTCCTGGCCTGTCGAACCCTGCTTCTCGGAGGGAACAGTATATACGTCTATAACGGTATATGTCCTAATCTAAGGCAACCTAACATCTCGGATGCAATATTTGACAACATTCCTGGCCTCTCGAACCGTACTTCTCGGAGGGAACAGTATATACGTCTGTAACGACATATATCCTAACCTAAGACAACCTAACATCCCGGATGTAACATTTGACAACATTCCAGGCGTGTCGGCCCCTACGTCTCGGTGGTAACATTACATGCGTCTATAACGTTATATATCCTAACCTAAGGCAACCTAACACCTCGGATGCAATATTTGACAACATTCCTGGCCTGTCGAATCCTACGTCTCGGAGGGAACAGCATATACGTCTATAACGTCATATATCCTAACCTAAGACAACCTAACATCTCGGATGTAACATTTGACAACATTCCAGGCGTGTCGGTCCCTACGTCTCGGTGGTAACATTACATGCGTCTATAGCGGTATATATCCTAATCTTGGCAACGTAACTTCTCGGATGTAACATTTTACAACATTCCAGGCCTGTCGGTCCCTACGTCTCGGTGGTAACATTACATGCGTCTATAACGTTATATATCCTAACCTAAGGCCACCTAACATCTCGTATGTAATATTTGATAACATTCCTGGCGTGTCGAACCCTACTTCTCGGTGGGAACAGTATATACGTCTATAACGTTATATATCCTAACGTAAGGTAACCTAACATCTCGGATGTAATATTTGACAACATTCCTGGCGTGTCGGACTCTACTTCTCGGTGGGAACAGTATATACGTCTGTAACGTCATATATCCTAACCTAAGGCAACCTAACATCTCGGATATAACATTTGACAACATTCCCGGCGTGTTGGAACCCTACGTGTCGGTGGTAACATTAGGTGCGTCTATAACGTTATATATGCTAACCTAAGGCAACCTAACATCTCGGATGCAATGTTTGGGAACATTCCTGGCCTGTCGAACCCTACTTCTCGGAGGGAACTGTATATACGTCTATAACGGTATATATCCTAATCTAAGGCAACCTAACATCTCGGATTTAACATTTGACAACATTCCAGGCGTGTCGGTCCCTACGTCTCGGTGGTAACATTAGGTGCGTCTATAACGTTATATATGCTAACCTAAGGCAACCTAACATCTCGGATGCAATATTTGAGAACATTCCTGGCCTGTCGAATCCTACTTCTCGGAGGGAACAGCATATACGTCTATAACGTCATATATCCTAACCTAAGACAACCTAACATCTCGGATGTAACACTTGACAACATTCCAGGCGTGTCGGTCCCTACGTCTCGGTGGTAACATTACATGCGTCTATAGCGGTATATATCCTAATCTTGGCAAACGTAACTTTTCGGATGTAACATTTTACAACATTCCAGGCCTGTCGGTCCCTACGTCTCGGTGGTAACATTACATGCGTCTATAACGTTATATATCCTAACCTAAGGCCACCTAACATCTCGTATGTAATATTTGACAACATTCCTGGCGTGTCGGACCCTACTTCTCGGTGGGAACAGTATATACGTCTATAACGTCATATATCCTAACCTAAGGCAACCTAACATCTCGGATATAACATTTGACAACATACCCGGCGTGTTGGAACCCTACGTCTCGTTGGTAACATTACGTGCGTCTATAACGTTATATATGCTAACCTAAGGCAACCTAACATCTCGGATGCAATATTTTACAACATACCTGGCCTGTCGAACCCTACTTCTCGGAGGGAACAGTATATACGTCTATAACGTTATATATCCTAACCTAAGGCAACCTGACATCTCGGATGTAATATTCTACATCATTCCAGGCGTGTCGAACCCTACTTCTCGGTGGGAACATTATATGAGTCTATAACGTTGTATATCCTAATCTAAGGCAACCTATTATCTCAGACGTAATATTTTACAATATTCCTGGCGTGTCGGTGCATACTTATCGGTGGGAATATTATATGCGTCTATAATGGTCGATATCGTAATCTAAGGCAACCTAACATCTCGGATGCAATATTTGACAACATTCCTGCCCTGTCGAACCCTACTTCTCGGAGGGAACAGCATATACGTCTATAACGTCATATATCCTAACCTAAGGCAACCTAACATCTCGGATGTAACATTTGACAACATTCCAGGTGTGTCGGTCCCTACGTCTCGGTGGTAACATTACATGCGTCTATAACGTTATATATCCTAACCTAAGGCCACCTAACATCTCGTATGTAATATTTGACAACATTCCTGGCGTGTCGAACCCTACTTCTCGGAGGGAACAGTATATACGTCTATAACGTCATATATCCTAACCTAAGGCAACCTAACATCTCGGATGCAATATTTGACAACATTCCTGGCCTCTCGAACCCTACTTCTCGGAGGGAACAGTATATACGTCTGTAACGACATATATCCTAACCTAAGACAACCTAACATCCCGGATGTAACATTTGACAACATTCCAGGCGTGTCGGTCCCTACGTCTCGGTGGTAACATTACATGCGTCTATAGCGGTATATATCCTAATCTTGGCAACGTAACTTCTCGGATGTAACATTTTACAACATTCCAGGCCTGTCGGTCCCTACGTCTCGGTGGTAACATTACATGCGTCTATAACGTTATATATCCTAACCTAAGGCCACCTAACATCTCGTATGTAATATTTGACAACATTCCTGGCGTGTCGAACCCTACTTCTCGGTGGGAACAGTATATACGTCTATAACGTTATATATCCTAACGTAAGGTAACCTAACATCTCGGATGTAATATTTGACAACATTCCTGGCGTGTCGGACTCTACATCTCGGTGGGAACAGTATATACGTCTGTAACGTCATATATCCTTACCTAAGGCAAGCTAACATCTCGGATATAACATTTGACAACATACCCGGCGTGTTGGAACCCTACGTCTCGTTGGTAACATTACGTGCGTCTATAACGTTATATATGCTAACCTAAGGCAACCTAACATCTCGGATGCAATATTTGACAACATTCCTGGCGTGTCGGACTCTACTTCTCGGTGGGAACAGTATATACGTCTGTAACGTCATATATCCTAACCTAAGGCAAGCTAACATCTCGGATATAACATTTGACAACATACCCGGCGTGTTGGAACCCTACGTCTCGTTGGTAACATTACGTGCGTCTATAACGTTATATATGCTAACCTAAGGCAACCTAACATCTCGGATGCAATATTTGACAACATTCCTGGCCTGTCGAACCCTACTTCTCGGAGGGAACAGTATATACGTCTATAACGTCATATATCCTAACCTAAGGCAACCTAACATCTCGGATATAACATGTGACAACATACCCGGCGTTTTGGAACCCTACGTCTCGTTGGTAACATTACGTGCGTCTATAACGTTATATATGCTAACCTAAGGCAACCTAACATCTCGGATGCAATATTTGACAACATTCCTGGCCTGTCGAACTCTACTTCTCGGAGGGAACAGTATATACGTCTATAACGTTATATATCCTAACCTAAGGCAACCTGACATCTCGGATGTAAGATTTGACAACATTCCAGGTGTGTCGGTCCCTACGTCTCGGTGGTAACATTACATGCGTCTATAACGTTATATATCCTAACCTAAGGCCACCTAACATCTCGTATGTAATATTTGACAACATTCCTGGCGTGTCGAACCCTACTTCTCGGTGGGAACAGTATATACGTCTATAACGTTATATATCCTAACGTAAGGTAACCTAACATCTCGGATGTAATATTTGACAACATTCCTGGCGTGTCGGACGCTACTTCTCGGTGGGAGCAGTATATACGTCTGTAACGTCATATATCCTAACCTAAGGCAACCTATCATCTCGGATATAACATTTGACAACATACCCGGCGTGTTGGAACCCTACGTCTCGGTGGTAACATTACGTGCGTCTATAACGTTATATATGCTAACCTAAGGCAACCTAACATCTCGGATGCAATATTTGACAACATTCCTGGCCTGTCGAACCCTACTTCTCGGAGGGAACAGTATATACGTCTATAACGTCATATATCCTAACCTAAGGCAACCTAACATCTCGGATGTAACATTTGACAACATTCCAGGCGTGTCGGTCCCTACGTCTCGGTGGTAACATTACATGCGTCTATAACGGTATATTTCCTAATCTAAGGCAACCTAACATCTCGGATGCAATATTTGACAACATTCCTGGCCTGTCGAACCCTACTTCTCGGAGGGAACAGTATATACGTCTATAACGGTATATGTCCTAATCTAAGGCAACCTAACATCTCGGATGCAATATTTGACAACATTCCTGGCCTCTCGAACCCTACTTCTCGGAGGGAACAGTATATACGTCTGTAACGACATATATCCTAACCTAAGACAACCTAACATCCCGGATGTAACATTTGACAACATTCCAGGCGTGTCGGCCCCTACGTCTCGGTGGTAACATTACATGCGTCTATAACGTTATATATCCTAACCTAAGGCAACCTAACATCTCGGATGCAATATTTGACAACATTCCTGGCCTGTCGAATCCTACGTCTCGGAGGGAACAGCATATACGTCTATAACGTCATATATCCTAACCTAAGACAACCTAACATCTCGGATGTAAGATTTGACAACATTCCAGGTGTGTCGGTCCCTACGTCTCGGTGGTAACATTACATGCGTCTATAACGTTATATATCCTAACCTAAGGCCACCTAACATCTCGTATGTAATATTTGACAACATTCCTGGCGTGTCGAACCCTACTTCTCGGTGGGAACAGTATATACGTCTATAACGTTATATATCCTAACGTAAGGTAACCTAACATCTCGGATGTAATATTTGACAACATTCCTGGCGTGTCGGACGCTACTTCTCGGTGGGAGCAGTATATACGTCTGTAACGTCATATATCCTAACCTAAGGCAACCTATCATCTCGGATATAACATTTGACAACATTCCAGGCGTGTCGGCCCCTACGTCTCGGTGGTAACATTACATGCGTCTATAACGTTATATATCCTAACCTAAGGCAACCTAACATCTCGGATGCAATATTTGACAACATTCCTGGCCTGTCGAATCCTACGTCTCGGAGGGAACAGCATATACGTCTATAACGTCATATATCCTAACCTAAGACAACCTAACATCTCGGATGTAACATTTTACAACATTCCAGGCCTGTCGGTCCCTACGTCTCGGTGGTAACATTACATGCGTCTATAACGTTATATATCCTAACCTAAGGCCACCTAACATCTCGTATGTAATATTTGACAACATTCCTGGCGTGTCGAACCCTACTTCTCGGTGGGAACAGTATATACGTCTATAATGTTATATATCCTAACGTAAGGTAACCTAACATCTCGGATGTAATATTTGACAACATTCCTGGCGTGTCGGACTCTACTTCTCGGTGGGAACAGTATATACGTCTGTAACGTCATATATCCTAACCTAAGGCAACCTAACATCTCGGATATAACATTTGACAACATTCCCGGCGTGTTGGAACCCTACGTGTCGGTGGTAACATTAGGTGCGTCTATAACGTTATATATGCTAACCTAAGGCAACCTAACATCTCGGATGCAATATTTGGGAACATTCCTGGCCTGTCGAACCCTACTTCTCGGAGGGAACTGTATATACGTCTATAACGGTATATATCCTAATCTAAGGCAACCTAACATCTCGGATGTAACATTTGACAACATTCCAGGCGTGTCGGTCCCTACGTCTCGGTGGTAACATTAGGTGCGTCTATAACGTTATATATGCTAACCTAAGGCAACCTAACATCTCGGATGCAATATTTGAGAACATTGCTGGCCTGTCGAATCCTACTTCTCGGAGGGAACAGCATATACGTCTATAACGTCATATATCCTAACCTAAGACAACCTAACATCTCGGATGCAATATTTGACAACATTCCTGGCCTGTCGAACCCTACTTCTAGGAGGGAACAGTATATACGTCTATAACGTCATATATCCTAACCTAAGGCAACCTAACATCTCGGATGTAAGATTTGACAACATTCCAGGTGTGTCGGTCCCTACGTCTCGGTGGTAACATTACATGCGTCTATAACGTTATATATCCTAACCTAAGGCCACCTAACATCTCGTATGTAATATTTGACAACATTCCTGGCGTGTCGAACCCTACTTCTCGGTGGGAACAGTATATACGTCTATAACGTTATATATCCTAACGTAAGGTAACCTAACATCTCGGATGTAATATTTGACAACATTCCTGGCGCGTCGGACGCTACTTCTCGGTGGGAGCAGTATATACGTCTGTAACGTCATATATCCTAACCTAAGGCAACCTATCATCTCGGATATAACATTTGACAACATACCCGGCGTGTTGGAACCCTACGTCTCGGTGGTAACATTACGTGCGTCTATAACGTTATATATGCTAACCTAAGGCAACCTAACATCTCGGATGCAATATTTGACAACATTCCTGGCCTGTCGAACCCTACTTCTCGGAGGGAACAGTATATACGTCTATAACGTCATATATCCTAACCTAAGGCAACCTAACATCTCGGATGTAACATTTGACAACATTCCAGGCGTGTCGGTCCCTACGTCTCGGTGGTAACATTACATGCGTCTATAACGGTATATTTCCTAATCTAAGGCAACCTAACATCTCGGATGCAATATTTGACAACATTCCTGGCCTGTCGAACCCCACTTCTCGGAGGGAACAGTATATACGTCTATAACGGTATATGTCCTAATCTAAGGCAACCTAACATCTCGGATGCAATATTTGACAACATTCCTGGCCTCTCGAACCCTACTTCTCGAAGGGAACAGTATATACGTCTGTAACGACATATATCCTAACCTAAGACAACCTAACATCCCGGATGTAACATTTGACAACATTCCAGGCGTGTCGGCCCCTACGTCTCGGTGGTAACATTACATGCGTCTATAAAGTTATATATCCTAACCTAAGGCAACCTAACATCTCGGATGCAATATTTGACAACATTCCTGGCCTGTCGAATCCTACGTCTCGGAGGGAACAGCATATACGTCTATAACGTCATATATCCTAACCTAAGACAACCTAACATCTCGGATGTAACATTTGACAACATTCCAGGCGTGTCGGTCCCTACGTCTCGGTGGTAACATTACATGCGTCTATAGCGGTATATATCCTAATCTTGGCAACGTAACTTCTCGGATGTAACATTTTACAACATTCCAGGCCTGTCGGTCCCTACGTCTCGGTGGTAACATTACATGCGTCTATAACGTTATATATCCTAACCTAAGGCCACCTAACATCTCGTATGTAATATTTGACAACATTCCTGGCGTGTCGAACCCTACTTCTCGGTGGGAACAGTATATACGTCTATAATGTTATATATCCTAACGTAAGGTAACCTAACATCTCGGATGTAATATTTGACAACATTCCTGGCGTGTCGGACTCTACTTCTCGGTGGGAACGGTATATACGTCTGTAACGTCATATATCCTAACCTAAGGCAACCTAACATCTCGGATGTAACATTTGACAACATTCCAGGCGTGTCGGTCCCTACGTCTCGGTGGTAACATTACATGCGTCTATAACGGTATATTTCCTAATCTAAGGCAACCTAACATCTCGGATGCAATATTTGACAACATTCCTGGCCTGTCGAACCCTACTTCTCGGAGGGAACAGTATATACGTCTATAACGTCATATATCCTAACCTAAGGCAACCTAACATCTCGGATGTAACATTTGACAACATTCCAGGTGTGTCGGTCCCTACGTCTCGGTGGTAACACTACATGCGTCTATAACGGTATATTTCCTAATCTAAGGCAACCTAACATCTCGGATGCAATATTTGACAACATTCCTGGCCTGTCGAACCCTACTTCTCGGAGGGAACAGTATATACGTCTATAACGGTATATGTCCTAATCTAAGGCAACCTAACATCTCGGATGCAATATTTGACAACATTCCTGGCCTCTCGAACCCTACTTCTCGGAGGGAATAGTATATACGTCTGTAACGACATATATCCTAACCTAAGACAACCTAACATCCCGGATGTAACATTTGACAACATTCCAGGCGTGTCGGCCCCTACGTCTCGGTGGTAACATTACATGCGTCTATAACGTTATATATCCTAACCTAAGGCAACCTAACATCTCGGATGCAATATTTGACAACATTCCTGGCCTGTCGAATCCTACGTCTCGGAGGGAACAGCATATACGTCTATAACGTCATATATCCTAACCTAAGACAACCTAACATCTCGGATGTAACATTTGACAACATTCCAGGCGTGTCGGTCCCTACGTCTCGGTGGTAACATTACATGCGTCTATAGCGGTATATATCCTAATCTTGGCAACGTAACTTCTCGGATGTAACATTTTACAACATTCCAGGCCTGTCGGTCCCTACGTCTCGGTGGTAACATTACATGCGTCTATAACGTTATATATCCTAACCTAAGGCCACCTAACATATCGTATGTAATATTTGACAACATTCCTGGCGTGTCGAACCCTACTTCTCGGTGGGAACAGTATATACGTCTATAACGTTATATATCCTAACGTAAGGTAACCTAACATCTCGGATGTAATATTTGACAACATTCCTGGCGTGTCGGACTCTACTTCTCGGTGGGAACAGTATATACGTCTGTAACGTCATATATCCTAACCTAAGGCAACCTAACATCTCGGATATAACATTTGACAACATTCCCGGCGTGTTGGAACCCTACGTGTCGGTGGTAACATTAGGTGCGTGTATAACGTTATATATGCTAACCTAAGGCAACCTAACATCTCGGATGCAATATTTGGGAACATTCCTGGCCTGTCGAACCCTACTTCTCGGAGGGAACTGTATATACGTCTATAACGGTATATATCCTAATCTAAGGCAACCTAACATCTCGGATGTAACATTTGACAACATTCCAGGCGTGTCGGTCCCTACGTCTCGGTGGTAACATTAGGTGCGTCTATAACGTTATATATGCTAACCTAAGGCAACCTAACATCTCGGATGCAATATTTGAGAACATTCCTGGCCTGTCGAATCCTACTTCTCGGAGGGAACAGCATATACGTCTATAACGTCATATATCCTAACCTAAGACAACCTAACATCTCGGATGTAACACTTGACAACATTCCAGGCGTGTCGGTCCCAACGTCTCGGTGGTAACATTACATGCGTCTATAGCGGTATATATCCTAATCTTGGCAAACGTAACTTCTCGGATGTAACATTTTACAACATTCCAGGCGTGTCGGCCCCTACGTCTCGGTGGTAACATTACATGCGTCTATAACGTTATATATCCTAACCTAAGGCCACCTAACATCTCGTCTGTAATATTTGACAACATTCCTGGCGTGTCGAACCCTACTTCTCGGTGGGAACAGTATATACGTCTATAACGTTATATATCCTAACGTAAGGTAACCTAACATCTCGGATGTAATATTTGACAACATTCCTGGCGTGTCGGACTCTACTTCTCGGTGGGAACAGTATATACGTCTGTAACGTCATATATCCTAACCTAAGGCAACCTAACATCTCGGATATAACATTTGACAACATTCCCGAGGTGTTGGAACCCTACGTGTCGGTGCTAACATTAGGTGCGTCTATAACGTTATATATGCTAACCTAAGGCAACCTAACATCTCGGATGCAATATTTGGGAACATTCCTGGCCTGTCGAACCCTACTTCTCGGAGGGAACTGTATATACGTCTATAACGGTATATATCCTAATCTAAGGCAACCTAACATCTCGGATGTAACATTTAACAACATTCCAGGCGTGTCGGTCCCTACGTCTCGGTGGTAACATTAGGTGCGTCTATAACGTTATATATGCTAACCTAAGGCAACCTAACATCTCGGATGCAATATTTGAGAACATTCCTGGCCTGTCGAATCCTACTTCTCGGAGGGAACAGCATATACGTCTATAACGTCATATATCCTAACCTAAGACAACCTAACATCTCGGATGTAACACTTGACAACATTCCAGGCGTGTCGGTCCCTACGTCTCGGTGGTAACATTAGGTGCGTCTATAACGTTATATATGCTAACCTAAGGCAACCTAACATCTCGGATGCAATATTTGAGAACATTCCTGGCCTGTCGAATCCTACTTCTCGGAGGGAACAGCATATACGTCTATAACGTCATATATCCTAACCTAAGACAACCTAACATCTCGGATGTAACACTTGACAACATTCCAGGCGTGTCGGTCCCTACGTCTCGGTGGTAACATTACATGCGTCTATAGCGGTATATATCCTAATCTTGGCAAACGTAACTTCTCGGATGTAACATTTTACAACATTCCAGGCGTGTCGGCCCCTACGTCTCGGTGGTAACATTACATGCGTCTATAACGTTATATATCCTAACCTAAGGCAACCTAACATCTCGGATGCAATATTTGACAACATTCCTGGCCTGTCGAATCCTACGTCTCGGAGGGAACAGCATATACGTCTATAACGTCATATATCCTAACCTAAGACAACCTAACATCTCGGATGTAACATTTGACAACATTCCAGGTGTGTCGGTCCCTACGTCTCGGTGGTAACATTACATGCGTCTATAGCGGTATATATCCTAATCTTGGCAACGTAACTTCTCGGATGTAACATTTTACAACATTCCAGGCCTGTCGGTCCCTACGTCTCGGTGGTAACATTACATGCGTCTATAACGTTATATATCCTAACCTAAGGCCACCTAACATCTCGTCTGTAATATTTGACAACATTCCTGGCGTGTCGAACCCTACTTCTCGGTGGGAACAGTATATACGTCTATAACGTTATATATCCTAACGTAAGGTAACCTAACATCTCGGATGTAATATTTGACAACATTCCTGGCGTGTCGGACTCTACTTCTCGGTGGGAACAGTATATACGTCTGTAACGTCATATATCCTAACCTAAGGCAACCTAACATCTCGGATATAACATTTGACAACATTCCCGAGGTGTTGGAACCCTACGTGTCGGTGCTAACATTAGGTGCGTCTATAACGTTATATATGCTAACCTAAGGCAACCTAACATCTCGGATGCAATATTTGGGAACATTCCTGGCCTGTCGAACCCTACTTCTCGGAGGGAACTGTATATACGTCTATAACGGTATATATCCTAATCTAAGGCAACCTAACATCTCGGATGTAACATTTAACAACATTCCAGGCGTGTCGGTCCCTACGTCTCGGTGGTAACATTAGGTGCGTCTATAACGTTATATATGCTAACCTAAGGCAACCTAACATCTCGGATGCAATATTTGAGAACATTCCTGGCCTGTCGAATCCTACTTCTCGGAGGGAACAGCATATACGTCTATAACGTCATATATCCTAACCTAAGACAACCTAACATCTCGGATGTAACACTTGACAACATTCCAGGCGTGTCGGTCCCTACGTCTCGGTGGTAACATTACATGCGTCTATAGCGGTATATATCCTAATCTTGGCAAACGTAACTTCTCGGATGTAACATTTTACAACATTCCAGGCCTGTCGGTCCCTACGTCTCGGTGGTAACATTACATGCGTCTATAACGTTATATATGCTAACCTAAGGCAACCTAACATCTCGGATGCAATATTTGACAACATTCCTGTCCTGTCGAACCCTACTTCTCGGAGGGAACAGCATATACGTCTATAACGTCATATATCCTAACCTAAGGCAACCTAACATCTCGGATGTAACATTTGACAACATTCCAGGTGTGTCGGTCCCTACGTCTCGGTGGTAACATTACATGCGTCTATAACGTTATATATCCTAACCTAAGGCCACCTAACATCTCGTATGTAATATTTGACAACATTCCTGGCGTGTCGAACCCTACTTCTCGGTGGGAACAGTATATACGTCTATAACGTTATATATCCTAACGTAAGGTAACCTAACATCTCGGATGTAATATTTGACAACATTCCTGGCGTGTCGGACGCTACTTCTCGGTGGGAGCAGTATATACGTCTGTAACGTCATATATCCTAACCGAAGGCAACCTATCATCTCGGATATAACATTTGACAACATACCCGGCGTGTTGGAACCCTACGTCTCGGTGGTAACATTACGTGCGTCTATAACGTTATATATGCTAACCTAAGGCAACCTAACATCTCGGATGCAATATTTGACAACATTCCTGGCCTGTCGAACCCTACTTCTCGGAGGGAACAGTATATACGTCTATAACGTCATATATCCTAACCTAAGGCAACCTAACATCTCGGATGTAACATTTGACAACATTCCAGGCGTGTCGGTCCCTACGTCTCGGTGGTAACATTAGATGCGTCTATAACGGTATATTTCCTAATCTAAGGCAACCTAACATCTCGGATGCAATATTTGACAACATTCCTGGCCTGTCGAACCCTACTTCTCGGAGGGAACAGTATATACGTCTATAACGGTATATGTCCTAATCTAAGGCAACCTAACATCTCGGATGCAATATTTGACAACATTCCTGGCCTCTCGAACCCTACTTCTCGGAGGGAACAGTATATACGTCTGTAACGACATATATCCTAACCTAAGACAACCTAACATCCCGGATGTAACATTTGACAACATTCCAGGCGTGTCGGCCCCTACGTCTCGGTGGTAACATTACATGCGTCTATAACGTTATATATCCTAACCTAAGGCCACCTAACATCTCGTATGTAATATTTGACAACATTCCTGGCGTGTCGAACCCTACGTCTCGGAGGGAACAGTATATACGTCTATAACGTTATATATCCTAACGTAAGGTAACCTAACATCTCGGATGTAATATTTGACAACATTCCTGGCGTGTCGGACGCTACTTCTCGGTGGGAGCAGTATATACGTCTGTAACGTCATATATCCTAACCTAAGGCAACCTATCATCTCGGATATAACATTTGACAACATACCCGGCGTGTTGGAACCCTACGTCTCGGTGGTAACATTACGTGCGTCTATAACGTTATATATGCTAACCTAAGGCAACCTAACATCTCGGATGCAATATTTGACAACATTCCTGGCCTGTCGAACCCTACTTCTCGGAGGGAACAGTATATACGTCTATAACGTCATATATCCTAACCTAAGGCAACCTAACATCTCGGATGTAACATTTGACAACATTCCAGGCGTGTCGGTCCCTACGTCTCGGTGGTAACATTACATGCGTCTATAACGGTATATTTCCTAATCTAAGGCAACCTAACATCTCGGATGCAATATTTGACAACATTCCTGGCCTGTCGAACCCTACTTCTCGGAGGGAACAGTATATACGTCTATAACGGTATATGTCCTAATCTAAGGCAACCTAACATCTCGGATGCAATATTTGACAACATTCCTGGCCTCTCGAACCCTACTTCTCGGAGGGAACAGTATATACGTCTGTAACGACATATATCCTAACCTAAGACAACCTAACATCCCGGATGTAACATTTGACAACATTCCAGGCGTGTCGGCCCCTACGTCTCGGTGGTAACATTACATGCGTCTATAACGTTATATATCCTAACCTAAGGCAACCTAACATCTCGGATGCAATATTTGACAACATTCCTGGCCTGTCGAATCCTACGTCTCGGAGGGAACAGCATATACGTCTATAACGTCATATATCCTAACCTAAGACAACCTAACATCTCGGATGTAACATTTGACAACATTCCAGGCGTGTCGGTCCCTACGTCTCGGTGGTAACATTACATGCGTCTATAGCGGTATATATCCTAATCTTGGCAACGTAACTTCTCGGATGTAACATTTTACAACATTCCAGGCCTGTCGGTCCCTACGTCTCGGTGGTAACATTACATGCGTCTATAACGTTATATATCCTAACCTATGGCCACCTAACATCTCGTATGTAATATTTGACAACATTCCTGGCGTGTCGAACCCTACATCTCGGTGGGAACAGTATATACGTCTATAACGTTATATATCCTAACGTAAGGTAACCTAACATCTCGGATGTAATATTTGACAACATTCCTGGCGTGTCGGACTCTACTTCTCGGTGGGAACAGTATATACGTCTGTAACGTCATATATCCTAACCTAAGGCAACCTAACATCTCGGATATAACATTTGACAACATTCCCGGCGTGTTGGAACCCTACGTGTCGGTGGTAACATTAGGTGCGTCTATAACGTTATATATGCTAACCTAAGGCAACCTAACATCTCGGATGCAATATTTGGGAACATTCCTGGCCCGTCGAACCCTACTTCTCGGAGGGAACTGTATATACGTCTATAACGGTATATATCCTAATCTAAGGCAACCTAACATCTCGGATGTAACATTTGACAACATTCCAGGCGTGTCGGTCCCTACGTCTCGGTGGTAACATTAGGTGCGTCTATAACGTTATATATGCTAACCTAAGGCAACCTAACATCTCGGATGCAATATTTGAGAACATTCCTGGCCTGTCGAATCCTACTTATCGGAGGGAACAGCATATACGTCTATAACGTCATATATCCTAACCTAAGACAACCTAACATCTCGGATGTAACACTTGACAACATTCCAGGCGTGTCGGTCCCTACGTCTCGGTGGTAACATTACATGCGTCTATAGCGGTATATATCCTAATCTTGGCAAACGTAACTTCTCGGATGTAACATTTTACAACATTCCAGGCCTGTCGGTCCCTACGTCTCGGTGGTAACATTACATGCGTCTATAACGTTATATATCCTAACCTAAGGCCACCTAACATCTCGTATGTAATATTTGACAACATTCCTGGCGTATCGGACCCTACTTCTCGGTGGGAACAGTATATACGTCTATAACGTCATATATCCTAACCTAAGGCAACCTAACATCTCGGATATAACATTTGACAACATACCCGGCGTGTTGGAACCCTACGTCTCGTTGGTAACATTACGTGCGTCTATAACGTTATATATGCTAACCTAAGGCAACCTAACATCTCGGATGCAATATTTTACAACATACCTGGCCTGTCGAACCCTACTTCTCGGAGGGAACAGTATATACGTCTATAACGTTATATATCCTAACCTAAGGCAACCTGACATCTCGGATGTAATATTCTACATCATTCCAGGCGTGTCGAACCCTACTTCTCGGTGGGAACATTATATGAGTCTATAACGTTGTATATCCTAATCTAAGGCAACCTATTATCTCAGACGTAATATTTTACAATATTCCTGGCGTGTCGGTGCATACTTATCGGTGGGAATATTATATGCGTCTATAATGGTCGATATCGTAATCTAAGGCAACCTAACATCTCGGATGCAATATTTGACAACATTCCTGCCCTGTCGAACCCTACTTCTCGGAGGGAACTGTATATACGTCTATAACGGTATATATCCTAATCTAAGACAACCTAACATCTCGGATGTAACATTTGACAACATTCCAGGCGTGTCGGTCCCTACGTCTCGGTGGTACCATTACATGCGTCTATAACGTTATATATCCTAACCTAAGGCAACCTAACATCTCGGATGCAATATTTGACAACATTCCTGGCGTGTCGGACGCTACTTCTCGGTGGGAGCAGTATATACGTCTGTAACGTCATATATCCTAACCTAAGGCAACCTAACATCTCGGATATAACATTTGACAACATACCCGGCGTGTTGGAACCCTACGTCTCGGTGGTAACATTACGTGCGTCTATAACGTTATATATGCTAACCTAAGGCAACCTAACATCTCGGATGCAATATTTGACAACATTCCTGGCCTGTCGAATCCTACGTCTCGGAGGGAACAGCATATACGTCTATAACGTCATATATCCTAACCTAAGACAACCTAACATCTCGGATGTAACATTTGACAACATTCCAGGCGTGTCGGTCCCTACGTCTCGGTGGTAACATTACATGCGTCTATAGCGGTATATATCCTAATCTTGGCAACGTAACTTCTCGGATGTAACATTTTACAACATTCCAGGCCTGTCGGTCCCTACGTCTCGGTGGTAACATTACATGCGTCTATAACGTTATATATCCTAACCTATGGCCACCTAACATCTCGTATGTAATATTTGACAACATTCCTGGCGTGTCGAACCCTACATCTCGGTGGGAACAGTATATACGTCTATAACGTTATATATCCTAACGTAAGGTAACCTAACATCTCGGATGTAATATTTGACAACATTCCTGGCGTGTCGGACTCTACTTCTCGGTGGGAACAGTATATACGTCTGTAACGTCATATATCCTAACCTAAGGCAACCTAACATCTCGGATATAACATTTGACAACATTCCCGGCGTGTTGGAACCCTACGTGTCGGTGGTAACATTAGGTGCGTCTATAACGTTATATATGCTAACCTAAGGCAACCTAACATCTCGGATGCAATATTTGGGAACATTCCTGGCCTGTCGAACCCTACTTCTCGGAGGGAACTGTATATACGTCTATAACGGTATATATCCTAATCTAAGGCAACCTAACATCTCGGATGTAACATTTGACAACATTCCAGGCGTGTCGGTCCCTACGTCTCGGTGGTAACATTAGGTGCGTCTATAACGTTATATATGCTAACCTAAGGCAACCTAACATCTCGGATGCAATATTTGAGAACATTCCTGGCCTGTCGAATCCTACTTCTCGGAGGGAACAGCATATACGTCTATAACGTCATATATCCTAACCTAAGGCAACCTAACATCTCGGATGTAACATTTGACAACATTCCAGGCGTGTCGGTCCCTACGTCTCGGTGGTAACATTACATGCGTCTATAACGGTATATTTCCTAATCTAAGGCAACCTAACATCTCGGATGCAATATTTGACAACATTCCTGGCCTGTCGAACCCTACGTCTCGGAGGGAACAGTATATACGTCTATAACGTTATATATCCTAACGTAAGGTAACCTAACATCTCGGATGTAATATTTGACAACATTCCTGGCGTGTCGGACGCTACTTCTCGGTGGGAGCAGTATATACGTCTGTAACGTCATATATCCTAACCTAAGGCAACCTATCATCTCGGATATAACATTTGACAACATACCCGGCGTGTTGGAACCCTACGTCTCGGTGGTAACATTACGTGCGTCTATAACGTTATATATGCTAACCTAAGGCAACCTAACATCTCGGATGCAATATTTGACAACATTCCTGGCGTGTCGAACCCTACGTCTCGGAGGGAACAGTATATACGTCTATAACGTTATATATCCTAACGTAAGGTAACCTAACATCTCGGATGTAATATTTGACAACATTCCTGGCGTGTCGGACGCTACTTCTCGGTGGGAGCAGTATATACGTCTGTAACGTCATATATCCTAACCTAAGGCAACCTATCATCTCGGATATAACATTTGACAACATACCCGGCGTGTTGGAACCCTACGTCTCGGTGGTAACATTACGTGCGTCTATAACGTTATATATGCTAACCTAAGGCAACCTAACATCTCGGATGCAATATTTGACAACATTCCTGGCCTGTCGAACCCTACTTCTCGGAGGGAACAGTATATACGTCTATAACGTCATATATCCTAACCTAAGGCAACCTAACATCTCGGATGTAACATTTGACAACATTCCAGGCGTGTCGGTCCCTACGTCTCGGTGGTAACATTACATGCGTCTATAACGGTATATTTCCTAATCTAAGGCAACCTAACATCTCGGATGCAATATTTGACAACATTCCTGGCCTGTCGAACCCTACTTCTCGGAGGGAACAGTATATACGTCTATAACGGTATATGTCCTAATCTAAGGCAACCTAACATCTCGGATGCAATATTTGACAACATTCCTGGCCTCTCGAACCCTACTTCTCGGAGGGAACAGTATATACGTCTGTAACGACATATATCCTAACCTAAGACAACCTAACATCCCGGATGTAACATTTGACAACATTCCAGGCGTGTCGGCCCCTACGTCTCGGTGGTAACATTACATGCGTCTATAACGTTATATATCCTAACCTAAGGCAACCTAACATCTCGGATGCAATATTTGACAACATTCCTGGCCTGTCGAATCCTACGTCTCGGAGGGAACAGCATATACGTCTATAACGTCATATATCCTAACCTAAGACAACCTAACATCTCGGATGTAACATTTGACAACATTCCAGGCGTGTCGGTCCCTACGTCTCGGTGGTAACATTACATGCGTCTATAGCGGTATATATCCTAATCTTGGCAACGTAACTTCTCGGATGTAACATTTTACAACATTCCAGGCCTGTCGGTCCCTACGTCTCGGTGGTAACATTACATGCGTCTATAACGTTATATATCCTAACCTATGGCCACCTAACATCTCGTATGTAATATTTGACAACATTCCTGGCGTGTCGAACCCTACATCTCGGTGGGAACAGTATATACGTCTATAACGTTATATATCCTAACGTAAGGTAACCTAACATCTCGGATGTAATATTTGACAACATTCCTGGCGTGTCGGACTCTACTTCTCGGTGGGAACAGTATATACGTCTGTAACGTCATATATCCTAACCTAAGGCAACCTAACATCTCGGATATAACATTTGACAACATTCCCGGCGTGTTGGAACCCTACGTGTCGGTGGTAACATTAGGTGCGTCTATAACGTTATATATGCTAACCTAAGGCAACCTAACATCTCGGATGCAATATTTGGGAACATTCCTGGCCTGTCGAACCCTACTTCTCGGAGGGAACTGTATATACGTCTATAACGGTATATATCCTAATCTAAGGCAACCTAACATCTCGGATGTAACATTTGACAACATTCCAGGCGTGTCGGTCCCTACGTCTCGGTGGTAACATTAGGTGCGTCTATAACGTTATATATGCTAACCTAAGGCAACCTAACATCTCGGATGCAATATTTGAGAACATTCCTGGCCTGTCGAATCCTACTTCTCGGAGGGAACAGCATATACGTCTATAACGTCATATATCCTAACCTAAGACAACCTAACATCTCGGATGTAACACTTGACAACATTCCAGGCGTGTCGGTCCCTACGTCTCGGTGGTAACATTACATGCGTCTATAGCGGTATATATCCTAATCTTGGCAAACGTAACTTCTCGGATGTAACATTTTACAACATTCCAGGCCTGTCGGTCCCTACGTCTCGGTGGTAACATTACATGCGTCTATAACGTTATATATCCTAACCTAAGGCCACCTAACATCTCGTATGTAATATTTGACAACATTCCTGGCGTATCGGACCCTACTTCTCGGTGGGAACAGTATATACGTCTATACCGTCATATATCCTAACCTAAGGCAACCTAACATCTCGGATATAACATTTGACAACATACCCGGCGTGTTGGAACCCTACGTCTCGTTGGTAACATTACGTGCGTCTATAACGTTATATATGCTAACCTAAGGCAACCTAACATCTCGGATGCAATATTTTACAACATACCTGGCCTGTCGAACCCTACTTCTCGGAGGGAACAGTATATACGTCTATAACGTTATATATCCTAACCTAAGGCAACCTGACATCTCGGATGTAATATTCTACATCATTCCAGGCGTGTCGAACCCTACTTCTCGGTGGGAACATTATATGAGTCTATAACGTTGTATATCCTAATCTAAGGCAACCTATTATCTCAGACGTAATATTTTACAATATTCCTGGCGTGTCGGTGCATACTTATCGGTGGGAATATTATATGCGTCTATAATGGTCGATATCGTAATCTAAGGCAACCTAACATCTCGGATGCAATATTTGACAACATTCCTGCCCTGTCGAACCCTACTTCTCGGAGGGAACTGTATATACGTCTATAACGGTATATATCCTAATCTAAGACAACCTAACATCTCGGATGTAACATTTGACAACATTCCAGGCGTGTCGGTCCCTACGTCTCGGTGGTACCATTACATGCGTCTATAACGTTATATATCCTAACCTAAGGCAACCTAACATCTCGGATGCAATATTTGACAACATTCCTGGCGTGTCGGACGCTACTTCTCGGTGGGAGCAGTATATACGTCTGTAACGTCATATATCCTAACCTAAGGCAACCTAACATCTCGGATATAACATTTGACAACATACCCGGCGTGTTGGAACCCTACGTCTCGGTGGTAACATTACGTGCGTCTATAACGTTATATATGCTAACCTAAGGCAACCTAACATCTCGGATGCAATATTTGACAACATTCCTGGCCTGTCGAACCCTACTTCTCGGAGAGAACAGTATATACGTCTATAACGTCATATATCCTAACCTAAGGCAACCTAACATCTCGGATGCAATATTTGACAACATTCCTGGCCTCTCGAACCCTATTTCTCGGAGGGAACAGTATATACGTCTGTAACGACATATATCCTAACCTAAGACAACCTAACATCCCGGGTGTAACATTTGACAACATTCCAGGCGTGTCGGTCCCTACGTCTCGGTGGTAACATTACATGCGTCTGTAACGTTATATATCCTAACCTAAGCCAACCTAACATCTCGGATGCAATATTTGACAACATTCCTGGCCTGTCGAATCCTACGTCTCGGAGGGAACAGCATATACGTCTATAACGTCATATATCCTAACCTAAGACAACCTAACATCTCGGATGTAACATTTGACAACATTCCAGGCGTGTCGGTCCCTACGTCTCGGTGGTAACATTACATGCGTCTATAGCGGTATATATCCTAATCTTGGCAACGTAACTTCTCGGATGTAACATTTTACAACATTCCAGGCCTGTCGGTCCCTACGTCTCGGTGGTAACATTACATGCGTCTATAACGTTATATATCCTAACCTAAGGCCACCTAACATCTCGTATGTAATATTTGACAACATTCCTGGCGTGTCGAACCCTACTTCTCGGTGGGAACAGTATATACGTCTATAACGTTATATATCCTAACGTAAGGTAACCTAACATCTCGGATGTAATATTTGACAACATTCCTGGCGTGTCGGACGCTACTTCTCGGTGGGAGCAGTATATACGTCTGTAACGTCATATATCCTAACCTAAGGCAACCTATCATCTCGGATATAACATTTGACAACATACCCGGCGTGTTGGAACCCTACGTCTCGGTGGTAACATTACGTGCGTCTATAACGTTATATATGCTAACCTAAGGCAACCTAACATCTCGGATGCAATATTTGGGAACATTCCTGGCCCGTCGAACCCTACTTCTCGGAGGGAACTGTATATACGTCTATAACGGTATATATCCTAATCTAAGGCAACCTAACATCTCGGATGTAACATTTGACAACATTCCAGGCGTGTCGGTCCCTACGTCTCGGTGGTAACATTAGGTGCGTCTATAACGTTATATATGCTAACCTAAGGCAACCTAACATCTCGGATGCAATATTTGAGAACATTCCTGGCCTGTCGAATCCTACTTCTCGGAGGGAACAGCATATACGTCTATAACGTCATATATCCTAACCTAAGACAACCTAACATCTCGGATGTAACACTTGACAACATTCCAGGCGTGTCGGTCCCTACGTCTCGGTGGTAACATTACATGCGTCTATAGCGGTATATATCCTAATCTTGGCAAACGTAACTTCTCGGATGTAACATTTTACAACATTCCAGGCCTGTCGGTCCCTACGTCTCGGTGGTAACATTACATGCGTCTATAACGTTATATATCCTAACCTAAGGCCACCTAACATCTCGTATGTAATATTTGACAACATTCCTGGCGTATCGGACCCTACTTCTCGGTGGGAACAGTATATACGTCTATAACGTCATATATCCTAACCTAAGGCAACCTAACATCTCGGATATAACATTTGACAACATACCCGGCGTGTTGGAACCCTACGTCTCGTTGGTAACATTACGTGCGTCTATAACGTTATATATGCTAACCTAAGGCAACCTAACATCTCGGATGCAATATTTTACAACATACCTGGCCTGTCGAACCCTACTTCTCGGAGGGAACAGTATATACGTCTATAACGTTATATATCCTAACCTAAGGCAACCTGACATCTCGGATGTAATATTCTACATCATTCCAGGCGTGTCGAACCCTACTTCTCGGTGGGAACATTATATGAGTCTATAACGTTGTATATCCTAATCTAAGGCAACCTATTATCTCAGACGTAATATTTTACAATATTCCTGGCGTGTCGGTGCATACTTATCGGTGGGAATATTATATGCGTCTATAATGGTCGATATCGTAATCTAAGGCAACCTAACATCTCGGATGCAATATTTGACAACATTCCTGCCCTGTCGAACCCTACTTCTCGGAGGGAACTGTATATACGTCTATAACGGTATATATCCTAATCTAAGACAACCTAACATCTCGGATGTAACATTTGACAACATTCCAGGCGTGTCGGTCCCTACGTCTCGGTGGTACCATTACATGCGTCTATAACGTTATATATCCTAACCTAAGGCAACCTAACATCTCGGATGCAATATTTGACAACATTCCTGGCGTGTCGGACGCTACTTCTCGGTGGGAGCAGTATATACGTCTGTAACGTCATATATCCTAACCTAAGGCAACCTAACATCTCGGATATAACATTTGACAACATACCCGGCGTGTTGGAACCCTACGTCTCGGTGGTAACATTACGTGCGTCTATAACGTTATATATGCTAACCTAAGGCAACCTAACATCTCGGATGCAATATTTGACAACATTCCTGGCCTGTCGAATCCTACGTCTCGGAGGGAACAGCATATACGTCTATAACGTCATATATCCTAACCTAAGACAACCTAACATCTCGGATGTAACATTTGACAACATTCCAGGCGTGTCGGTCCCTACGTCTCGGTGGTAACATTACATGCGTCTATAGCGGTATATATCCTAATCTTGGCAACGTAACTTCTCGGATGTAACATTTTACAACATTCCAGGCCTGTCGGTCCCTACGTCTCGGTGGTAACATTACATGCGTCTATAACGTTATATATCCTAACCTATGGCCACCTAACATCTCGTATGTAATATTTGACAACATTCCTGGCGTGTCGAACCCTACATCTCGGTGGGAACAGTATATACGTCTATAACGTTATATATCCTAACGTAAGGTAACCTAACATCTCGGATGTAATATTTGACAACATTCCTGGCGTGTCGGACTCTACTTCTCGGTGGGAACAGTATATACGTCTGTAACGTCATATATCCTAACCTAAGGCAACCTAACATCTCGGATATAACATTTGACAACATTCCCGGCGTGTTGGAACCCTACGTGTCGGTGGTAACATTAGGTGCGTCTATAACGTTATATATGCTAACCTAAGGCAACCTAACATCTCGGATGCAATATTTGGGAACATTCCTGGCCTGTCGAACCCTACTTCTCGGAGGGAACTGTATATACGTCTATAACGGTATATATCCTAATCTAAGGCAACCTAACATCTCGGATGTAACATTTGACAACATTCCAGGCGTGTCGGTCCCTACGTCTCGGTGGTAACATTAGGTGCGTCTATAACGTTATATATGCTAACCTAAGGCAACCTAACATCTCGGATGCAATATTTGAGAACATTCCTGGCCTGTCGAATCCTACTTCTCGGAGGGAACAGCATATACGTCTATAACGTCATATATCCTAACCTAAGGCAACCTAACATCTCGGATGTAACATTTGACAACATTCCAGGCGTGTCGGTCCCTACGTCTCGGTGGTAACATTACATGCGTCTATAACGGTATATTTCCTAATCTAAGGCAACCTAACATCTCGGATGCAATATTTGACAACATTCCTGGCCTGTCGAACCCTACGTCTCGGAGGGAACAGTATATACGTCTATAACGTTATATATCCTAACGTAAGGTAACCTAACATCTCGGATGTAATATTTGACAACATTCCTGGCGTGTCGGACGCTACTTCTCGGTGGGAGCAGTATATACGTCTGTAACGTCATATATCCTAACCTAAGGCAACCTATCATCTCGGATATAACATTTGACAACATACCCGGCGTGTTGGAACCCTACGTCTCGGTGGTAACATTACGTGCGTCTATAACGTTATATATGCTAACCTAAGGCAACCTAACATCTCGGATGCAATATTTGACAACATTCGTGGCGTGTCGAACCCTACGTCTCGGAGGGAACAGTATATACGTCTATAACGTTATATATCCTAACGTAAGGTAACCTAACATCTCGGATGTAATATTTGACAACATTCCTGGCGTGTCGGACGCTACTTCTCGGTGGGAGCAGTATATACGTCTGTAACGTCATATATCCTAACCTAAGGCAACCTATCATCTCGGATATAACATTTGACAACATACCCGGCGTGTTGGAACCCTACGTCTCGGTGGTAACATTACGTGCGTCTATAACGTTATATATGCTAACCTAAGGCAACCTAACATCTCGGATGCAATATTTGACAACATTCCTGGCCTGTCGAACCCTACTTCTCGGAGGGAACAGTATATACGTCTATAACGTCATATATCCTAACCTAAGGCAACCTAACATCTCGGATGTAACATTTGACAACATTCCAGGCGTGTCGGTCCCTACGTCTCGGTGGTAACATTACATGCGTCTATAACGGTATATTTCCTAATCTAAGGCAACCTAACATCTCGCATGCAATATTTGACAACATTCCTGGCCTGTCGAACCCTACTTCTCGGAGGGAACAGTATATACGTCTATAACGGTATATGTCCTAATCTAAGGCAACCTAACATCTCGGATGCAATATTTGACAACATTCCTGGCCTCTCGAACCCTACTTCTCGGAGGGAACAGTATATACGTCTGTAACGACATATATCCTAACCTAAGACAACCTAACATCCCGGATGTAACATTTGACAACATTCCAGGCGTGTCGGCCCCTACGTCTCGGTGGTAACATTACATGCGTCTATAACGTTATATATCCTAACCTAAGGCAACCTAACATCTCGGATGCAATATTTGACAACATTCCTGGCCTGTCGAATCCTACGTCTCGGAGGGAACAGCATATACGTCTATAACGTCATATATCCTAACCTAAGACAACCTAACATCTCGGATGTAACATTTGACAACATTCCAGGCGTGTCGGTCTCTACGTCTCGGTGGTAACATTACATGCGTCTATAGCGGTATATATCCTAATCTTGGCAACGTAACTTCTCGGATGTAACATTTTACAACATTCCAGGCCTGTCGGTCCCTACGTCTCGGTGGTAACATTACATGCGTCTATAACGTTATATATCCTAACCTATGGCCACCTAACATCTCGTATGTAATATTTGACAACATTCCTGGCGTGTCGAACCCTACATCTCGGTGGGAACAGTATATACGTCTATAACGTTATATATCCTAACGTAAGGTAACCTAACATCTCGGATGTAATATTTGACAACATTCCTGGCGTGTCGGACTCTACTTCTCGGTGGGAACAGTATATACGTCTGTAACGTCATATATCCTAACCTAAGGCAACCTAACATCTCGGATATAACATTTGACAACATTCCCGGCGTGTTGGAACCCTACGTGTCGGTGGTAACATTAGGTGCGTCTATAACGTTATATATGCTAACCTAAGGCAACCTAACATCTCGGATGCAATATTTGGGAACATTCCTGGCCTGTCGAACCCTACTTCTCGGAGGGAACTGTATATACGTCTATAACGGTATATATCCTAATCTAAGGCAACCTAACATCTCGGATGTAACATTTGACAACATTCCAGGCGTGTCGGTCCCTACGTCTCGGTGGTAACATTAGGTGCGTCTATAACGTTATATATGCTAACCTAAGGCAACCTAACATCTCGGATGCAATATTTGAGAACATTCCTGGCCTGTCGAATCCTACTTCTCGGAGGGAACAGCATATACGTCTATAACGTCATATATCCTAACCTAAGACAACCTAACATCTCGGATGTAACACTTGACAACATTCCAGGCGTGTCGGTCCCTACGTCTCGGTGGTAACATTACATGCGTCTATAGCGGTATATATCCTAATCTTGGCAAACGTAACTTCTCGGATGTAACATTTTACAACATTCCAGGCCTGTCGGTCCCTACGTCTCGGTGGTAACATTACATGCGTCTATAACGTTATATATCCTAACCTAAGGCCACCTAACATCTCGTATGTAATATTTGACAACATTCCTGGCGTATCGGACCCTACTTCTCGGTGGGAACAGTATATACGTCTATACCGTCATATATCCTAACCTAAGGCAACCTAACATCTCGGATATAACATTTGACAACATACCCGGCGTGTTGGAACCCTACGTCTCGTTGGTAACATTACGTGCGTCTATAACGTTATATATGCTAACCTAAGGCAACCTAACATCTCGGATGCAATATTTTACAACATACCTGGCCTGTCGAACCCTACTTCTCGGAGGGAACAGTATATACGTCTATAACGTTATATATCCTAACCTAAGGCAACCTGACATCTCGGATGTAATATTCTACATCATTCCAGGCGTGTCGAACCCTACTTCTCGGTGGGAACATTATATGAGTCTATAACGTTGTATATCCTAATCTAAGGCAACCTATTATCTCAGACGTAATATTTTACAATATTCCTGGCGTGTCGGTGCATACTTATCGGTGGGAATATTATATGCGTCTATAATGGTCGATATCGTAATCTAAGGCAACCTAACATCTCGGATGCAATATTTGACAACATTCCTGCCCTGTCGAACCCTACTTCTCGGAGGGAACTGTATATACGTCTATAACGGTATATATCCTAATCTAAGACAACCTAACATCTCGGATGTAACATTTGACAACATTCCAGGCGTGTCGGTCCCTACGTCTCGGTGGTACCATTACATGCGTCTATAACGTTATATATCCTAACCTAAGGCAACCTAACATCTCGGATGCAATATTTGACAACATTCCTGGCGTGTCGGACGCTACTTCTCGGTGGGAGCAGTATATACGTCTGTAACGTCATATATCCTAACCTAAGGCAACCTAACATCTCGGATATAACATTTGACAACATACCCGGCGTGTTGGAACCCTACGTCTCGGTGGTAACATTACGTGCGTCTATAACGTTATATATGCTAACCTAAGGCAACCTAACATCTCGGATGCAATATTTGACAACATTCCTGGCCTGTCGAACCCTACTTCTCGGAGAGAACAGTATATACGTCTATAACGTCATATATCCTAACCTAAGGCAACCTAACATCTCGGATGCAATATTTGACAACATTCCTGGCCTCTCGAACCCTATTTCTCGGAGGGAACAGTATATACGTCTGTAACGACATATATCCTAACCTAAGACAACCTAACATCCCGGGTGTAACATTTGACAACATTCCAGGCGTGTCGGTCCCTACGTCTCGGTGGTAACATTACATGCGTCTGTAACGTTATATATCCTAACCTAAGCCAACCTAACATCTCGGATGCAATATTTGACAACATTCCTGGCCTGTCGAATCCTACGTCTCGGAGGGAACAGCATATACGTCTATAACGTCATATATCCTAACCTAAGACAACCTAACATCTCGGATGTAACATTTGACAACATTCCAGGCGTGTCGGTCCCTACGTCTCGGTGGTAACATTACATGCGTCTATAGCGGTATATATCCTAATCTTGGCAACGTAACTTCTCGGATGTAACATTTTACAACATTCCAGGCCTGTCGGTCCCTACGTCTCGGTGGTAACATTACATGCGTCTATAACGTTATATATCCTAACCTAAGGCCACCTAACATCTCGTATGTAATATTTGACAACATTCCTGGCGTGTCGAACCCTACTTCTCGGTGGGAACAGTATATACGTCTATAACGTTATATATCCTAACGTAAGGTAACCTAACATCTCGGATGTAATATTTGACAACATTCCTGGCGTGTCGGACGCTACTTCTCGGTGGGAGCAGTATATACGTCTGTAACGTCATATATCCTAACCTAAGGCAACCTATCATCTCGGATATAACATTTGACAACATACCCGGCGTGTTGGAACCCTACGTCTCGGTGGTAACATTACGTGCGTCTATAACGTTATATATGCTAACCTAAGGCAACCTAACATCTCGGATGCAATATTTGACAACATTCCTGGCCTGTCGAAACCTACTTCTCGGAGGGAACAGCATATACGTCTATAACGACATATATCCTAACCTAAGACAACCTAACATCTCGGATATAACATTTGACAAAATTCCCGGCGTGTTGGAACCCTACGTCTCGGTGGTAACATTACGTGCGTCTATAACGTTATATATGCTAACCTAAGGCAACCTAACATCTCGGATGCAATATTTGACAACATTCCTGTCCTGTCGAACCCTACTTCTCGGAGGGAACAGCATATACGTCTATAACGACATATATCCTAACCTAAGACAACCTAACATCTCGGATATAACATTTGACAAAATTCCCGGCGTGTTGGAACCCTACGTCTCGGTGGTAACATTACGTGCGTCTATAACGTTATATATGCTAACCTAAGGCAACCTAACATCTCGGATGCAATATTTGACAACATTCCTGTCCTGTCGAACCCTACTTCTCGGAGGGAACAGCATATACGTCTATAACGTCATATATCCTAACCTAAGGCAACCTAACATCTCGGATGTAACATTTGACAACATTCCAGGTGTGTCGGTCCCTACGTCTCGGTGGTAACATAACATGCGTCTATAACGTTATATATCCTAACCTAAGGCCACCTAACATCTCGTATGTAATATTTGACAACATTCCTGGCGTGTCGAACCCTACTTCTCGGTGGGAACAGTATATACGTCTATAACGTTATATATCCTAACGTAAGGTAACCTAACATCTCGGATGTAATATTTGACAACATTCCTGGCGTGTCGGACTCTACTTCTCGGTGGGAACAGTATATACGTCTGTAACGTCATATATCCTAACCTAAGGCAACCTAACATCTCGGATATAACATTTGACAACATACCCGGCGTGTTGGAACCCTCCGTCTCGTTGGTAACATTACGTGCGTCTATAACGTTATATATGCTAACCTAAGGCAACCTAACATCTCGGATGCAATATTTGACAACATTCCTGGCCTGTCGAACTCTACTTCTCGGAGGGAACAGTATATACGTCTATAACGTTATATATCCTAACCTAAGGCAACCTGACATCTCGGATGTAATATTCTACATCATTCCAGGCGTGTCGAACCCTACTTCTCGGTGGGAACATTATATGAGTCTATAACGTTGTATATCCTAATCTAAGGCAACCTATTATCTCAGACGTAATATTTTACAATATTCCTGGCGTGTCGGTGCATACTTTTCGGTGGGAATATTATATGCGTCTATAACGGTCGATATCGTAATCTAAGGCAACCTAACATCTCGGATGCAATATTTGACAACATTCCTGGCCTGTCGAACAATACTTCTCGGAGGGAACGGTATATACGTCTATAACGTCATATATCCTAACCTAAGGCAACCTAACATCTCGGATGTAACATTTGACAACATTCCAGGCGTGTCGGTCCCTACGTCTCGGTGGTAACATTACATGCGTCTATAACGGTATATTTCCTAATCTAAGGCAACCTAACATCTCGGATGCAATATTTGACAACATTCCTGGCCTGTCGAACCCTACTTCTCGGAGGGAACAGTATATACGTCTATAACGGTATATGTCCTAATCTAAGGCAACCTAACATCTCGGATGCAATATTTGACAACATTCCTGGCCTCTCGAACCCTACTTCTCGGAGGGAACAGTATATACGTCTGTAACGACATATATCCTAACCTAAGACAACCTAACATCCCGGATGTAACATTTGACAACATTCCAGGCGTGTCGGCCCCTACGTCTCGGTGGTAACATTACATGCGTCTATAACGTTATATATCCTAACCTAAGGCAACCTAACATCTCGGATGCAATATTTGACAACATTCCTGGCCTGTCGAATCCTACGTCTCGGAGGGAACAGCATATACGTCTATAACGTCATATATCCTAACCTAAGACAACCTAACATCTCGGATGTAACATTTGACAACATTCCAGGCGTGTCGGTCCCTACGTCTCGGTGGTAACATTACATGCGTCTATAGCGGTATATATCTTAATCTTGGCAACGTAACTTCTCGGATGTAACATTTTACAACATTCCAGGCCTGTCGGTCCCTACGTCTCGGTGGTAACATTACATGCGTCTATAACGTTATATATCCTAACCTAAGGCCACCTAACATCTCGTACGTAATATTTGACAACATTCCTGGCGTGTCGAACCCTACTTCTCGGTGGGAACAGTATATACGTCTATAACGTTATATATCCTAACGTAAGGTAACCTAACATCTCGGATGTAATATTTGACAACATTCCTGGCGTGTCGGACTCTACTTCTCGGTGGGAACAGTATATACGTCTGTAACGTCATATATCCTAACCTAAGGCAACCTAACATCTCGGATATAACATTTGACAACATTCCCGGCGTGTTGGAACCCTACGTGTCGGTGGTAACATTAGGTGCGTCTATAACGTTATATATGCTAACCTAAGGCAACCTAACATCTCGGATGCAATATTTGGGAACATTCCTGACCTGTCGAACCCTACTTCTCGGAGGGAACTGTATATACGTCTATAACGGTATATATCCTAATCTAAGGCAACCTAACATCTCGGATGTAACATTTGACAACATTCCAGGCGTGTCGGTCCCTACGTCTCGGTGGTAACATTAGGTGCGTCTATAACGTTATATATGCTAACCTAAGGCAACCTAACATCTCGGATGCAATATTTGAGAACATTCCTGGCCTGTCGAATCCTACTTCTCGGAGGGAACAGCATATACGTCTATAACGTCATATATCCTAACCTAAGACAACCTAACATCTCGGATGTAACACTTGACAACATTCCAGGCGTGTCGGTCCCTACGTCTCGGTGGTAACATTACATGCGTCTATAGCGGTATATATCCTAATCTTGGCAAACGTAACTTCTCGGATGTAACATTTTACAACATTCCAGGCCTGTCGGTCCCTACGTCTCGGTGGTAACATTACATGCGTCTATAACGTTATATATCCTAACCTAAGGCCACCTAACATCTCGTATGTAATATTTGACAACATTCCTGGCGTGTCGGACCCTACTTCTCTGTGGGAACAGTATATACGTCTATAACGTCATATATCCTAACCTAAGGCAACCTAACATCTCGGATATAACATTTGACAACATACCCGGCGTGTTGGAACCCTACGTCTCGTTGGTAACATTACGTGCGTCTATAACGTTATATATGCTAACCTAAGGCAACCTAACATCTCGGATGCAATATTTTACAACATACCTGTCCTGTCGAACACTACTTCTCGGAGGGAACAGTATATACGTCTATAACGTTATATATCCTAACCTAAGGCCACCTAACATCTCGTATGTAATATTTGACAACATTCCTGGCGTGTCGGACCCTACTTCTCGGTGGGAACAGTATATACGTCTATAACGTCATATATCCTAACCTAAGGCAACCTAACATCTCGGATATAACATTTGACAACATACCCGGCGTGTTGGAACCCTACGTCTCGTTGGTAACATCACGTGCGTCTATAACGTTATATATGCTAACCTAAGGCAACCTAACATCTCGGATGCAATATTTTACAACATACCTGGCCTGTCGAACCCTACTTCTCGGAGGGAACAGTATATACGTCTATAACGTTATATATCCTAACCTAAGGCAACCTGACATCTCGGATGTAATATTCTACATCATTCCAGGCGTGTCGAACCCTACTTCTCGGTGGGAACATTATATGAGTCTATAACGTTGTATATCCTAATCTAAGGCAACCTATTATCTCAGACGTAATATTTTACAATATTCCTGTCGTGTCGGTGCATACTTATCGGTGGGAATATTATATGCGTCTATAATGGTCGATATCGTAATCTAAGGCAACCTAACATCTCGGATGCAATATTTGACAACATTCCTGGCCTGTCGAACCCTACTTCTAGGAGGGAACTGTATATACGTCTATAACGGTATATATCCTAATCTAAGGCAACCTAACATCTCGGATGTAACATTTGACAACATTCCAGGCGTGTCGGTCCCTACGTCTCGGTGGTAACATTAGGTGCGTCTATAACGTTATATATGCTAACCTAAGGCAACCTAACATCTCGGATGCAATATTTGAGAACATTCCTGGCCTGTCGAATCCTACTTCTCGGAGGGAACAGCATATACGTCTATAACGTCATATATCCTAACCTAAGACAACCTAACATCTCGGATGTAACACTTGACAACATTCCAGGCGTGTCGGTCCCTACGTCTCGGTGGTAACATTACATGCGTCTATAGCGGTATATATCCTAATCTTGGCAAACGTAACTTCTCGGATGTAACATTTTACAACATTCCAGGCCTGTCGGTCCCTACGTCTCGGTGGTAACATTACATGCGTCTATAACGTTATATATCCTAACCTAAGGCCACCTAACATCTCGTATGTAATATTTGACAACATTCCTGGCGTGTCGGACCCTACTTCTCGGTGGGAACAGTATATACGTCTATAACGTCATATATCCTAACCTAAGGCAACCTAACATCTCGGATATAACATTTGACAACATACCCGGCGTGTTGGAACCCTACGTCTCGTTGGTAACATTACGTGCGTCTATAACGTTATATATGCTAACCTAAGGCAACCTAACATCTCGGATGCAATATTTTACAACATACCTGGCCTGTCGAACCCTACTTCTCGGAGGGAAAAGTATATACGTCTATAACGTTATATATCCTAACCTAAGGCAACCTGACATCTCGGATGTAATATTCTACATCATTCCAGGCGTGTCGAACCCTACTTCTCGGTGGGAACATTATATGAGTCTATAACGTTGTATATCCTAATCTAAGGCAACCTATTATCTCAGACGTAATATTTTACAATATTCCTGGCGTGTCGGTGCATACTTATCGGTGGGAATATTATATGCGTCTATAATGGTCGATATCGTAATCTAAGGCAACCTAACATCTCGGATGCAATATTTGACAACATTCCTGGCCTGTCGAACCCTACTTCTAGGAGGGAACTGTATATACGTCTATAACGGTATATATCCTAATCTAAGGCAACCTAACATCTCGGATGTAACATTTGACAACATTCCAGGCGTGTCGGTCCCTACGTGTCGGTGGTAACATTACATGCGTCTATAACGGTATATATCGTAATCTAAGGCAACCTAACATCTCGGATGCAATGTTTGACAACATTCCTGGCGTGTCGGACGCTACTTCTCGGTGGGAGCAGTATATACGTCTGTAACGTCATATATCCTAACCTAAGGCAACCTAACATCTCGGATGCAATATTTGACAACATTCCTGGCCTGTCGAATCCTACGTCTCGGAGGGAACAGCATATACGTCTATAACGTCATATATCCTAACCTAAGACAACCTAACATCTCGGATGTAACATTTGACAACATTCCAGGCGTGTCGGTCCCTACGTCTCGGTGGTAACATTACATGCGTCTATAGCGGTATATATCTTAATCTTGGCAACGTAACTTCTCGGATGTAACATTTTACAACATTCCAGGCCTGTCGGTCCCTACGTCTCGGTGGTAACATTACATGCGTCTATAACGTTATATATCCTAACCTAAGGCCACCTAACATCTCGTATGTAATATTTGACAACATTCCTGGCGTGTCGAACCCTACTTCTCGGTGGGAACAGTATATACGTCTATAACGTTATATATCCTAACGTAAGGTAACCTAACATCTCGGATGTAATATTTGACAACATTCCTGGCGTGTCGGACTCTACTTCTCGGTGGGAACAGTATATACGTCTGTAACGTCATATATCCTAACCTAAGGCAACCTAACATCTCGGATATAACATTTGACAACATTCCCGGCGTGTTGGAACCCTACGTGTCGGTGGTAACATTAGGTGCGTCTATAACGTTATATATGCTAACCTAAGGCAACCTAACATCTCGGATGCAATATTTGGGAACATTCCTGGCCTGTCGAACCCTACTTCTCGGAGGGAACTGTATATACGTCTATAACGGTATATATCCTAATCTAAGGCAACCTAACATCTCGGATGTAACATTTGACAACATTCCAGGCGTGTCGGTCCCTACGTCTCGGTGGTAACATTAGGTGCGTCTATAACGTTATATATGCTAACCTAAGGCAACCTAACATCTCGGATGCAATATTTGAGAACATTCCTGGCCTGTCGAATCCTACTTCTCGGAGGGAACAGCATATACGTCTATAACGTCATATATCCTAACCTAAGACAACCTAACATCTCGGATGTAACACTTGACAACATTCCAGGCGTGTCGGTCCCTACGTCTCGGTGGTAACATTACATGCGTCTATAGCGGTATATATCCTAATCTTGGCAAACGTAACTTCTCGGATGTAACATTTTACAACATTCCAGGCCTGTCGGTCCCTACGTCTCGGTGGTAACATTACATGCGTCTATAACGTTATATATCCTAACCTAAGGCCACCTAACATCTCGTATGTAATATTTGACAACATTCCTGGCGTGTCGGACCCTACTTCTCGGTGGGAACAGTATATACGTCTATAACGTCATATATCCTAACCTAAGGCAACCTAACATCTCGGATATAACATTTGACAACATACCCGGCGTGTTGGAACCCTACGTCTCGTTGGTAACATTACGTGCGTCTATAACGTTATATATGCTAACCTAAGGCAACCTAACATCTCGGATGCAATATTTTACAACATACCTGGCCTGTCGAACCCTACTTCTCGGAGGGAACAGTATATACGTCTATAACGTTATATATCCTAACCTAAGGCAACCTGACATCTCGGATGTAATATTCTACATCATTCCAGGCGTGTCGAACCCTACTTCTCGGTGGGAACATTACATGAGTCTATAACGTTGTATATCCTAATCTAAGGCAACCTATTATCTCAGACGTAATATTTTACAATATTCCTGGCGTGTCGGTGCATACTTATCGGTGGGAATATTATATGCGTCTATAATGGTCGATATCGTAATCTAAGGCAACCTAACATCTCGGATGCAATATTTGACAACATTCCTGGCCTGTCGAACCCTACTTCTAGGAGGGAACTGTATATACGTCTATAACGGTATATATCCTAATCTAAGGCAACCTAACATCTCGGATGTAACATTTGACAACATTCCAGGCGTGTCGGTCCCTACGTCTCGGTGGTACCATTACATGCGTCTATAACGTTATATATCCTAACCTAAGGCAACCTAACATCTCGGATGCAATATTTGACAACATTCCTGGCGTGTCGGACGCTACTTCTCGGTGGGAGCAGTATATACGTCTGTAACGTCATATATCCTAACCTAAGGCAACCTAACATCTCGGATATAACATTTGACAACATACCAGGCGTGTTGGAACCCTACGTCTCGGTGGTAACATTACGTGCGTCTATAACGTTATATATGCTAACCTAAGGCAACCTAACATCTCGGATGCAATATTTGACAACATTCCTGGCCTGTCGAACCCTACTTCTCGGAGGGAACAGTATATACGTCTATAACGTCATATATCCTAACCTAAGGCAACCTAACATCTCGGATGCAATATTTGACAACATTCTTGGCCTCTCGAACCCTACTTCTCGGAGGGAACAGTATATACGTCTGTAACGACATATATCCTAACCTAAGACAACCTAACATCCCGGGTGTAACATTTGACAACATTCCAGGCGTGTCGGTCCCTACGTCTCGGTGGTAACATTACATGCGTCTATAACGTTATATATCCTAACCTAAGCCAACCTAACATCTCGGATGCAATATTTGACAACATTCCTGGCCTGTCGAATCCTACGTCTCAGAGGGAACAGCATATACGTCTATAACGTCATATATCCTAACCTAAGACAACCTAACATCTCGGATGTAACATTTGACAACATTCCAGGCGTGTCGGTCCCTACGTCTCGGTGGTAACATTACATGCGTCTATAGCGGTATATATCCTAATCTTGGCAACGTAACTTCTCGGATGTAACATTTTACAACATTCCAGGCCTGTCGGTCCCTACGTCTCGGTGGTAACATTACATGCGTCTATAACGTTATATATCCTTACCTAAGGCCACCTAACATCTCGTATGTAATATTTGACAACATTCCTGGCGTGTCGAACCCTACTTCTCGGTGGGAACAGTATATACGTCTATAACGTTATATATCCTAACGTAAGGTAACCTAACATCTCGGATGTAATATTTGACAACATTCCTGGCGTGTCGGACTCTACTTCTCGGTGGGAACAGTATATACGTCTGTAACGTCATATATCCTAACCTAAGGCAACCTAACATATCGGATATAACATTTGACAACATACCCGGCGTGTTGGAACCCTACGTCTCGTTGGTAACATTACATGCGTCTATAACGTTATATATGCTAACCTAAGGCAACCTAACATCTCGGATGCAATATTTGACAACATTCCTGGCCTGTCGAACTCTACTTCTCGGAGGGAACAGTATATACGTCTATAACGTTATATATCCTAACCTAAGGCAACCTAACATCTCGGATGTAACATTTGACAACATTCCAGGCGTGTCGGTCCCTACGTCTCGGTGGTACCATTACATCCGTCTATAACGTTATATATCCTAACCTAAGGCAACCTAACATCTCGGATGCAATATTTGACAACATTCCTGGCCTGTCGAACCCTACTTCTAGGAGGGAACAGTATATACGTCTATAACGTCATATATCCTAACCTAAGGCAACCTAACATCTCGGATATAACATTTGACAACATTCCCGGCGTGTTGGAACCCTATGTCTCGGTGGTAACATTACGTGCGTCTATAACGTTATATATGCTAACCTAAGGCAACCTAACATCTCGGATGCAATATTTGACAACATTCCTGGCCTGTCGAAACCTACTTCTCGGAGGGAACAGCATATACGTCTATAACGACATATATCCTAACCTAAGACAACCTAACATCTCGGATATAACATTTGACAAAATTCCCGGCGTGTTGGAACCCTACGTCTCGGTGGTAACATTACGTGCGTCTATAACGTTATATATGCTAACCTAAGGCAACCTAACATCTCGGATGCAATATTTGACAACATTCCTGTCCTGTCGAACCCTACTTCTCGGAGGGAACAGCATATACGTCTATAACGTCATATATCCTAACCTAAGGCAACCTAACATCTCGGATGTAACATTTGACAACATTCCAGGTGTGTCGGTCCCTACGTCTCGGTGGTAACATAACATGCGTCTATAACGTTATATATCCTAACCTAAGGCCACCTAACATCTCGTATGTAATATTTGACAACATTCCTGGCGTGTCGAACCATACTTCTCGGTGGGAACAGTATATACGTCTATAACGTTATATATCCTAACGTAAGGTAACCTAACATCTCGGATGTAATATTTGACAACATTCCTGGCGTGTCGGACTCTACTTCTCGGTGGGAACAGTATATACGTCTGTAACGTCATATATCCTAACCTAAGGCAACCTAACATCTCGGATATAACATTTGACAACATACCCGGCGTGTTGGAACCCTACGTCTCGTTGGTAACATTACGTGCGTCTATAACGTTATATATGCTAACCTAAGGCAACCTAACATCTCGGATGCAATATTTGACAACATTCCTGGCCTGTCGAACTCTACTTCTCGGAGGGAACAGTATATACGTCTATAACGTTATATATCCTAACCTAAGGCAACCTGACATCTCGGATGTAATATTCTACATCATTCCAGGCGTGTCGAACCCTACATCTCGGTGGGAACATTATATGAGTCTATAACGTTGTATATCCTAATCTAAGGCAACCTATTATCTCAGACGTAATATTTTACAATATTCCTGGCGTGTCGGTGCATACTTTTCGGTGGGAATATTATATGCGTCTATAACGGTCGATATCGTAATCTAAGGCAACCTAACATCTCGGATGCAATATTTGACAACATTCCTGGCCTGTCGAACCCTACTTCTCGGTGGGAACTGTATATACGTCTATAACGGTATATATCCTAATCTAAGGCAACCTAACATCTCGGATGTAACATTTGACAACATTCCAGGCGTGTCGGTCCCTACGTCTCGGTGGTAACATTACATGCGTCTATGGCGTTATATATCCTAACCTAAGGCAACCTAACATCTCGGATGCAATATTCGACAACATTCCTGGCCTGTCGAACCCTACTTCTAGGAGGGAACTGTATATACGTCTATAAAGGTATATATCCTAATCTAAGGCAACCTAACATCTCGGATGTAACATTTGACAACATTCCAGGCGTGTCGGTCCCTACGTCTCGGTGGTACTATTACATGCGTCTATAACGTTATATATCCTAACCTAAGGCAACCTAACATCTCGGATGCAATATTTGACAACATTCCTGGCCTGTCGAACCCTACTTCTAGGAGGGAACAGTATATACGTCTATAACGTCATATATCCTATCCTAAGGCAACCTAACATCTCGGATATAACATTTGACAACATTCCCGGCGTGTTGGAACCCTATGTCTCGGTGGTAACATTACGTGCGTCTATAACGTTATATATGCTAACCTAAGGCAACCTAACATCTCGGATGCAATATTTGACAACATTCCTGGCCTGTCGAAACCTACTTCTCGGAGGGAACAGCATATACGTCTATAACGACATATATCCTAACCTAAGACAACCTAACATCTCGGATATAACATTTGACAAAATTCCCGGCGTGTTGGAACCCTACGTCTCGGTGGTAACATTACGTGCGTCTATAACGTTATATATGCTAACCTAAGGCAACCTAACATCTCGGATGCAATATTTGACAACATTCCTGGCCTGTCGAACCCTACTTCTCGGAGGGAACAGTATATACGTCTATAACGTCATATATCCTAACCTAAGGCAACCTAACATCTCGGATGCAATATTTGACAACATTCTTGGCCTCTCGAACCCTACTTCTCGGAGGGAACAGTATATACGTCTGTAACGACATATATCCTAACCTAAGACAACCTAACATCCCGGGTGTAACATTTGACAACATTCCAGGCGTGTCGGTCCCTACGTCTCGGTGGTAACATTACATGCGTCTATAACGTTATATATCCTAACCTAAGCCAACCTAACATCTCGGATGCAATATTTGACAACATTCCTGGCCTGTCGAATCCTACGTCTCGGAGGGAACAGCATATACGTCTATAACGTCATATATCCTAACCTAAGACAACCTAACATCTCGGATGTAACATTTGACAACATTCCAGGCGTGTCGGTCCCTACGTCTCGGTGGTAACATTACATGCGTCTATAGCGGTATATATCCTAATCTTGGCAACGTAACTTCTCGGATGTAACATTTTACAACATTCCAGGCCTGTCGGTCCCTACGTCTCGGTGGTAACATTACATGCGTCTATAACGTTGTATATCCTAACCTAAGGCGACCTAACATCTCGTATGTAATATTTGACAACATTCCTGGCGTGTCGAACCCTACTTCTCGGTGGGAACAGTATATACGTCTATAACGTTATATATCCTAACGTAAGGTAACCTAACATCTCGGATGTAATATTTGACAACATTCCTGGCGTGTCGGACTCTACTTCTCGGTGGGAACAGTATATACGTCTGTAACGTCATATATCCTAACCTAAGGCAACCTAACATCTCGGATATAACATTTGACAACATACCCGGCGTGTTGGAACCCTACGTCTCGTTGGTAACATTACATGCGTCTATAACGTTATATATGCTAACCTAAGGCAACCTAACATCTCGGATGCAATATTTGACAACATTCCTGGCCTGTCGAACTCTACTTCTCGGAGGGAACAGTATATACGTCTATAACGTTATATATCCTAACCTAAGGCAACCTAACATCTCGGATGTAACATTTGACAACATTCCAGGCGTGTCGGTCCCTACGTCTCGGTGGTACCATTACATCCGTCTATAACGTTATATATCCTAACCTAAGGCAACCTAACATCTCGGATGCAATATTTGACAACATTCCTGGCCTGTCGAACCCTACTTCTAGGAGGGAACAGTATATACGTCTATAACGTCATATATCATAACCTAAGGCAACCTAACATCTCGGATATAACATTTGACAACATTCCCGGCGTGTTGGAACCCTATGTCTCGGTGGTAACATTACGTGCGTCTATAACGTTATATATGCTAACCTAAGGCAACCTAACATCTCGGATGCAATATTTGACAACATTCCTGGCCTGTCGAAACCTACTTCTCGGAGGGAACAGCATATACGTCTATAACGACATATATCCTAACCTAAGACAACCTAACATCTCGGATATAACATTTGACAAAATTCCCGGCGTGTTGGAACCCTACGTCTCGGTGGTAACATTACGTGCGTCTATAACGTTATATATGCTAACCTAAGGCAACCTAACATCTCGGATGCAATATTTGACAACATTCCTGTCCTGTCGAACCATACTTCTCGGAGGGAACAGCATATACGTCTATAACGTCATATATCCTAACCTAAGGCAACCTAACATCTCGGATGTAACATTTGACAACATTCCAGGTGTGTCGGTCCCTACGTCTCGGTGGTAACATAACATGCGTCTATAACGTTATATATGCTAACCTAAGGCAACCTAACATCTCGGATGCAATATTTGACAACATTCCTGGCCTGTCGAACCCTACTTCTCGGAGGGAACAGTATATACGTCTATAACGTCATATATCCTAACCTAAGGCAACCTAACATCTCGGATGTAACATTTGACAACATTCCAGGCGTGTCGGTCCCTACGTCTCGGTGGTAACATTACATGCGTCTATAACGGTATATTTCCTAATCTAAGGCAACCTAACATCTCAGATGCAATATTTGACAACATTCCTGGCCTGTCGAACCCTACTTCTCGGAGGGAACAGTATATACGTCTATAACGGTATATGTCCTAATCTAAGGCAACCTAACATCTCGGATGCAATATTTGACAACATTCCTGGCCTCTCGAACCCTACTTCTCGGAGGGAACAGTATATACGTCTGTAACGACATATATCCTAACCTAAGACAACCTAACATCCCGGATGTAACATTTGACAACATTCCAGGCGTGTCGGTCCCTACGTCTCGGTGGTAACATTACATGCGTCTATAACGTTATATATCCTAACCAAAGGCAACCTAACATCTCGGATGTAATATTTGACAACATTCCTGGCGTGTCGGACTCTACTTCTCGGTGGGAACAGTATATACGTCTGTAACGTCATATATCCTAACCTAAGGCAACCTAACATCTCGGATATAACATTTGACAACATACCCGGCGTGTTGGAACCCTACGTCTCGTTGGTAACATTACGTGCGTCTATAACGTTATATATGCTAACCTAAGGCAACCTAACATCTCGGATGCAATATTTGACAACATTCCTGGCCTGTCGAACTCTACTTCTCGGAGGGAACAGTATATACGTCTATAACGTTATATATCCCAACCTAAGGCAACCTGACATCTCGGATGTAATATTCTACATCATTCCAGGCGTGTCGAACCCTACATCTCGGTGGGAACATTATATGAGTCTATAACGTTGTATATCCTAATCTAAGGCAACCTATTATCTCAGACGTAATATTTTACAATATTCCTGGCGTGTCGGTGCATACTTTTCGGTGGGAATATTATATGCGTCTATAACGGTCGATATCGTAATCTAAGGCAACCTAACATCTCGGATGCAATATTTGACAACATTCCTGGCCTGTCGAACCCTACTTCTCGGGGGGAACTGTATATACGTCTATAACGGTATATATCCTAATCTAAGGCAACCTAACATCTCGGATGTAACATTTGACAACATTCCAGGCGTGTCGGTCCCTACGTCTCGGTGGTAACATTACATGCGTCTATGGCGTTATATATCCTAACCTAAGGCAACCTAACATCTCGGATGCAATATTTGACAACATTCCTGGCCTGTCGAACCCTACTTCTAGGAGGGAACTGTATATACGTCTATAACGGTATATATCCTAATCTAAGGCAACCTAACATCTCGGATGTAACATTTGACAACATTCCAGGCGTGTCGGTCCCTACGTCTCGGTGGTACCATTACATGCGTCTATAACGTTATATATCCTAACCTAAGGCAACCTAACATCTCGGATGCAATATTTGACAACATTCCTGGCCTGTCGAACCCTACTTCTAGGAGGGAACAGTATATACGTCTATAACGTCATATATCCTAACCTAAGGCAACCTAACATCTCGGATATAACATTTGACAACATTCCCGGCGTGTTGGAACCCTATGTCTCGGTGGTAACATTACGTGCGTCTATAACGTTATATATGCTAACCTAAGGCAACCTAACATCTCGGATGCAATATTTGACAACATTCCTGGCCTGTCGAAACCTACTTCTCGGAGGGAACAGCATATACGTCTATAACGACATATATCCTAACCTAAGACAACCTAACATCTCGGATATAACATTTGACAAAATTCCCGGCGTGTTGGAACCCTACGTCTCGGTGGTAACATTACGTGCGTCTATAACGTTATATATGCTAACCTAAGGCAACCTAACATCTCGGATGCAATATTTGACAACATTCCTGGCCTGTCGAACCCTACTTCTCGGAGGGAACAGTATATACGTCTATAACGTCATATATCCTAACCTAAGGCAACCTAACATCTCGGATGTAAAATTTGACAACATTCCAGGCGTGTCGGTCCCTACGTCTCGGTGGTAACATTACATGCGTCTATAACGGTATATTTCCCAATCTAAGGCAACCTAACATCTCAGATGCAATATTTGACAACATTCCTGGCCTGTCGAACCCTACTTCTCGGAGGGAACAGTATATACGTCTATAACGGTATATGTCCTAATCTAAGGCAACCTAACATCTCGGATGCAATATTTGACAACATTCCTGGCCTCTCGAACCCTACTTCTCGGAGGGAACAGTATATACGTCTGTAACGACATATATCCTAACCTAAGACAACCTAACATCCCGGATGTAACATTTGACAACATTCCAGGCGTGTCGGTCCCTACGTCTCGGTGGTAACATTACATGCGTCTATAACGTTATATATCCTAACCAAAGGCAACCTAACATCTCGGATGCAATATTTGACAACATTCCTGGCCTGTCGAATCCTACGTCTCGGAGGGAACAGCATATACGTCTATAACGTCATATATCCTAACCTAAGACAACCTAACATCTCGGATGTAACATTTGACAACATTCCAGGCGTGTCGGTCCCTACGTCTCGGTGGTAACATTACATGCGTCTATAGCGGTATATATCCTAATCTTGGCAACGTAACTTCTCGGATGTAACATTTTACAACATTCCAGGCCTGTCGGTCCCTACGTCTCGGTGGTAACATTACATGCGTCTATAACGTTATATATCCTAACCTAAGGCCACCTAACATCTCGTATGTAATATTTGACAACATTCCTGGCGTGTCGAACCCTACTTCTCGGTGGGAACAGTATATACGTCTATAACGTTATATATCCTAACGTAAGGTAACCTAACATCTCGGATGTAATATTTGACAACATTCCTGGCGTGTCGGACTCTACTTCTCGGTGGGAACAGTATATACGTCTGTAACGTCATATATCCTAACCTAAGGCAACCTAACATCTCGGATATAACATTTGACAACATACCCGGCGTGTTGGAACCCTACGTCTCGTTGGTAACATTACATGCGTCTATAACGTTATATATGCTAACCTAAGGCAACCTAACATCTCGGATGCAATATTTGACAACATTCCTGGCCTGTCGAACTCTACTTCTCGGAGGGAACAGTATATACGTCTATAACGTTATATATCCTAACCTAAGGCAACCTAACATCTCGGATGTAACATTTGACAACATTCCAGGCGTGTCGGTCCCTACGTCTCGGTGGTACCATTACATCCGTCTATAACGTTATATATCCTAACCTAAGGCAACCTAACATCTCGGATGCAATATTTGACAACATTCCTGGCCTGTCGAACCCTACTTCTAGGAGGGAACAGTATATACGTCTATAACGTCATATATCCTAACCTAAGGCAACCTAACATCTCGGATATAACATTTGACAACATTCCCGGCGTGTTGGAACCCTATGTCTCGGTGGTAACATTACGTGCGTCTATAACGTTATATATGCTAACCTAAGGCAACCTAACATCTCGGATGCAATATTTGACAACATTCCTGGCCTGTCGAAACCTACTTCTCGGAGGGAACAGCATATACGTCTATAACGACATATATCCTAACCTAAGACAACCTAACATCTCGGATATAACATTTGACAAAATTCCCGGCGTGTTGGAACCCTACGTCTCGGTGGTAACATTACGTGCGTCTATAACGTTATATATGCTAACCTAAGGCAACCTAACATCTCGGATGCAATATTTGACAACATTCCTGTCCTGTCGAACCCTACTTCTCGGAGGGAACAGCATATACGTCTATAACGTCATATATCCTAACCTAAGGCAACCTAACATCTCGGATGTAACATTTGACAACATTCCAGGTGTGTCGGTCCCTACGTCTCGGTGGTAACATAACATGCGTCTATAACGTTATATATCCTAACCTAAGGCCACCTAACATCTCGTATGTAATATTTGACAACATTCCTGGCGTGTCGAACCCTACTTCTCGGTGGGAACAGTATATACGTCTATAACGTTATATATCCTAACGTAAGGTAACCTAACATCTCGGATGTAATATTTGACAACATTCCTGGCGTGTCGGACTCTACTTCTCGGTGGGAACAGTATATACGTCTGTAACGTCATATATCCTAACCTAAGGCAACCTAACATCTCGGATATAACATTTGACAACATGCCCGGCGTGTTGGAACCCTACGTCTCGTTGGTAACATTACGTGCGTCTATAACGTTATATATGCTAACCTAAGGCAACCTAACATCTCGGATGCAATATTTGACAACATTCCTGGCCTGTCGAACTCTACTTCTCGGAGGGAACAGTATATACGTCTATAACGTTATATATCCTAACCTAAGGCAACCTGACATCTCGGATGTAATATTCTACATCATTCCAGGCGTGTCGAACCCTACTTCTCGGTGGGAACATTATATGAGTCTATAACGTTGTATATCCTAATCTAAGGCAACCTATTATCTCAGACGTAATATTTTACAATATTCCTGGCGTGTCGGTGCATACTTTTCGGTGGGAATATTATATGCGTCTATAACGGTCGATATCGTAATCTAAGGCAACCTAACATCTCGGATGCAATATTTGACAACATTCCTGGCCTGTCGAACCCTACTTCTCGGAGGGAACTGTATATACGTCTATAACGGTATATATCCTAATCTAAGGCAACCTAACATCTCGGATGTAACATTTGACAACATTCCAGGCGTGTCGGTCCCTACGTCTCGGTGGTAACATTACATGCGTCTATGGCGTTATATATCCTAACCTAAGGCAACCTAACATCTCGGATGCAATATTTGACAACATTCCTGGCCTGTCGAACCCTACTTCTAGGAGGGAACTGTATATACGTCTATAACGGTATATATCCTAATCTAAGGCAACCTAACATCTCGGATGTAACATTTGACAACATTCCAGGCGTGTCGGTCCCTACGTCTCGGTGGTACCATTACATGCGTCTATAACGTTATATATCCTAACCTAAGGCAACCTAACATCTCGGATGCAATATTTGACAACATTCCTGGCCTGTCGAACCCTACTTCTAGGAGGGAACAGTATATACGTCTATAACGTCATATATCCTAACCTAAGGCAACCTAACATCTCGGATATAACATTTGACAACATTCCCGGCGTGTTGGAACCCTACGTCTCGGTGGTAACATTACGTGCGTCTATAACGTTATATATGCTAACCTAAGGCAACCTAACATCTCGGATGCAATATTTGACAACATTCCTGGCCTGTCGAACCCTACTTCTCGGAGGGAACAGTATATACGTCTATAACGTCATATATCCTAACCTAAGGCAACCTAACATCTCGGATGTAACATTTGACAACATTCCAGGCGTGTCGGTCCCTACGTCTCGGTGGTAACATTACATGCGTCTATAACGGTATATTTCCTAATCTAAGGCAACCTAACATCTCAGATGCAATATTTGACAACATTCCTGGCCTGTCGAACCCTACTTCTCGGAGGGAACAGTATATACGTCTATAACGGTATATGTCCTAATCTAAGGCAACCTAACATCTCGGATGCAATATTTGACAACATTCCTGGCCTCTCGAACCCTACTTCTCGGAGGGAACAGTATATACGTCTGTAACGACATATATCCTAACCTAAGACAACCTAACATCCCGGATGTAACATTTGACAACATTCCAGGCGTGTCGGTCCCTACGTCTCGGTGGTAACATTACATGCGTCTATAACGTTATATATCCTAACCAAAGGCAACCTAACATCTCGGATGCAATATTTGACAACATTCCTGGCCTGTCGAATCCTACGTCTCGGAGGGAACAGCATATACGTCTATAACGTCATATATCCTAACCTAAGACAACCTAACATCTCGGATGTAACATTTGACAACATTCCAGGCGTGTCGGTCCCTACGTCTCGGTGGTAACATTACATGCGTCTATAGCGGTATATATCCTAATCTTGGCAAACGTAACTTCTCGAATGTAACATTTTACAACATTCCAGGCCTGTCGGTCCCTACGTCTCGGTGGTAACATTACATGCGTCTATAACGTTATATATCCTAACCTAAGGCAACCTAACATCTCGGATGTAATATTCTACATCATTCCAGGCGTGTCGAACCCTACTTCTCGGTGGGAACATTATATGAGTCTATAACGTTGTATATCCTAATCTAAGGCAACCTATTATCTCAGACGTAATATTTTACAATATTCCTGGCGTGTCGGTGCATACTTTTCGGTGGGAATATTATATGCGTCTATAACGGTCGATATCGTAATCTAAGGCAACCTAACATTTCGGATGCAATAGTTGACAACATTCCTGGCCTGTCGAACCCTACTTCTCGGAGGGAACTGTATATACGTCTATAACGGTATATATCCTAATCTAAGGCAACCTAACATCTCGGATGTAACATTTGACAACATTCCAGGCGTGTCGGTCCCTACGTCTCGGTGGTAACATTACATGCGTCTATGGCGTTATATATCCTAACCTAAGGCAACCTAACATCTCGGATGCAATATTTGACAACATTCCTGGCCTGTCGAACCCTACTTCTAGGAGGGAACAGTATATACGTCTATAACGTCATATATCCTAACCTAAGGCAACCTGACATCTCGGATGTATTATTCTACAACATTCCAGGTGTGTCGGACCCTACTTCTCGGTGGAAACAGTATATACGTCTGTAACGTCATATATCCTAACCTAAGGCAACCTAACATCTCGGATATAACATTTGACAACATTCCCGGCGTGTTGGAACCCTACGTGTCGGTGGTAACATTAGGTGCGTCTATAACGTTATATATGCTAACCTAAGGCAACCTAACATCTCGGATGCAATATTTGGGAACATTCCTGGCCTGTCGAACCCTACTTCTCGGAGGGAACTGTATATACGTCTATAACGGTATATATCCTAATCTAAGGCAACCTAACATCTCGGATGTAACATTTGACAACATTCCAGGCGTGTCGGTCCCTACGTCTCGGTGGTAACATTAGGTGCGTCTATAACGTTATATATGCTAACCTAAGGCAACCTAACATCTCGGATGCAATATTTGACAACATTCCTGGCCTGTCGAAACCTACTTCTCGGAGGGAACAGCATATACGTCTATAACGTCATATATCCTAACCTAAGGCAACCTAACATCTCGGATATAACATTTGACAACATTCCCGGCGTGTTGGAACCCTATGTCTCGGTGGTAACATTACGTGCGTCTATAACGTTATATATGCTAACCTAAGGCAACCTAACATCTCGGATGCAATATTTGACAACATTCCTGGCCTGTCGAACCCTACTTCTCGGAGGGAACAGTATACACGTCCATAACGGTATATGTCCTAATCTAAGGCAACCTAACATCTCGGATGCAATATTTGACAACATTCCTGGCCTCTCGAACCCTACTTCTCGGAGGGAACAGTATATACGTCTGTAACGACATATATCCTAACCTAAGACAACCTAACATCCCGGATGTAACATTTGACAACATTCCAGGCGTGTCGGTCCCTACGTCTCGGTGGTAACATTACATGCGTCTATAACGTTATATATCCTAACCTAAGGCAACCTAACATCTCGGATGCAATATTTGACAACATTCCTGGCCTGTCGAATCCTACGTCTCGGAGGGAACAGCATATACGTCTATAACGTCATATATCCTAACCTAAGACAACCTAACATCTCGGATGTAACATTTGACAACATTCCAGGCGTGTCGGTCCCTACGTCTCGGTGGTAACATTACATGCGTCTATAGCGGTATATATCCTAATCTTGGCGACGTAACTTCTCGGATGTAACATTTTACAACATTCCAGGCCTGTCCGTCCCTACGTCTCGGTGGTAACATTACATGCGTCTATAACGTTATATATCCTAACCTAAGGCCACCTAACATCTCGTATGTAATATTTGACAACATTCCTGGCGTGTCGAACCCTACTTCTCGGTGGGAACAGTATATACGTCTATAACGTTATATATCCTAACGTAAGGTAACCTAACATCTCGGATGTAATATTTGACAACATTCCTGGCGTGTCGGACTCTACTTCTCGGTGGGAACAGTATATACGTCTGTAACGTCATATATCCTAACCTAAGGCAACCTAACATCTCGGATATAACATTTGACAACATACCCGGCGTGTTGGAACCCTACGTGTCGTTGGTAACATTACGTGCGTCTATAACGTTATATATGCTAACCTAAGGCAACCTAACATCTCGGATGCAATATTTGACAACATTCCTGGCCTGTCGAACTCTACTTCTCGGAGGGAACAGTATATACGTCTATAACGTTATATATCCTAACCTAAGGCAACCTGACATCTCGGATGTAATATTCTACATCATTCCAGGCGTGTCGAACCCTACTTCTCGGTGGGAACATTATATGAGTCTATAACGTTGTATATCCTAATCTAAGGCAACCTATTATCTCAGACGTAATATTTTACAATATTCCTGGCGTGTCGGTGCATACTTTTCGGTGGGAATATTATATGCGTCTATAACGGTCGATATCGTAATCTAAGGCAACCTAACATTTCGGATGCAATATTTGACAACATTCCTGGCCTGCCGAACCCTACTTCTCGGAGGGAACTGTATATACGTCTATAACGGTATATATCCTAATCTAAGGCAACCTAACATCTCGGATGTAACATTTGACAACATTCCAGGCGTGTCGGTCCCTACGTCTCGGTGGTAACATTACATGCGTCTATGGCGTTATATATCCTAACCTAAGGCAACCTAACATCTCGGATGCAATATTTGACAACATTCCTGGCCTGTCGAACCCTACTTCTAGGAGGGAACAGTATATACGTCTATAACGTCATATATCCTAACCTAAGGCAACCTGACATCTCGGATGTATTATTCTACAACATTCCGGGCGTGTCGGACCCTACTTCTCAGTGGGAACATTATATGCGTCTATAACGTTGTATATCCTAATCTAAGGCAACCTAACATCTCGGATGCAATATTTGACAACATTCCTGGCCTGTCGAACCCTACATCTCGGAGGGAACAGTATATACGTCTATAGCGGTATATATCCTAATCTAAGGCAACCTAACATCTCGGATGCAATATTTGAGAACATTCCTGGCCTGTCGAACCCTACTTCTCGGAGGGAACTGTATATACATCTATAACGGTATATATCCTAACCTAAGGCCACCTAACATCTCGTATGTAATATTTGACAACATTGCTGGCGTGTCGAACCCTACTTCTCGGTGGGAACAGTATATACGTCTATAACGTTATATATCCTAACGTAAGGTAACCTAACATCTCGGATGTAATATTCGACAACATTCCTGGCGTGTCGGACCCTACTTCTCGGTGGGAACAGTATATACGTCTGTAACGTCATATATCCTAACCTAAGGCAACCCAACATCTCGGATGTAACATTTGACAACATTCCAGGCGTGTCGGTCCCTACATCTCGGTGGTAACATTGCATGCGTCTATAACGGTATATTTCCTAATCTAAGGCAACCTAACATCTCGGATGCAATATTTGACAACATTCCTGGCCTGTCGAACCCTACTTCTGGGAGGGAACAGTATATACGTCTATAACGTTATATATCCTAACCTAAGGCAGCCTGACATCTCGGATGTATTATTCTACAACATTCCAGGCGTGTCGGACCCTACTTCTCAGTGGGAACATTATATGTGTCTATAACGTTGTATATCCTAATCTAAGGCAACCTAACATCTCGGATGCAATATTTGACAACATTCCTGGCCTGTCGAACCCTACATCTCGGAGGGAACAGCATATACGTCTATAGCGGTATATATCCTAATCTAAGGCAACCTAACATCTCGGATGCAATATTTGAGAACATTCCTGGCCTGTCGAACCCTACTTCTCGGAGGGAACTGTATATACGTCTATAACGGTATATATCCTAACCTAAGGCCACCTAACATCTCGTATGTAATATTTGACAACATTGCTGGCGTGTCGAACCCTACTTCTCGGTGGGAACAGTATATACGTCTATAACGTTATATATCCTAACGTAAGGTAACCTAACATCTCGGATGTAATATTCGACAACATTCCTGGCGTGTCGGACCCTACTTCTCGGTAGGAACAGTATATACGTCTGTAACGTCATATATCCTAACCTAAGGCAACCCAACATCTCGGATATAACATTTGACAACATACCCGGCGTGTTGGAACCCTACGTCTCGGTGGTAACATTACGTGCGTCTATAACGTTATATATGCTAACCTAAGGCAACCTAACATCTCGGATGCAATATTTGACAACATTCCTGGCCTGTCGAACCCTACTTCTCGGAGGGAACAGTATATACGTCTATAACGTCATATATCCTAACCTATGGCAACCTAACATCTCGGATGTAACATTTGACAACATTCCAGGCGTGTCGGTCCCTACGTCTCGGTGGTAACATTACATGCGTTTATAACGGTATATTTCCTAATTTAAGGCAACCTAACATCTCGGATGCAATATTTGACAACATTCCTGGCCTGTCGAACCCTACTTCTCGGAGGGAACAGTATATACGTCTATAACGGTATATGTCCTAATCTAAGGCAACCTAACATCTCGGATGCAATATTTGACAACATTCCTGGCCTGTCGAACCCTACTTCTCGGAGGGACCAGTATATACGTCTGTAAAGACATATATCCTAACCTAAGACAACCTAACATCCCGGATGTAACATTTGACAACATTCCAGCCGTGTCGGTCCCTACGTCTCGGTGGTAACATTACATGCGTCTATAACGTTATATATCCTAACCTAAGGCAACCTAACATCTCGGATCCAATATTTGACAACATTCCTGGCCTGTCGAACCCTACTTCTCGGAGGGAACAGTATATACGTCTATAACGTCATATATCCTAACCTAAGGCAACCTAACATCTCGGATGTAACATTTGACAACATTCCAGGCGTGTCGGTCCCTACGTCTCGGTGGTAACATTACATGCGTCTATAACGGTATATTTCCTAATCTAAGGCAACCTAACATCTCGGATGCAATATTTGACAACATTCCTGGCCTGTCGAATCCTACTTCTCGGAGGGAACAGCATATACGTCTATAACGTCATATATCCTAACCTAAGGCAACCTAACATCTCGGATATAACATTTGACAACATACCCGGCGTGTTGGAACCCTACGTCTCGGTGGTAACATTACGTGCGTCTATAACGTTATATATGCTAACCTAAGGCAACCTAACATCTCGGATGCAATATTTGACAACATTCCTGGCCTGTCGAACCCTACTTCTCGGAGGGAACAGTATATACGTCTATAACGTTATATATCCTAACCTAAGGCAACCTGACATCTCGGATGTAATATTCTACATCATTCCAGGCGTGTCGAACCCTACTTCTCGGTGGGAACATTATATGAGTCTATAACGTTGTATATCCTAATCTAAGGCAACCTATTATCTCAGACGTAATATTTTACAATATTCCTGGCGTGTCGGTGCATACTTTTCGGTGGGAATATTATATGCGTCTATAACGGTCGATATCGTAATCTAAGGCAACCTAACATCTCGGATGCAATATTTGACAACATTCCTGGCCTCTTGTACCCTACTTCTCGGAGGGAACAGTATATACGTCTGTAACGACATATATCCTAACCTAAGACAACCTAACATCCCGGATGTAACATTTGACAACATTCCAGGCGTGTCGGTCCCTACGTCTCGGTGGTAACATTACATGCGTCTATAACGTTATATATCCTAACCTAAGGCAACCTAACATCTCGGATGCAATATTTGACAACATTCCTGGCCTGTCGAATCCTACGTCTCGGAGGGAACAGCATATACGTCTATAACGTCATATATCCTAACCTAAGACAACCTAACATCTCGGATGTAACATTTGACATCATTCCAGGCGTGTCGGTCCCTACGTCTCGGTGGTAACATTACATGCGTCTATAGCGGTATATATCCTAATCTTGGCAACGTAACTTCTCGGATGTAACATTTTACAACACTCCAGGCCTGTCGGTCCCTACGTCTCGGTGGTAACATTACATGCGTCTATAACGTTATATATCCTAACCTAAGGCCACCTAACATCTCGTATGTAATATTTGACAACATTCCTGGCGTGTCGAACCCTACTTCTCGGTGGGAACAGTATATACGTCTATAACGTTATATATCCTAACGTAAGGTAACCTAACATCTCGGATGTAATATTTGACAACATTCCTGGCGTGTCGGACTCTACTTCTCGGTGGGAACAGTATATACGTCTGTAACGTCATATATCCTAACCTAAGGCAACCTAACATCTCGGATATAACATTTGACAACATACCCGGCGTGTTGGAACCCTACGTCTCGTTGGTAACATTACGTGCGTCTATAACGTTATATATGCTAACCTAAGGCAACCTAACATCTCGGATGCAATATTTGACAACATTCCTGGCCTGTCGAACTCTACTTCTCGGAGGGAACAGTATATACGTCTATAACGTTATATATCCTAACCTAAGGCAACCTGACACCTCGGATGTAATATTCTACATCATTCCAGGCGTGTCGAACCCTACTTCTCGGTGGGAACATTATATGAGTCTATAACGTTGTATATCCTAATCTAAGGCAACCTATTATCTCAGACGTAATATTTTACAATATTCCTGGCGTGTCGGTGCATACTTTTCGGTGGGAATATTATATGCGTCTATAACGGTCGATATCGTAATCTAAGGCAACCTAACATCTCGGATGCAATATTTGAGAACATTCCTGGCCTGTCGAAACCTACTTCTCGGAGGGAACAGCATATACGTCTATAACGTCATATATCCTAACCTAAGGCAACCTAACATCTCGGATATAACATTTGACAACATTCCCGGCGTGTTGGAACCCTATGTCTCGGTGGTAACATTACGTGCGTCTATAACGTTATATATGCTAACCTAAGGCAACCTAACATCTCGGATGCAATATTTGACAACATTCCTGGCCTGTCGAACCCTACTTCTCGGAGGGAACAGCATATACGTCTATAACGACATATATCCTAACCTAAGACAACCTAACATCTCGGATGTAACATTTGACAACATTCCAGGTGTGTCGGTCCCTACGTCTCGGTGGTAACGTTACATGCGTCTACAACGTTATATATCCTAACCTAAGGCAACCTGACATCTCGGATGTAACGTTTGACAACATTCCAGGCGTGTCGGTCCCTACATCTCGGTGGTAACATTACAAGCGTCTATAACGGTATATTTCCTAATCTAAGGCAACCTAACATCTCGGATGCAATATTTGACAACATTCCTGTCCTGTCGAAACCTACTTCTGGGAGGGAACAGTATATACGTCTATAACGTTATATATCCTAACCTAAGGCAACCTGACATCTCGGATGTATTATTCTACAACATTCCAGGCGTGTCGGACCCTACTTCTCAGTGGGAACATTATATGCGTCTATAACGTTGTATATCCTAATCTAAGGCAACCTAACATCTCGGATGCAATATTTGACAACATTCCTGGCCTGTCGAACCCTACATCTCGGAGGGAACAGCATATACGTCTATAGCGGTATATATCCTAATCTAAGGCAACCTAACATCTCGGATGCAATATTTGAGAACATTCCTGGCCTGTCGAACCCTACTTCTCGGAGGGAACTGTATATACGTCTATAACGGTATATATCCTAACCTAAGGCCACCTAACATCTCGTATGTAATATTTGACAACATTGCTGGCGTGTCGAACCCTACTTCTCGGTGGGAACAGTATATACGTCTATAACGTTATATATCCTAACGTAAGGTAACCTAACATCTCGGATGTAATATTCGACAACATTCCTGGCGTGTCGGACCCTACTTCTCGGTAGGAACAGTATATACGTCTGTAACGTCATATATCCTAACCTAAGGCAACCCAACATCTCGGATATAACATTTGACAACATACCCGGCGTGTTGGAACCCTACGTCTCGGTGGTAACATTACGTGCGTCTATAACGTTATATATGCTAACCTAAGGCAACCTAACATCTCGGATGCAATATTTGACAACATTCCTGGCCTGTCGAACCCTACTTCTCGGAGGGAACAGTATATACGTCTATAACGTCATATATCCTAACCTATGGCAACCTAACATCTCGGATGTAACATTTGACAACATTCCAGGCGTGTCGGTCCCTACGTCTCGGTGGTAACATTACATGCGTCTATAACGGTATATTTCCTAATTTAAGGCAACCTAACATCTCGGATGCAATATTTGACAACATTCCTGGCCTGTCGAACCCTACTTCTCGGAGGGAACAGTATATACGTCTATAACGGTATATGTCCTAATCTAAGGCAACCTAACATCTCGGATGCAATATTTGACAACATTCCTGGCCTGTCGAACCCTACTTCTCGGAGGGACCAGTATATACGTCTGTAAAGACATATATCCTAACCTAAGACAACCTAACATCCCGGATGTAACATTTGACAACATTCCAGCCGTGTCGGTCCCTACGTCTCGGTGGTAACATTACATGCGTCTATAACGTTATATATCCTAACCTAAGGCAACCTAACATCTCGGATCCAATATTTGACAACATTCCTGGCCTGTCGAACCCTACTTCTCGGAGGGAACAGTATATACGTCTATAACGTCATATATCCTAACCTAAGGCAACCTAACATCTCGGATGTAACATTTGACAACATTCCAGGCGTGTCGGTCCCTACGTCTCGGTGGTAACGTTACATGCGTCTATAACGGTATATTTCCTAATCTAAGGCAACCTAACATCTCGGATGCAATATTTGACAACATTCCTGGCCTGTCGAATCCTACTTCTCGGAGGGAACAGCATATACGTCTATAACGTCATATATCCTAACCTAAGGCAACCTAACATCTCGGATATAACATTTGACAACATACCCGGCGTGTTGGAACCCTACGTCTCGGTGGTAACATTACGTGCGTCTATAACGTTATATATGCTAACCTAAGGCAACCTAACATCTCGGATGCAATATTTGACAACATTCCTGGCCTGTCGAACCCTACTTCTCGGAGGGAACAGTATATACGTCTATAACGTTATATATCCTAACCTAAGGCAACCTGACATCTCGGATGTAATATTCTACATCATTCCAGGCGTGTCGAACCCTACTTCTCGGTGGGAACATTATATGAGTCTATAACGTTGTATATCCTAATCTAAGGCAACCTATTATCTCAGACGTAATATTTTACAATATTCCTGGCGTGTCGGTGCATACTTTTCGGTGGGAATATTATATGCGTCTATAACGGTCGATATCGTAATCTAAGGCAACCTAACATCTCGGATGCAATATTTGACAACATTCCTGGCCTGTCGAACCCTACTTCTCGGAGGGAACTGTATATACGTCTATAACGTTATATATCCTAACGTAAGGCAACCTAACATCTCGGATGTAATATTTGACAACATTCCTGGCGTGTCGGACCCTACTTCTCGGTGGGAACAGTATATACGTCTGTAACGTTATATATCCTTATCTAAGGCAACCTAACATCTCGGATGCAATATTTGACAACATTCCTAGCCTGTCGAACCCTACTTCTCGGAGGGAACAGTATATACGTCTATAACGTTATATATCCTAACCTAAGGCAACCTGACATCTCGGATGTAATATTCTACATCATTCCAGGCGTGTCGAACCCTACTTCTCGGTGGGAACATTATATGAGTCTATAACGTTGTATATCCTAATCTAAGGCAACCTATTATCTCAGACGTAATATTTTACAATATTCCTGGCGTGTCGGTGCATACTTTTCGGTGGGAATATTATATGCGTCTATAACGGTCGATATCGTAATCTAAGGCAACCTAACATCTCGGATGCAATATTTGAGAACATTCCTGGCCTGTCGAAACCTACTTCTCGGAGGGAACAGCATATACGTCTATAACGTCATATATCCTAACCTAAGGCAACCTAACATCTCGGATATAACATTTGACAACATTCCCGGCGTGTTGGAACCCTATGTCTCGGTGGTAACATTACGTGCGTCTATAACGTTATATATGCTAACCTAAGGCAACCTAACATCTCGGATGCAATATTTGACAACATTCCTGGCCTGTCGAACCCTACTTCTCGGAGGGAACAGCATATACGTCTATAACGACATATATCCTAACCTAAGACAACCTAACATCTCGGATGTAACATTTGACAACATTCCAGGTGTGTCGGTCCCTACGTCTCGGTGGTAACGTTACATGCGTCTACAACGTTATATATCCTAACCTAAGGCAACCTGACATCTCGGATGTAACGTTTGACAACATTCCAGGCGTGTCGGTCCCTACATCTCGGTGGTAACATTACAAGCGTCTATAACGGTATATTTCCTAATCTAAGGCAACCTAACATCTCGGATGCAATATTTGACAACATTCCTGTCCTGTCGAAACCTACTTCTGGGAGGGAACAGTATATACGTCTATAACGTTATATATCCTAACCTAAGGCAACCTGACATCTCGGATGTATTATTCTACAACATTCCAGGCGTGTCGGACCCTACTTCTCAGTGGGAACATTATATGCGTCTATAACGTTGTATATCCTAATCTAAGGCAACCTAACATCTCGGATGCAATATTTGACAACATTCCTGGCCTGTCGAACCCTACATCTCGGAGGGAACAGTATATACGTCTATAGCGGTATATATCCTAATCTAAGGCAACCTAACATCTCGGATGCAATATTTGATAACATTCCTGGCCTGTCGAACCCTACTTCTCGGAGGGAACAGTATATACGTCTATAACGTTATATATCCTAACCGAAGGCAACCTGACATCTCGGATGTAATATTCTACATCATTCCAGGCGTGTCGGACATTACTTCTCGGTGGGAACATTATATGAGTCTATAACGTTGCGTATCCTAATCTAAGGCAACCTATTATCTCAGACGTAATATTTTACAATATTCCTGGCGTGTCGGTGCATACTTTTCGGTGGGAAGATTATATGCGTCTATAACGGTCGATATCGTAATCTAAGGCAACCTAACATTTCGGATGCAATATTTGACAACATTCCTGGCCTGTGGAAATCTACTTCTCGGAGGGAACTGTATATACGTCTATAACGGTATATATCCTAATCTAAGGCAACCTAACATCTCGGATGTAACATTTGACAACATTCCAGGCGTGTCGGTCCCTACGTCTCGGTGGTACCATTACATGCGTCTATAACGTTATATATCCTAACCTAAGGCAACCTAACATCTCGGATGCAATATTTGACAACATTCCTGGCCTGTCGAACCCTACTTCTAGGAGGGAACAGTATATACGTCTATAACGTCATATATCCTAACCTAAGGCAACCTGACATCTCGGATGTATTATTCTACAACATTCCAGGCGTGTCGGACCCTACTTCTCGGTGGAAACAGTATATACGTCTGTAACGTCATATATACTAACCTAAGGCAACCTAACATCTCGGATATAACATTTGACAACATTCCCGGCGTGTTGGAACCCTACGTGTCGGTGGTAACATTAGGTGCGTCTATAACGTTATATATGCTAACCTAAAGCAACCTAACATCTCGGATGCAATATTTGACAACATTCCTGGCCTGTCGAAACCTACTTCTCGGAGGGAACAGCATATACGTCTATAACGTCATATATCCTAACCTAAGGCAACCTAACATCTCGGATGTAACATTTGACAACATTCCAGGTGTGTCGGTACCTACGTCTCGGTGGTAACGTTACATGCGTCTACAACGTTATATATCCTAACCTAAGGCAACCTAACATCTTGGATGTAACATTTGACAACATTCCAGGCATGTCGGTCCCTACGTCTCGGTGGTAACATTACATGCGTCTATAACGTTATATATCCTAACCTAAGGCCAACTAACATCTCGTATGTAATATTTGACAACATTCCTGGCGTGTCGAACCCTACTTCTCGGTGGGAACAGTATATACGTCTATAACGTTATATATCCTAACCGAAGGCAACCTGACATCTCGGATGTAATATTCTACATCATTCAAGGCGTGTCGGACCCTACTTCTCGTTGGGAACATTATATGAGTCTATAACGTTGTATATCCTAATCTAAGGCAACCTATTATCTCAGACGTAATATTTTACAATATTCCTCGCGTGTCGGTGCATACTTTTCGGTGGGAATATTATATGCGTCCACAACGGTCGATATCGTAATCTAAGGCAATCTAATATCTCGGATGCAATATTTGACAACATTCCTTGCCTGTCGAAACCTACTTCTCGGAGGGAGCAGTATGTACGTCTATAACGTTATATATCCTAACCTAAGGCCACCTAACATCTCGTATGTAATATTTGACAACATTCCTGGCGTGTCGAACCCTACTTCTCGGTGGGTACAGTATATACGTCTATAACGTTATATATCCTAACGTAAGGTAACCTAACATCTCGGATGCAATATTTGACAACATTCCTGGCCTGTCGAACCCTACTTCTGGGAGGGAACAGTATATACGTCTATAACGTTATATATCCTAACCTAAGGCAACCTGACATCTCGGATGTATTATTCTACAACATTCCAGGCGTGTCGGACCCTACTTCTCAGTGGGAACATTATATGCGTCTATAACGTTGTATATCCTAATCTAAGGCAACCTAACATCTCGGATGCAATATTTGACAACATTCCTGGCCTGTCGAACCCTACATCTCGGAGGGAACAGTATATACGTCTATAGCGGTATATATCCTAATCTAAGGCAACCTAACATCTCGGATGCAATATTTGATAACATTCCTGGCCTGTCGAACCCTACTTCTCGGAGGGAACAGTATATACGTCTATAACGTTATATATCCTAACCGAAGGCAACCTGACATCTCGGATGTAATATTCTACATCATTCCAGGCGTGTCGGACATTACTTCTCGGTGGTAACATTACATGCGTCTATGGCGTTATATATCCTAACCTAAGGCAACCTAACATCTCGGATGCAATATTTGACAACATTCCTGGCCTGTCGAACCCTACTTCTGGGAGGGAACAGTATATACGTCTATAACGTTATATATCCTAACCTAAGGCAACCTGACATCTCGGATGTATTATTCTACAACATTCCAGGCGTGTCGGACCCTACTTCTCAGTGGGAACATTATATGCGTCTATAACGTTGTATATCCTAATCTAAGGCAACCTAACATCTCGGATGCAATATTTGACAACATTCCTGGCCTGTCGAACCCTACATCTCGGAGGGAACAGTATATACGTCTATAGCGGTATATATCCTAATCTAAGGCAACCTAACATCTCGGATGCAATATTTGATAACATTCCTGGCCTGTCGAACCCTACTTCTCGGAGGGAACAGTATATACGTCTATAACGTTATATATCCTAACCGAAGGCAACCTGACATCTCGGATGTAATATTCTACATCATTCCAGGCGTGTCGGACATTACTTCTCGGTGGGAACATTATATGAGTCTATAACGTTGTGTATCCTAATCTAAGGCAACCTATTATCTCAGACGTAATATTTTACAATATTCCTGGCGTGTCGGTGCATACTTTTCGGTGGGAATATTATATGCGTCTATAACGGTTGATATCGTAATCTAAGGCAACCTAACATTTCGGATGCAATATTTGACAACATTCCTGGCCTGTCGAACCCTACTTCTCGGAGGGAACTGTATATACGTCTATAACGGTATATATCCTAATCTAAGGCAACCTAACATCTCGGATGTAACATTTGACAACATTCCAGGCGTGTCGGTCCCTACGTCGCGGTGGTAACATTACATGCGTCTATGGCGTTATATATCCTAACCTAAGGCAACCTAACATCTCGGATGCAATATTTGACAACATTCCTGGCCTGTCGAACCCTACTTCTAGGAGGGAACAGTATATACGACTATAACGTCATATATCCTAACCTAAGGCAACCTGACATCTCGGATGTATTATTCTACAACATTCCAGGCGTGTCGGACCCTACTTCTCGGTGGAAACAGTATATACGTCTGTAACGTCATATATCCTAACCTAAGGCAACCTAACATCTCGGATATAACATTTGACAACCTTCCCGGCGTGTTGGAACCCTACGTGTCGGTGGTAACATTAGGTGCGTCTATAACGTTATATATGCTAACCTAAGGCAACCTAACATCTCGGATGCAATATTTGGGAACATTCCTGGCCTGTCGAACCCTACTTCTCGGAGGGAACTGTATATACGTCTATAACGGTATATATCCTAATCTAAGGCAACCTAACATCTCGGATGTAACATTTGACAACATTCCAGGCGTGTCGGGCCCTACGTCTCGGTGGTAACATTAGGTGCGTCTATAACGTTATATATGCTAACCTAAGGCAACCTAACATCTCGGATGTAACATTTGACAACATTCCAGGCGTGTCGGTCCCTACGTCTCGGTGGTAACATTACATGCGTCTATAACGGTATATTTCCTAATCTAAGGCAACCTAACATCTCGGATGCAATATTTGACAACATTCCTGGCCTGTCGAACCCTACTTCTCGGAGGGAACAGTATATACGTCTATAACGGTATATGTCCTAATCTAAGGCAACCTAACATCTCGGATGCAATATTTGACAACATTCCTGTCCTGTCGAATCCTACTTCTCGGAGGGAACAGCATATACGTCTATAACGTCATATATCCTAACCGAAGACAACCTAACATCTCGGATGTAACACTTGACAACATTCCAGGCGTGTCGGTCCCTACGTCTCGGTGGTAACATTACATGCATCTATAGCGGTATATATCCTAATCTTGGCAACGTAACTTCTCGGATGTAACATTTGACAACATACCCGGCGTGTTGGAACCCTACGTCTCGTTGGTAACATTACGTGCGTCTATAACGTTATATATGCTAACCTAAGGCAACCTAACATCTCGGATGCAATATTTGACAACATTCCTGGCCTGTCGAACCCTACTTCTCGGAGGGAACAGTATATACGTCTATAACGTTATATATCCTAACGTAAGGTAACCTAACATCTCGGATGCAATATTTGACAACATTCCTGGCCTGTCGAACCCTACTTCTCGGAGGGAACAGTATATACGTCTATAACGGTATATGTCCTAATCTAAGGCAACCTAACTTCTCGGATGCAATATTTGACAACATTCCTGGCCTGTCGAACCCTACTTCTCGGAGGGACCAGTATATACGTCTGTAACGACATATATCCTAACCTAAGACAACCTAACATCCCGAATGTAACATTTGACAACATTCCAGGCGTGTCGGTCCCTACGTCTCGGTGGTAACATTACATGCGTCTATAACGTTATATATCCTAACCTAAGGCAACCTAACATCTCGGATCCAATATTTGACAACATTCCTGGCCTGTCGAACCCTACTTCTCGGAGGGAACAGTATATACGTCTATAACGTCATATATCCTAACCTAAGGCAACCTAACATATCGGATGTAACATTTGACAACATTCCAGGCGTGTCGGTCCCTACGTCTCGGTGGTAACATTACATGCGTCTATAACGGTATATTTCCTAATCTAAGGCAACCTAACATCTCGGATGCAATATTTGACAACATTCCTGGCCTGTCGAACCCTACTTCTCGGAGGGAACAGTATATACGTCTATAACGGTATATGTCCTAATCTAAGGCAACCTAACATCTCGGATGCAATATTTGACAACATTTCTGGCCTGTCGAACCCTACTTCTCGGAGGGACCAGTATATACGTCTGTAACGACATATATCCTAACCTAAGACAACCTAACATCCCGGATGTAAAATTTGACAACATTCCAGGCGTGTCGGTCCCTACGTCTCGGTGGTAACATTACATGCGTCTATAACGTTATATATCCTAACCTAAGGCAACCTAACATCTCGGATGCAATATTTGACAACATTCCTGTCCTGTCGAATCCTACTTCTCGGAGGGAACAGCATATACGTCTATAACGTCATATATCCTAACCTAAGACAACCTAACATCTCGGATGTAACACTTGACAACATTCCAGGCGTGTCGGTCCCTACGTCTCGGTGGTAACATTACATGCGTCTATAGCGGTATATATCCTAATCTTGGCAACGTAACTTCTCGGATGTAACATTTTACAACATTCCAGGCCTGTCGGTCCCTACGTCTCGGTGGTAACATTACATGCGTCTATAACGTTATATATCCTAACCTAAGGCAACCTAACATCTCGGATATAACATTTGACAACATACCCGGCGTGTTGGAACCCTACGTCTCGTTGGTAACATTACGTGCGTCTATAACGTTATATATGCTAACCTAAGGCAACCTAACATCTCGGATGCAATATTTGACAACATTCCTGGCCTGTCGAAACCTACTTCTCGGAGGGAACAGTATATACGTCTATAACGTTATATATCCTAACGTAAGGTAACCTAACATCTCGGATGTAATATTCGACAACATTCCTGGCCTGTCGAACCCTACTTCTCGGAGGGACCAGTATATACGTCTGCAACGACATATATCCTAACCTAAGACAACCTAACATCCCGGATGTAAAATTTGACAACATTCCAGGCGTGTCGGTCCCTACGTCTCGGTGGTAACATTACATGCGTCTATAACGTTATATATCCTAACCTAAGGCAACCTAACATCTCGGATGCAATATTTGACAACATTCCTGGCCTGTCGAACCCTACTTCTAGGAGGGAACAGTATATACGTCTATAACGTCATATATCCTAACCTAAGGCAACCTAACATCTCGGATGTAACATTTGACAACATTCCAGGTGTGTCGGTCCCTACGTCTCGGTGGTAACATTACATGCGTCTATAACGTTATATATCCTAACCTAAGGCCACCTAACATCTCGTATGTAATATTTGACAACATTCCTGGCGTGTCGAACCCTACTTCTCGGTGGGAACAGTATATACGTCTATAACGTTATATATCCTAACGTAAGGTAACCTAACATCTCGGATGTAATATTTGACAACGTTCCTGGCGTGGCGGACGGTACTTCTCGGTGGGAGCAGTATATACGTCTGTAACGTCATATATCCTAACCTAAGGCAACCTAACATCTCGGATATAACATTTGACAACATACCCGGCGTGTTGGAACCCTACGTCTCGGGGGTAATATTACGTGCGTCTATAACGTTATATATGCTAACCTAAGGCAACCTAACATCTCGGATGCAATATTTGACAACATTCCTGGCCTGTCGAACCCTACTTCTCGGAGGGAACAGTATATACGTCTATAACGTCATATATCCTAACCTAAGGCAACCTAACATCTCGGATGTAACATTTGACAACATTCCAGGCGTGTCGGTCCCTACGTCTCGGTGGTAACATTACATGCGTCTATAACGGTATATTTCCTAATCTAAGGCAACCTAACATCTCGGATGCAATATTTGACAACATTCCTGGCCTGTCGAACCCTACTTCTCGGAGGGAACAGTATATACGTCTATAACGGTATATGTCCTAATCTAAGGCAACCTTACATCTCGGATGCAATATTTGACAACATTCCTGGCCTCTCGTACCCTACTTCTCGGAGGGAACAGTATATACGTCTGTAACGACATATATCCTAACCTAAGACAACCTAACATCCCGGATGTAACATTTGACAACATTCCAGGCGTGTCGGTCCCTACGTCTCGGTGGTAACATTACATGCGTCTATAACGTTATATATCCTAACCTAAGGCAACCTAACATCTCGGATGCAATATTTGACAACATTCCTGGCCTGTCGAATCCTACGTCTCGGAGGGAACAGCATATACGTCTATAACGTCATATATCCTAACCTAAGACAACCTAACATCTCGGATGTAACATTTGACATCATTCCAGGCGTGTCGGTCCCTACGTTTCGGTGGTAACATTACATGCGTCTATAGCGGTATATATCCCAATCTTGGCAACGTAACTTCTCGGATGTAACATTTTACAACATTCCAGGCCTGTCGGTCCCTACGTCTCGGTGGTAACATTACATGCGTCTATAACGTTATATATCCTAACCTAAGGCCACCTAACATCTCGTATGTAATATTTGACAACATTCCTGGCGTGTCGAACCCTACTTCTCGGTGGGAACAGTATATACGTCTATAACGTTATATATCCTAACGTAAGGTAACCTAACATCTCGGATGTAATATTTGACAACATTCCTGGCGTGTCGGACTCTACTTCTCGGTGGGAACAGTATATACGTCTGTAACGTCATATATCCTAACGTAAGGCAACCTAACATCTCGGATGTAACATTTGACAACATACCCGGCGTGTTGGAACCCTACGTCTCGTTGGTAACATTACGTGCGTCTATAACGTTATATATGCTAACCTAAGGCAACCTAACATCTCGGATGCAATATTTGACAACATTCCTGGCCTGTCGAACTCTACTTCTCGGAGGGAACAGTATATACGTCTATAACGTTATATATCCTAACCTAAGGCAACCTGACACCTCGGATGTAATATTCTACATCATTCCAGGCGTGTCGAACCCTACTTCTCGGTGGGAACATTATATGAGTCTATAACGTTGTATATCCTAATCTAAGGCAACCTATTATCTCAGACGTAATATTTTACAATATTCCTGGCGTGTCGGTGCATACTTTTCGGTGGGAATATTATATGCGTCTATAACGGTCGATATCGTAATCTAAGGCAACCTAACATCTCGGATGCAATATTTGACAACATTCCTGGCCTGTCGAACCCTACTTCTCGGAGGGAACTGTATATACGTCTATAACGTTATATATCCTAACGTAAGGCAACCTAACATCTCGGATGTAATATTTGACAACATTCCTGGCGTGTCGGACCCTACTTCTCGGTGGGAACAGTATGTACGTCTGTAACGTTATATATCCTTATCTAAGGCAACCTAACATCTCGGATGCAATATTTGACAACATTCCTAGCCTGTCGAACCCTACTTCTCGGAGGGAACAGTATATACGTCTATAACGTTATATATCCCAGCCTAAGGCAACCTGACATCTCGGATGTAATATTCTACATCATTCCAGGCGTGTCGAACCCTACTTCTCGGTGGGAACATTATATGAGTCTATAACGTTGTATATCCTAATCTAAGGCAACCTATTATCTCAGACGTAATATTTTACAATATTCCTGGCGTGTCGGTGCATACTTTTCGGTGGGAATATTATATGCGTCTATAACGGTCGATATCGTAATCTAAGGCAACCTAACATCTCGGATGCAATATTTGAGAACATTCCTGGCCTGTCGAAACCTACTTCTCGGAGGGAACAGCATATACGTCTATAACGTCATATATCCTAACCTAAGGCAACCTAACATCTCGGATATAACATTTGACAACATTCCCGGCGTGTTGGAACCCTATGTCTCGGTGGTAACATTACGTGCGTCTATAACGTTATATATGCTAACCTAAGGCAACCTAACATCTCGGATGCAATATTTGACAACATTCCTGGCCTGTCGAACCCTACTTCTCGGAGGGAACAGCATATACGTCTATAACGACATATATCCTAACCTAAGACAACCTAACATCTCGGATGTAACATTTGACAACATTCCAGGTGTGTCGGTCCCTACGTCATGGTGGTAACGTTACATGCGTCTACAACGTTATATATCCTAACCTAAGGCAACCTGACATCGCGGATGTAACATTTGACAACATTCCAGGCGTGTCGGTCCCTACATCTCGGTGGTAACATTACAAGCGTCTATAACGGTATATTTCCTAATCTAAGGCAACCTAACATCTCGGATGCAATATTTGACAACATTCCTGGCCTGTCGAAACCTACTTCTGGGAGGGAACAGTATATACGTCTATAACGTTATATATCCTAACCTAAGGCAACCTGACATCTCGGATGTATTATTCTACAACATTCCAGGCGTGTCGCACCCTACTTCTCAGTGGGAACATTATATGCGTCTATAACGTTGTATATCCTAATCTAAGGCAACCTAACATCTCGGATGCAATATTTGACAACATTCCTGGCCTGTCGAACCCTACATCTCGGAGGGAACAGTATATACGTCTATAGCGGTATATATCCTAATCTAAGGCAACCTAACATCTCGGATGCAATATTTGATAACATTCCTGGCCTGTCGAACCCTACTTCTCGGAGGGAACAGTATATACGTCTATAACGTTATATATCCTAACCGAAGGCAACCTGACATCTCGGATGTAATATTCTACATCATTCCAGGCGTGTCGGACATTACTTCTCGGTGGGAACATTATATGAGTCTATAACGTTGTGTATCCTAATCTAAGGCAACCTATTATCTCAGACGTAATATTTTACAATATTCCTGGCGTGTCGGTGCATACTTTTCGGTGGGAATATTATATGCGTCTATAACGGTCGATATCGTAATCTAAGGCAACCTAACATTTCGGATGCAATATTTGACAACATTCCTGGCCTGTCGAACTCTACTTCTCGGAGGGAACTGTATATACGTCTATAACGGTATATATCCTAATCTAAGGCAACCTAACATCTCGGATGTAACATTTGACAACATTCCAGGCGTGTCGGTCCCTACGTCTCGGTGGTACCATTACATGCGTCTATAACGTTATATATCCTAACCTAAGGCAACCTAACATCTCGGATGCAATATTTGACAACATTCCTGGCCTGTCGAACCCTACTTCTAGGAGGGAACAGTATATACGTCTATAACGTTATATATCCTAACGTAAGGTAACCTAACATCTCGGATGTAATATTTGACAACATTCCTGGCGTGTCGGACCCTACTTCTCGGTGGGAACAGTATATACGTCTGTAACGTCATATATCCTAACCTAAGGCAACCTAACATCTCGGATATAACATTTGACAACATTCCAGGCGTGTCGGTCCCTACGTCTCGGTGGTAACATTACATGCGTCTATAACGGTATATTTCCTAATCTAAGGCAACCTAACATCTCGGATGCAATATTTGACAACATTCCTGGCCTGTCGAACCCTACTTCTCGGAGGGAACAGTATATACGTCTATAACGGTATATGTCCTAATCTAAGGCAACCTAACATCTCGGATGCAATATTTGACAACATTCCTGGCCTGTCGAACCCTACTTCTCGGAGGGACCAGTATATACGTCTGTAACGACATATATCCTAACCTAAGACAACCTAACATCCCGGATGTAACATTTGACAACATTCCAGGCGTGTCGGTCCCTACGTCTCGGTGGTAACATTACATGCGTCTATAACGTTATATATCCTAACCTAAGGCAACCTAACATCTCGGATCCAATATTTGACAACATTCCTGGCCTGTCGAACCCTACTTCTCGGAGGGAACAGTATATACGTCTATAACGTCATATATCCTAACCTAAGGCAACCTAACATCTCGGATGTAACATTTGACAACATTCCAGGCGTGTCGGTCCCTACGTCTCGGTGGTAACATTACATGCGTCTATAACGGTATATTTCCTAATCTAAGGCAACCTAACATCTCGGATGCAATATTTGACAACATTCCTGGCCTGTCGAACCCTACTTCTCGGAGGGAACATTATATACGTCTATAACGGTATATGTCCTAATCTAAGGCAACCTAACATCTCGGATGCAATATTTGACAACATTCCTGGCCTGTCGAACCCTACTTCTCGGAGGGAACAGTATATACGTCTATAACGGTATATGTCCTAATCTAAGGCAACCTAACATCTCGGATGCAATATTTGACAACATTCCTGGCCTGTCGAACCCTACTTCTCGGAGGGACCAGTATATACGTCTGTAACGACATATATCCTAACCTAAGACAACCTAACATCCCGGATGTAAAATTTGACAACATTCCAGGCGTGTCGGTCCCTACGTCTCGGTGGTAACATTACATGCGTCTATAACGTTATATATCCTAACCTAAGGCAACCTAACATCTCGGATGCAATATTTGACAACATTCCTGTCCTGTCGAATCCTACTTCTCGGAGGGAACAGCATATACGTCTATAACGTCATATATCCTAACCTAAGACAACCTAACATCTCGGATGTAACACTTGACAACATTCCAGGCGTGTCGGTCCCTACGTCTCGGTGGTAACATTACATGCGTCTATAGCGGTATATAACCTAATCTTGGCAACGTAACTTCTCGGATGTAACATTTTACAACATTCCAGGCCTGTCGGTCCCTACGTCTCGGTGGTAACATTACATGCGTCTATAACGTTATATATCCTAACCTAAGGCCACCTAACATCTCGTATGTAATATTTTACAACATTCCTGGCGTGTCGGACCCTACTTCTCGGTGGGAACAGTATATACGTCTATAACGTCATATATCCTAACCTAAGGCAACCTAACATCTCGGATATAACATTTGACAACATACCCGGCGTGTTGGAACCCTACGTCTTGTTGGTAACATTACGTGCGTCTATAACGTTATATATGCTAACCTAAGGCAACCTAACATCTCGGATGCAATATTTGACAACATTCCTGGCCTGTCGAACCCTACTACTCGGAGGGAACAGTATATACGTCGATAACGTTATATATCCTAACCTAAGGCAACCTGACATCTCGGATGTAATATTCGACAACATTCCTGGCGTGTCGGACCCTTCTTCTCGGTGGGAACAGTATATACGTCTGTAACGTCACATATCCTAACCGAAGGCAACCTGACATCTCGGATGTAATATTCTACATCATTCCAGGCGTGTCGGACATTACTTCTCGGTGGGAACATTATATGAGTCTATAACGTTGTGTATCCTAATCTAAGGCAACCTATTATCTCAGACGTAATATTTTACAATATTCCTGGCGTGTCGGTGCATACTTTTCGGTGGGAATATTATATGCGTCTATAACGGTCGATATCGTAATCTAAGGCAACCTAACATTTCGGATGCAATATTTGACAACATTCCTGGCCTGTCGAACTCTACTTCTCGGAGGGAACTGTATATACGTCTATAACGTTATATATCCTAACGTAAGGCAACCTAACATCTCGGATGTAATATTTGACAACATTCCTGGCGTGTCGGACCCTACTTCTCGGTGGGAACAGTATATACGTCTGTAACGTTATATATCCTTATCTAAGGCAACCTAACATCTCGGATGCAATATTTGACAACATTCCTAGCCTGTCGAACCCTACTTCTCGGAGGGAACAGTATATACGTCTATAACGTTATATATCCTAACCTAAGGCAACCTGACATCTCGGATGTAATATTCTACATCATTCCAGGCGTGTCGAACCCTACTTCTCGGTGGGAACATTATATGAGTCTATAACGTTGTATATCCTAATCTAAGGCAACCTATTATCTCAGACGTAATATTTTACAATATTCCTGGCGTGTCGGTGCATACTTTTCGGTGGGAATATTATATGCGTCTATAACGGTCGATATCGTAATCTAAGGCAACCTAACATCTCGGATGCAATATTTGAGAACATTCCTGGCCTGTCGAAACCTACTTCTCGGAGGGAACAGCATATACGTCTATAACGTCATATATCCTAACCTAAGGCAACCTAACATCTCGGATATAACATTTGACAACATTCCCGGCGTGTTGGAACCCTATGTCTCGGTGGTAACATTACGTGCGTCTATAACGTTATATATGCTAACCTAAGGCAACCTAACATCTCGGATGCAATATTTGACAACATTCCTGGCCTGTCGAACCCTACTTCTCGGAGGGAACAGCATATACGTCTATAACGACATATATCCTAACCTAAGACAACCTAACATCTCGGATGTAACATTTGACAACATTCCAGGTGTGTCGGTCCCTACGTCTCGGTGGTAACGTTACATGCGTCTACAACGTTATATATCCTAACCTAAGGCAACCTGACATCTCGGATGTAACGTTTGACAACATTCCAGGCGTGTCGGTCCCTACATCTCGGTGGTAACATTACAAGCGTCTATAACGGTATATTTCCTAATCTAAGGCAACCTAACATCTCGGATGCAATATTTGACAACATTCCTGTCCTGTCGAAACCTACTTCTGGGAGGGAACAGTATATACGTCTATAACGTTATATATCCTAACCTAAGGCAACCTGACATCTCGGATGTATTATTCTACAACATTCCAGGCGTGTCGGACCCTACTTCTCAGTGGGAACATTATATGCGTCTATAACGTTGTATATCCTAATCTAAGGCAACCTAACATCTCGGATGCAATATTTGACAACATTCCTGGCCTGTCGAACCCTACATCTCGGAGGGAACAGTATATACGTCTATAGCGGTATATATCCTAATCTAAGGCAACCTAACATCTCGGATGCAATATTTGATAACATTCCTGGCCTGTCGAACCCTACTTCTCGGAGGGAACAGTATATACGTCTATAACGTTATATATCCTAACCTAAGGCAACCTGACATCTCGGATGTAATATTCTACATCATTCCAGGCGTGTCGAACCCTACTTCTCGGTGGGAACATTATATGAGTCTATAACGTTGTATATCCTAATCTAAGGCAACCTATTATCTCAGACGTAATATTTTACAATATTCCTGGCGTGTCGGTGCATACTTTTCGGTGGGAAGATTATATGCGTCTATAACGGTCGATATCGTAATCTAAGGCAACCTAACATTTCGGATGCAATATTTGACAACATTCCTGGCCTGTGGAAATCTACTTCTCGGAGGGAACTGTATATACGTCTATAACGGTATATATCCTAATCTAAGGCAACCTAACATCTCGGATGTAACATTTGACAACATTCCAGGCGTGTCGGTCCCTACGTCTCGGTGGTACCATTACATGCGTCTATAACGTTATATATCCTAACCTAAGGCAACCTAACATCTCGGATGCAATATTTGACAACATTCCTGGCCTGTCGAACCCTACTTCTAGGAGGGAACAGTATATACGTCTATAACGTCATATATCCTAACCTAAGGCAACCTGACATCTCGGATGTATTATTCTACAACATTCCAGGCGTGTCGGACCCTACTTCTCGGTGGAAACAGTATATACGTCTGTAACGTCATATATACTAACCTAAGGCAACCTAACATCTCGGATATAACATTTGACAACATTCCCGGCGTGTTGGAACCCTACGTGTCGGTGGTAACATTAGGTGCGTCTATAACGTTATATATGCTAACCTAAAGCAACCTAACATCTCGGATGCAATATTTGACAACATTCCTGGCCTGTCGAAACCTACTTCTCGGAGGGAACAGCATATACGTCTATAACGTCATATATCCTAACCTAAGGCAACCTAACATCTCGGATGTAACATTTGACAACATTCCAGGTGTGTCGGTACCTACGTCTCGGTGGTAACGTTACATGCGTCTACAACGTTATATATCCTAACCTAAGGCAACCTAACATCTTGGATGTAACATTTGACAACATTCCAGGCATGTCGGTCCCTACGTCTCGGTGGTAACATTACATGCGTCTATAACGTTATATATCCTAACCTAAGGCCAACTAACATCTCGTATGTAATATTTGACAACATTCCTGGCGTGTCGAACCCTACTTCTCGGTGGGAACAGTATATACGTCTATAACGTTATATATCCTAACCGAAGGCAACCTGACATCTCGGATGTAATATTCTACATCATTCAAGGCGTGTCGGACCCTACTTCTCGTTGGGAACATTATATGAGTCTATAACGTTGTATATCCTAATCTAAGGCAACCTATTATCTCAGACGTAATATTTTACAATATTCCTCGCGTGTCGGTGCATACTTTTCGGTGGGAATATTATATGCGTCCACAACGGTCGATATCGTAATCTAAGGCAATCTAATATCTCGGATGCAATATTTGACAACATTCCTTGCCTGTCGAAACCTACTTCTCGGAGGGAGCAGTATGTACGTCTATAACGTTATATATCCTAACCTAAGGCCACCTAACATCTCGTATGTAATATTTGACAACATTCCTGGCGTGTCGAACCCTACTTCTCGGTGGGAACAGTATATACGTCTATAACGTTATATATCCTAACGTAAGGTAACCTAACATCTCGGATGCAATATTTGACAACATTCCTGGCCTGTCGAACCCTACTTCTGGGAGGGAACAGTATATACGTCTATAACGTTATATATCCTAACCTAAGGCAACCTGACATCTCGGATGTATTATTCTACAACATTCCAGGCGTGTCGGACCCTACTTCTCAGTGGGAACATTATATGCGTCTATAACGTTGTATATCCTAATCTAAGGCAACCTAACATCTCGGATGCAATATTTGACAACATTCCTGGCCTGTCGAACCCTACATCTCGGAGGGAACAGTATATACGTCTATAGCGGTATATATCCTAATCTAAGGCAACCTAACATCTCGGATGCAATATTTGATAACATTCCTGGCCTGTCGAACCCTACTTCTCGGAGGGAACAGTATATACGTCTATAACGTTATATATCCTAACCGAAGGCAACCTGACATCTCGGATGTAATATTCTACATCATTCCAGGCGTGTCGGACATTACTTCTCGGTGGTAACATTACATGCGTCTATGGCGTTATATATCCTAACCTAAGGCAACCTAACATCTCGGATGCAATATTTGACAACATTCCTGGCCTGTCGAACCCTACTTCTGGGAGGGAACAGTATATACGTCTATAACGTTATATATCCTAACCTAAGGCAACCTGACATCTCGGATGTATTATTCTACAACATTCCAGGCGTGTCGGACCCTACTTCTCAGTGGGAACATTATATGCGTCTATAACGTTGTATATCCTAATCTAAGGCAACCTAACATCTCGGATGCAATATTTGACAACATTCCTGGCCTGTCGAACCCTACATCTCGGAGGGAACAGTATATACGTCTATAGCGGTATATATCCTAATCTAAGGCAACCTAACATCTCGGATGCAATATTTGATAACATTCCTGGCCTGTCGAACCCTACTTCTCGGAGGGAACAGTATATACGTCTATAACGTTATATATCCTAACCGAAGGCAACCTGACATCTCGGATGTAATATTCTACATCATTCCAGGCGTGTCGGACATTACTTCTCGGTGGGAACATTATATGAGTCTATAACGTTGTGTATCCTAATCTAAGGCAACCTATTATCTCAGACGTAATATTTTACAATATTCCTGGCGTGTCGGTGCATACTTTTCGGTGGGAATATTATATGCGTCTATAACGGTTGATATCGTAATCTAAGGCAACCTAACATTTCGGATGCAATATTTGACAACATTCCTGGCCTGTCGAACCCTACTTCTCGGAGGGAACTGTATATACGTCTATAACGGTATATATCCTAATCTAAGGCAACCTAACATCTCGGATGTAACATTTGACAACATTCCAGGCGTGTCGGTCCCTACGTCTCGGTGGTAACATTACATGCGTCTATGGCGTTATATATCCTAACCTAAGGCAACCTAACATCTCGGATGCAATATTTGACAACATTCCTGGCCTGTCGAACCCTACTTCTAGGAGGGAACAGTATATACGACTATAACGTCATATATCCTAACCTAAGGCAACCTGACATCTCGGATGTATTATTCTACAACATTCCAGGCGTGTCGGACCCTACTTCTCGGTGGAAACAGTATATACGTCTGTAACGTCATATATCCTAACCTAAGGCAACCTAACATCTCGGATATAACATTTGACAACCTTCCCGGCGTGTTGGAACCCTACGTGTCGGTGGTAACATTAGGTGCGTCTATAACGTTATATATGCTAACCTAAGGCAACCTAACATCTCGGATGCAATATTTGGGAACATTCCTGGCCTGTCGAACCCTACTTCTCGGAGGGAACTGTATATACGTCTATAACGGTATATATCCTAATCTAAGGCAACCTAACATCTCGGATGTAACATTTGACAACATTCCAGGCGTGTCGGGCCCTACGTCTCGGTGGTAACATTAGGTGCGTCTATAACGTTATATATGCTAACCTAAGGCAACCTAACATCTCGGATGTAACATTTGACAACATTCCAGGCGTGTCGGTCCCTACGTCTCGGTGGTAACATTACATGCGTCTATAACGGTATATTTCCTAATCTAAGGCAACCTAACATCTCGGATGCAATATTTGACAACATTCCTGGCCTGTCGAACCCTACTTCTCGGAGGGAACAGTATATACGTCTATAACGGTATATGTCCTAATCTAAGGCAACCTAACATCTCGGATGCAATATTTGACAACATTCCTGTCCTGTCGAATCCTACTTCTCGGAGGGAACAGCATATACGTCTATAACGTCATATATCCTAACCGAAGACAACCTAACATCTCGGATGTAACACTTGACAACATTCCAGGCGTGTCGATCCCTACGTCTCGGTGGTAACATTACATGCATCTATAGCGGTATATATCCTAATCTTGGCAACGTAACTTCTCGGATGTAACATTTTACAACATTCCAGGCCTGTCGGTCCCTACGTCTCGGTGGTAACATTACATGCGTCTATCACGTTATATATCCTAACCTAAGGCCACCTAACATCTCGTATGTAATATTTGACAACATTCCTGGCGTGTCGGACCCTACTTCTCGGTGGGAACAGTATATACGTCTATAACGTCATATATCCTAACCTAAGGCAACCTAACATCTCGGATATAACATTTGACAACATACCCGGCGTGTTGGAACCCTACGTCTCGTTGGTAACATTACGTGCGTCTATAACGTTATATATGCTAACCTAAGGCAACCTAACATCTCGGATGCAATATTTGACAACATTCCTGGCCTGTCGAACCCTACTTCTCGGAGGGAACAGTATATACGTCTATAACGTTATATATCCTAACGTAAGGTAACCTAACATCTCGGATGCAATATTTGACAACATTCCTGGCCTGTCGAACCCTACTTCTCGGAGGGAACAGTATATACGTCTATAACGGTATATGTCCTAATCTAAGGCAACCTAACTTCTCGGATGCAATATTTGACAACATTCCTGGCCTGTCGAACCCTACTTCTCGGAGGGACCAGTATATACGTCTGTAACGACATATATCCTAACCTAAGACAACCTAACATCCCGAATGTAACATTTGACAACATTCCAGGCGTGTCGGTCCCTACGTCTCGGTGGTAACATTACATGCGTCTATAACGTTATATATCCTAACCTAAGGCAACCTAACATCTCGGATCCAATATTTGACAACATTCCTGGCCTGTCGAACCCTACTTCTCGGAGGGAACAGTATATACGTCTATAACGTCATATATCCTAACCTAAGGCAACCTAACATATCGGATGTAACATTTGACAACATTCCAGGCGTGTCGGTCCCTACGTCTCGGTGGTAACATTACATGCGTCTATAACGGTATATTTCCTAATCTAAGGCAACCTAACATCTCGGATGCAATATTTGACAACATTCCTGGCCTGTCGAACCCTACTTCTCGGAGGGAACAGTATATACGTCTATAACGGTATATGTCCTAATCTAAGGCAACCTAACATCTCGGATGCAATATTTGACAACATTCCAGGTGTGTCGGTCCCTACGTCTCGGTGGTAACATTACATGCGTCTATAACGTTATATATCCTAACCTAAGGCCACCTAACATCTCGTATGTAATATTTGACAACATTCCTGGCGTGTCGAACCCTACTTCTCGGTGGGAACAGTATATACGTCTATAACGTTATATATCCTAACGTAAGGTAACCTAACATCTCGGATGTAATATTTGACAACATTCCTGGCGTGGCGGACGGTACTTCTCGGTGGGAGCAGTATATACGTCTGTAACGTCATATATCCTAACCTAAGGCAACCTAACATCTCGGATATAACATTTGACAACATACCCGGCGTGTTGGAACCCTACGTCTCGGGGGTAATATTACGTGCGTCTATAACGTTATATATGCTAACCTAAGGCAACCTAACATCTCGGATGCAATATTTGACAACATTCCTGGCCTGTCGAACCCTACTTCACGGAGGGAACAGTATATACGTCTATAACGTCATATATCCTAACCTAAGGCAACCTAACATCTCGGATGTAACATTTGACAACATTCCAGGCGTGTCGGTCCCTACGTCTCGGTGGTAACATTACATGCGTCTATAACGGTATATTTCCTAATCTAAGGCAACCTAACATCTCGGATGCAATATTTGACAACATTCCTGGCCTGTCGAACCCTACTTCTCGGAGGGAACAGTATATACGTCTATAACGGTATATGTCCTAATCTAAGGCAACCTTACATCTCGGATGCAATATTTGACAACATTCCTGGCCTCTCGTACCCTACTTCTCGGAGGGACCAGTATATACGTCTGTAACGACATATATCCTAACCTAAGACAACCTAACATCCCGGATGTAACATTTGACAACATTCCAGGCGTGTCGGTCCCTACGTCTCGGTTGTAACATTACATGCGTCTATAACGTTATATATCCTAACCTAAGGCAACCTAACATCTCGGATCCAATATTTGACAACATTCCTGGCCTGTCGAACCCTACTTCTCGGAGGGAACAGTATATACGTCTATAACGGTATATGTCCTAATCTAAGGCAACCTAACATCTCGGATGCAATATTTGACAACATTCCTGGCCTGTCGAACCCTACTTCTCGGAGGGACCAGTATATACGTCTGTAACGACATATATCCTAACCTAAGACAACCTAACATCCCGGATGTAAAATTTGACAACATTCCAGGCGTGTCGGTCCCTACGTCTCGGTGGTAACATTACATGCGTCTATAACGTTATATATCCTAACCTAAGGCAACCTAACATCTCGGATGCAATATTTGACAACATTCCTGTCCTGTCGAATCCTACTTCTCGGAGGGAACAGCATATACGTCTATAACGTCATATATCCTAACCTAAGACAACCTAACATCTCGGATGTAACACTTGACAACATTCCAGGCGTGTCGGTCCCTACGTCTCGGTGGTAACATTACATGCGTCTATAGCGGTATATATCCTAATCTTGGCAACGTAACTTCTCGGATGTAACATTTTACAACATTCCAGGCCTGTCGGTCCCTACGTCTCGGTGGTAACATTACATGCGTCTATAACGTTATATATCCTAACCTAAGGCAACCTAACATCTCGGATATAACATTTGACAACATACCCGGCGTGTTGGAACCCTACGTCTCGTTGGTAACATTACGTGCGTCTATAACGTTATATATGCTAACCTAAGGCAACCTAACATCTCGGATGCAATATTTGACAACATTCCTGGCCTGTCGAAACCTACTTCTCGGAGGGAACAGTATATACGTCTATAACGTTATATATCCTAACGTAAGGTAACCTAACATCTCGGATGTAATATTCGACAACATTCCTGGCCTGTCGAACCCTACTTCTCGGAGGGACCAGTATATACGTCTGCAACGACATATATCCTAACCTAAGACAACCTAACATCCCGGATGTAAAATTTGACAACATTCCAGGCGTGTCGGTCCCTACGTCTCGGTGGTAACATTACATGCGTCTATAACGTTATATATCCTAACCTAAGGCAACCTAACATCTCGGATGCAATATTTGACAACATTCCTGGCCTGTCGAACCCTACTTCTCGGAGGGAACAGTATATACGTCTATAACGTTATATATCCTAACCTAAGGCAACCTGACATCTCGGATGTAATATTCTACATCATTCCAGGCGTGTCGAACCCTACTTCTCGGTGGGAACATTATATGAGTCTATAACGTTGTATATCCTAATCTAAGGCAACCTATTATCTCAGACGTAATATTTTACAATATTCCTGGCGTGTCGGTGCATACTTTTCGGTGGGAATATTATATGCGTCTATAACGGTCGATATCGTAATCTAAGGCAACCTAACATCTCGGATGCAATATTTGACAACATTCCTGGCCTGTCGAACCCTACTTCTCGGAGGGAACTATATATACGTCTATAACGGTATATATCCTAATCTAAGGCAACCTAACATCTCGGATGTAACATTTGACAACATTCCAGGCGTGTCGGTCCCTACGTCTCGGTGGTACCATTACATGCGTCTATAACGTTATATATCCTAACCTAAGGCAACCTAACATCTCGGATGCAATATTTGACAACATTCCTGGCCTGTCGAACCCTACTTCTAGGAGGGAACAGTATATACGTCTATAACGTCATATATCCTAACCTAAGGCAACCTAACATCTCGGATGTAACATTTGACAACATTCCAGGTGTGTCGGTCCCTACGTCTCGGTGGTAACATTACATGCGTCTATAACGTTATATATCCTAACCTAAGGCCACCTAACATCTCGTATGTAATATTTGACAACATTCCTGGCGTGTCGAACCCTACTTCTCGGTGGGAACAGTATATACGTCTATAACGTTATATATCCTAACGTAAGGTAACCTAACATCTCGGATGTAATATTTGACAACATTCCTGGCGTGGCGGACGGTACTTCTCGGTGGGAGCAGTATATACGTCTGTAACGTCATATATCCTAACCTAAGGCAACCTAACATCTCGGATATAACATTTGACAACATACCCGGCGTGTTGGAACCCTACGTCTCGGGGGTAATATTACGTGCGTCTATAACGTTATATATGCTAACCTAAGGCAACCTAACATCTCGGATGCAATATTTGACAACATTCCTGGCCTGTCGAACCCTACTTCACGGAGGGAACAGTATATACGTCTATAACGTCATATATCCTAACCTAAGGCAACCTAACATCTCGGATGTAACATTTGACAACATTCCAGGCGTGTCGGTCCCTACGTCTCGGTGGTAACATTACATGCGTCTATAACGGTATATTTCCTAATCTAAGGCAACCTAACATCTCGGATGCAATATTTGACAACATTCCTGGCCTGTCGAACCCTACTTCTCGGAGGGAACAGTATATACGTCTATAACGGTATATGTCCTAATCTAAGGCAACCTTACATCTCGGATGCAATATTTGACAACATTCCTGGCCTCTCGTACCCTACTTCTCGGAGGGAACAGTATATACGTCTGTAACGACATATATCCTAACCTAAGACAACCTAACATCCCGGATGTAACATTTGACAACATTCCAGGCGTGTCGGTCCCTACGTCTCGGTGGTAACATTACATGCGTCTATAACGTTATATATCCTAACCTAAGGCAACCTAACATCTCGGATGCAATATTTGACAACATTCCTGGCCTGTCGAATCCTACGTCTCGGAGGGAACAGCATATACGTCTATAACGTCATATATCCTAACCTAAGACAACCTAACATCTCGGATGTAACATTTGCCATCATTCCAGGCGTGTCGGTCCCTACGTTTCGGTGGTAACATTACATGCGTCTATAGCGGTATATATCCTAATCTTGGCAACGTAACTTCTCGGATGTAACATTTTACAACATTCCAGGCCTGTCGGTCCCTACGTCTCGGTGGTAACATTACATGCGTCTATAACGTTATATATCCTAACCTAAGGCCACCTAACATCTCGTATGTAATATTTGACAACATTCCTGGCGTGTCGAACCCTACTTCTCGGTGGGAACAGTATATACGTCTATAACGTTATATATCCTAACGTAAGGTAACCTAACATCTCGGATGTAACATTTGACAACATTCCAGGCGTGTCGGTCCCTACATCTCGGTGGTAACATTACATGCGTCTATAACGGTATATTTCCTAATCTAAGGCAACCTAACATCTCGGATGCAATATTTGACAACATTCCTGGCCTGTCGAACCCTACTTCTGGGAGGGAACAGTATATACGTCTATAACGTTATATATCCTAACCTAAGGCAACCTGACATCTCGGATGTATTATTCTACAACATTCCAGGCGTGTCGGACCCTACTTCTCAGTGGGATCATTATATGCGTCTATAACGTTGTATATCCTAATCTAAGGCAACCTAACATCTCGGATGTAACATTTGACAACATTCCAGGCGTGTCGGTCCCTACGTCTCGGTGGTAACATTACATGCGTCTATAATGGTATATTTCCTAATCTAAGGCAACCTAACATCTCGGATGCAATATATGACAACATTCCTGGCCTGTCGAACCCTACTTCTCGGAGGGAATAGTATATACGTCTATAACGGTATATGTCCTAATCTAAGGCAACCTAACATCTCGGATGCAATATTTGACAACATTCCTGGCCTGTCGAACCCTACTTCTCGGAGGGACCAGTATATACGTCTGTAACGACATATATCCTAACCTAAGACAACCTAACATCCCGGATGTAACATTTGACAACATTCCAGGCGTGTCGGTCCCTACGTCTCGGTGGTAACATTACATGCGTCTATAACGTTATATATCCTAACCTAAGGCAACCTAACATCTCGGATCCAATATTTGACAACATTCCTGGCCTGTCGAACCCTACTTCTCGGAGGGAACAGTATATACGTCTATAACGTCATATATCCTAACCTAAGGCAACCTAACATCTCGGATGTAACATTTGACAACATTCCAGGCGTGTCGGTCCCTACGTCTCGGTGGTAACATTACATGCGTCTATAACGGTATATTTCCTAATCTAAGGCAACCTAACATCTCGGATGCAATATTTGACAACATTCCTGGCCTGTCGAACCCTACTTCTCGGAGGGAACAGTATATACGTCTATAACGGTATATGTCCTAATCTAAGGCAACCTAACATCTCGGATGCAATATTTGACAACATTCCTGGCCTGTCGAACCCTACTTCTCGGAGGGACCAGTATATACGTCTGTAACGACATATATCCTAACCTAAGACAACCTAACATCCCGGATGTAAAATTTGACAACATTCCAGGCGTGTCGGTCCCTACGTCTCGGTGGTAACATTACATGCGTCTATAACGTTATATATCCTAACCTAAGGCAACCTAACATCTCGGATGCAATATTTGACAACATTCCTGTCCTGTCGAATCCTACTTCTCGGAGGGAACAGCATATACGTCTATAACGTCATATATCCTAACCTAAGACAACCTAACATCTCGGATGTAACACTTGACAACATTCCAGGCGTGTCGGTCCCTACGTCTCGGTGGTAACATTACATGCGTCTATAGCGGTATATAACCTAATCTTGGCAACGTAACTTCTCGGATGTAACATTTTACAACATTCCAGGCCTGTCGGTCCCTACGTCTCGGTGGTAACATTACATGCGTCTATAACGTTATATATCCTAACCTAAGGCCACCTAACATCTCGTATGTAATATTTTACAACATTCCTGGCGTGTCGGACCCTACTTCTCGGTGGGAACAGTATATACGTCTATAACGTCATATATCCTAACCTAAGGCAACCTAACATCTCGGATATAACATTTGACAACATACCCGGCGTGTTGGAACCCTACGTCTTGTTGGTAACATTACGTGCGTCTATAACGTTATATATGCTAACCTAAGGCAACCTAACATCTCGGATGCAATATTTGACAACATTCCTGGCCTGTCGAACCCTACTTCTCGGAGGGAACAGTATATACGTCTATAACGTTATATATCCTAACCTAAGGCAACCTGACATCTCGGATGTAATATTCGACAACATTCCTGGCGTGTCGGACCCTTCTTCTCGGTGGGAACAGTATATACGTCTGTAACGTCACATATCCTAACCGAAGGCAACCTGACATCTCGGATGTAATATTCTACATCATTCCAGGCGTGTCGGACATTACTTCTCGGTGGGAACATTATATGAGTCTATAACGTTGTGTATCCTAATCTAAGGCAACCTATTATCTCAGACGTAATATTTTACAATATTCCTGGCGTGTCGGTGCATACTTTTCGGTGGGAATATTATATGCGTCTATAACGGTCGATATCGTAATCTAAGGCAACCTAACATTTCGGATGCAATATTTGACAACATTCCTGGCCTGTCGAACTCTACTTCTCGGAGGGAACTGTATATACGTCTATAACGGTATATATCCTAATCTAAGGCAACCTAACATCTCGGATGTAACATTTGACAACATTCCAGGCGTGTCGGTCCCTACGTCTCGGTGGTACCATTACATGCGTCTATAACGTTATATATCCTAACCTAAGGCAACCTAACATCTCGGATGCAATATTTGACAACATTCCTGGCCTGTCGAACCCTACTTCTAGGAGGGAACAGTATATACGTCTATAACGTCATATATCCTAACCTAAGGCAACCTGACATCTCGGATGTATTATTCTACAACATTCCAGGCGTGTCGGACCCTACTTCTCGGTGGAAACAGTATATACGTCTGTAACGTCATATATACTAACCTAAGGCAACCTAACATCTCGGATATAACATTTGACAACATTCCCGGCGTGTTGGAACCCTACGTGTCGGTGGTAACATTAGGTGCGTCTATAACGTTATATATGCTAACCTAAGGCAACCTAACATCTCGGATGCAATATTTGACAACATTCCTGGCCTGTCGAAACCTACTTCTCGGAGGGAACAGCATATACGTCTATAACGTCATATATCCTAACCTAAGGCAACCTAACATCTCGGATGTAACATTTGACAACATTCCAGGTGTGTCGGTACCTACGTCTCGGTGGTAACGTTACATGCGTCTACAACGTTATATATCCTAACCTAAGGCAACCTAACATCTTGGATGTAACATTTGACAACATTCCAGGCATGTCGGTCCCTACGTCTCGGTGGTAACATTACATGCGTCTATAACGTTATATATCCTAACCTAAGGCCAACTAACATCTCGTATGTAATATTTGACAACATTCCTGCCGTGTCGAACCCTACTTCTCGGTGGGAACAGTATATACGTCTATAACGTTATATATCCTAACCGAAGGCAACCTGACATCTCGGATGTAATATTCTACATCATTCAAGGCGTGTCGGACCCTACTTCTCGTTGGGAACATTATATGAGTCTATAACGTTGTATATCCTAATCTAAGGCAACCTATTATCTCAGACGTAATATTTTACAATATTCCTGGCGTGTCGGTGCATACTTTTCGGTGGGAATATTATATGCGTCCACAACGGTCGATATCGTAATCTAAGGCAATCTAATATCTCGGATGCAATATTTGACAACATTCCTTGCCTGTCGAAACCTACTTCTCGGAGGGAGCAGTATGTACGTCTATAACGTTATATATCCTAACCTAAGGCCACCTAACATCTCGTATGTAATATTTGACAACATTCCAGGCGTGTCGGTCCCTACATCTCGGTGGTAACATTACATGCGTCTATAACGGTATATTTCCTAATCTAAGGCAACCTAACATCTCGGATGCAATATTTGACAACATTCCTGGCCTGTCGAACCCTACTTCTGGGAGGGAACAGTATATACGTCTATAACGTTATATATCCTAACCTAAGGCAACCTGACATCTCGGATGTATTATTCTACAACATTCCAGGCGTGTCGGACCCTACTTCTCAGTGGGATCATTATATGCGTCTATAACGTTGAATATCCTAATCTAAGGCAACCTAACATCTCGGATGTAACATTTGACAACATTCCAGGCGTGTCGGTCCCTACGTCTCGGTGGTAACATTACATGCGTCTATAACGGTATATTTCCTAATCTAAGGCAACCTAACATCTCGGATGCAATATTTGACAACATTCCTGGCCTGTCGAACCCTACTTCTCGGAGGGAATAGTATATACGTCTATAACGGTATATGTCCTAATCTAAGGCAACCTAACATCTCGGATGCAATATTTGACAACATTCCTGGCCTGTCGAACCCTACTTCTCGGAGGGACCAGTATATACGTCTGTAACGACATATATCCTAACCTAAGACAACCTAACATCCCGGATGTAACATTTGACAACATTCCAGGCGTGTCGGTCCCTACGTCTCGGTGGTAACATTACATGCGTCTATAACGTTATATATCCTAACCTAAGGCAACCTAACATCTCGGATCCAATATTTGACAACATTCCTGGCCTGTCGAACCCTACTTCTCGGAGGGAACAGTATATACGTCTATAACGTCATATATCCTAACCTAAGGCAACCTAACATCTCGGATGTAACATTTGACAACATTCCAGGCGTGTCGGTCCCTACGTCTCGGTGGTAACATTACATGCGTCTATAACGGTATGTTTCCTAATCTAAGGCAACCTAACATCTCGGATGCAATATTTGACAACATTCCTGGCCTGTCGAACCCTACTTCCCGGAGGGAACAGTATATACGTCTATAACGGTATATGTCCTAATCTAAGGCAACCTAACATCTCGGATGCAATATTTGACAACATTCCTGGCCTGTCGAACCCTACTTCTCGGAGGGACCAGTATATACGTCTGTAACGACATATATCCTAACCTAAGACAACCTAACATCCCGGATGTAAAATTTGACAACATTCCAGGCGTGTCGGTCCCTACGTCTCGGTGGTAACATTACATGCGTCTATAACGTTATATATCCTAACCTAAGGCAACCTAACATCTCGGATGCAATATTTGACAACATTCCTGTCCTGTCGAATCCTACTTCTCGGAGGGAACAGCATATACGTCTATAACGTCATATATCCTAACCTAAGACAACCTAACATCTCGGATGTAACACTTGACAACATTCCAGGCGTGTCGGTCCCTACGTCTCGGTGGTAACATTACATGCGTCTATAGCGGTATATATCCTAATCTTGGCAACGTAACTTCTCGGATGTAACATTTTACAACATTCCAGGCCTGTCGGTCCCTACGTCTCGGTGGTAACATTACATGCGTCTATAACGTTATATATCCTAACCTAAGGCCACCTAACATCTCGTATGTAATATTTTACAACATTCCTGGCGTGTCGGACCCTACTTCTCGGTGGGAACAGTATATACGTCTATAACGTCATATATCCTAACCTAAGGCAACCTAACATCTCGGATATAACATTTGACAACATACCCGGCGTGTTGGAACCCTACGTCTTGTTGGTAACATTACGTGCGTCTATAACGTTATATATGCTAACCTAAGGCAACCTAACATCTCGGATGCAATATTTGACAACATTCCTGGCCTGTCGCACCCTACTTCTCGGAGGGAACAGTATATACGTCTATAACGTTATATATCCTAACCTAAGGCAACCTGACATCTCGGATGTAATATTCGACAACATTCCTGGCGTGTCGGACCCTTCTTCTCGGTGGGAACAGTATATACGTCTGTAACGTCATATATCCTAACCTAAGACAACCTAACATCTCGGATGTAACATTTGACAACATTCCAGGCGTGTCGAACCCTACTTCTCGGTGGGAACATTATATGAGTCTATAACGTTGTATATCCTAATCTAAGGCAACCTATTATCTCAGACGTAATATTTTACAATATTCCTGGCGTGTCGGTGCATACTTTTCGGTGGGAATATTATATGCGTCTATAACGGTCGATATCGTAATCTAAGGCAACCTAACATCTCGGATGCAATATTTGACAACATTCCTGGCCTGTCGAAACCTACTTCTCGGAGGGAACTGTATATACGTCTATAACGGTATATATCCTAATCTAAGGCAACCTAACATCTCGGATGTAACATTTGACAACATTCCAGGCGTGTCGGTCCCTACGTCTCGGTGGTACCATTACATGCGTCTATAACGTTATATATCCTAACCTAAGGCAACCTAACATCTCGGATGCAATATTTGACAACATTCCTGGCCTGTCGAACCCTACTTCTAGGAGGGAACAGTATATACGTCTATAACGTCATATATCCTAACCTAAGGCAACCTAACATCTCGGATATAACATTTGACAACATTCCCGGCGTGTTGGAACCCTATGTCTCGGTGGTAACATTACGTGCGTCTATAACGTTATATATGCTAACCTAAGGCAACCTAACATCTCGGATGCAATATTTGACAACATTCCTGGCCTGTCGAAACCTACTTCTCGGAGGGAACAGCATATACGTCTATAACGACATATATCCTAACCTAAGACAACCTAACATCTCGGATATAACATTTGACAAAATTCCCGGCGTGTTGGAACCCTACGTCTCGGTGGTAACATTACGTGCGTCTATAACGTTATATATGCTAACCTAAGGCAACCTAACATCTCGGATGCAATATTTGACAACATTCCTGGCCTGTCGAACCCTACTTCTCGGAGGGAACAGCATATACGTCTATAACGTCATATATCCTAACCTAAGGCAACCTAACATCTCGGATGTAACATTTGACAACATTCCAGGTGTGTCGGTCCCTACGTCTCGGTGGTAACATTACATGCGTCTATAACGTTATATATCCTAACCTAAGGCCACCTAACATCTCGTATGTAATATTTGACAACATTCCTGGCGTGTCGAACCCTACTTCTCGGTGGGAACAGTATATACGTCTATAACGTTATATATCCTAACGTAAGGTAACCTAACATCTCGGATGTAATATTTGACAACATTCCTGGCGTGTCGGACGCTACTTCTCGGTGGGAGCAGTATATACGTCTGTAACGTCATATATCCTAACCTAAGGCAACCTAACATCTCGGATATAACATTTGACAACATACCCGGCGTGTTGGAACCCTACGTCTCGGGGGTAATATTACGTGCGTCTATAACGTTATATATGCTAACCTAAGGCAACCTAACATCTCGGATGCAATATTTGACAACATTCCTGGCCTGTCGAACCCTACTTCTCGGAGGGAACAGTATATACGTCTATAACGTCATATATCCTAACCTAAGGCAACCTAACATCTCGGATGTAACATTTGACAACATTCCAGGCGTGTCGGTCCCTACGTCTCGGTGGTAACATTACATGCGTCTATAACGGTATATTTCCTAATCTAAGGCAACCTAACATCTCGGATGCAATATTTGACAACATTCCTGGCCTGTCGAACCCTACTTCTCGGAGGGAACAGTATATACGTCTATAACGGTATATGTCCTAATCTAAGGCAACCTTACATCTCGGATGCAATATTTGACAACATTCCTGGCCTCTCGTACCCTACTTCTCGGAGGGAACAGTATATACGTCTGTAACGACATATATCCTAACCTAAGACAACCTAACATCCCGGATGTAACATTTGACAACATTCCAGGCGTGTCGGTCCCTACGTCTCGGTGGTAACATTACATGCGTCTATAACGTTATATATCCTAACCTAAGGCAACCTAACATCTCGGATACAATATTTGACAACATTCCTGTCCTGTCGAATCCTACTTCTCGGAGGGAACAGCATATACGTCTATAACGTCATATATCCTAACCTAAGACAACCTAACATCTCGGATGTAACACTTGACAACAATCCAGGCGTGTCGGTCCCTACGTCTCGGTGGTAACATTACATGCGTCTATAGCGGTATATATCCTAATCTTGGCAACGTAACTTCTCGGATGTAACATTTTACAACATTCCAGGCCTGTCGGTCCCTACGTCTCGGTGGTAACATTACATGCGTCTATAACGTTGTATATCCTAACCTAAGGCCAGCTAACATCTCGTATGTAATATTTTACAACATTCCTGGCGTGTCGGACCCTACTTCTCGGTGGGAACAGTATATACGTCTATAACGTCATATATCCTAACCTAAGGCAACCTAACATCTCGGATATAACATTTGACAACATACCCGGCGTGTTGGAACCCTACGTCTCGTTGGTAACATTACGTGCGTCTATAACGTTATATATGCTAACCTAAGGCAACCTAACATCTCGGATGTAACATTTGACAACGTTCCAGGCGTGTCGGTCCCTACATCTCGGTGGTAACATTACATGCGTCTATAACGGTATATTTCCTAATCTAAGGCAACCTAACATCTCGGATGCAATATTTGACAACATTCCTGGCCTGTCGAACCCTACTTCTGGGAGGGAACAGTATATACGTCTATAACGTTATATATCCTAACCTAAGGCAACCTGACATCTCGGATGTATTATTCTACAACATTCCAGGCGTGTCGGACCCTACTTCTCAGTGGGAACATTATATGCGTCTATAACGTTGTATATCCTAATCTAAGGCAACCTAACATCTCGGATGCAATATTTGACAACATTCCTGGCCTGTCGAACCCTACATCTCGGAGGGAACAGTATATACGTCTATAGCGGTATATATCCTAATCTAAGGCAACCTAACATCTCGGATGCAATATTTGATAACATTCCTGGCCTGTCGAACCCTACTTCTCGGAGGGAACAGTATATACGTCTATAACGTTATATATCCTAACCGAAGGCAACCTGATATCTCGGATGTAATATTCTACATCATTCCAGGCGTGTCGGACATTACTTCTCGGTGGGAACATTATATGAGTCTATAACGTTGTGTATCCTAATCTAAGGCAACCTATTATCTCAGACGTAATATTTTACAATATTCCTGGCGTGTCGGTGCATACTTTTCGGTGGGAATATTATATGCGTCTATAACGGTCGATATCGTAATCTAAGGCAACCTAACATTTCGGATGCAATATTTGACAACATTCCTGGCCTGTCGAACCCTACTTCTCGGAGGGAACTGTATATACGTCTATAACGGTATATATCCTAATCTAAGGCAACCTAACATCTCGGATGTAACATTTGACAACATTCCAGGCGTGTCGGTCCCTACGTCTCGGTGGTAACATTACATGCGTCTATGGCGTTATATATCCTAACCTAAGGCAACCTAACATCTCGGATGCAATATTTGACAACATTCCTGGCCTGTCGAACCCTACTTCTAGGAGGGAACAGTATATACGTCTATAACGTCATATATCCTAACCTAAGGCAACCTGACATCTCGGATGTATTATTCTACAACATTCCAGGCGTGTCGGACCCTACTTCTCGGTGGAAACAGTATATACGTCTGTAACGTCATATATCCTAACCTAAGGCAACCTAACATCTCGGATATAACATTTGACAACATTCCCGGCGTGTTGGAACCCTACGTGTCGGTGGTAACATTAGGTGCGTCTATAACGTTATATATGCTAACCTAAGGCAACCTAACATCTCGGATGCAATATTTGGGAACATTCCTGGCCTGTCGAACCCTACTTCTCGGAGGGAACTGTATATACGTCTATAACGGTATATATCCTAATCTAAGGCAACCTAACATCTCGGATGTAACATTTGACAACATTCCAGGCGTGTCGGTCCCTACGTCTCGGTGGTAACATTAGGTGCGTCTATAACGTTATATATGCTAACCTAAGGCAACCTAACATCTCGAATGCAATATTTGACAACATTCCTGGCCTGTCGAACCCTACTTCTCGGAGGGAACAGCATATACGTCTATAACGACATATATCCTAACCTAAGACAACCTAACATCTCGGATGTAACATTTGACAACATTCCAGGCGTGTCGGTCCCTACATCTCGGTGGTAACATTGCATGCGTCTATAACGGTATATTTCCTAATCTAAGGCAACCGAACATCTCGGATGCAATATTTGACAACATTCCTGGCCTGTCGAACCCTACATCTCGGAGGGAACAGTATATACGTCTATAGCGGTATATATCCTAATCTGAGGCAACCTAACATCTCGGATGCAATATTTGAGAACATTCCTGGCCTGTCGAACCCTACTTCTCGGAGGGAACTGTATATACATCTATAACGGTATATATCCTAACCTAAGGCCACCTAACATCTCGTATGTAATATTTGACAACATTGCTGGCGTGTCGAACCCTACTTCTCGGTGGGAACAGTATATACGTCTATAACGTTATATATCCTAACGTAAGGTAACCTAACATCTCGGATGTAATATTCGACAACATTCCTGGCGTGTCGGACCCTACTTCTCGGTGGGAACAGTATATACGTCTGTAACGTCATATATCCTAACCTAAGGCAACCCAACATCTCGGATATAACATTTGACAACATACCCGGCGTGTTGGAACCCTACGTCTCGGTGGTAACATTACGTGCGTCTATAACGTTATATATGCTAACCTAAGGCAACCTAACATCTCGGATGCAATATTTGACAACATTCCTGGCCTGTCGAACCCTACTTCTCGGAGGGAACAGTATATACGTCTATAACGTCATATATCCTAACCTATGGCAACCTAACATCTCGGATGTAACATTTGACAACATTCCAGGCGTGTCGGTCCCTACGTCTCGGTGGTAACATTACATGCGTCTATAACGGTATATTTCCTAATCTAAGGCAACTTAACATCTCGGATGCAATATTTGACAACATTCCTGGCCTGTCGAACCCTACTTCTCGGAGGGAATAGTATATACGTCTATAACGGTATATGTCCTAATCTAAGGCAACCTAACATCTCGGATGCAATATTTGACAACATTCCTGGCCTGTCGAACCCTACTTCTCGGAGGGACCAGTATATACGTCTGTAACGACATATATCCTAACCTAAGACAACCTAACATCCCGGATGTAACATTTGACAACATTCCAGGCGTGTCGGTCCCTACGTCTCGGTGGTAACATTACATGCGTCTATAACGTTATATATCCTAACCTAAGGCAACCTAACATCTCGGATCCAATATTTGACAACATTCCTGGCCTGTCGAACCCTACTTCTCGGAGGGAACAGTATATACGTCTATAACGTCATATATCCTAACCTAAGGCAACCTAACATCTCGGATGTAACATTTGACAACATTCCAGGCGTGTCGGTCCCTACGTCTCGGTGGTAACATTACATGCGTCTATAACGGTATATTTCCTAATCTAAGGCAACCTAACATCTCGGATGCAATATTTGACAACATTCCTGGCCTGTCGAACCCTACTTCTCGGAGGGAACAGTATATACGTTTATAACGGTATATGTCCTAATCTAAGGCAACCTAACATCTCGGATGCAATATTTGACAACATTCCTGGCCTGTCGAACCCTACTTCTCGGAGGGACCAGTATATACGTCTGTAACGACATATATCCTAACCTAAGACAACCTAACATCCCGGATGTAAAATTTGACAACATTCCAGGCGTGTCGGTCCCTACGTCTCGGTGGTAACATTACATGCGTCTATAACGTTATATATCCTAACCTAAGGCAACCTAACATCTCGGATGCAATATTTGACAACATTCCTGTCCTGTCGAATCCTACTTCTCGGAGGGAACAGCATATACGTCTATAACGTCATATATCCTAACCTAAGACAACCTAACATCTCGGATGTAACACTTGACAACATTCCAGGCGTGTCGGTCCCTACGTCTCGGTGGTAACATTACATGCGTCTATAGCGGTATATATCCTAATCTTGGCAACGTAACTTCTCGGATGTAACATTTTACAACATTCCAGGCCTGTCGGTCCCTACGTCTCGGTGGTAACATTACATGCGTCTATAACGTTATATATCCTAACCTAAGGCCACCTAACATCTCGTATGTAATATTTTACAACATTCCTGGCGTGTCGGACCCTACTTCTCGGTGGGAACAGTATATACGTCTATAACGTCATATATCCTAATGTAAGGCAACCTAACATCTCGGATATAACATTTGACAACATACCCGGCGTGTTGGAACCCTACGTCTCGTTGGTAACATTACGTGCGTCTATAACGTTATATATGCTAACCTAAGGCAACCTAACATCTCGGATGCAATATTTGACAACATTCCTGGCCTGTCGAACCCTACTTCTCGGAGGGAACAGTATATACGTCTATAACGTTATATATCCTAACCTAAGGCAACCTGACATCTCGGATGTAATATTCGACAACATTCCTGGCGTGTCGGACCCTTCTTCTCGGTGGGAACAGTATATACGTCTGTAACGTCATATATCCTAACCTAAGACAACCTAACATCTCGGATGTAACATTTGACAACATTCCATGCGTGTCGAACCCTACTTCTCGGTGGGAACATTATATGAGTCTATAACGTTGTATATCCTAATCTAAGGCAACCTATTATCTCAGACGTAATATTTTACAATATTCCTGGCGTGTCGGTGCATACTTTTCGGTGGGAATATTATATGCGTCTATAACGGTCGATATCGTAATCTAAGGCAACCTAACATCTCGGATGCAATATTTGACAACATTCCTGGCCTGTCGAACCCTACTTCTCGGAGGGAACTGTATATACGTCTATAACGGTATATATCCTAATCTAAGGCAACCTAACATCTCGGATGTAACATTTGACAACATTCCAGGCGTGTCGGTCCCTACGTCTCGGTGGTACCATTACATGCGTCTATAACGTTATATATCCTAACCTAAGGCAACCTAACATCTCGGATGCAATATTTGACAACATTCCTGGCCTGTCGAACCCTACTTCTAGGAGGGAACAGTATATACGTCTATAACGTCATATATCCTAACCTAAGGCAACCTAACATCTCGGATATAACATTTGACAACATTCCCGGCGTGTTGGAACCCTATGTCTCGGTGGTAACATTACGTGCGTCTATAACGTTATATATGCTAACCTAAGGCAACCTAACATCTCGGATGCAATATTTGACAACATTCCTGGCCTGTCGAAACCTTCTTCTCGGAGGGAACAGCATATACGTCTATAACGACATATATCCTAACCTAAGACAACCTAACATCTCGGATATAACATTTGACAAAATTCCCGGCGTGTTGGAACCCTACGTCTCGGTGGTAACATTACGTGCGTCTATAACGTTATATATGCTAACCTAAGGCAACCTAACCTCTCGGATGCAATATTTGACAACATTCCTGGCCTGTCGAACCCTACTTCTCGGAGGGAACAGCATATACGTCTATAACGTCATATATCCTAACCTAAGGCAACCTAACATCTCGGATGTAACATTTGACAACATTCCAGGTGTGTCGGTCCCTACGTCTCGGTGGTAACATTACATGCGTCTATAACGTTATATATCCTAACCTAAGGCCACCTAACATCTCGTATGTAATATTTGACAACATTCCTGGCGTGTCGAACCCTACTTCTCGGTGGGAACAGTATATACGTCTATAACGTTATATATCCTAACGTAAGGTAACCTAACATCTCGGATGTAATATTTGACAACATTCCTGGCGTGTCGGACGCTACTTCTCGGTGGGAGCAGTATATACGTCTGTAACGTCATATATCCTAACCTAAGGCAACCTAACATCTCGGATATAACATTTGACAACATACCCGGCGTGTTGGAACCCTACGTCTCGGGGGTAATATTACGTGCGTCTATAACGTTATATATGCTAACCTAAGGCAACCTAACATCTCGGATGCAATATTTGACAACATTCCTGGCCTGTCGAACCCTACTTCTCGGAGGGAACAGTATATACGTCTATAACGTCATATATCCTAACCTAAGGCAACCTAACATCTCGGATGTAACATTTGACAACATTCCAGGCGTGTCGGTCCCTACGTCTCGGTGGTAACATTACATGCGTCTATAACGGTATATTTCCTAATCTAAGGCAACCTAACATCTCGGATGCAATATTTGACAACATTCCTGGCCTGTCGAACCCTACTTCTCGGAGGGAACAGTATATACGTCTATAACGGTATATGTCCTAATCTAAGGCAACCTTACATCTCGGATGCAATATTTGACAACATTCCTGGCCTCTCGTACCCTACTTCTCGGAGGGAACAGTATATACGTCTGTAACGACATATATCCTAACCTAAGACAACCTAACATCCCGGATGTAACATTTGACAACATTCCAGGCGTGTCGGTCCCTACGTCTCGGTGGTAACATTACATGCGTCTATAACGTTATATATCCTAACCTAAGGCAACCTAACATCTCGGATGCAATATTTGACAACATTCCTGGCCTGTCGAATCCTACGTTTCGGAGGGAACAGCATATACGTCTATAACGTCATATATCCTAACCTAAGACAACCTAACATCTCGGATGTAACATTTGACATCATTCCAGGCGTGTCGGTCCCTACGTCTCGGTGGTAACATTACATGCGTCTATAGCGGTATATATCCTAATCTTGGCAACGTAACTTCTCGGATGTAACATTTTACAACATTCCAGGCCTGTCGGTCTCTACGTCTCGGTGGTAACATTACATGCGTCTATAACGCTATATATCCTAACCTAAGGCCACCTAACATCTCGTATGTAATATTTGACAACATTCCTGGCGTGTCGAACCCTACTTCTCGGTGGGAACAGTATATACGTCTATAACGTTATATATCCTAACGTAAGGTAACCTAACATCTCGGATGTAACATTTGACAACATTCCAGGCGTGTCGAACCCTACTTCTCGGTGGGAACATTATATGAGTCTATAACGTTGTATATCCTAATCTAAGGCAACCTATTATCTCAGACGTAATATTTTACAATATTCCTGGCGTGTCGGTGCATACTTTTCGGTGGGAATATTATATGCGTCTATAACGGTCGATATCGTAATCTAAGGCAACCTAACATCTCGGATGCAATATTTGACAACATTCCTGGCCTGTCGAACCCTACTTCTCGGAGGGAACTGTATATACGTCTATAACGGTATATATCCTAATCTAAGGCAACCTAACATCTCGGATGTAACATTTGACAACATTCCAGGCGTGTCGGTCCCTACGTCTCGGTGGTACCATTACATGCGTCTATAACGTTATATATCCTAACCTAAGGCAACCTAACATCTCGGATGCAATATTTGACAACATTCCTGGCCTGTCGAACCCTACTTCTAGGAGGGAACAGTATATACGTCTATAACGTCATATATCCTAACCTAAGGCAACCTAACATCTCGGATATAACATTTGACAACATTCCCGGCGTGTTGGAACCCTATGTCTCGGTGGTAACATTACGTGCGTCTATAACGTTATATATGCTAACCTAAGGCAACCTAACATCTCGGATGCAATATTTGACAACATTCCTGGCCTGTCGAACCCTACTTCTCGGAGGGAACAGTATATACGTCTATAACGTCATATATCCTAACCTAAGGCAACCTAACATCTCGGATGTAACATTTGACAACATTCCAGGCGTGTCGGTCCCTACGTCTCGGTGGTAACATTACATGCGTCTATAACGGTATATTTCCTAATCTAAGGCAACCTAACATCTCGGATGCAATATTTGACAACATTCCTGGCCTGTCGAACCCTACTTCTCGGAGGGAACAGTATATACGTTTATAACGGTATATGTCCTAATCTAAGGCAACCTAACATCTCGGATGCAATATTTGACAACATTCCTGGCCTGTCGAACCCTACTTCTCGGAGGGACCAGTATATACGTCTGTAACGACATATATCCTAACCTAAGACAACCTAACATCCCGGATGTAAAATTTGACAACATTCCAGGCGTGTCGGTCCCTACGTCTCGGTGGTAACATTACATGCGTCTATAACGTTATATATCCTAACCTAAGGCAACCTAACATCTCGGATGCAATATTTGACAACATTCCTGTCCTGTCGAATCCTACTTCTCGGAGGGAACAGCATATACGTCTATAACGTCATATATCCTAACCTAAGACAACCTAACATCTCGGATGTAACACTTGACAACATTCCAGGCGTGTCGGTCCCTACGTCTCGGTGGTAACATTACATGCGTCTATAGCGGTATATATCCTAATCTTGGCAACGTAACTTCTCGGATGTAACATTTTACAACATTCCAGGCCTGTCGGTCCCTACGTCTCGGTGGTAACATTACATGCGTCTATAACGTTATATATCCTAACCTAAGGCCACCTAACATCTCGTATGTAATATTTTACAACATTCCTGGCGTTTCGGACCCTACTTCTCGGTGGGAACAGTATATACGTCTATAACGTCATATATCCTAATGTAAGGCAACCTAACATCTCGGATATAACATTTGACAACATACCCGGCGTGTTGGAACCCTACGTCTCGTTGGTAACATTACGTGCGTCTATAACGTTATATATGCTAACCTAAGGCAACCTAACATCTCGGATGCAATATTTGACAACATTCCTGGCCTGTCGAACCCTACTTCTCGGAGGGAACAGTATATACGTCTATAACGTTATATATCCTAACCTAAGGCAACCTGACATCTCGGATGTAATATTCGACAACATTCCTGGCGTGTCGGACCCTTCTTCTCGGTGGGAACAGTATATACGTCTGTAACGTCATATATCCTAACCTAAGACAACCTAACATCTCGGATGTAACATTTGACAACATTCCAGGCGTGTCGAACCCTACTTCTCGGTGGGAACATTATATGAGTCTATAACGTTGTATATCCTAATCTAAGGCAACCTATTATCTCAGACGTAATATTTTACAATATTCCTGGCGTGTCGGTGCATACTTTTCGGTGGGAATATTATATGCGTCTATAACGGTCGATATCGTAATCTAAGGCAACCTAACATCTCGGATGCAATATTTGACAACATTCCTGGCCTGTCGAACCCTACTTCTCGGAGGGAACTGTATATACGTCTATAACGGTATATATCCTAATCTAAGGCAACCTAACATCTCGGATGTAACATTTGACAACATTCCAGGCGTGTCGGTCCCTACGTCTCGGTGGTACCATTACATGCGTCTATAACGTTATATATCCTAACCTAAGGCAACCTAACATCTCGGATGCAATATTTGACAACATTCCTGGCCTGTCGAACCCTACTTCTAGGAGGGAACAGTATATACGTCTATAACGTCATATATCCTAACCTAAGGCAACCTAACATCTCGGATATAACATTTGACAACATTCCCGGCGTGTTGGAACCCTATGTCTCGGTGGTAACATTACGTGCGTCTATAACGTTATATATGCTAACCTAAGGCAACCTAACATCTCGGATGCAATATTTGACAACATTCCTGGCCTGTCGAAACCTACTTCTCGGAGGGAACAGCATATACGTCTATAACGACATATATCCTAACCTAAGACAACCTAACATCTCGGATATAACATTTGACAAAATTCCCGGCGTGTTGGAACCCTACGTCTCGGTGGTAACATTACGTGCGTCTATAACGTTATATATGCTAACCTAAGGCAACCTAACATCTCGGATGCAATATTTGACAACATTCCTGGCCTGTCGAACCCTACTTCTCGGAGGGAACAGCATATACGTCTATAACGTCATATATCCTAACCTAAGGCAACCTAACATCTCGGATGTAACATTTGACAACATTCCAGGTGTGTCGGTCCCTACGTCTCGGTGGTAACATTACATGCGTCTATAACGTTATATATCCTAACCTAAGGCCACCTAACATCTCGTATGTAATATTTGACAACATTCCTGGCGTGTCGAACCCTACTTCTCGGTGGGAACAGTATATACGTCTATAACGTTATATATCCTAACGTAAGGTAACCTAACATCTCGGATGTAATATTTGACAACATTCCTGGCGTGTCGGACGCTACTTCTCGGTGGGAGCAGTATATACGTCTGTAACGTCATATATCCTAACCTAAGGCAACCTAACATCTCGGATATAACATTTGACAACATACCCGGCGTGTTGGAACCCTATGTCTCGGTGGTAACATTACGTGCGTCTATAACGTTATATATGCTAACCTAAGGCAACCTAACATCTCGGATGCAATATTTGACAACATTCCTGGCCTGTCGAAACCTACTTCTCGGAGGGAACAGCATATACGTCTATAACGACATATATCCTAACCTAAGACAACCTAACATCTCGGATATAACATTTGACAAAATTCCCGGCGTGTTGGAACCCTACGTCTCGGTGGTAACATTACGTGCGTCTATAACGTTATATATGCTAACCTAAGGCAACCTAACATCTCGGATGCAATATTTGACAACATTCCTGGCCTGTCGAACCCTACTTCTCGGAAGGAACAGCATATACGTCTATAACGTCATATATCCTAACCTAAGGCAACCTAACATCTCGGATGTAACATTTGACAACATTCCAGGTGTGTCGGTCCCTACGTCTCGGTGGTAACATTACATGCGTCTATAACGTTATATATCCTAACCTAAGGCCACCTAACATCTCGTATGTAATATTTGACAACATTCCTGGCGTGTCGAACCCTACTTCTCGGTGGGAACAGTATATACGTCTATAACGTTATATATCCTAACGTAAGGTAACCTAACATCTCGGATGTAATATTTGACAACATTCCTGGCGTGTCGGACGCTACTTCTCGGTGGGAGCAGTATATACGTCTGTAACGTCATATATCCTAACCTAAGGCAACCTAACATCTCGGATATAACATTTGACAACATACCCGGCGTGTTGGAACCCTACGTCTCGGGGGTAATATTACGTGCGTCTATAACGTTATATATGCTAACCTAAGGCAACCTAACATCTCGGATGCAATATTTGACAACATTCCTGGCCTGTCGAACCCTACTTCTCGGAGGGAACAGTATATACGTCTATAATGGTATATGTCCTAATCTAAGGCAACCTTACATCCCGGATGTAACATTTGACAACATTCCAGGCGTGTCGGTCCCTACGTCTCGGTGGTAACATTACATGCGTCTATAACGTTATATATCCTAACCTAAGGCAACCTAACATCTCGGATGCAATATTTGACAACATTCCTGGCCTGTCGAATCCTACGTCTCGGAGGGAACAGCATATACGTCTATAACGTCATATATCCTAACCTAAGACAACCTAACATCTCGGATGTAACATTTGACATCATTCCAGGCGTGTCGGTCCCTACGTCTCGGTGGTAACATTACATGCGTCTATAGCGGTATATATCCTAATCTTGGCAACGTAACTTCTCGGATGTAACATTTTACAACATTCCAGGCCTGTCGGTCTCTACGTCTCGGTGGTAACATTACATGCGTCTATAACGCTATATATCCTAACCTAAGGCCACCTAACATCTCGTATGTAATATTTGACAACATTCCTGGCGTGTCGAACCCTACTTCTCGGTGGGAACAGTATATACGTCTATGACGTTATATATCCTAACGTAAGGTAACCTAACATCTCGGATGTAACATTTGACAACATTCCAGGCGTGTCGAACCCTACTTCTCGGTGGGAACATTATATGAGTCTATAACGTTGTATATCCTAATCTAAGGCAACCTATTATCTCAGACGTAATATTTTACAATATTCCTGGCGTGTCGGTGCATACTTTTCGGTGGGAATATTATATGCGTCTATAACGGTCGATATCGTAATCTAAGGCAACCTAACATCTCGGATGCAATATTTGACAACATTCCTGGCCTGTCGAACCCTACTTCTCGGAGGGAACTGTATATACGTCTATAACGGTATATATCCTAATCTAAGGCAACCTAACATCTCGGATGTAACATTTGACAACATTCCAGGCGTGTCGGTCCCTACGTCTCGGTGGTACCATTACATGCGTCTATAACGTTATATATCCTAACCTAAGGCAACCTAACATCTCGGATGCAATATTTGACAACATTCCTGGCCTGTCGAACCCTACTTCTAGGAGGGAACAGTATATACGTCTATAACGTCATATATCCTAACCTAAGGCAACCTAACATCTCGGATATAACATTTGACAACATTCCCGGCGTGTTGGAACCCTATGTCTCGGTGGTAACATTACGTGCGTCTATAACGTTATATATGCTAACCTAAGGCAACCTAACATCTCGGATGCAATATTTGACAACATTCCTGGCCTGTCGAAACCTACTTCTCGGAGGGAACAGCATATACGTCTATAACGACATATATCCTAACCTAAGACAACCTAACATCTCGGATATAACATTTGACAAAATTCCCGGCGTGTTGGAACCCTACGTCTCGGTGGTAACATTACGTGCGTCTATAACGTTATATATGCTAACCTAAGGCAACCTAACATCTCGGATGCAATATTTGACAACATTCCTGGCCTGTCGAACCCTACTTCTCGGAGGGAACAGCATATACGTCTATAACGTCATATATCCTAACCTAAGGCAACCTAACATCTCGGATGTAACATTTGACAACATTCCAGGTGTGTCGGTCCCTACGTCTCGGTGGTAACATTACATGCGTCTATAACGTTATATATCCTAACCTAAGGCCACCTAACATCTCGTATGTAATATTTGACAACATTCCTGGCGTGTCGAACCCTACTTCTCGGTGGGAACAGTATATGTCTATAACGTTATATATCCTAACGTAAGGTAACCTAACATCTCGGATGTAATATTTGACAACATTCCTGGCGTGTCGGACGCTACTTCTCGGTGGGAGCAGTATATACGTCTGTAACGTCATATATCCTAACCTAAGGCAACCTAACATCTCGGATATAACATTTGACAACATACCCGGCGTGTTGGAACCCTATGTCTCGGTGGTAACATTACGTGCGTCTATAACGTTATATATGCTAACCTAAGGCAACCTAACATCTCGGATGCAATATTTGACAACATTCCTGGCCTGTCGAAACCTACTTCTCGGAGGGAACAGCATATACGTCTATAACGACATATATCCTAACCTAAGACAACCTAACATCTCGGATATAACATTTGACAAAATTCCCGGCGTGTTGGAACCCTACGTCTCGGTGGTAACATTACGTGCGTCTATAACGTTATATATGCTAACCTAAGGCAACCTAACATCTCGGATGCAATATTTGACAACATTCCTGGCCTGTCGAACCCTACTTCTCGGAAGGAACAGCATATACGTCTATAACGTCATATATCCTAACCTAAGGCAACCTAACATCTCGGATGTTACATTTGACAACATTCCAGGTGTGTCGGTCCCTACGTCTCGGTGGTAACATTACATGCGTCTATAACGTTATATATCCTAACCTAAGGCCACCTAACATCTCGTATGTAATATTTGACAACATTCCTGGCGTGTCGAACCCTACTTCTCGGTGGGAACAGTATATACGTCTATAACGTTATATATCCTAACGTAAGGTAACCTAACATCTCGGATGTAATATTTGACAACATTCCTGGCGTGTCGGACGCTACTTCTCGGTGGTAACATTACATGCGTCTATAACGTTATATATCCTAACCTAAGGCCACCTAACATCTCGTATGTAATATTTGACAACATTCCTGGCGTGTCGAACCCTACTTCTCGGTGGGAACAGTATATACGTCTATAACGTTATATATCCTAACGTAAGGTAACCTAACATCTCGGATGTAATATTTGACAACATTCCTGGCGTGTCGGACGCTACTTCTCGGTGGGAGCAGTATATACGTCTGTAACGTCATATATCCTAACCTAAGGCAACCTAACATCTCGGATATAACATTTGACAACATACCCGGCGTGTTGGAACCCTACGTCTCGGGGGTAATATTACGTGCGTCTATAACGTTATATATGCTAACCTAAGGCAACCTAACATCTCGGATGCAATATTTGACAACATTCCTGGCCTGTCGAACCCTACTTCTCGGAGGGAACAGTATATACGTCTATAACGTCATATATCCTAACCTAAGGCAACCTAACATCTCGGATGTAACATTTGACAACATTCCAGGCGTGTCGGTCCCTACGTCTCGGTGGTAACATTACATGCGTCTATAACGGTATATTTCCTAATCTAAGGCAACCTAACATCTCGGATGCAATATTTGACAACATTCCTGGCCTGTCGAACCCTACTTCTCGGAGGGAACAGTATATACGTCTATAACGGTATATGTCCTAATCTAAGGCAACCTTACATCTCGGATGCAATATTTGACAACATTCCTGGCCTCTCGTACCCTACTTCTCGGAGGGAACAGTATATACGTCTGTAACGACATATATCCTAACCTAAGACAACCTAACATCCCGGATGTAACATTTGACAACATTCCAGGCGTGTCGGTCCCTACGTCTCGGTGGTAACATTACATGCGTCTATAACGTTATATATCCTAACCTAAGGCAACCTAACATCTCGGATGCAATATTTGACAACATTCCTGGCCTGTCGAATCCTACGTTTCGGAGGGAACAGCATATACGTCTATAACGTCATATATCCTAACCTAAGACAACCTAACATCTCGGATGTAACATTTGACATCATTCCAGGCGTGTCGGTCCCTACGTCTCGGTGGTAACATTACATGCGTCTATAGCGGTATATATCCTAATCTTGGCAACGTAACTTCTCGGATGTAACATTTTACAACATTCCAGGCCTGTCGGTCTCTACGTCTCGGTGGTAACATTACATGCGTCTATAACGCTATATATCCTAACCTAAGGCCACCTAACATCTCGTATGTAATATTTGACAACATTCCTGGCGTGTCGAACCCTACTTCTCGGTGGGAACAGTATATACGTCTATAACGTTATATATCCTAACGTAAGGTAACCTAACATCTCGGATGTAACATTTGACAACATTCCAGGCGTGTCGAACCCTACTTCTCGGTGGGAACATTATATGAGTTTTTAACGTTGTATATCCTAATCTAAGGCAACCTATTATCTCAGACGTAATATTTTACAATATTCCTGGCGTGTCGGTGCATACTTTTCGGTGGGAATATTATATGCGTCTATAACGGTCGATATCGTAATCTAAGGCAACCTAACATCTCGGATGCAATATTTGACAACATTCCTGGCCTGTCGAACCCTACTTCTCGGAGGGAACTGTATATACGTCTATAACGGTATATATCCTAATCTAAGGCAACCTAACATCTCGGATGTAACATTTGACAACATTCCAGGCGTGTCGGTCCCTACGTCTCGGTGGTACCATTACATGCGTCTATAACGTTATATATCCTAACCTAAGGCAACCTAACATCTCGGATGCAATATTTGACAACATTCCTGGCCTGTCGAACCCTACTTCTAGGAGGGAACAGTATATACGTCTATAACGTCATATATCCTAACCTAAGGCAACCTAACATCTCGGATATAACATTTGACAACATTCCCGGCGTGTTGGAACCCTATGTCTCGGTGGTAACATTACGTGCGTCTATAACGTTATATATGCTAACCTAAGGCAACCTAACATCTCGGATGCAATATTTGACAACATTCCTGGCCTGTCGAACCCTACTTCTCGGAGGGAACAGTATATACGTCTATAACGTCATATATCCTAACCTAAGGCAACCTAACATCTCGGATGTAACATTTGACAACATTCCAGGCGTGTCGGTCCCTACGTCTCGGTGGTAACATTACATGCGTCTATAACGGTATATTTCCTAATCTAAGGCAACCTAACATCTCGGATGCAATATTTGACAACATTCCTGGCCTGTCGAACCCTACTTCTCGGAGGGAACAGTATATACGTTTATAACGGTATATGTCCTAATCTAAGGCAACCTAACATCTCGGATGCAATATTTGACAACATTCCTGGCCTGTCGAACCCTACTTCTCGGAGGGACCAGTATATACGTCTGTAACGACATATATCCTAACCTAAGACAACCTAACATCCCGGATGTAAAATTTGACAACATTCCAGGCGTGTCGGTCCCTACGTCTCGGTGGTAACATTACATGCGTCTATAACGTTATATATCCTAACCTAAGGCAACCTAACATCTCGGATGCAATATTTGACAACATTCCTGTCCTGTCGAATCCTACTTCTCGGAGGGAACAGCATATACGTCTATAACGTCATATATCCTAACCTAAGACAACCTAACATCTCGGATGTAACACTTGACAACATTCCAGGCGTGTCGGTCCCTACGTCTCGGTGGTAACATTACATGCGTCTATAGCGGTATATATCCTAATCTTGGCAACGTAACTTCTCGGATGTAACATTTTACAACATTCCAGGCCTGTCGGTCCCTACGTCTCGGTGGTAACATTACATGCGTCTATAACGTTATATATCCTAACCTAAGGCCACCTAACATCTCGTATGTAATATTTTACAACATTCCTGGCGTTTCGGACCCTACTTCTCGGTGGGAACAGTATATACGTCTATAACGTCATATATCCTAATGTAAGGCAACCTAACATCTCGGATATAACATTTGACAACATACCCGGCGTGTTGGAACCCTACGTCTCGTTGGTAACATTACGTGCGTCTATAACGTTATATATGCTAACCTAAGGCAACCTAACATCTCGGATGCAATATTTGACAACATTCCTGGCCTGTCGAACCCTACTTCTCGGAGGGAACAGTATATACGTCTATAACGTTATATATCCTAACCTAAGGCAACCTGACATCTCGGATGTAATATTCGACAACATTCCTGGCGTGTCGGACCCTTCTTCTCGGTGGGAACAGTATATACGTCTGTAACGTCATATATCCTAACCTAAGACAACCTAACATCTCGGATGTAACATTTGACAACATTCCAGGCGTGTCGAACCCTACTTCTCGGTGGGAACATTATATGAGTCTATAACGTTGTATATCCTAATCTAAGGCAACCTATTATCTCAGACGTAATATTTTACAATATTCCTGGCGTGTCGGTGCATACTTTTCGGTGGGAATATTATATGCGTCTATAACGGTCGATATCGTAATCTAAGGCAACCTAACATCTCGGATGCAATATTTGACAACATTCCTGGCCTGTCGAACCCTACTTCTCGGAGGGAACTGTATATACGTCTATAACGGTATATATCCTAATCTAAGGCAACCTAACATCTCGGATGTAACATTTGACAACATTCCAGGCGTGTCGGTCCCTACGTCTCGGTGGTACCATTACATGCGTCTATAACGTTATATATCCTAACCTAAGGCAACCTAACATCTCGGATGCAATATTTGACAACATTCCTGGCCTGTCGAACCCTACTTCTAGGAGGGAACAGTATATACGTCTATAACGTCATATATCCTAACCTAAGGCAACCTAACATCTCGGATATAACATTTGACAACATTCCCGGCGTGTTGGAACCCTATGTCTCGGTGGTAACATTACGTGCGTCTATAACGTTATATATGCTAACCTAAGGCAACCTAACATCTCGGATGCAATATTTGACAACATTCCTGGCCTGTCGAAACCTACTTCTCGGAGGGAACAGCATATACGTCTATAACGACATATATCCTAACCTAAGACAACCTAACATCTCGGATATAACATTTGACAAAATTCCCGGCGTGTTGGAACCCTACGTCTCGGTGGTAACATTACGTGCGTCTATAACGTTATATATGCTAACCTAAGGCAACCTAACATCTCGGATGCAATATTTGACAACATTCCTGGCCTGTCGAACCCTACTTCTCGGAGGGAACAGCATATACGTCTATAACGTCATATATCCTAACCTAAGGCAACCTAACATCTCGGATGTAACATTTGACAACATTCCAGGTGTGTCGGTCCCTACGTCTCGGTGGTAACATTACATGCGTCTATAACGTTATATATCCTAACCTAAGGCCACCTAACATCTCGTATGTAATATTTGACAACATTCCTGGCGTGTCGAACCCTACTTCTCGGTGGGAACAGTATATACGTCTATAACGTTATATATCCTAACGTAAGGTAACCTAACATCTCGGATGTAATATTTGACAACATTCCTGGCGTGTCGGACGCTACTTCTCGGTGGGAGCAGTATATACGTCTGTAACGTCATATATCCTAACCTAAGGCAACCTAACATCTCGGATATAACATTTGACAACATACCCGGCGTGTTGGAACCCTATGTCTCGGTGGTAACATTACGTGCGTCTATAACGTTATATATGCTAACCTAAGGCAACCTAACATCTCGGATGCAATATTTGACAACATTCCTGGCCTGTCGAAACCTACTTCTCGGAGGGAACAGCATATACGTCTATAACGACATATATCCTAACCTAAGACAACCTAACATCTCGGATATAACATTTGACAAAATTCCCGGCGTGTTGGAACCCTACGTCTCGGTGGTAACATTACGTGCGTCTATAACGTTATATATGCTAACCTAAGGCAACCTAACATCTCGGATGCAATATTTGACAACATTCCTGGCCTGTCGAACCCTACTTCTCGGAAGGAACAGCATATACGTCTATAACGTCATATATCCTAACCTAAGGCAACCTAACATCTCGGATGTAACATTTGACAACATTCCAGGTGTGTCGGTCCCTACGTCTCGGTGGTAACATTACATGCGTCTATAACGTTATATATCCTAACCTAAGGCCACCTAACATCTCGTATGTAATATTTGACAACATTCCTGGCGTGTCGAACCCTACTTCTCGGTGGGAACAGTATATACGTCTATAACGTTATATATCCTAACGTAAGGTAACCTAACATCTCGGATGTAATATTTGACAACATTCCTGGCGTGTCGGACGCTACTTCTCGGTGGGAGCAGTATATACGTCTGTAACGTCATATATCCTAACCTAAGGCAACCTAACATCTCGGATATAACATTTGACAACATACCCGGCGTGTTGGAACCCTACGTCTCGGGGGTAATATTACGTGCGTCTATAACGTTATATATGCTAACCTAAGGCAACCTAACATCTCGGATGCAATATTTGACAACATTCCTGGCCTGTCGAACCCTACTTCTCGGAGGGAACAGTATATACGTCTATAACGGTATATGTCCTAATCTAAGGCAACCTTACATCTCGGATGCAATATTTGACAACATTCCTGGCCTCTCGTACCCTACTTCTCGGAGGGAACAGTATATACGTCTGTAACGACATATATCCTAACCTAAGACAACCTAACATCCCGGATGTAACATTTGACAACATTCCAGGCGTGTCGGTCCCTACGTCTCGGTGGTAACATTACATGCGTCTATAACGTTATATATCCTAACCTAAGGCAACCTAACATCTCGGATGCAATATTTGACAACATTCCTGGCCTGTCGAATCCTACGTCTCGGAGGGAACAGCATATACGTCTATAACGTCATATATCCTAACCTAAGACAACCTAACATCTCGGATGTAACATTTGACATCATTCCAGGCGTGTCGGTCCCTACGTCTCGGTGGTAACATTACATGCGTCTATAGCGGTATATATCCTAATCTTGGCAACGTAACTTCTCGGATGTAACATTTTACAACATTCCAGGCCTGTCGGTCTCTACGTCTCGGTGGTAACATTACATGCGTCTATAACGCTATATATCCTAACCTAAGGCCACCTAACATCTCGTATGTAATATTTGACAACATTCCTGGCGTGTCGAACCCTACTTCTCGGTGGGAACAGTATATACGTCTATAACGTTATATATCCTAACGTAAGGTAACCTAACATCTCGGATGTAACATTTGACAACATTCCAGGCGTGTCGAACCCTACTTCTCGGTGGGAACATTATATGAGTCTATAACGTTGTATATCCTAATCTAAGGCAACCTATTATCTCAGACGTAATATTTTACAATATTCCTGGCGTGTCGGTGCATACTTTTCGGTGGGAATATTATATGCGTCTATAACGGTCGATATCGTAATCTAAGGCAACCTAACATCTCGGATGCAATATTTGACAACATTCCTGGCCTGTCGAACCCTACTTCTCGGAGGGAACTGTATATACGTCTATAACGGTATATATCCTAATCTAAGGCAACCTAACATCTCGGATGTAACATTTGACAACATTCCAGGCGTGTCGGTCCCTACGTCTCGGTGGTACCATTACATGCGTCTATAACGTTATATATCCTAACCTAAGGCAACCTAACATCTCGGATGCAATATTTGACAACATTCCTGGCCTGTCGAACCCTACTTCTAGGAGGGAACAGTATATACGTCTATAACGTCATATATCCTAACCTAAGGCAACCTAACATCTCGGATATAACATTTGACAACATTCCCGGCGTGTTGGAACCCTATGTCTCGGTGGTAACATTACGTGCGTCTATAACGTTATATATGCTAACCTAAGGCAACCTAACATCTCGGATGCAATATTTGACAACATTCCTGGCCTGTCGAACCCTACTTCTCGGAGGGAACAGTATATACGTCTATAACGTCATATATCCTAACCTAAGGCAACCTAACATCTCGGATGTAACATTTGACAACATTCCAGGCGTGTCGGTCCCTACGTCTCGGTGGTAACATTACATGCGTCTATAACGGTATATTTCCTAATCTAAGGCAACCTAACATCTCGGATGCAATATTTGACAACATTCCTGGCCTGTCGAACCCTACTTCTCGGAGGGAACAGTATATACGTCTATAACGGTATATGTCCTAATCTAAGGCAACCTAACATCTCGGATGCAATATTTGACAACATTCCTGGCCTGTCGAACCCTACTTCTCGGAGGGACCAGTATATACGTCTGTAACGACATATATCCTAACCTAAGACAACCTAACATCCCGGATGTAAAATTTGACAACATTCCAGGCGTGTCGGTCCCTACGTCTCGGTGGTAACATTACATGCGTCTATAACGTTATATATCCTAACCTAAGGCAACCTAACATCTCGGATGCAATATTTGACAACATTCCTGTCCTGTCGAATCCTACTTCTCGGAGGGAACAGCATATACGTCTATAACGTCATATATCCTAACCTAAGACAACCTAACATCTCGGATGTAACACTTGACAACATTCCAGGCGTGTCGGTCCCTACGTCTCGGTGGTAACATTACATGCGTCTATAGCGGTATATATCCTAATCTTGGCAACGTAACTTCTCGGATGTAACATTTTACAACATTCCAGGCCTGTCGGTCCCTACGTCTCGGTGGTAACATTACATGCGTCTATAACGTTATATATCCTAACCTAAGGCCACCTAACATCTCGTATGTAATATTTTACAACATTCCTGGCGTGTCGGACCCTACTTCTCGGTGGGAACAGTATATACGTCTATAACGTCATATATCCTAACCTAAGGCAACCTAACATCTCGGATATAACATTTGACAACATACCCGGCGTGTTGGAACCCTACGTCTTGTTGGTAACATTACGTGCGTCTATAACGTTATATATGCTAACCTAAGGCAACCTAACATCTCGGATGCAATATTTGACAACATTCCTGGCCTGTCGAACCCTACTTCTCGGAGGGAACAGTATATACGTCTATAACGTTATATATCCTAACCTAAGGCAACCTGACATCTCGGATGTAATATTCGACAACATTCCTGGCGTGTCGGACCCTTCTTCTCGGTGGGAACAGTATATACGTCTGTAACGTCATATATCCTAACCTAAGACAACCTAACATCTCGGATGTAACATTTGACAACATTCCAGGCGTGTCGAACCCTACTTCTCGGTGGGAACATTATATGAGTCTATAACGTTGTATATCCTAATCTAAGGCAACCTATTATCTCAGACGTAATATTTTACAATATTCCTGGCGTGTCGGTGCATACTTTTCGGTGGGAATATTATATGCGTCTATAACGGTCGATATCGTAATCTAAGGCAACCTAACATCTCGGATGCAATATTTGACAACATTCCTGGCCTGTCGAAACCTACTTCTCGGAGGGAACTGTATATACGTCTATAACGGTATATATCCTAATCTAAGGCAACCTAACATCTCGGATGTAACATTTGACAACATTCCAGGCGTGTCGGTCCCTACGTCTCGGTGGTACCATTACATGCGTCTATAACGTTATATATCCTAACCTAAGGCAACCTAACATCTCGGATGCAATATTTGACAACATTCCTGGCCTGTCGAACCCTACTTCTAGGAGGGAACAGTATATACGTCTATAACGTCATATATCCTAACCTAAGGCAACCTAACATCTCGGATATAACATTTGACAACATTCCCGGCGTGTTGGAACCCTATGTCTCGGTGGTAACATTACGTGCGTCTATAACGTTATATATGCTAACCTAAGGCAACCTAACATCTCGGATGCAATATTTGACAACATTCCTGGCCTGTCGAAACCTACTTCTCGGAGGGAACAGCATATACGTCTATAACGACATATATCCTAACCTAAGACAACCTAACATCTCGGATATAACATTTGACAAAATTCCCGGCGTGTTGGAACCCTACGTCTCGGTGGTAACATTACGTGCGTCTATAACGTTATATATGCTAACCTAAGGCAACCTAACATCTCGGATGCAATATTTGACAACATTCCTGGCCTGTCGAACCCTACTTCTCGGAGGGAACAGCATATACGTCTATAACGTCATATATCCTAACCTAAGGCAACCTAACATCTCGGATGTAACATTTGACAACATTCCAGGTGTGTCGGTCCCTACGTCTCGGTGGTAACATTACATGCGTCTATAACGTTATATATCCTAACCTAAGGCCACCTAACATCTCGTATGTAATATTTGACAACATTCCTGGCGTGTCGAACCCTACTTCTCGGTGGGAACAGTATATACGTCTATAACGTTATATATCCTAACGTAAGGTAACCTAACATCTCGGATGTAATATTTGACAACATTCCTGGCGTGTCGGACGCTACTTCTCGGTGGGAGCAGTATATACGTCTGTAACGTCATATATCCTAACCTAAGGCAACCTAACATCTCGGATATAACATTTGACAACATACCCGGCGTGTTGGAACCCTACGTCTCGGGGGTAATATTACGTGCGTCTATAACGTTATATATGCTAACCTAAGGCAACCTAACATCTCGGATGCAATATTTGACAACATTCCTGGCCTGTCGAACCCTACTTCTCGGAGGGAACAGTATATACGTCTATAACGTCATATATCCTAACCTAAGGCAACCTAACATCTCGGATGTAACATTTGACAACATTCCAGGCGTGTCGGTCCCTACGTCTCGGTGGTAACATTACATGCGTCTATAACGGTATATTTCCTAATCTAAGGCAACCTAACATCTCGGATGCAATATTTGACAACATTCCTGGCCTGTCGAACCCTACTTCTCGGAGGGAACAGTATATACGTCTATAACGGTATATGTCCTAATCTAAGGCAACCTTACATCTCGGATGCAATATTTGACAACATTCCTGGCCTCTCGTACCCTACTTCTCGGAGGGAACAGTATATACGTCTGTAACGACATATATCCTAACCTAAGACAACCTAACATCCCGGATGTAACATTTGACAACATTCCAGGCGTGTCGGTCCCTACGTCTCGGTGGTAACATTACATGCGTCTATAACGTTATATATCCTAACCTAAGGCAACCTAACATCTCGGATACAATATTTGACAACATTCCTGTCCTGTCGAATCCTACTTCTCGGAGGGAACAGCATATACGTCTATAACGTCATATATCCTAACCTAAGACAACCTAACATCTCGGATGTAACACTTGACAACAATCCAGGCGTGTCGGTCCCTACGTCTCGGTGGTAACATTACATGCGTCTATAGCGGTATATATCCTAATCTTGGCAACGTAACTTCTCGGATGTAACATTTTACAACATTCCAGGCCTGTCGGTCCCTACGTCTCGGTGGTAACATTACATGCGTCTATAACGTTGTATATCCTAACCTAAGGCCAGCTAACATCTCGTATGTAATATTTTACAACATTCCTGGCGTGTCGGACCCTACTTCTCGGTGGGAACAGTATATACGTCTATAACGTCATATATCCTAACCTAAGGCAACCTAACATCTCGGATATAACATTTGACAACATACCCGGCGTGTTGGAACCCTACGTCTCGTTGGTAACATTACGTGCGTCTATAACGTTATATATGCTAACCTAAGGCAACCTAACATCTCGGATGTAACATTTGACAACGTTCCAGGCGTGTCGGTCCCTACATATCGGTGGTAACATTACATGCGTCTATAACGGTATATTTCCTAATCTAAGGCAACCTAACATCTCGGATGCAATATTTGACAACATTCCTGGCCTGTCGAACCCTACTTCTGGGAGGGAACAGTATATACGTCTATAACGTTATATATCCTAACCTAAGGCAACCTGACATCTCGGATGTATTATTCTACAACATTCCAGGCGTGTCGGACTCTACTTCTCAGTGGGAACATTATATGCGTCTATAACGTTGTATATCCTAATCTAAGGCAACCTAACATCTCGGATGCAATATTTGACAACATTCCTGGCCTGTCGAACCCTACATCTCGGAGGGAACAGTATATACGTCTATAGCGGTATATATCCTAATCTAAGGCAACCTAACATCTCGGATGCAATATTTGATAACATTCCTGGCCTGTCGAACCCTACTTCTCGGAGGGAACAGTATATACGTCTATAACGTTATATATCCTAACCGAAGGCAACCTGATATCTCGGATGTAATATTCTACATCATTCCAGGCGTGTCGGACATTACTTCTCGGTGGGAACATTATATGAGTCTATAACGTTGTGTATCCTAATCTAAGGCAACCTATTATCTCAGACGTAATATTTTACAATATTCCTGGCGTGTCGGTGCATACTTTTCGGTGGGAATATTATATGCGTCTATAACGGTCGATATCGTAATCTAAGGCAACCTAACATTTCGGATGCAATATTTGACAACATTCCTGGCCTGTCGAACCCTACTTCTCGGAGGGAACTGTATATACGTCTATAACGGTATATATCCTAATCTAAGGCAACCTAACATCTCGGATGTAACATTTGACAACATTCCAGGCGTGTCGGTCCCTACGTCTCGGTGGTAACATTACATGCGTCTATGGCGTTATATATCCTAACCTAAGGCAACCTAACATCTCGGATGCAATATTTGACAACATTCCTGGCCTGTCGAACCCTACTTCTAGGAGGGAACAGTATATACGTCTATAACGTCATATATCCTAACCTAAGGCAACCTGACATCTCGGATGTATTATTCTACAACATTCCAGGCGTGTCGGACCCTACTTCTCGGTGGAAACAGTATATACGTCTGTAACGTCATATATCCTAACCTAAGGCAACCTAACATCTCGGATATAACATTTGACAACATTCCAGGCGTGTCGGTCCCTACGTCTCGGTGGTAACATTAGGTGCGTCTATAACGTTATATATGCTAACCTAAGGCAACCTAACATCTCGAATGCAATATTTGACAACATTCCTGGCCTGTCGAACCCTACTTCTCGGAGGGAACAGCATATACGTCTATAACGACATATATCCTAACCTAAGACAACCTAACATCTCGGATGTAACATTTGACAACATTCCAGGCGTGTCGAACCCTACTTCTCGGTGGGAACATTATATGAGTCTATAACGTTGTATATCCTAATCTAAGGCAACCTATTATCTCAGACGTAATATTTTACAATATTCCTGGCGTGTCGGTGCATACTTTTCGGTGGGAATATTATATGCGTCTATAACGGTCGATATCGTAATCTAAGGCAACCTAACATCTCGGATGCAATATTTGACAACATTCCTGGCCTGTCGAACCCTACTTCTCGGAGGGAACTGTATATACGTCTATAACGGTATATATCCTAATCTAAGGCAACCTAACATCTCGGATGTAACATTTGACAACATTCCAGGCGTGTCGGTCCCTACGTCTCGGTGGTACCATTACATGCGTCTATAACGTTATATATCCTAACCTAAGGCAACCTAACATCTCGGATGCAATATTTGACAACATTCCTGGCCTGTCGAACCCTACTTCTAGGAGGGAACAGTATATACGTCTATAACGTCATATATCCTAACCTAAGGCAACCTAACATCTCGGATATAACATTTGACAACATTCCCGGCGTGTTGGAACCCTATGTCTCGGTGGTAACATTACGTGCGTCTATAACGTTATATATGCTAACCTAAGGCAACCTAACATCTCGGATGCAATATTTGACAACATTCCTGGCCTGTCGAAACCTACTTCTCGGAGGGAACAGCATATACGTCTATAACGACATATATCCTAACCTAAGACAACCTAACATCTCGGATATAACATTTGACAAAATTCCCGGCGTGTTGGAACCCTACGTCTCGGTGGTAACATTACGTGCGTCTATAACGTTATATATGCTAACCTAAGGCAACCTAACATCTCGGATGCAATATTTGACAACATTCCTGGCCTGTCGAACCCTACTTCTCGGAGGGAACAGCATATACGTCTATAACGTCATATATCCTAACCTAAGGCAACCTAACATCTCGGATGTAACATTTGACAACATTCCAGGTGTGTCGGTCCCTACGTCTCGGTGGTAACATTACATGCGTCTATAACGTTATATATCCTAACCTAAGGCCACCTAACATCTCGTATGTAATATTTGACAACATTCCTGGCGTGTCGAACCCTACTTCTCGGTGGGAACAGTATATACGTCTATAACGTTATATATCCTAACGTAAGGTAACCTAACATCTCGGATGTAATATTTGACAACATTCCTGGCGTGTCGGACGCTACTTCTCGGTGGGAGCAGTATATACGTCTGTAACGTCATATATCCTAACCTAAGGCAACCTAACATCTCGGATATAACATTTGACAACATACCCGGCGTGTTGGAACCCTACGTCTCGGGGGTAATATTACGTGCGTCTATAACGTTATATATGCTAACCTAAGGCAACCTAACATCTCGGATGCAATATTTGACAACATTCCTGGCCTGTCGAACCCTACTTCTCGGAGGGAACAGTATATACGTCTATAACGTCATATATCCTAACCTAAGGCAACCTAACATCTCGGATGTAACATTTGACAACATTCCAGGCGTGTCGGTCCCTACGTCTCGGTGGTAACATTACATGCGTCTATAACGGTATATTTCCTAATCTAAGGCAACCTAACATCTCGGATGCAATATTTGACAACATTCCTGGCCTGTCGAACCCTACTTCTCGGAGGGAACAGTATATACGTCTATAACGGTATATGTCCTAATCTAAGGCAACCTTACATCTCGGATGCAATATTTGACAACATTCCTGGCCTCTCGTACCCTACTTCTCGGAGGGAACAGTATATACGTCTGTAACGACATATATCCTAACCTAAGGCAACCTAACATCTCGGATGTAACATTTGACAACATTCCAGGCGTGTCGGTCCCTACGTCTCGGTGGTAACATTACATGCGTCTATAGCGGTATATATCCTAATCTTGGCAACGTAACTTCTCGGATGTAACATTTTACAACATTCCAGGCCTGTCGGTCTCTACGTCTCGGTGGTAACATTACATGCGTCTATAACGCTATATATCCTAACCTAAGGCCACCTAACATCTCGTATGTAATATTTGACAACATTCCTGGCGTGTCGAACCCTACTTCTCGGTGGGAACAGTATATACGTCTATAACGTTATATATCCTAACGTAAGGTAACCTAACATCTCGGATGTAACATTTGACAACATTCCAGGCGTGTCGAACCCTACTTCTCGGTGGGAACATTATATGAGTCTATAACGTTGTATATCCTAATCTAAGGCAACCTATTATCTCAGACGTAATATTTTACAATATTCCTGGCGTGTCGGTGCATACTTTTCGGTGGGAATATTATATGCGTCTATAACGGTCGATATCGTAATCTAAGGCAACCTAACATCTCGGATGCAATATTTGACAACATTCCTGGCCTGTCGAACCCTACTTCTCGGAGGGAACTGTATATACGTCTATAACGGTATATATCCTAATCTAAGGCAACCTAACATCTCGGATGTAACATTTGACAACATTCCAGGCGTGTCGGTCCCTACGTCTCGGTGGTACCATTACATGCGTCTATAACGTTATATATCCTAACCTAAGGCAACCTAACATCTCGGATGCAATATTTGACAACATTCCTGGCCTGTCGAACCCTACTTCTAGGAGGGAACAGTATATACGTCTATAACGTCATATATCCTAACCTAAGGCAACCTAACATCTCGGATATAACATTTGACAACATTCCCGGCGTGTTGGAACCCTATGTCTCGGTGGTAACATTACGTGCGTCTATAACGTTATATATGCTAACCTAAGGCAACCTAACATCTCGGATGCAATATTTGACAACATTCCTGGCCTGTCGAACCCTACTTCTCGGAGGGAACAGTATATACGTCTATAACGTCATATATCCTAACCTAAGGCAACCTAACATCTCGGATGTAACATTTGACAACATTCCAGGCGTGTCGGTCCCTACGTCTCGGTGGTAACATTACATGCGTCTATAACGGTATATTTCCTAATCTAAGGCAACCTAACATCTCGGATGCAATATTTGACAACATTCCTGGCCTGTCGAACCCTACTTCTCGGAGGGAACAGTATATACGTCTATAACGGTATATGTCCTAATCTAAGGCAACCTAACATCTCGGATGCAATATTTGACAACATTCCTGGCCTGTCGAACCCTACTTCTCGGAGGGACCAGTATATACGTCTGTAACGACATATATCCTAACCTAAGACAACCTAACATCCCGGATGTAAAATTTGACAACATTCCAGGCGTGTCGGTCCCTACGTCTCGGTGGTAACATTACATGCGTCTATAACGTTATATATCCTAACCTAAGGCAACCTAACATCTCGGATGCAATATTTGACAACATTCCTGTCCTGTCGAATCCTACTTCTCGGAGGGAACAGCATATACGTCTATAACGTCATATATCCTAACCTAAGACAACCTAACATCTCGGATGTAACACTTGACAACATTCCAGGCGTGTCGGTCCCTACGTCTCGGTGGTAACATTACATGCGTCTATAGCGGTATATATCCTAATCTTGGCAACGTAACTTCTCGGATGTAACATTTTACAACATTCCAGGCCTGTCGGTCCCTACGTCTCGGTGGTAACATTACATGCGTCTATAACGTTATATATCCTAACCTAAGGCCACCTAACATCTCGTATGTAATATTTTACAACATTCCTGGCGTGTCGGACCCTACTTCTCGGTGGGAACAGTATATACGTCTATAACGTCATATATCCTAACCTAAGGCAACCTAACATCTCGGATATAACATTTGACAACATACCCGGCGTGTTGGAACCCTACGTCTTGTTGGTAACATTACGTGCGTCTATAACGTTATATATGCTAACCTAAGGCAACCTAACATCTCGGATGCAATATTTGACAACATTCCTGGCCTGTCGAACCCTACTTCTCGGAGGGAACAGTATATACGTCTATAACGTTATATATCCTAACCTAAGGCAACCTGACATCTCGGATGTAATATTCGACAACATTCCTGGCGTGTCGGACCCTTCTTCTCGGTGGGAACAGTATATACGTCTGTAACGTCATATATCCTAACCTAAGACAACCTAACATCTCGGATGTAACATTTGACAACATTCCAGGCGTGTCGAACCCTACTTCTCGGTGGGAACATTATATGAGTCTATAACGTTGTATATCCTAATCTAAGGCAACCTATTATCTCAGACGTAATATTTTACAATATTCCTGGCGTGTCGGTGCATACTTTTCGGTGGGAATATTATATGCGTCTATAACGGTCGATATCGTAATCTAAGGCAACCTAACATCTCGGATGCAATATTTGACAACATTCCTGGCCTGTCGAAACCTACTTCTCGGAGGGAACTGTATATACGTCTATAACGGTATATATCCTAATCTAAGGCAACCTAACATCTCGGATGTAACATTTGACAACATTCCAGGCGTGTCGGTCCCTACGTCTCGGTGGTACCATTACATGCGTCTATAACGTTATATATCCTAACCTAAGGCAACCTAACATCTCGGATGCAATATTTGACAACATTCCTGGCCTGTCGAACCCTACTTCTAGGAGGGAACAGTATATACGTCTATAACGTCATATATCCTAACCTAAGGCAACCTAACATCTCGGATATAACATTTGACAACATTCCCGGCGTGTTGGAACCCTATGTCTCGGTGGTAACATTACGTGCGTCTATAACGTTATATATGCTAACCTAAGGCAACCTAACATCTCGGATGCAATATTTGACAACATTCCTGGCCTGTCGAAACCTACTTCTCGGAGGGAACAGCATATACGTCTATAACGACATATATCCTAACCTAAGACAACCTAACATCTCGGATATAACATTTGACAAAATTCCCGGCGTGTTGGAACCCTACGTCTCGGTGGTAACATTACGTGCGTCTATAACGTTATATATGCTAACCTAAGGCAACCTAACATCTCGGATGCAATATTTGACAACATTCCTGGCCTGTCGAACCCTACTTCTCGGAGGGAACAGCATATACGTCTATAACGTCATATATCCTAACCTAAGGCAACCTAACATCTCGGATGTAACATTTGACAACATTCCAGGTGTGTCGGTCCCTACGTCTCGGTGGTAACATTACATGCGTCTATAACGTTATATATCCTAACCTAAGGCCACCTAACATCTCGTATGTAATATTTGACAACATTCCTGGCGTGTCGAACCCTACTTCTCGGTGGGAACAGTATATACGTCTATAACGTTATATATCCTAACGTAAGGTAACCTAACATCTCGGATGTAATATTTGACAACATTCCTGGCGTGTCGGACGCTACTTCTCGGTGGGAGCAGTATATACGTCTGTAACGTCATATATCCTAACCTAAGGCAACCTAACATCTCGGATATAACATTTGACAACATACCCGGCGTGTTGGAACCCTACGTCTCGGGGGTAATATTACGTGCGTCTATAACGTTATATATGCTAACCTAAGGCAACCTAACATCTCGGATGCAATATTTGACAACATTCCTGGCCTGTCGAACCCTACTTCTCGGAGGGAACAGTATATACGTCTATAACGTCATATATCCTAACCTAAGGCAACCTAACATCTCGGATGTAACATTTGACAACATTCCAGGCGTGTCGGTCCCTACGTCTCGGTGGTAACATTACATGCGTCTATAACGGTATATTTCCTAATCTAAGGCAACCTAACATCTCGGATGCAATATTTGACAACATTCCTGGCCTGTCGAACCCTACTTCTCGGAGGGAACAGTATATACGTCTATAACGGTATATGTCCTAATCTAAGACAACCTTACATCTCGGATGCAATATTTGACAACATTCCTGGCCTCTCGTACCCTACTTCTCGGAGGGAACAGTATATACGTCTGTAACGACATATATCCTAACCTAAGACAACCTAACATCCCGGATGTAACATTTGACAACATTCCAGGCGTGTCGGTCCCTACGTCTCGGTGGTAACATTACATGCGTCTATAACGTTATATATCCTAACCTAAGGCAACCTAACATCTCGGATACAATATTTGACAACATTCCTGTCCTGTCGAATCCTACTTCTCGGAGGGAACAGCATATACGTCTATAACGTCATATATCCTAACCTAAGACAACCTAACATCTCGGATGTAACACTTGACAACAATCCAGGCGTGTCGGTCCCTACGTCTCGGTGGTAACATTACATGCGTCTATAGCGGTATATATCCTAATCTTGGCAACGTAACTTCTCGGATGTAACATTTTACAACATTCCAGGCCTGTCGGTCCCTACGTCTCGGTGGTAACATTACATGCGTCTATAACGTTGTATATCCTAACCTAAGGCCAGCTAACATCTCGTATGTAATATTTTACAACATTCCTGGCGTGTCGGACCCTACTTCTCGGTGGGAACAGTATATACGTCTATAACGTCATATATCCTAACCTAAGGCAACCTAACATCTCGGATATAACATTTGACAACATACCCGGCGTGTTGGAACCCTACGTCTCGTTGGTAACATTACGTGCGTCTATAACGTTATATATGCTAACCTAAGGCAACCTAACATCTCGGATGTAACATTTGACAACGTTCCAGGCGTGTCGGTCCCTACATCTCGGTGGTAACATTACATGCGTCTATAACGGTATATTTCCTAATCTAAGGCAACCTAACATCTCGGATGCAATATTTGACAACATTCCTGGCCTGTCGAACCCTACTTCTGGGAGGGAACAGTATATACGTCTATAACGTTATATATCCTAACCTAAGGCAACCTGACATCTCGGATGTATTATTCTACAACATTCCAGGCGTGTCGGACCCTACTTCTCAGTGGGAACATTATATGCGTCTATAACGTTGTATATCCTAATCTAAGGCAACCTAACATCTCGGATGCAATATTTGACAACATTCCTGGCCTGTCGAACCCTACATCTCGGAGGGAACAGTATATACGTCTATAGCGGTATATATCCTAATCTAAGGCAACCTAACATCTCGGATGCAATATTTGATAACATTCCTGGCCTGTCGAACCCTACTTCTCGGAGGGAACAGTATATACGTCTATAACGTTATATATCCTAACCGAAGGCAACCTGATATCTCGGATGTAATATTCTACATCATTCCAGGCGTGTCGGACATTACTTCTCGGTGGGAACATTATATGAGTCTATAACGTTGTGTATCCTAATCTAAGGCAACCTATTATCTCAGACGTAATATTTTACAATATTCCTGGCGTGTCGGTGCATACTTTTCGGTGGGAATATTATATGCGTCTATAGCGGTCGATATCGTAATCTAAGGCAACCTAACATTTCGGATGCAATATTTGACAACATTCCTGGCCTGTCGAACCCTACTTCTCGGAGGGAACTGTATATACGTCTATAACGGTATATATCCTAATCTAAGGCAACCTAACATCTCGGATGTAACATTTGACAACATTCCAGGCGTGTCGGTCCCTACGTCTCGGTGGTAACATTACATGCGTCTATGGCGTTATATATCCTAACCTAAGGCAACCTAACATCTCGGATGCAATATTTGACAACATTCCTGGCCTGTCGAACCCTACTTCTAGGAGGGAACAGTATATACGTCTATAACGTCATATATCCTAACCTAAGGCAACCTGACATCTCGGATGTATTATTCTACAACATTCCAGGCGTGTCGGACCCTACTTCTCGGTGGAAACAGTATATACGTCTGTAACGTCATATATCCTAACCTAAGGCAACCTAACATCTCGGATATAACATTTGACAACATTCCCGGCGTGTTGGAACCCTACGTGTCGGTGGTAACATTAGGTGCGTCTATAACGTTATATATGCTAACCTAAGGCAACCTAACATCTCGGATGCAATATTTGGGAACATTCCTGGCCTGTCGAACCCTACTTCTCGGAGGGAACTGTATATACGTCTATAACGGTATATATCCTAATCTAAGGCAACCTAACATCTCGGATGTAACATTTGACAACATTCCAGGCGTGTCGGTCCCTACGTCTCGGTGGTAACATTAGGTGCGTCTATAACGTTATATATGCTAACCTAAGGCAACCTAACATCTCGAATGCAATATTTGACAACATTCCTGGCCTGTCGAACCCTACTTCTCGGAGGGAACAGCATATACGTCTATAACGACATATATCCTAACCTAAGACAACCTAACATCTCGGATGTAACATTTGACAACATTCCAGGCGTGTCGGTCCCTACATCTCGGTGGTAACATTGCATGCGTCTATAACGGTATATTTCCTAATCTAAGGCAACCTAACATCTCGGATGCAATATTTGACAACATTCCTGGCCTGTCGAACCCTACTTCTGGGAGGGAACAGTATATACGTCTATAACGTTATATATCCTAACCTAAGGCAACCTGACATCTCGGATGTATTATTCTACAACATTCCAGGCGTGTCGGACCCTACTTCTCAGTGGGAACATTATATGCGTCTATAACGTTGTATATCCTAATCTAAGGCAACCTAACATCTCGGATGCAATATTTGACAACATTCCTGGCCTGTCGAACCCTACATCTCGGAGGGAACAGTATATACGTCTATAGCGGTATATATCCTAATCTGAGGCAACCTAACATCTCGGATGCAATATTTGAGAACATTCCTGGCCTGTCGAACCCTACTTCTCGGAGGGAACTGTATATACATCTATAACGGTATATATCCTAACCTAAGGCCACCTAACATCTCGTATGTAATATTTGACAACATTGCTGGCGTGTCGAACCCTACTTCTCGGTGGGAACAGTATATACGTCTATAACGTTATATATCCTAACGTAAGGTAACCTAACATCTCGGATGTAATATTCGACAACATTCCTGGCGTGTCGGACCCTACTTCTCGGTGGGAACAGTATATACGTCTGTAACGTCATATATCCTAACCTAAGGCAACCCAACATCTCGGATATAACATTTGACAACATACCCGGCGTGTTGGAACCCTACGTCTCGGTGGTAACATTACGTGCGTCTATAACGTTATATATGCTAACCTAAGGCAACCTAACATCTCGGATGCAATATTTGACAACATTCCTGGCCTGTCGAACCCTACTTCTCGGAGGGAACAGTATATACGTCTATAACGTCATATATCCTAACCTATGGCAACCTAACATCTCGGATGTAACATTTGACAACATTCCAGGCGTGTCGGTCCCTACGTCTCGGTGGTAACATTACATGCGTCTATAACGGTATATTTCCTAATCTAAGGCAACTTAACATCTCGGATGCAATATTTGACAACATTCCTGGCCTGTCGAACCCTACTTCTCGGAGGGAATAGTATATACGTCTATAACGGTATATGTCCTAATCTAAGGCAACCTAACATCTCGGATGCAATATTTGACAACATTCCTGGCCTGTCGAACCCTACTTCTCGGAGGGACCAGTATATACGTCTGTAACGACATATATCCTAACCTAAGACAACCTAACATCCCGGATGTAACATTTGACAACATTCCAGGCGTGTCGGTCCCTACGTCTCGGTGGTAACATTACATGCGTCTATAACGTTATATATCCTAACCTAAGGCAACCTAACATCTCGGATCCAATATTTGACAACATTCCTGGCCTGTCGAACCCTACTTCTCGGAGGGAACAGTATATACGTCTATAACGTCATATATCCTAACCTAAGGCAACCTAACATCTCGGATGTAACATTTGACAACATTCCAGGCGTGTCGGTCCCTACGTCTCGGTGGTAACATTACATGCGTCTATAACGGTATATTTCCTAATCTAAGGCAACCTAACATCTCGGATGCAATATTTGACAACATTCCTGGCCTGTCGAACCCTACTTCTCGGAGGGAACAGTATATACGTCTATAACGTCATATATCCTAACCTATGGCAACCTAACATCCCGGATGTAAAATTTGACAACATTCCAGGCGTGTCGGTCCCTACGTCTCGGTGGTAACATTACATGCGTCTATAACGTTATATATCCTAACCTAAGGCAACCTAACATCTCGGATGCAATATTTGACAACATTCCTGTCCTGTCGAATCCTACTTCTCGGAGGGAACAGCATATACGTCTATAACGTCATATATCCTAACCTAAGACAACCTAACATCTCGGATGTAACACTTGACAACATTCCAGGCGTGTCGGTCCCTACGTCTCGGTGGTAACATTACATGCGTCTATAGCGGTATATATCCTAATCTTGGCAACGTAACTTCTCGGATGTAACATTTTACAACATTCCAGGCCTGTCGGTCCCTACGTCTCGGTGGTAACATTACATGCGTCTATAACGTTATATATCCTAACCTAAGGCCACCTAACATCTCGTATGTAATATTTTACAACATTCCTGGCGTGTCGGACCCTACTTCTCGGTGGGAACAGTATATACGTCTATAACGTCATATATCCTAATGTAAGGCAACCTAACATCTCGGATATAACATTTGACAACATACCCGGCGTGTTGGAACCCTACGTCTCGTTGGTAACATTACGTGCGTCTATAACGTTATATATGCTAACCTAAGGCAACCTAACATCTCGGATGCAATATTTGACAACATTCCTGGCCTGTCGAACCCTACTTCTCGGAGGGAACAGTATATACGTCTATAACGTTATATATCCTAACCTAAGGCAACCTGACATCTCGGATGTAATATTCGACAACATTCCTGGCGTGTCGGACCCTTCTTCTCGGTGGGAACAGTATATACGTCTGTAACGTCATATATCCTAACCTAAGACAACCTAACATCTCGGATGTAACATTTGACAACATTCCATGCGTGTCGAACCCTACTTCTCGGTGGGAACATTATATGAGTCTATAACGTTGTATATCCTAATCTAAGGCAACCTATTATCTCAGACGTAATATTTTACAATATTCCTGGCATGTCGGTGCATACTTTTCGGTGGGAATATTATATGCGTCTATAACGGTCGATATCGTAATCTAAGGCAACCTAACATCTCGGATGCAATATTTGACAACATTCCTGGCCTGTCGAACCCTACTTCTCGGAGGGAACTGTATATACGTCTATAACGGTATATATCCTAATCTAAGGCAACCTAACATCTCGGATGTAACATTTGACAACATTCCAGGCGTGTCGGTCCCTACGTCTCGGTGGTACCATTACATGCGTCTATAACGTTATATATCCTAACCTAAGGCAACCTAACATCTCGGATGCAATATTTGACAACATTCCTGGCCTGTCGAACCCTACTTCTAGGAGGGAACAGTATATACGTCTATAACGTCATATATCCTAACCTAAGGCAACCTAACATCTCGGATATAACATTTGACAACATTCCCGGCGTGTTGGAACCCTATGTCTCGGTGGTAACATTACGTGCGTCTATAACGTTATATATGCTAACCTAAGGTAACCTAACATCTCGGATGCAATATTTGACAACATTCCTGGCCTGTCGAAACCTTCTTCTCGGAGGGAACAGCATATACGTCTATAACGACATATATCCTAACCTAAGACAACCTAACATCTCGGATATAACATTTGACAAAATTCCCGGCGTGTTGGAACCCTACGTCTCGGTGGTAACATTACGTGCGTCTATAACGTTATATATGCTAACCTAAGGCAACCTAACATCTCGGATGCAATATTTGACAACATTCCTGGCCTGTCGAACCCTACTTCTCGGAGGGAACAGCATATACGTCTATAACGTCATATATCCTAACCTAAGGCAACCTAACATCTCGGATGTAACATTTGACAACATTCCAGGTGTGTCGGTCCCTACGTCTCGGTGGTAACATTACATGCGTCTATAACGTTATATATCCTAACCTAAGGCCACCTAACATCTCGTATGTAATATTTGACAACATTCCTGGCGTGTCGAACCCTACTTCTCGGTGGGAACAGTATATACGTCTATAACGTTATATATCCTAACGTAAGGTAACCTAACATCTCGGATGTAATATTTGACAACATTCCTGGCGTGTCGGACGCTACTTCTCGGTGGGAGCAGTATATACGTCTGTAACGTCATATATCCTAACCTAAGGCAACCTAACATCTCGGATATAACATTTGACAACATACCCGGCGTGTTGGAACCCTACGTCTCGGGGGTAATATTACGTGCGTCTATAACGTTATATATGCTAACCTAAGGCAACCTAACATCTCGGATGCAATATTTGACAACATTCCTGGCCTGTCGAACCCTACTTCTCGGAGGGAACAGTATATACGTCTATAACGTCATATATCCTAACCTAAGGCAACCTAACATCTCGGATGTAACATTTGACAACATTCCAGGCGTGTCGGTCCCTACGTCTCGGTGGTAACATTACATGCGTCTATAACGGTATATTTCCTAATCTAAGGCAACCTAACATCTCGGATGCAATATTTGACAACATTCCTGGCCTGTCGAACCCTACTTCTCGGAGGGACCAGTATATACGTCTGTAACGACATATATCCTAACCTAAGACAACCTAACATCCCGGATGTAAAATTTGACAACATTCCAGGCGTGTCGGTCCCTACGTCTCGGTGGTAACATTACATGCGTCTATAACGTTATATATCCTAACCTAAGGCAACCTAACATCTCGGATGCAATATTTGACAACATTCCTGTCCTGTCGAATCCTACTTCTCGGAGGGAACAGCATATACGTCTATAACGTCATATATCCTAACCTAAGACAACCTAACATCTCGGATGTAACACTTGACAACATTCCAGGCGTGTCGGTCCCTACGTCTCGGTGGTAACATTACATGCGTCTATAGCGGTATATATCCTAATCTTGGCAACGTAACTTCTCGGATGTAACATTTTACAACATTCCAGGCCTGTCGGTCCCTACGTCTCGGTGGTAACATTACATGCGTCTATAACGTTATATATCCTAACCTAAGGCCACCTAACATCTCGTATGTAATATTTTACAACATTCCTGGCGTTTCGGACCCTACTTCTCGGTGGGAACAGTATATACGTCTATAACGTCATATATCCTAATGTAAGGCAACCTAACATCTCGGATATAACATTTGACAACATACCCGGCGTGTTGGAACCCTACGTCTCGTTGGTAACATTACGTGCGTCTATAACGTTATATATGCTAACCTAAGGCAACCTAACATCTCGGATGCAATATTTGACAACATTCCTGGCCTGTCGAACCCTACTTCTCGGAGGGAACAGTATATACGTCTATAACGTTATATATCCTAACCTAAGGCAACCTGACATCTCGGATGTAATATTCGACAACATTCCTGGCGTGTCGGACCCTTCTTCTCGGTGGGAACAGTATATACGTCTGTAACGTCATATATCCTAACCTAAGACAACCTAACATCTCGGATGTAACATTTGACAACATTCCAGGCGTGTCGAACCCTACTTCTCGGTGGGAACATTATATGAGTCTATAACGTTGTATATCCTAATCTAAGGCAACCTATTATCTCAGACGTAATATTTTACAATATTCCTGGCGTGTCGGTGCATACTTTTCGGTGGGAATATTATATGCGTCTATAACGGTCGATATCGTAATCTAAGGCAACCTAACATCTCGGATGCAATATTTGACAACATTCCTGGCCTGTCGAACCCTACTTCTCGGAGGGAACTGTATATACGTCTATAACGGTATATATCCTAATCTAAGGCAACCTAACATCTCGGATGTAACATTTGACAACATTCCAGGCGTGTCGGTCCCTACGTCTCGGTGGTACCATTACATGCGTCTATAACGTTATATATCCTAACCTAAGGCAACCTAACATCTCGGATGCAATATTTGACAACATTCCTGGCCTGTCGAACCCTACTTCTAGGAGGGAACAGTATATACGTCTATAACGTCATATATCCTAACCTAAGGCAACCTAACATCTCGGATATAACATTTGACAACATTCCCGGCGTGTTGGAACCCTATGTCTCGGTGGTAACATTACGTGCGTCTATAACGTTATATATGCTAACCTAAGGCAACCTAACATCTCGGATGCAATATTTGACAACATTCCTGGCCTGTCGAAACCTACTTCTCGGAGGGAACAGCATATACGTCTATAACGACATATATCCTAACCTAAGACAACCTAACATCTCGGATATAACATTTGACAAAATTCCCGGCGTGTTGGAACCCTACGTCTCGGTGGTAACATTACGTGCGTCTATAACGTTATATATGCTAACCTAAGGCAACCTAACATCTCGGATGCAATATTTGACAACATTCCTGGCCTGTCGAACCCTACTTCTCGGAGGGAACAGCATATACGTCTATAACGTCATATATCCTAACCTAAGGCAACCTAACATCTCGGATGTAACATTTGACAACATTCCAGGTGTGTCGGTCCCTACGTCTCGGTGGTAACATTACATGCGTCTATAACGTTATATATCCTAACCTAAGGCCACCTAACATCTCGTATGTAATATTTGACAACATTCCTGGCGTGTCGAACCCTACTTCTCGGTGGGAACAGTATATACGTCTATAACGTTATATATCCTAACGTAAGGTAACCTAACATCTCGGATGTAATATTTGACAACATTCCTGGCGTGTCGGACGCTACTTCTCGGTGGGAGCAGTATATACGTCTGTAACGTCATATATCCTAACCTAAGGCAACCTAACATCTCGGATATAACATTTGACAACATACCCGGCGTGTTGGAACCCTATGTCTCGGTGGTAACATTACGTGCGTCTATAACGTTATATATGCTAACCTAAGGCAACCTAACATCTCGGATGCAATATTTGACAACATTCCTGGCCTGTCGAAACCTACTTCTCGGAGGGAACAGCATATACGTCTATAACGACATATATCCTAACCTAAGACAACCTAACATCTCGGATATAACATTTGACAAAATTCCCGGCGTGTTGGAACCCTACGTCTCGGTGGTAACATTACGTGCGTCTATAACGTTATATATGCTAACCTAAGGCAACCTAACATCTCGGATGCAATATTTGACAACATTCCTGGCCTGTCGAACCCTACTTCTCGGAGGGAACAGCATATACGTCTATAACGTCATATATCCTAACCTAAGGCAACCTAACATCTCGGATGTAACATTTGACAACATTCCAGGTGTGTCGGTCCCTACGTCTCGGTGGTAACATTACATGCGTCTATAACGTTATATATCCTAACCTAAGGCCACCTAACATCTCGTATGTAATATTTGACAACATTCCTGGCGTGTCGAACCCTACTTCTCGGTGGGAACAGTATATACGTCTATAACGTTATATATCCTAACGTAAGGTAACCTAACATCTCGGATGTAATATTTGACAACATTCCTGGCGTGTCGGACGCTACTTCTCGGTGGGAGCAGTATATACGTCTGTAACGTCATATATCCTAACCTAAGGCAACCTAACATCTCGGATATAACATTTGACAACATACCCGGCGTGTTGGAACCCTACGTCTCGGGGGTAATATTACGTGCGTCTATAACGTTATATATGCTAACCTAAGGCAACCTAACATCTCGGATGCAATATTTGACAACATTCCTGGCCTGTCGAACCCTACTTCTCGGAGGGAACAGTATATACGTCTATAACGTCATATATCCTAACCTAAGGCAACCTAACATCTCGGATGTAACATTTGACAACATTCCAGGCGTGTCGGTCCCTACGTCTCGGTGGTAACATTACATGCGTCTATAACGGTATATTTCCTAATCTAAGGCAACCTAACATCTCGGATGCAATATTTGACAACATTCCTGGCCTGTCGAACCCTACTTCTCGGAGGGAACAGTATATACGTCTATAACGGTATATGTCCTAATCTAAGGCAACCTTACATCTCGGATGCAATATTTGACAACATTCCTGGCCTCTCGTACCCGACTTCTCGGAGGGAACAGTATATACGTCTGTAACGACATATATCCTAACCTAAGACAACCTAACATCCCGGATGTAACATTTGACAACATTCCAGGCGTGTCGGTCCCTACGTCTCGGTGGTAACATTACATGCGTCTATAACGTTATATATCCTAACCTAAGGCAACCTAACATCTCGGATGCAATATTTGACAACATTCCTGGCCTGTCGAATCCTACGTCTCGGAGGGAACAGCATATACGTCTATAACGTCATATATCCTAACCTAAGACAACCTAACATCTCGGATGTAACATTTGACATCATTCCAGGCGTGTCGGTCCCTACGTCTCGGTGGTAACATTACATGCGTCTATAGCGGTATATATCCTAATCTTGGCAACGTAACTTCTCGGATGTAACATTTTACAACATTCCAGGCCTGTCGGTCTCTACGTCTCGGTGGTAACATTACATGCGTCTATAACGCTATATATCCTAACCTAAGGCCACCTAACATCTCGTATGTAATATTTGACAACATTCCTGGCGTGTCGAACCCTACTTCTCGGTGGGAACAGTATATACGTCTATAACGTTATATATCCTAACGTAAGGTAACCTAACATCTCGGATGTAACATTTGACAACATTCCAGGCGTGTCGAACCCTACTTCTCGGTGGGAACATTATATGAGTCTATAACGTTGTATATCCTAATCTAAGGCAACCTATTATCTCAGACGTAATATTTTACAATATTCCTGGCGTGTCGGTGCATACTTTTCGGTGGGAATATTATATGCGTCTATAACGGTCGATATCGTAATCTAAGGCAACCTAACATCTCGGATGCAATATTTGACAACATTCCTGGCCTGTCGAACCCTACTTCTCGGAGGGAACTGTATATACGTCTATAACGGTATATATCCTAATCTAAGGCAACCTAACATCTCGGATGTAACATTTGACAACATTCCAGGCGTGTCGGTCCCTACGTCTCGGTGGTACCATTACATGCGTCTATAACGTTATATATCCTAACCTAAGGCAACCTAACATCTCGGATGCAATATTTGACAACATTCCTGGCCTGTCGAACCCTACTTCTAGGAGGGAACAGTATATACGTCTATAACGTCATATATCCTAACCTAAGGCAACCTAACATCTCGGATATAACATTTGACAACATTCCCGGCGTGTTGGAACCCTATGTCTCGGTGGTAACATTACGTGCGTCTATAACGTTATATATGCTAACCTAAGGCAACCTAACATCTCGGATGCAATATTTGACAACATTCCTGGCCTGTCGAACCCTACTTCTCGGAGGGAACAGTATATACGTCTATAACGTCATATATCCTAACCTAAGGCAACCTAACATCTCGGATGTAACATTTGACAACATTCCAGGCGTGTCGGTCCCTACGTCTCGGTGGTAACATTACATGCGTCTATAACGGTATATTTCCTAATCTAAGGCAACCTAACATCTCGGATGCAATATTTGACAACATTCCTGGCCTGTCGAACCCTACTTCTCGGAGGGAACAGTATATACGTTTATAACGGTATATGTCCTAATCTAAGGCAACCTAACATCTCGGATGCAATATTTGACAACATTCCTGGCCTGTCGAACCCTACTTCTCGGAGGGACCAGTATATACGTCTGTAACGACATATATCCTAACCTAAGACAACCTAACATCCCGGATGTAAAATTTGACAACATTCCAGGCGTGTCGGTCCCTACGTCTCGGTGGTAACATTACATGCGTCTATAACGTTATATATCCTAACCTAAGGCAACCTAACATCTCGGATGCAATATTTGACAACATTCCTGTCCTGTCGAATCCTACTTCTCGGAGGGAACAGCATATACGTCTATAACGTCATATATCCTAACCTAAGACAACCTAACATCTCGGATGTAACACTTGACAACATTCCAGGCGTGTCGGTCCCTACGTCTCGGTGGTAACATTACATGCGTCTATAGCGGTATATATCCTAATCTTGGCAACGTAACTTCTCGGATGTAACATTTTACAACATTCCAGGCCTGTCGGTCCCTACGTCTCGGTGGTAACATTACATGCGTCTATAACGTTATATATCCTAACCTAAGGCCACCTAACATCTCGTATGTAATATTTTACAACATTCCTGGCGTGTCGGACCCTACTTCTCGGTGGGAACAGTATATACGTCTATAACGTCATATATCCTAATGTAAGGCAACCTAACATCTCGGATATAACATTTGACAACATACCCGGCGTGTTGGAACCCTACGTCTCGTTGGTAACATTACGTGCGTCTATAACGTTATATATGCTAACCTAAGGCAACCTAACATCTCGGATGCAATATTTGACAACATTCCTGGCCTGTCGAACCCTACTTCTCGGAGGGAACAGTATATACGTCTATAACGTTATATATCCTAACCTAAGGCAACCTGACATCTCGGATGTAATATTCGACAACATTCCTGGCGTGTCGGACCCTTCTTCTCGGTGGGAACAGTATATACGTCTGTAACGTCATATATCCTAACCTAAGACAACCTAACATCTCGGATGTAACATTTGACAACATTCCAGGCGTGTCGAACCCTACTTCTCGGTGGGAACATTATATGAGTCTATAACGTTGTATATCCTAATCTAAGGCAACCTATTATCTCAGACGTAATATTTTACAATATTCCTGGCGTGTCGGTGCATACTTTTCGGTGGGAATATTATATGCGTCTATAACGGTCGATATCGTAATCTAAGGCAACCTAACATCTCGGATGCAATATTTGACAACATTCCTGGCCTGTCGAACCCTACTTCTCGGAGGGAACTGTATATACGTCTATAACGGTATATATCCTAATCTAAGGCAACCTAACATCTCGGATGTAACATTTGACAACATTCCAGGCGTGTCGGTCCCTACGTCTCGGTGGTACCATTACATGCGTCTATAACGTTATATATCCTAACCTAAGGCAACCTAACATCTCGGATGCAATATTTGACAACATTCCTGGCCTGTCGAACCCTACTTCTAGGAGGGAACAGTATATACGTCTATAACGTCATATATCCTAACCTAAGGCAACCTAACATCTCGGATATAACATTTGACAACATTCCCGGCGTGTTGGAACCCTATGTCTCGGTGGTAACATTACGTGCGTCTATAACGTTATATATGCTAACCTAAGGCAACCTAACATCTCGGATGCAATATTTGACAACATTCCTGGCCTGTCGAAACCTACTTCTCGGAGGGAACAGCATATACGTCTATAACGACATATATCCTAACCTAAGACAACCTAACATCTCGGATATAACATTTGACAAAATTCCCGGCGTGTTGGAACCCTACGTCTCGGTGGTAACATTACGTGCGTCTATAACGTTATATATGCTAACCTAAGGCAACCTAACATCTCGGATGCAATATTTGACAACATTCCTGGCCTGTCGAACCCTACTTCTCGGAGGGAACAGCATATACGTCTATAACGTCATATATCCTAACCTAAGGCAACCTAACATCTCGGATGTAACATTTGACAACATTCCAGGTGTGTCGGTCCCTACGTCTCGGTGGTAACATTACATGCGTCTATAACGTTATATATCCTAACCTAAGGCCACCTAACATCTCGTATGTAATATTTGACAACATTCCTGGCGTGTCGAACCCTACTTCTCGGTGGGAACAGTATATACGTCTATAACGTTATATATCCTAACGTAAGGTAACCTAACATCTCGGATGTAATATTTGACAACATTCCTGGCGTGTCGGACGCTACTTCTCGGTGGGAGCAGTATATACGTCTGTAACGTCATATATCCTAACCTAAGGCAACCTAACATCTCGGATATAACATTTGACAACATACCCGGCGTGTTGGAACCCTACGTCTCGGGGGTTATATTACGTGCGTCTATAACGTTATATATGCTAACCTAAGGCAACCTAACATCTCGGATGCAATATTTGACAACATTCCTGGCCTGTCGAACCCTACTTCTCGGAGGGAACAGTATATACGTCTATAACGTCATATATCCTAACCTAAGGCAACCTAACATCTCGGATGTAACATTTGACAACATTCCAGGCGTGTCGGTCCCTACGTCTCGGTGGTAACATTACATGCGTCTATAACGGTATATTTCCTAATCTAAGGCAACCTAACATCTCGGATGCAATATTTGACAACATTCCTGGCCTGTCGAACCCTACTTCTCGGAGGGAACAGTATATACGTCTATAACGGTATATGTCCTAATCTAAGGCAACCTTACATCTCGGATGCAATATTTGACAACATTCCTGGCCTCTCGTACCCTACTTCTCGGAGGGAACAGTATATACGTCTGTAACGACATATATCCTAACCTAAGACAACCTAACATCCCGGATGTAACATTTGACAACATTCCAGGCGTGTCGGTCCCTACGTCTCGGTGGTAACATTACATGCGTCTATAACGTTATATATCCTAACCTAAGGCAACCTAACATCTCGGATGCAATATTTGACAACATTCCTGGCCTGCCGAATCCTACGTCTCGGAGGGAACAGCATATACGTCTATAACGTCATATATCCTAACCTAAGACAACCTAACATCTCGGACGTAACATTTAACATCATTCCAGGCGTGTCGGTCCCTACGTCTCGGTGGTAACATTACATGCGTCTATAGCGGTATATATCCTAATCTTGGCAACGTAACTTCTCGGATGTAACATTTTACAACATTCCAGGCCTGTCGGTCCCTACGTCTCGGTGGTAACATTACATGCGTCTATAACGCTATATATCCTAACCTAAGGCCACCTAACATCTCGTATGTAATATTTGACAACATTCCTGGCGTGTCGAACCCTACTTCTCGGTGGGAACAGTATATACGTCTATAACGTTATATATCCTAACGTAAGGTAACCTAACATCTCGGATGTAACATTTGACAACATTCCAGGCGTGTCGAACCCTACTTCTCGGTGGGAACATTATATGAGTCTATAACGTTGTATATCCTAATCTAAGGCAACCTATTATCTCAGACGTAATATTTTACAATATTCCTGGCGTGTCGGTGCATACTTTTCGGTGGGAATATTATATGCGTCTATAACGGTCGATATCGTAATCTAAGGCAACCTAACATCTCGGATGCAATATTTGACAACATTCCTGGCCTGTCGAACCCTACTTCTAGGAGGGAACAGTATATACGTCTATAACGTCATATATCCTAACCTAAGGCAACCTAACATCTCGGATATAACATTTGACAACATTCCCGGCGTGTTGGAACCCTATGTCTCGGTGGTAACATTACGTGCGTCTATAACGTTATATATGCTAACCTAAGGCAACCTAACATCTCGGATGCAATATTTGACAACATTCCTGGCCTGTCGAACCCTACTTCTCGGAGGGAACAGTATATACGTCTATAACGTCATATATCCTAACCTAAGGCAACCTAACATCTCGGATGTAACATTTGACAACATTCCAGGCGTGTCGGTCCCTACGTCTCGGTGGTAACATTACATGCGTCTATAACGGTATATTTCCTAATCTAAGGCAACCTAACATCTCGGATGCAATATTTGACAACATTCCTGGCCTGTCGAACCCTACTTCTCGGAGGGAACAGTATATACGTTTATAACGGTATATGTCCTAATCTAAGGCAACCTAACATCTCGGATGCAATATTTGACAACATTCCTGGCCTGTCGAACCCTACTTCTCGGAGGGACCAGTATATACGTCTGTAACGACATATATCCTAACCTAAGACAACCTAACATCCCGGATGTAAAATTTGACAACATTCCAGGCGTGTCGGTCCCTACGTCTCGGTGGTAACATTACATGCGTCTATAACGTTATATATCCTAACCTAAGGCAACCTAACATCTCGGATGCAATATTTGACAACATTCCTGTCCTGTCGAATCCTACTTCTCGGAGGGAACAGCATATACGTCTATAACGTCATATATCCTAACCTAAGACAACCTAACATCTCGGATGTAACACTTGACAACATTCCAGGCGTGTCGGTCCCTACGTCTCGGTGGTAACATTACATGCGTCTATAGCGGTATATATCCTAATCTTGGCAACGTAACTTCTCGGATGTAACATTTTACAACATTCCAGGCCTGTCGGTCCCTACGTCTCGGTGGTAACATTACATGCGTCTATAACGTTATATATCCTAACCTAAGGCCACCTAACATCTCGTATGTAATATTTTACAACATTCCTGGCGTGTCGGACCCTACTTCTCGGTGGGAACAGTATATACGTCTATAACGTCATATATCCTAATGTAAGGCAACCTAACATCTCGGATATAACATTTGACAACATACCCGGCGTGTTGGAACCCTACGTCTCGTTGGTAACATTACGTGCGTCTATAACGTTATATATGCTAACCTAAGGCAACCTAACATCTCGGATGCAATATTTGACAACATTCCTGGCCTGTCGAACCCTACTTCTCGGAGGGAACAGTATATACGTCTATAACGTTATATATCCTAACCTAAGGCAACCTGACATCTCGGATGTAATATTCGACAACATTCCTGGCGTGTCGGACCCTTCTTCTCGGTGGGAACAGTATATACGTCTGTAACGTCATATATCCTAACCTAAGACAACCTAACATCTCGGATGTAACATTTGACAACATTCCAGGCGTGTCGAACCCTACTTCTCGGTGGGAACATTATATGAGTCTATAACGTTGTATATCCTAATCTAAGGCAACCTATTATCTCAGACGTAATATTTTACAATATTCCTGGCGTGTCGGTGCATACTTTTCGGTGGGAATATTATATGCGTCTATAACGGTCGATATCGTAATCTAAGGCAACCTAACATCTCGGATGCAATATTTGACAACATTCCTGGCCTGTCGAACCCTACTTCTCGGAGGGAACTGTATATACGTCTATAACGGTATATATCCTAATCTAAGGCAACCTAACATCTCGGATGTAACATTTGACAACATTCCAGGCGTGTCGGTCCCTACGTCTCGGTGGTACCATTACATGCGTCTATAACGTTATATATCCTAACCTAAGGCAACCTAACATCTCGGATGCAATATTTGACAACATTCCTGGCCTGTCGAACCCTACTTCTAGGAGGGAACAGTATATACGTCTATAACGTCATATATCCTAACCTAAGGCAACCTAACATCTCGGATATAACATTTGACAACATTCCCGGCGTGTTGGAACCCTATGTCTCGGTGGTAACATTACGTGCGTCTATAACGTTATATATGCTAACCTAAGGCAACCTAACATCTCGGATGCAATATTTGACAACATTCCTGGCCTGTCGAAACCTACTTCTCGGAGGGAACAGCATATACGTCTATAACGACATATATCCTAACCTAAGACAACCTAACATCTCGGATATAACATTTGACAAAATTCCCGGCGTGTTGGAACCCTACGTCTCGGTGGTAACATTACGTGCGTCTATAACGTTATATATGCTAACCTAAGGCAACCTAACATCTCGGATGCAATATTTGACAACATTCCTGGCCTGTCGAACCCTACTTCTCGGAGGGAACAGCATATACGTCTATAACGTCATATATCCTAACCTAAGGCAACCTAACATCTCGGATGTAACATTTGACAACATTCCAGGTGTGTCGGTCCCTACGTCTCGGTGGTAACATTACATGCGTCTATAACGTTATATATCCTAACCTAAGGCCACCTAACATCTCGTATGTAATATTTGACAACATTCCTGGCGTGTCGAACCCTACTTCTCGGTGGGAACAGTATATACGTCTATAACGTTATATATCCTAACGTAAGGTAACCTAACATCTCGGATGTAATATTTGACAACATTCCTGGCGTGTCGGACGCTACTTCTCGGTGGGAGCAGTATATACGTCTGTAACGTCATATATCCTAACCTAAGGCAACCTAACATCTCGGATATAACATTTGACAACATACCCGGCGTGTTGGAACCCTACGTCTCGGGGGTAATATTACGTGCGTCTATAACGTTATATATGCTAACCTAAGGCAACCTAACATCTCGGATGCAATATTTGACAACATTCCTGGCCTGTCGAACCCTACTTCTCGGAGGGAACAGTATATACGTCTATAACGTCATATATCCTAACCTAAGGCAACCTAACATCTCGGATGTAACATTTGACAACATTCCAGGCGTGTCGGTCCCTACGTCTCGGTGGTAACATTACATGCGTCTATAACGGTATATTTCCTAATCTAAGGCAACCTAACATCTCGGATGCAATATTTGACAACATTCCTGGCCTGTCGAACCCTACTTCTCGGAGGGAACAGTATATACGTCTATAACGGTATATGTCCTAATCTAAGGCAACCTTACATCTCGGATGCAATATTTGACAACATTCCTGGCCTCTCGTACCCTACTTCTCGGAGGGAACAGTATATACGTCTGTAACGACATATATCCTAACCTAAGACAACCTAACATCCCGGATGTAACATTTGACAACATTCCAGGCGTGTCGGTCCCTACGTCTCGGTGGTAACATTACATGCGTCTATAACGTTATATATCCTAACCTAAGGCAACCTAACATCTCGGATGCAATATTTGACAACATTCCTGGCCTGCCGAATCCTACGTCTCGGAGGGAACAGCATATACGTCTATAACGTCATATATCCTAACCTAAGACAACCTAACATCTCGGACGTAACATTTAACATCATTCCAGGCGTGTCGGTCCCTACGTCTCGGTGGTAACATTACATGCGTCTATAGCGGTATATATCCTAATCTTGGCAACGTAACTTCTCGGATGTAACATTTTACAACATTCCAGGCCTGTCGGTCCCTACGTCTCGGTGGTAACATTACATGCGTCTATAACGCTATATATCCTAACCTAAGGCCACCTAACATCTCGTATGTAATATTTGACAACATTCCTGGCGTGTCGAACCCTACTTCTCGGTGGGAACAGTATATACGTCTATAACGTTATATATCCTAACGTAAGGTAACCTAACATCTCGGATGTAACATTTGACAACATTCCAGGCGTGTCGAACCCTACTTCTCGGTGGGAACATTATATGAGTCTATAACGTTGTATATCCTAATCTAAGGCAACCTATTATCTCAGAAGTAATATTTTACAATATTCCTGGCGTGTCGGTGCATACTTTTCGGTGGGAATATTATATGCGTCTATAACGGTCGATATCGTAATCTAAGGCAACCTAACATCTCGGATGCAATATTTGACAACATTCCTGGCCTGTCGAACCCTACTTCTCGGAGGGAACTGTATATACGTCTATAACGGTATATATCCTAATCTAAGGCAACCTAACATCTCGGATGTAACATTTGACAACATTCCAGGCGTGTCGGTCCCTACGTCTCGGTGGTACCATTACATGCGTCTATAACGTTATATATCCTAACCTAAGGCAACCTAACATCTCGGATGCAATATTTGACAACATTCCTGGCCTGTCGAACCCTACTTCTAGGAGGGAACAGTATATACGTCTATAACGTCATATATCCTAACCTAAGGCAACCTAACATCTCGGATATAACATTTGACAACATTCCCGGCGTGTTGGAACCCTATGTCTCGGTGGTAACATTACGTGCGTCTATAACGTTATATATGCTAACCTAAGGCAACCTAACATCTCGGATGCAATATTTGACAACATTCCTGGCCTGTCGAAACCTACTTCTCGGAGGGAACAGCATATACGTCTATAACGACATATATCCTAACCTAAGACAACCTAACATCTCGGATATAACATTTGACAAAATTCCCGGCGTGTTGGAACCCTACGTCTCGGTGGTAACATTACGTGCGTCTATAACGTTATATATGCTAACCTAAGGCAACCTAACATCTCGGATGCAATATTTGACAACATTCCTGGCCTCTCGTACCCTACTTCTCGGAGGGAACAGTATATACGTCTGTAACGACATATATCCTAACCTAAGGCAACCTAACATCCCAGATGTAACATTTGACAACATTCCAGGCGTGTCGGTCCCTACGTCTCGGTGGTAACATTACATGCGTCTATAACGTTATATATCCTAACCTAAGGCAACCTAACATCTCGGATGCAATATTTGACAACATTCCTGGCCTGTCGAATCCTACGTCTCGGAGGGAACAGCATATACGTCTATAACGTCATATATCCTAACCTAAGACAACCTAACATCTCGGATGTAACATTTGACATCATTCCAGGCGTGTCGGTCCCTACGTCTCGGTGGTAACATTACATGCGTCTATAGCGGTATATATCCTAATCTTGGCAACGTAACTTCTCGGATGTAACATTTTACAACATTCCAGGCCTGTCGGTCCCTACGTCTCGGTGGTAACATTACATGCGTCTATAACGCTATATATCCTAACCTAAGGCCACCTAACATCTCGTATGTAATATTTGACAACATTCCTGGCGTGTCGAACCCTACTTCTCGGTGGGAACAGTATATACGTCTATAACGTTATATATCCTAACGTAAGGTAACCTAACATCTCGGATGCAATATTTGACAACATTCCTGGCCTGTCGAACCCTACATCTCGGAGGGAACAGTATATACGTCTATAGCGGTATATATCCTAATCTAAGGCAACCTAACATCTCGGATGCAATATTTGATAACATTCCTGGCCTGTCGAACCCTACTTCTCAGAGGGAACAGTATATACGTCTATAACGTTATATATCCTAACCGAAGGCAACCTGATATCTCGGATGTAATATTCTACATCATTCCAGGCGTGTCGGACATTACTTCTCGGTGGGAACATTATATGAGTCTATAACGTTGTGTATCCTAATCTAAGGCAACCTATTATCTCAGACGTAATATTTTACAATATTCCTGGCGTGTCGGTGCATACTTTTCGGTGGGAATATTATATGCGTCTATAACGGTCGATATCGTAATCTAAGGCAACCTAACATTTCGGATGCAATATTTGACAACATTCCTGGCCTGTCGAACCCTACTTCTCGGAGGGAACTGTATATACGTCTATAACGGTATATATCCTAATCTAAGGCAACCTAACATCTCGGATGTAACATTTGACAACATTCCAGGCGTGTCGGTCCCTACGTCTCGGTGGTAACATTACATGCGTCTATGGCGTTATATATCCTAACCTAAGGCAACCTAACATCTCGGATGCAATATTTGACAACATTCCTGGCCTGTCGAACCCTACTTCTAGGAGGGAACAGTATATACGTCTATAACGTCATATATCCTAACCTAAGGCAACCTGACATCTCGGATGTATTATTCTACAACATTCCAGGCGTGTCGGACCCTACTTCTCGGTGGAAACAGTATATACGTCTGTAACGTCATATATCCTAACCTAAGGCAACCTAACATCTCGGATATAACATTTGACAACATTCCCGGCGTGTTGGAACCCTACGTGTCGGTGGTAACATTAGGTGCGTCTATAACGTTATATATGCTAACCTAAGGCAACCTAACATCTCGGATGCAATATTTGGGAACATTCCTGGCCTGTCGAACCCTACTTCTCGGAGGGAACTGTATATACGTCTATAACGGTATATATCCTAATCTAAGGCAACCTAACATCTCGGATGTAACATTTGACAACATTCCAGGCGTGTCGGTCCCTACGTCTCGGTGGTAACATTAGGTGCGTCTATAACGTTATATATGCTAACCTAAGGCAACCTAACATCTCGGATGCAATATTTGAGAACATTCCTGGCCTGTCGAAACCTACTTCTCGGAGGGAACAGCATATACGTCTATAACGTAATATATCCTAACCTAAGGCAACCTAACATCTCGGATATAACATTTGACAACATTCCCGGCGTATTGGAACCCTATGTCTCGGTGGTAACATTACGTGCGTCTATAACGTTATATATGCTAACCTAAGGCAACCTAACATCTCGGATGCAATATTTGACAACATTCCTGGCCTGTCGAACCCTACTTCTCGGAGGGAACAGCATATACGTCTATAACGACATATATCCTAACCTAAGACAACCTAACATCTCGGATGTAACATTTGACAACATTCCAGGCGTGTCGGTCCCTACGTCTCGGTGGTAACATTACATGCGTCTATAACGGTATATTTCCTAATCTAAGGCAACCTAACATCTCGGATGCAATATTTGACAACATTCCTGGCCTGTCGAACCCTACTTCTCGGAGGGAACAGTATATACGTCTATAACGGTATATGTCCTAATCTAAGGCAACCTAATATCTCGGATGCAATATTTGACAACATTCCTGGCCTGTCGAACCCTACTTCTCGGAGGGACCAGTATATACGTCTGTAACGACATATATCCTAACCTAAGACAACCTAACATCCCGGATGTAACATTTGACAACATTCCAGGCGTGTCGGTCCCTACGTCTCGGTGGTAACATTACATGCGTCTATAACGTTATATATCCTAACCTAAGGCAACCTAACATCTCGGATCCAATATTTGACAACATTCCTGGCCTGTCGAACCCTACTTCTCGGAGGGAACAGTATATACGTCTATAACGTCATATATCCTAACCTAAGGCAACCTAACATCTCGGATGTAACATTTGACAACATTCCAGGCGTGTCGGTCCCTACGTCTCGGTGGTAACATTACATGCGTCTATAACGGTATATTTCCTAATCTAAGGCAACCTAACATCTCGGATGCAATATTTGACAACATTCCTGGCCTGTCGAACCCTACTTCTCGGAGGGAACAGTATATACGTCTATAACGGTATATGTCCTAATCTAAGGCAACCTAACATCTCGGATGCAATATTTGACAACATTCCTGGCCTGTCGAACCCTACTTCTCGGAGGGAACAGCATATACGTCTATAAAGTCATATATCCTAACCTAAGACAACCTAACATCTCGGATGTAACACTTGACAACATTCCAGGCGTGTCGGTCCCTACGTCTCGGTGGTAACATTACATGCGTCTATAGCGGTATATATCCTAATCTTGGCAACGTAACTTCTCGGATGTAACATTTTACAACATTCCAGGCCTGTCGGTCCCTACGTCTCGGTGGTAACATTACATGCGTCTATAACGTTATATATCCTAACCTAAGGCAACCTGACATCTCGGATGTAATATTCGACAACATTCCTGGCGTGTCGGACCCTTCTTCTCGGTGGGAACAGTATATACGTCTGTAACGTCATATATCCTAACCTAAGACAACCTAACATCTCGGATGTAACATTTGACAACATTCCAGGCGTGTCGAACCCTACTTCTCGGTGGGAACATTATATGAGTCTATAACGTTGTATATCCTAATCTAAGGCAACCTATTATCTCAGACGTAATATTTTACAATATTCCTGGCGTGTCGGTGCATACTTTTCGGTGGGAATATTATATGCGTCTATAACGGTCGATATCGTAATCTAAGGCAACCTAACATCTCGGATGCAATATTTGACAACATTCCTGGCCTGTCGAACCCTACTTCTCGGAGGGAACTGTATATACGTCTATAACGGTATATATCCTAATCTAAGGCAACCTAACATCTCGGATGTAACATTTGACAACATTCCAGGCGTGTCGGTCCCTACGTCTCGGTGGTACCATTACATGCGTCTATAACGTTATATATCCTAACCTAAGGCAACCTAACATCTCGGATGCAATATTTGACAACATTCCTGGCCTGTCGAACCCTACTTCTAGGAGGGAACAGTATATACGTCTATAACGTCATATATCCTAACCTAAGGCAACCTAACATCTCGGATATAACATTTGACAACATTCCCGGCGTGTTGGAACCCTATGTCTCGGTGGTAACATTACGTGCGTCTATAACGTTATATATGCTAACCTAAGGCAACCTAACATCTCGGATGCAATATTTGACAACATTCCTGGCCTGTCGAAACCTACTTCTCGGAGGGAACAGCATATACGTCTATAACGACATATATCCTAACCTAAGACAACCTAACATCTCGGATATAACATTTGACAAAATTCCCGGCGTGTTGGAACCCTACGTCTCGGTGGTAACATTACGTGCGTCTATAACGTTATATATGCTAACCTAAGGCAACCTAACATCTCGGATGCAATATTTGACAACATTCCTGGCCTGTCGAACCCTACTTCTCGGAGGGAACAGCATATACGTCTATAACGTCATATATCCTAACCTAAGGCAACCTAACATCTCGGATGTAACATTTGACAACATTCCAGGTGTGTCGGTCCCTACGTCTCGGTGGTAACATTACATGCGTCTATAACGTTATATATCCTAACCTAAGGCCACCTAACATCTCGTATGTAATATTTGACAACATTCCTGGCGTGTCGAACCCTACTTCTCGGTGGGAACAGTATATACGTCTATAACGTTATATATCCTAACGTAAGGTAACCTAACATCTCGGATGTAATATTTGACAACATTCCTGGCGTGTCGGACGCTACTTCTCGGTGGGAGCAGTATATACGTCTGTAACGTCATATATCCTAACCTAAGGCAACCTAACATCTCGGATATAACATTTGACAACATACCCGGCGTGTTGGAACCCTACGTCTCGGGGGTAATATTACGTGCGTCTATAACGTTATATATGCTAACCTAAGGCAACCTAACATCTCGGATGCAATATTTGACAACATTCCTGGCCTGTCGAACCCTACTTCTCGGAGGGAACAGTATATACGTCTATAACGTCATATATCCTAACCTAAGGCAACCTAACATCTCGGATGTAACATTTGACAACATTCCAGGCGTGTCGGTCCCTACGTCTCGGTGGTAACATTACATGCGTCTATAACGGTATATTTCCTAATCTAAGGCAACCTAACATCTCGGATGCAATATTTGACAACATTCCTGGCCTGTCGAACCCTACTTCTCGGAGGGAACAGTATATACGTCTATAACGGTATATGTCCTAATCTAAGGCAACCTTACATCTCGGATGCAATATTTGACAACATTCCTGGCCTCTCGTACCCTACTTCTCGGAGGGAACAGTATATACGTCTGTAACGACATATATCCTAACCTAAGACAACCTAACATCCCGGATGTAACATTTGACAACATTCCAGGCGTGTCGGTCCCTACGTCTCGGTGGTAACATTACATGCGTCTATAACGTTATATATCCTAACCTAAGGCAACCTAACATCTCGGATGCAATATTTGACAACATTCCTGGCCTGTCGAATCCTACGTCTCGGAGGGAACAGCATATACGTCTATAACGTCATATATCCTAACCTAAGACAACCTAACATCTCGGATGTAACATTTGACATCATTCCAGGCGTGTCGGTCCCTACGTCTCGGTGTTAACATTACATGCGTCTACTGCGGTATATATCCTAATCTTGGCAACGTAACTTCTCGGATGTAACATTTTACAACATTCCAGGCCTGTCGGTCCCTACGTCTCGGTGGTAACATTACATGCGTCTATAACGCTATATATCCTAACCTAAGGCCACCTAACATCTCGTATGTAATATTTGACAACATTCCTGGCGTGTCGAACCCTACTTCTCGGTGGGAACAGTATATACGTCTATAACGTTATATATCCTAACGTAAGGTAACCTAACATCTCGGATGCAATATTTGACAACATTCCTGGCCTGTCGAACCCTACATCTCGGAGGGAACAGTATATACGTCTATAGCGGTATATATCCTAATCTAAGGCAACCTAACATCTCGGATGCAATATTTGATAACATTCCTGGCCTGTCGAAACCTACTTCTCGGAGGGAACAGCATATACGTCTATAACGTAATATATCCTAACCTAAGGCAACCTAACATCTCGGATATAACATTTGACAACATTCCCGGCGTGTTGGAACCCTATGTCTCGGTGGTAACATTACGTGCGTCTATAACGTTATATATGCTAACCTAAGGCAACCTAACATCTCGGATGCAATATTTGACAACATTCCTGGCCTGTCGAACCCTACTTCTCGGAGGGAACAGCATATACGTCTATAACGACATATATCCTAACCTAAGACAACCTAACATCTCGGATGTAACATTTGACAACATTCCAGGCGTGTCGGTCCCTACATCTCGGTGGTAACATTGCATGCGTCTATAACGGTATATTTCCTAATCTAAGGCAACCTAACATCTCGGATGCAATATTTGACAACATTCCTGGCCTGTCGAACCCTACTTCTGGGAGGGAACAGTATATACGTCTATAACGTTATATATCCTAACCTAAGGCAACCTGACATCTCGGATGTATTATTCTACAACATTCCAGGCGTGTCGGACCCTACTTCTCAGTGGGAACATTATATGCGTCTATAACGTTGTATATCCTAATCTAAGGCAACCTAACATCTCGGATGCAATATTTGACAACATTCCTGGCCTGTCGAACCCTACAACTCGGAGGGAACAGTATATACGTCTATAGCGGTATATATCATAATCTGAGGCAACCTAACATCTCGGATGCAATATTTGAGAACATTCCTGGCCTGTCGAACCCTACTTCTCGGAGGGAACTGTATATACATCTATAACGGTATATATCCTAACCTAAGGCCACCTAACATCTCGTATGTAATATTTGACAACATTGCTGGCGTGTCGAACCCTACTTCTCGGTGGGAACAGTATATACGTCTATAACGTTATATATCCTAACGTAAGGTAACCTAACATCTCGGATGTAATATTCGACAACATTCCTGGCGTGTCGGACCCTACTTCTCGGTGGGAACAGTATATACGTCTGTAACGTCATATATCCTAACCTAAGGCAACCCAACATCTCGGATATAACATTTGACAACATACCCGGCGTGTTGGAACCCTACGTCTCGGTGGTAACATTACGTGCGTCTATAACGTTATATATGCTAACCTAAGGCAACCTAACATCTCGGATGCAATATTTGACAACATTCCTGGCCTGTCGAACCCTACTTCTCGGAGGGAACAGTATATACGTCTATAACGTCATATATCCTAACCTATGGCAACCTAACATCTCGGATGTAACATTTGACAACATTCCAGGCGTGTCGGTCCCTACGTCTCGGTGGTAACATTACATGCGTCTATAACGGTATATTTCCTAATCTAAGGCAACCTAACATCTCGGATGCAATATTTGACAACATTCCTGGCCTGTCGAACCCTACTTCTCGGAGGGAACAGTATATACGTCTATAACGGTATATGTCCTAATCTAAGGCAACCTAACATCTCGGATGCAATATTTGACAACATTCCTGGCCTGTCGAACCCTACTTCTCGGAGGGACCAGTATATACGTCTGTAACGACATATATCCTAACCTAAGACAACCTAACATCCCGGATGTAACATTTGACAACATTCCAGGCGTGTCGGTCCCTACGTCTCGGTGGTAACATTACATGCGTCTATAACGTTATATATCCTAACCTAAGGCAACCTAACATCTCGGATCCAATATTTGACAACATTCCTGGCCTGTCGAACCCTACTTCTCGGAGGGAACAGTATATACGTCTATAACGTCATATATCATAACCTAAGGCAACCTAACATCTCGGATGTAACATTTGACAACATTCCAGGCGTGTCGGTCCCTACGTCTCGGTGGTAACATTACATGCGTCTATAACGGTATATTTCCTAATCTAAGGCAACCTAACATCTCGGATGCAATATTTGACAACATTCCTGGCCTGTCGAACCCTACTTCTCGGAGGGAACAGTATATACGTCTATAACGGTATATGTCCTAATCTAAGGCAACCTAACATCTCGGATGCAATATTTGACAACATTCCTGGCCTGTCGAACCCTACTTCTCGGAGGGACCAGTATATACGTCTGTAACGACATATATCCTAACCTAAGACAACCTAACATCCCGGATGTAAAATTTGACAACATTCCAGGCGTGTCGGTCCCTACGTCTCGGTGGTAACATTACATGCGTCTATAACGTTATATATCCTAACCTAAGGCAACCTAACATCTCGGATGCAATATTTGACAACATTCCTGTCCTGTCGAATCCTACTTCTCGGAGGGAACAGCATATACGTCTATAACGTCATATATCCTAACCTAAGACAACCTAACATCTCGGATGTAACACTTGACAACATTCCAGGCGTGTCGGTCCCTACGTCTCGGTGGTAACATTACATGCGTCTATAGCGGTATATATCCTAATCTTGGCAACGTAACTTCTCGGATGTAACATTTTACAACATTCCAGGCCTGTCGGTCCCTACGTCTCGGTGGTAACATTACATGCGTCTATAACGTTATATATCCTAACCTAAGGCCACCTAACATCTCGTATGTAATATTTTACAACATTCCTGGCGTGTCGGACCCTACTTCTCGGTGGGAACAGTATATACGTCTATAACGTCATATATCCTAACCTAAGGCAACCTAACATCTCGGATATAACATTTGACAACATACCCGGCGTGTTGGAACCCTACGTCTCGTTGGTAACATTACGTGCGTCTATAACGTTATATATGCTAACCTAAGGCAACCTAACATCTCGGATGCAATATTTGACAACATTCCTGGCCTGTCGAACCCTACTTCTCGGAGGGAACAGTATATACGTCTATAACGTTATATATCCTAACCTAAGGCAACCTGACATCTCGGATGTAATATTCGACAACATTCCTGGCGTGTCGGACCCTTCTTCTCGGTGGGAACAGTATATACGTCTGTAACGTCATATATCCTAACCTAAGACAACCTAACATCTCGGATGTAACATTTGACAACATTCCAGGCGTGTCGAACCCTACTTCTCGGTGGGAACATTATATGAGTCTATAACGTTGTATATCCTAATCGAAGGCAACCTATTATCTCAGACGTAATATTTTACAATATTCCTGGCGTGTCGGTGCATACTTTTCGGTGGGAATATTATATGCGTCTATAACGGTCGATATCGTAATCTAAGGCAACCTAACATCTCGGATGCAATATTTGACAACATTCCTGGCCTGTCGAACCCTACTTCTCGGAGGGAACTGTATATACGTCTATAACGGTATATATCCTAATCTAAGGCAACCTAACATCTCGGATGTAACATTTGACAACATTCCAGGCGTGTCGGTCCCTACGTCTCGGTGGTAACATTACGTGCGTCTATAACGTTATATATGCTAACCTAAGGCAACCTAACATCTCGGATGCAATATTTGCCAACATTCCTGGCCTGTCGAAACCTACTTCTCGGAGGGAACAGCATATACGTCTATAACGACATATATCCTAACCTAAGACAACCTAACATCTCGGATATAACATTTGACAAAATTCCCGGCGTGTTGGAACCCTACGTCTCGGTGGTAACATTACGTGCGTCTATAACGTTATATATGCTAACCTAAGGCAACCTAACATCTCGGATGCAATATTTGACATCATACCTGGCCTGTCGAACCCTACTTCTAGGAGGGAACAGTATATACGTCTATAACGTCATATATCCTAACCTAAGGCAACCTAACATCTCGGATATAACATTTGACAACATTCCCGGCGTGTTGGAACCCTATGTCTCGGTGGTAACATTACGTGCGTCTATAACGTTATATATGCTAACCTAAGGCAACCTAACATCTCGGATGCAATATTTGCCAACATTCCTGGCCTGTCGAAACCTACTTCTCGGAGGGAACAGCATATACGTCTATAACGACATATATCCTAACCTAAGACAACCTAACATCTCGGATATAACATTTGACAAAATTCCCGGCGTGTTGGAACCCTACGTCTCGGTGGTAACATTACGTGCGTCTATAACGTTATATATGCTAACCTAAGGCAACCTAACATCTCGGATGCAATATTTGACAACATTCCTGGCCTGTCGAACCCTACTTCTCGGAGGGAACAGCATATACGTCTATAACGTCATATATCCTAACCTAAGGCAACTTAACATCTCGGATGCAATATTTGATAACATTCCTGGCCTGTCGAACCCTACTTCTCGGAGGGAACAGTATATACGTCTATAACGTTATATATCCTAACCGAAGGCAACCTGAAATCTCGGATGTAATATTCTATATCATTCCAGGCGTGTCGGACATTACTTCTCGGTGGGAACATTATATGAGTCTATAACGTTGTGTATCCTAATCTAAGGCAACCTATTATCTCAGACGTAATATTTTACAATATTCCTGGCGTGTCGGTGCATACTTTTCGGTGGGAATATTATATGCGTCTATAACGGTCGATATCGTAATCTAAGGCAACCTAACATTTCGGATGCAATATTTGACAACATTCCTGGCCTGTCGAACCCTACTTCTCGGAGGGAACTGTATATACGTCTATAACGGTATATATCCTAATCTAAGGCAACCTAACATCTCGGATGTAACATTTGACAACATTCCAGGCGTGTCGGTCCCTACGTCTCGGTGGTAACATTACATGCGTCTATGGCGTTATATATCCTAACCTAAGGCAACCTAACATCTCGGATGCAATATTTGACAACATTCCTGGCCTGTCGAAACCTACTTCTCGGAGGGAACAGCATATACGTCTATAACGTAATATATCCTAACCTAAGGCAACCTAACATCTCGGATATAACATTTGACAACATTCCCGGCGTGTTGGAACCCTATGTCTCGGTGGTAACATTACGTGCGTCTATAACGTTATATATGCTAACCTAAGGCAACCTAACATCTCGGATGCAATATTTGACAACATTCCTGGCCTGTCGAACCCTACTTCTCGGAGGGAACAGCATATACGTCTATAACGACATATATCCTAACCTAAGACAACCTAACATCTCGGATGTAACATTTGACAACATTCCAGGCGTGTCGGTCCCTACATCTCGGTGGTAACATTGCATGCGTCTATAACGGTATATTTCCTAATCTAAGGCAACCTAACATCTCGGATGCAATATTTGACAACATTCCTGGCCTGTCGAACCCTACTTCTGGGAGGGAACAGTATATACGTCTATAACGTTATATATCCTAACCTAAGGCAACCTGACATCTCGGATGTATTATTCTACAACATTCCAGGCGTGTCGGACCCTACTTCTCAGTGGGAACATTATATGCGTCTATAACGTTGTATATCCTAATCTAAGGCAACCTAACATCTCGGATGCAATATTTGACAACATTCCTGGCCTGTCGAACCCTACAACTCGGAGGGAACAGTATATACGTCTATAGCGGTATATATCATAATCTGAGGCAACCTAACATCTCGGATGCAATATTTGAGAACATTCCTGGCCTGTCGAACCCTACTTCTCGGAGGGAACTGTATATACATCTATAACGGTATATATCCTAACCTAAGGCCACCTAACATCTCGTATGTAATATTTGACAACATTGCTGGCGTGTCGAACCCTACTTCTCGGTGGGAACAGTATATACGTCTATAACGTTATATATCCTAACGTAAGGTAACCTAACATCTCGGATGTAATATTCGACAACATTCCTGGCGTGTCGGACCCTTCTTCTCGGTGGGAACAGTATATACGTCTGTAACGTCATATATCCTAACCTAAGACAACCTAACATCTCGGATGTAACATTTGACAACATTCCAGGCGTGTCGAACCCTACTTCTCGGTGGGAACATTATATGAGTCTATAACGTTGTATATCCTAATCGAAGGCAACCTATTATCTCAGACGTAATATTTTACAATATTCCTGGCGTGTCGGTGCATACTTTTCGGTGGGAATATTATATGCGTCTATAACGGTCGATATCGTAATCTAAGGCAACCTAACATCTCGGATGCAATATTTGACAACATTCCTGGCCTGTCGAACCCTACTTCTCGGAGGGAACTGTATATACGTCTATAACGGTATATATCCTAATCTAAGGCAACCTAACATCTCGGATGTAACATTTGACAACATTCCAGGCGTGTCGGTCCCTACGTCTCGGTGGTACCATTACATGCGTCTATAACGTTATATATCCTAACCTAAGGCAACCTAACATCTCGGATGCAATATTTGACATCATACCTGGCCTGTCGAACCCTACTTCTAGGAGGGAACAGTATATACGTCTATAACGTCATATATCCTAACCTAAGGCAACCTAACATCTCGGATATAACATTTGACAACATTCCCGGCGTGTTGGAACCCTATGTCTCGGTGGTAACATTACGTGCGTCTATAACGTTATATATGCTAACCTAAGGCAACCTAACATCTCGGATGCAATATTTGCCAACATTCCTGGCCTGTCGAAACCTACTTCTCGGAGGGAACAGCATATACGTCTATAACGACATATATCCTAACCTAAGACAACCTAACATCTCGGATATAACATTTGACAAAATTCCCGGCGTGTTGGAACCCTACGTCTCGGTGGTAACATTACGTGCGTCTATAACGTTATATATGCTAACCTAAGGCAACCTAACATCTCGGATGCAATATTTGACAACATTCCTGGCCTGTCGAACCCTACTTCTCGGAGGGAACAGCATATACGTCTATAACGTCATATATCCTAACCTAAGGCAACTTAACATCTCGGATGCAATATTTGATAACATTCCTGGCCTGTCGAACCCTACTTCTCGGAGGGAACAGTATATACGTCTATAACGTTATATATCCTAACCGAAGGCAACCTGAAATCTCGGATGTAATATTCTATATCATTCCAGGCGTGTCGGACATTACTTCTCGGTGGGAACATTATATGAGTCTATAACGTTGTGTATCCTAATCTAAGGCAACCTATTATCTCAGACGTAATATTTTACAATATTCCTGGCGTGTCGGTGCATACTTTTCGGTGGGAATATTATATGCGTCTATAACGGTCGATATCGTAATCTAAGGCAACCTAACATTTCGGATGCAATATTTGACAACATTCCTGGCCTGTCGAACCCTACTTCTCGGAGGGAACTGTATATACGTCTATAACGGTATATATCCTAATCTAAGGCAACCTAACATCTCGGATGTAACATTTGACAACATTCCAGGCGTGTCGGTCCCTACGTCTCGGTGGTAACATTACATGCGTCTATGGCGTTATATATCCTAACCTAAGGCAACCTAACATCTCGGATGCAATATTTGACAACATTCCTGGCCTGTCGAAACCTACTTCTCGGAGGGAACAGCATATACGTCTATAACGTAATATATCCTAACCTAAGGCAACCTAACATCTCGGATATAACATTTGACAACATTCCCGGCGTGTTGGAACCCTATGTCTCGGTGGTAACATTACGTGCGTCTATAACGTTATATATGCTAACCTAAGGCAACCTAACATCTCGGATGCAATATTTGACAACATTCCTGGCCTGTCGAACCCTACTTCTCGGAGGGAACAGCATATACGTCTATAACGACATATATCCTAACCTAAGACAACCTAACATCTCGGATGTAACATTTGACAACATTCCAGGCGTGTCGGTCCCTACATCTCGGTGGTAACATTGCATGCGTCTATAACGGTATATTTCCTAATCTAAGGCAACCTAACATCTCGGATGCAATATTTGACAACATTCCTGGCCTGTCGAACCCTACTTCTGGGAGGGAACAGTATATACGTCTATAACGTTATATATCCTAACCTAAGGCAACCTGACATCTCGGATGTATTATTCTACAACATTCCAGGCGTGTCGGACCCTACTTCTCAGTGGGAACATTATATGCGTCTATAACGTTGTATATCCTAATCTAAGGCAACCTAACATCTCGGATGCAATATTTGACAACATTCCTGGCCTGTCGAACCCTACAACTCGGAGGGAACAGTATATACGTCTATAGCGGTATATATCATAATCTGAGGCAACCTAACATCTCGGATGCAATATTTGAGAACATTCCTGGCCTGTCGAACCCTACTTCTCGGAGGGAACTGTATATACATCTATAACGGTATATATCCTAACCTAAGGCCACCTAACATCTCGTATGTAATATTTGACAACATTGCTGGCGTGTCGAACCCTACTTCTCGGTGGGAACAGTATATACGTCTATAACGTTATATATCCTAACGTAAGGTAACCTAACATCTCGGATGTAATATTCGACAACATTCCTGGCGTGTCGGACCCTACTTCTCGGTGGGAACAGTATATACGTCTGTAACGTCATATATCCTAACCTAAGGCAACCCAACATCTCGGATATAACATTTGACAACATACCCGGCGTGTTGGAACCCTACGTCTCGGTGGTAACATTACGTGCGTCTATAACGTTATATATGCTAACCTAAGGCAACCTAACATCTCGGATGCAATATTTGACAACATTCCTGGCCTGTCGAACCCTACTTCTCGGAGGGAACAGTATATACGTCTATAACGTCATATATCCTAACCTATGGCAACCTAACATCTCGGATGTAACATTTGACAACATTCCAGGCGTGTCGGTCCCTACGTCTCGGTGGTAACATTACATGCGTCTATAACGGTATATTTCCTAATCTAAGGCAACCTAACATCTCGGATGCAATATTTGACAACATTCCTGGCCTGTCGAACCCTACTTCTCGGAGGGAACAGTATATACGTCTATAACGGTATATGTCCTAATCTAAGGCAACCTAACATCTCGGATGCAATATTTGACAACATTCCTGGCCTGTCGAACCCTACTTCTCGGAGGGACCAGTATATACGTCTGTAACGACATATATCCTAACCTAAGACAACCTAACATCCCGGATGTAACATTTGACAACATTCCAGGCGTGTCGGTCCCTACGTCTCGGTGGTAACATTACATGCGTCTATAACGTTATATATCCTAACCTAAGGCAACCTAACATCTCGGATCCAATATTTGACAACATTCCTGGCCTGTCGAACCCTACTTCTCGGAGGGAACAGTATATACGTCTATAACGTCATATATCCTAACCTAAGGCAACCTAACATCTCGGATGTAACATTTGACAACATTCCAGGCGTGTCGGTCCCTACGTCTCGGTGGTAACATTACATGCGTCTATAACGGTATATTTCCTAATCTAAGGCAACCTAACATCTCGGATGCAATATTTGACAACATTCCTGGCCTGTCGAACCCTACTTCTCGGAGGGAACAGTATATACGTCTATAACGGTATATGTCCTAATCTAAGGCAACCTAACATCTCGGATGCAATATTTGACAACATTCCTGGCCTGTCGAACCCTACTTCTCGGAGGGACCAGTATATACGTCTGTAACGACATATATCCTAACCTAAGACAACCTAACATCCCGGATGTAAAATTTGACAACATTCCAGGCGTGTCGGTCCCTACGTCTCGGTGGTAACATTACATGCGTCTATAACGTTATATATCCTAACCTAAGGCAACCTAACATCTCGGATGCAATATTTGACAACATTCCTGTCCTGTCGAATCCTACTTCTCGGAGGGAACAGCATATACGTCTATAACGTCATATATCCTAACCTAAGACAACCTAACATCTCGGATGTAACACTTGACAACATTCCAGGCGTGTCGGTCCCTACGTCTCGGTGGTAACATTACATGCGTCTATAGCGGTATATATCCTAATCTTGGCAACGTAACTTCTCGGATGTAACATTTTACAACATTCCAGGCCTGTCGGTCCCTACGTCTCGGTGGTAACATTACATGCGTCTATAACGTTATATATCCTAACCTAAGGCCACCTAACATCTCGTATGTAATATTTTACAACATTCCTGGCGTGTCGGACCCTACTTCTCGGTGGGAACAGTATATACGTCTATAACGTCATATATCCTAACCTAAGGCAACCTAACATCTCGGATGTAACATTTGACAACATTCCAGGCGTGTCGGTCCCTACGTCTCGGTGGTAATATTACATGCGTCTATAACGGTATATTTCCTAATCTAAGGCAACCTAACATCTCGGATGCAATATTTGACAACATTCCTGGCCTGTCGAACCCTACTTCTCGGAGGGAACAGTATATACGTCTATAACGGTATATGTCCTAATCTAAGGCAACCTAACATCTCGGATGCAATATTTGACAACATTCCTGGCCTGTCGAACCCTACTTCTCGGAGGGACCAGTATATACGTCTGTAACGACATATATCCTAACCTAAGACAACCTAACATCCCGGATGTAAAATTTGACAACATTCCAGGCGTGTCGGTCCCTACGTCTCGGTGGTAACATTACATGCGTCTATAACGTTATATATCCTAACCTAAGGCAACCTAACATCTCGGATGCAATATTTGACAACATTCCTGTCCTGTCGAATCCTACTTCTCGGAGGGAACAGCATATACGTCTATAACGTCATATATCCTAACCTAAGACAACCTAACATCTCGGATGTAACACTTGACAACATTCCAGGCGTGTCGGTCCCTACGTCTCGGTGGTAACATTACATGCGTCTATAGCGGTATATATCCTAATCTTGGCAACGTAACTTCTCGGATGTAACATTTTACAACATTCCAGGCCTGTCGGTCCCTACGTCTCGGTGGTAACATTACATGCGTCTATAACGTTATATATCCTAACCTAAGGCCACCTAACATCTCGTATGTAATATTTTACAACATTCCTGGCGTGTCGGACCCTACTTCTCGGTGGGAACAGTATATACGTCTATAACGTCATATATCCTAACCTAAGGCAACCTAACATCTCGGATATAACATTTGACAACATACCCGGCGTGTTGGAACCCTACGTCTCGTTGGTAACATTACGTGCGTCTATAACGTTATATATGCTAACCTAAGGCAACCTAACATCTCGGATGCAATATTTGACAACATTCCTGGCCTGTCGAACCCTACTTCTCGGAGGGAACAGTATATACGTCTATAACGTTATATATCCTAACCTAAGGCAACCTGACATCTCGGATGTAATATTCGACAACATTCCTGGCGTGTCGGACCCTTCTTCTCGGTGGGAACAGTATATACGTCTGTAACGTCATATATCCTAACCTAAGACAACCTAACATCTCGGATGTAACATTTGACAACATTCCAGGCGTGTCGAACCCTACTTCTCGGTGGGAACATTATATGAGTCTATAACGTTGTATATCCTAATCGAAGGCAACCTATTATCTCAGACGTAATATTTTACAATATTCCTGGCGTGTCGGTGCATACTTTTCGGTGGGAATATTATATGCGTCTATAACGGTCGATATCGTAATCTAAGGCAACCTAACATCTCGGATGCAATATTTGACAACATTCCTGGCCTGTCGAACCCTACTTCTCGGAGGGAACTGTATATACGTCTATAACGGTATATATCCTAATCTAAGGCAACCTAACATCTCGGATGTAACATTTGACAACATTCCAGGCGTGTCGGTCCCTACGTCTCGGTGGTACCATTACATGCGTCTATAACGTTATATATCCTAACCTAAGGCAACCTAACATCTCGGATGCAATATTTGACATCATACCTGGCCTGTCGAACCCTACTTCTAGGAGGGAACAGTATATACGTCTATAACGTCATATATCCTAACCTAAGGCAACCTAACATCTCGGATATAACATTTGACAACATTCCCGGCGTGTTGGAACCCTATGTCTCGGTGGTAACATTACGTGCGTCTATAACGTTATATATGCTAACCTAAGGCAACCTAACATCTCGGATGCAATATTTGCCAACATTCCTGGCCTGTCGAAACCTACTTCTCGGAGGGAACAGCATATACGTCTATAACGACATATATCCTAACCTAAGACAACCTAACATCTCGGATATAACATTTGACAAAATTCCCGGCGTGTTGGAACCCTACGTCTCGGTGGTAACATTACGTGCGTCTATAACGTTATATATGCTAACCTAAGGCAACCTAACATCTCGGATGCAATATTTGACAACATTCCTGGCCTGTCGAACCCTACTTCTCGGAGGGAACAGCATATACGTCTATAACGTCATATATCCTAACCTAAGGCAACTTAACATCTCGGATGTAACATTTGACAACATTCCAGGTGTGTCGGTCCCTACGTCTCGGTGGTAACATTACATGCGTCTATAACGTTATATATCCTAACCTAAGGCCACCTAACATCTCGTATGTAATATTTGACAACATTCCTGGCGTGTCGAACCCTACTTCTCGGTGGGAACAGTATATACGTCTATAACGTTATATATCCTAGCGTAAGGTAACCTAACATCTCGGATGTAATATTTGACAACATTCCAGGCGTGTCGGTCCCTACGTCTCGGTGGTAACATTAGGTGCGTCTATAACGTTATATATGCTAACCTAAGGCAACCTAACATCTCGGATGCAATATTTGAGAACATTCCTGGCCTGTCGAAACCTACTTCTCGGAGGGAACAGCATATACGTCTATAACGTAATATATCCTAACCTAAGGCAACCTAACATCTCGGATATAAGATTTGACAACATTCCCGGCGTGTTGGAACCCTATGTCTCGGTGGTAACATTACGTGCGTCTATAACGTTATATATGCTAACCTAAGGCAACCTAACATCTCGGATGCAATATTTGACAACATTCCTGGCCTGTCGAACCCTACTTCTCGGAGGGAACAGCATATACGTCTATAACGACATATATCCTAACCTAAGACAACCTAACATCTCGGATGTAACATTTGACAACATTCCAGGCGTGTCGGTCCCTACATCACGGTGGTAACATTGCATGCGTCTATAACGGTATATTTCCTAATCTAAGGCAACCTAACATCTCGGATGCAATATTTGACAACATTCCTGGCCTGTCGAACCCTACTTCTGGGAGGGAACAGTATATACGTCTATAACGTTATATATCCTAACCTAAGGCAACCTAACATCTCGGATGTAATATTTGACAACATTCCTGGCGTGTCGGACGCTACTTCTCGGTGGGAGCAGTATATACGTCTGTAACGTCATATATCCTAACCTAAGGCAACCTAACATCTCGGATATAACATTTGACAACATACCCGGCGTGTTGGAACCCTACGTCTCGGGGGTAATATTACGTGCGTCTATAACGTTATATATGCTAACCTAAGGCAACCTAACATCTCGGATGCAATATTTGACAACATTCCTGGCCTGTCGAACCCTACTTCTCGGAGGGAACAGTATATACGTCTATAACGTCATATATCCTAACCTAAGGCAACCTAACATCTCGGATGTAACATTTGACAACATTCCAGGCGTGTCGGTCCCTACGTCTCGGTGGTAACATTACATGCGTCTATAACGGTATATTTCCTAATCTAAGGCAACCTAACATCTCGGATGCAATATTTGACAACATTCCTGGCCTGTCGAACCCTAATTCTCGGAGGGAACAGTATATACGTCTATAACGGTATATGTCCTAATCTAAGGCAACCTTACATCTCGGATGCAATATTTGACAACATTCCTGGCCTCTCGTACCCTACTTCTCGGAGGGAACAGTATATACGTCTGTAACGACATATATCCTAACCTAAGACAACCTAACATCCCGGATGTAACATTTGACAACATTCCAGGCGTGTCGGTCCCTACGTCTCGGTGGTAACATTACATGCGTCTATAACGTTATATATCCTAACCTAAGGCAACCTAACATCTCGGATGCAATATTTGACAACATTCCTGTCCTGTCGAATCCTACTTCTCGGAGGGAACAGCATATACGTCTATAACGTCATATATCCTAACCTAAGACAACCTAACATCTCGGATGTAACACTTGACAACATTCCAGGCGTGTCGGTCCCTACGTCTCGGTGGTAACATTACATGCGTCTATAGCGGTATATATCCTAATCTTGGCAACGTAACTTCTCGGATGTAACATTTTACAACATTCCAGGCCTGTCGGTCCCTACGTCTCGGTGGTAACATTACATGCGTCTATAACGTTATATATCCTAACCTAAGGCCACCTAACATCTCGTATGTAATATTTTACAACATTCCTGGCGTGTCGGACCCTACTTCTCGGTGGGAACAGTATATACGTCTATAACGTCATATATCCTAACCTAAGGCAACCTAACATCTCGGATATAACATTTGACAACATACCCGGCGTGTTGGAACCCTACGTCTCGTTGGTAACATTACGTGCGTCTATAACGTTATATATGCTAACCTAAGGCAACCTAACATCTCGGATGTAACATTTGACAACGTTCCAGGCGTGTCGGTCCCTACATCTCGGTGGTAACATTACATGCGTCTATAACGGTATATTTCCTAATCTAAGGCAACCTAACATCTCGGATGCAATATTTGACAACATTCCTGGCCTGTCGAACCCTACTTCTGGGAGGGAACAGTATATACGTCTATAACGTTATATATCCTAACCTAAGGCAACCTGACATCTCGGATGTATTATTCTACAACATTCCAGGCGTGTCGGACCCTACTTCTCAGTGGGAACATTATATGCGTCTATAACGTTGTATATCCTAATCTAAGGCAACCTAACATCTCGGATGCAATATTTGACAACATTCCTGGCCTGTCGAACCCTACATCTCGGAGGGAACAGTATATACGTCTATAGCGGTATATATCCTAATCTAAGGCAACCTAACATCTCGGATGCAATATTTGATAACATTCCTGGCCTGTCGAACCCTACTTCTCGGAGGGAACAGTATATACGTCTATAACGTTATATATCCTAACCGAAGGCAACCTGATATCTCGGATGTAATATTCTACATCATTCCAGGCGTGTCGGACATTACTTCTCGGTGGGAACATTATATGAGTCTATAACGTTGTGTATCCTAATCTAAGGCAACCTATTATCTCAGACGTAATATTTTACAATATTCCTGGCGTGTCGGTGCATACTTTTCGGTGGGAATATTATATGCGTCTATAACGGTCGATATCGTAATCTAAGGCAACCTAACATTTCGGATGCAATATTTGACAACATTCCTGGCCTGTCGAACCCTACTTCTCGGAGGGAACTGTATATACGTCTATAACGGTATATATCCTAATCTAAGGCAACCTAACATCTCGGATGTAACATTTGACAACATTCCAGGCGTGTCGGTCCCTACGTCTCGGTGGTAACATTACATGCGTCTATGGCGTTATATATCCTAACCTAAGGCAACCTAACATCTCGGATGCAATATTTGACAACATTCCTGGCCTGTCGAACCCTACTTCTAGGAGGGAACAGTATATACGTCTATAACGTCATATATCCTAACCTAAGGCAACCTGATATCTCGGATGTATTATTCTACAACATTCCAGGCGTGTCGGACCCTACTTCTCGGTGGAAACAGTATATACGTCTGTAACGTCATATATCCTAACCTAAGGCAACCTAACATCTCGAATATAACATTTGACAACATTCCCGGCGTGTTGGAACCCTACGTGTCGGTGGTAACATTAGGTGCGTCTATAACGTTATATATGCTAACCTAAGGCAACCTAACATCTCGGATGCAATATTTGGGAACATTCCTGGCCTGTCGAACCCTACTTCTCGGAGGGAACTGTATATACGTCTATAACGGTATATATCCTAATCTAAGGCAACCTAACATCTCGGATGTAACATTTGACAACATTCCAGGCGTGTCGGACCCTACGTCTCGGTGGTAACATTAGGTGCGTCTATAACGTTATATATGCTAACCTAAGGCAACCTAACATCTCGGATGCAATATTTGAGAACATTCCTGGCCTGTCGAACCCTACTTCTGGGAGGGAACAGTATATACGTCTATAACGTTATATATCCTAACCTAAGGCAACCTGACATCTCGGATGTATTATTCTACAACATTCCAGGCGTGTCGGACCCTACTTCTCAGTGGGAACATTATATGCGTCTATAACGTTGTATATCCTAATCTAAGGCAACCTAACATCTCGGATGCAATATTTGACAACATTCCTGGCCTGTCGAACCCTACATCTCGGAGGGAACAGTATATACGTCTATAGCGGTATATATCCTAATCTGAGGCAACCTAACATCTCGGATGCAATATTTGAGAACATTCCTGGCCTGTCGAACCCTACTTCTCGGAGGGAACTGTATATACATCTATAACGGTATATATCCTAACCTAAGGCCACCTAACATCTCGTATGTAATATTTGACAACATTGCTGGCGTGTCGAACCCTACTTCTCGGTGGGAACAGTATATACGTCTATAACGTTATATATCCTAACGTAAGGTAACCTAACATCTCGGATGTAATATTCGACAACATTCCTGGCGTGTCGGACCCTACTTCTCGGTGGGAACAGTATATACGTCTGTAACGTCATATATCCTAACCTAAGGCAACCCAACATCTCGGATATAACATTTGACAACATACCCGGCGTGTTGGAACCCTACGTCTCGGTGGTAACATTACGTGCGTCTATAACGTTATATATGCTAACCTAAGGCAACCTAACATCTCGGATGCAATATTTGACAACATTCCTGGCCTGTCGAACCCTACTTCTCGGAGGGAACAGTATATACGTCTATAACGTCATATATCCTAACCTATGGCAACCTAACATCTCGGATGTAACATTTGACAACATTCCAGGCGTGTCGGTCCCTACGTCTCGGTGGTAACATTACATGCGTCTATAACGGTATATTTCCTAATCTAAGGCAACCTAACATCTCGGATGCAATATTTGACAACATTCCTGGCCTGTCGAACCCTACTTCTCGGAGGGAATAGTATATACGTCTATAACGGTATATGTCCTAATCTAAGGCAACCTAACATCTCGGATGCAATATTTGACAACATTCCTGGCCTGTCGAACCCTACTTCTCGGAGGGACCAGTATATACGTCTGTAACGACATATATCCTAACCTAAGACAACCTAACATCCCGGATGTAACATTTGACAACATTCCAGGCGTGTCGGTCCCTACGTCTCGGTGGTAACATTACATGCGTCTATAACGTTATATATCCTAACCTAAGGCAACCTAACATCTCGGATCCAATATTTGACAACATTCCTGGCCTGTCGAACCCTACTTCTCGGAGGGAACAGTATATACGTCTATAACGTCATATACCCTAACCTAAGGCAACCTAACATCTCGGATGTAACATTTGACAACATTCCAGGCGTGTCGGTCCCTACGTCTCGGTGGTAACATTACATGCGTCTATAACGGTATATTTCCTAATCTAAGGCAACCTAACATCTCGGATGCAATATTTGACAACATTCCTGGCCTGTCGAACCCTACTTCTCGGAGGGAACAGTATATACGTCTATAACGGTATATGTCCTAATCTAAGGCAACCTAACATCTCGGATGCAATATTTGACAACATTCCTGGCCTGTCGAACCCTACTTCTCGGAGGGACCAGTATATACGTCTGTAACGACATATATCCTAACCTAAGACAACCTAACATCCCGGATGTAAAATTTGACAACATTCCAGGCGTGTCGGTCCCTACGTCTCGGTGGTAACATTACATGCGTCTATAACGTTATATATCCTAACCTAAGGCAACCTAACATCTCGGATGCAATATTTGACAACATTCCCGTCCTGTCGAATCCTACTTCTCGGAGGGAACAGCATATACGTCTATAACGTCATATATCCTAACCTAAGACAACCTAACATCTCGGATGTAACACTTGACAACATTCCAGGCGTGTCGGTCCCTACGTCTCGGTGGTAACATTACATGCGTCTATAGCGGTATATATCCTAATCTTGGCAACGTAACTTCTCGGATGTAACATTTTACAACATTCCAGGCCTGTCGGTCCCTACGTCTCGGTGGTAACATTACATGCGTCTATAACGTTATATATCCTAACCTAAGGCCACCTAACATCTCGTATGTAATATTTTACAACATTCCTGGCGTGTCGGACCCTACTTCTCGGTGGGAACAGTATATACGTCTATAACGTCATATATCCTAACCTAAGGCAACCTAACATCTCGGATATAACATTTGACAACATACCCGGCGTGTTGGAACCCTACGTCTCGTTGGTAACATTACGTGCGTCTATAACGTTATATATGCTAACCTAAGGCAACCTAACATCTCGGATGCAATATTTGACAACATTCCTGGCCTGTCGAACCCTACTTCTCGGAGGGAACAGTATATACGTCTATAACGTTATATATCCTAACCTAAGGCAACCTGACATCTCGGATGTAATATTCGACAACATTCCTGGCGTGTCGGACCCTTCTTCTCGGTGGGAACAGTATATACGTCTGTAACGTCATATATCCTAACCTAAGACAACCTAACATCTCGGATGTAACATTTGACAACATTCCAGGCGTGTCGAACCCTACTTCTCGGTGGGAACATTATATGAGTCTATAACGTTGTATATCCTAATCTAAGGCAACCTATTATCTCAGACGTAATATTTTACAATATTCCTGGCGTGTCGGTGCATACTTTTCGGTGGGAATATTATATGCGTCTATAACGGTCGATATCGTAATCTAAGGCAACCTAACATCTCGGATGCAATATTTGACAACATTCCTGGCCTGTCGAACCCTACTTCTCGGAGGGAACTGTATATACGTCTATAACGGTATATATCCTAATCTAAGGCAACCTAACATCTCGGATGTAACATTTGACAACATTCCAGGCGTGTCGGTCCCTACGTCTCGGTGGTACCATTACATGCGTCTATAACGTTATATATCCTAACCTAAGGCAACCTAACATCTCGGATGCAATATTTGACAACATTCCTGGCCTGTCGAACCCTACTTCTAGGAGGGAACAGTATATACGTCTATAACGTCATATATCCTAACCTAAGGCAACCTAACATCTCGGATATAACATTTGACAACATTCCCGGCGTGTTGGAACCCTATGTCTCGGTGGTAACATTACGTGCGTCTATAACGTTATATATGCTAACCTAAGGCAACCTAACATCTCGGATGCAATATTTGACAACATTCCTGGCCTGTCGAAACCTACTTCTCGGAGGGAACAGCATATACGTCTATAACGACATATATCCTAACCTAAGACAACCTAACATCTCGGATATAACATTTGACAAAATTCCCGGCGTGTTGGAACCCTACGTCTCGGTGGTAACATTACGTGCGTCTATAACGTTATATATGCTAACCTAAGGCAACCTAACATCTCGGATGCAATATTTGACAACATTCCTGGCCTGTCGAACCCTACTTCTCGGAGGGAACTGTATATACGTCTATAACGGTATATATCCTAATCTAAGGCAACCTAACATCTCGGATGTAACATTTGACAACATTCCAGGCGTGTCGGTCCCTACGTCTCGGTGGTAACATTACGTGCGTCTATAACGTTATATATGCTAACCTAAGGCAACCTAACATCTCGGATGCAATATTTGACAACATTCCTGGCCTGTCGAACCCTACTTCTCGGAGGGAACTGTATATACGTCTATAACGGTATATATCCTAATCTAAGGCAACCTAACATCTCGGATGTAACATTTGACAACATTCCAGGCGTGTCGGTCCCTACGTCTCGGTGGTAACATTACATGCGTCTATGGCGTTATATATCCTAACCTAAGGCAACCTAACATCTCGGATGCAATATTCTACATCATTCCAGGCGTGTCGGACATTACTTCTCGGTGGGAACATTATATGAGTCTATAACGTTGTGTATCCTAATCTAAGGCAACCTATTATCTCAGACGTAATATTTTACAATATTCCTGGCGTGACGGTGCATACTTTTCGGTGGGAATATTATATGCGTCTATAACGGTCGATATCGTAATCTAAGGCAACCTAACATTTCGGATGCAATATTTGACAACATTCCTGGCCTGTCGAACCCTACTTCTCGGAGGGAACTGTATATACGTCTATAACGGTATATATCCTAATCTAAGGCAACCTAACATCTCGGATGTAACATTTGACAACATTCCAGGCGTGTCGGTCCCTACGTCTCGGTGGTAACATTACATGCGTCTATGGCGTTATATATCCTAACCTAAGGCAACCTAACATCTCGGATGCAATATTTGACAACATTCCTGGCCTGTCGAACCCTACTTCTAGGAGGGAACAGTATATACGTCTATAACGTCATATATCCTAACCTAAGGCAACCTGACATCTCGGATGTATTATTCTACAACATTCCAGGCGTGTCGGACCCTACTTCTCGGTGGAAACAGTATATACGTCTGTAACGTCATATATCCTAACCTAAGGCAACCTAACATCTCGGATATAACATGTGACAACATTCCCGGCGTGTTGGAACCCTACGTGTCGGTGGTAACATTAGGTGCGTCTATAACGTTATATATGCTAACCTAAGGCAACCTAACATCTCGGATGCAATATTTGGGAACATTCCTGGCCTGTCGAACCCTACTTCTCGGAGGGAACTGTATATACGTCTATAACGGTATATATCCTAATCTAAGGCAACCTAACATCTCGGATGTAACATTTGACAACATTCCAGGCGTGTCGGTCCCTACGTCTCGGTGGTAACATTAGGTGCGTCTATAACGTTATATATGCTAACCTAAGGCAACCTAACATCTCGGATGCAATATTTGAGAACATTCCTGGCCTGTCGAAACCTACTTCTCGGAGGGAACAGCATATACGTCTATAACGTAATATATCCTAACCTAAGGCAACCTAACATCTCGGATATAACATTTGACAACATTCCCGGCGTGTTGGAACCCTATGTCTCGGTGGTAACATTACGTGCGTCTATAACGTTATATATGCTAACCTAAGGCAACCTAACATCTCGGATGCAATATTTGACAACATTCCTGGCCTGTCGAACCCTACTTCTGGGAGGGAACAGTATATACGTCTATAACGTTATATATCCTAACCTAAGGCAACCTGACATCTCGGATGTATTATTCTACAACATTCCAGGCGTGTCGGACCCTACTTCTCAGTGGGAACATTATATGCGTCTATAACGTTGTATATCCTAATCTAAGGCAACCTAACATCTCGGATGCAATATTTGACAACATTCCTGGCCTGTCGAACCCTACATCTCGGAGGGAACAGTATATACGTCTATAGCGGTATATATCCTAATCTGAGGCAACCTAACATCTCGGATGCAATATTTGAGAACATTCCTGGCCTGTCGAACCCTACTTCTCGGAGGGAACTGTATATACATCTATAACGGTATATATCCTAACCTAAGGCCACCTAACATCTCGTATGTAATATTTGACAACATTGCTGGCGTGTCGAACCCTACTTCTCGGTGGGAACAGTATATACGTCTATAACGTTATAGATCCTAACGTAAGGTAACCTAACATCTCGGATGTAATATTCGACAAAATTCCTGGCGTGTCGGACCCTACTTCTCGGTGGGAACAGTATATACGTCTGTAACGTCATATATCCTAACCTAAGGCAACCCAACATCTCGGATATAACATTTGACAACATACCCGGCGTGTTGGAACCCTACGTCTCGGTTCTAACATTACGTGCGTCTATAACGTTATATATGCTAACCTAAGGCAACCTAACATCTCGGATGCAATATTTGACAACATTCCTGGCCTGTCGAACCCTACTTCTCGGAGGGAACAGTATATACGTCTATAACGTCATATATCCTAATCTAAGGCAACCTAACATCTCGGATGTAACATTTGACAACATTCCAGGCGTGTCGGTCCCTACGTCTCGGTGGTAACATTACATGCGTCTATGGCGTTATATATCCTAACCTAAGGCAACCTAACATCTCGGATGCAATATTTGACAACATTCCTGGCCTGTCGAACCCTACTTCTAGGAGGGAACAGTATATACGTCTATAACGTCATATATCCTAACCTAAGGCAACCTGACATCTCGGATGTATTATTCTACAACATTCCAGGCGTGTCGGACCCTACTTCTCGGTGGAAACAGTATATACGTCTGTAACGTCATATATCCTAACCTAAGGCAACCTAACATCTCGGATATAACATGTGACAACATTCCCGGCGTGTTGGAACCCTACGTGTCGGTGGTAACATTAGGTGCGTCTATAACGTTATATATGCTAACCTAAGGCAACCTAACATCTCGGATGCAATATTTGGGAACATTCCTGGCCTGTCGAACCCTACTTCTCGGAGGGAACTGTATATACGTCTATAACGGTATATATCCTAATCTAAGGCAACCTAACATCTCGGATGTAACATTTGACAACATTCCAGGCGTGTCGGTCCCTACGTCTCGGTGGTAACATTAGGTGCGTCTATAACGTTATATATGCTAACCTAAGGCAACCTAACATCTCGGATGCAATATTTGAGAACATTCCTGGCCTGTCGAAACCTACTTCTCGGAGGGAACAGCATATACGTCTATAACGTAATATATCCTAACCTAAGGCAACCTAACATCTCGGATATAACATTTGACAACATTCCCGGCGTGTTGGAACCCTATGTCTCGGTGGTAACATTACGTGCGTCTATAACGTTATATATGCTAACCTAAGGCAACCTAACATCTCGGATGCAATATTTGACAACATTCCTGGCCTGTCGAACCCTACTTCTGGGAGGGAACAGTATATACGTCTATAACGTTATATATCCTAACCTAAGGCAACCTGACATCTCGGATGTATTATTCTACAACATTCCAGGCGTGTCGGACCCTACTTCTCAGTGGGAACATTATATGCGTCTATAACGTTGTATATCCTAATCTAAGGCAACCTAACATCTCGGATGCAATATTTGACAACATTCCTGGCCTGTCGAACCCTACATCTCGGAGGGAACAGTATATACGTCTATAGCGGTATATATCCTAATCTGAGGCAACCTAACATCTCGGATGTAACATTTGACAACATTCCAGGCGTGTCGGTCCCTACGTCTCGGTGGTAACATTAGGTGCGTCTATAACGTTATATATGCTAACCTAAGGCAACCTAACATCTCGGATGCAATATTTGACAACATTCCTGGCCTGTCGAAACCTACTTCTCGGAGGGAACAGCATATACGTCTATAACGACATATATCCTAACCTAAGACAACCTAACATCTCGGATATAACATTTGACAAAATTCCCGGCGTGTTGGAACCCTACGTCTCGGTGGTAACATTACGTGCGTCTATAACGTTATATATGCTAACCTAAGGCAACCTAACATCTCGGATGCAATATTTGACAACATTCCTGGCCTGTCGAACCCTACTTCTCGGAGGGAACAGCATATACGTCTATAACGTCATATATCCTAACCTAAGGCAACCTAACATCTCGGATGTAACATTTGACAACATTCCAGGTGTGTCGGTCCCTACGTCTCGGTGGTAACATTACATGCGTCTATAACGTTATATATCCTAACCTAAGGCCACCTAACATCTCGTATGTAATATTTGACAACATTCCTGGCGTGTCGAACCCTACTTCTCGGTGGGAACAGTATATACGTCTATAACGTTATATATCCTAACGTAAGGTAACCTAACATCTCGGATGTAATATTTGACAACATTCCTGGCGTGTCGGACGCTACTTCTCGGTGGGAGCAGTATATACGTCTGTAACGTCATATATCCTAACCTAAGGCAACCTAACATCTCGGATATAACATTTGACAACATACCCGGCGTGTTGGAACCCTACGTCGCGGGGGTAATATTACGTGCGTCTATAACGTTATATATGCTAACCTAAGGCAACCTAACATCTCGGATGCAATATTTGACAACATTCCTGGCCTGTCGAACCCTACTTCTCGGAGGGAACAGTATATACGTCTATAACGTCATATATCCTAACCTAAGGCAACCTAACATCTCGGATGTAACATTTGACAACATTCCAGGCGTGTCGGTCCCTACGTCTCGGTGGTAACATTACATGCGTCTATAACGGTATATTTCCTAATCTAAGGCAACCTAACATCTCGGATGCAATATTTGACAACATTCCTGGCCTGTCGAACCCTACTTCTCGGAGGGAACAGTATATACGTCTATAACGGTATATGTCCTAATCTAAGGCAACCTTACATCTCGGATGCAATATTTGACAACATTCCTGGCCTCTCGTACCCTACTTCTCGGAGGGAACAGTATATACGTCTGTAACGACATATATCCTAACCTAAGACAACCTAACATCCCGGATGTAACATTTGACAACATTCCAGGCGTGTCGGTCCCTACGTCTCGGTGGTAACATTACATGCGTCTATAACGTTATATATCCTAACCTAAGGCAACCTAACATCTCGGATGCAATATTTGACAACATTCCTGGCCTGCCGAATCCTACGTCTCGGAGGGAACAGCATATACGTCTATAACGTCATATATCCTAACCTAAGACAACCTAACATCTCGGACGTAACATTTAACATCATTCCAGGCGTGTCGGTCCCTACGTCTCGGTGGTAACATTACATGCGTCTATAGCGGTATATATCCTAATCTTGGCAACGTAACTTCTCGGATGTAACATTTTACAACATTCCAGGCCTGTCGGTCCCTACGTCTCGGTGGTAACATTACATGCGTCTATAACGCTATATATCCTAACCTAAGGCCACCTAACATCTCGTATGTAATATTTGACAACATTCCTGGCGTGTCGAACCCTACTTCTCGGTGGGAACAGTATATACGTCTATAACGTTATATATCCTAACGTAAGGTAACCTAACATCTCGGATGTAACATTTGACAACATTCCAGGCGTGTCGAACCCTACTTCTCGGTGGGAACATTATATGAGTCTATAACGTTGTATATCCTAATCTAAGGCAACCTATTATCTCAGACGTAATATTTTACAATATTCCTGGCGTGTCGGTGCATACTTTTCGGTGGGAATATTATATGCGTCTATAACGGTCGATATCGTAATCTAAGGCAACCTAACATCTCGGATGCAATATTTGACAACATTCCTGGCCTGTCGAACCCTACTTCTCGGAGGGAACTGTATATACGTCTATAACGGTATATATCCTAATCTAAGGCAACCTAACATCTCGGATGTAACATTTGACAACATTCCAGGCGTGTCGGTCCCTACGTCTCGGTGGTACCATTACATGCGTCTATAACGTTATATATCCTAACCTAAGGCAACCTAACATCTCGGATGCAATATTTGACAACATTCCTGGCCTGTCGAACCCTACTTCTAGGAGGGAACAGTATATACGTCTATAACGTCATATATCCTAACCTAAGGCAACCTAACATCTCGGATATAACATTTGACAACATTCCCGGCGTGTTGGAACCCTATGTCTCGGTGGTAACATTACGTGCGTCTATAACGTTATATATGCTAACCTAAGGCAACCTAACATCTCGGATGCAATATTTGACAACATTCCTGGCCTGTCGAAACCTACTTCTCGGAGGGAACAGCATATACGTCTATAACGACATATATCCTAACCTAAGACAACCTAACATCTCGGATATAACATTTGACAAAATTCCCGGCGTGTTGGAACCCTACGTCTCGGTGGTAACATTACGTGCGTCTATAACGTTATATATGCTAACCTAAGGCAACCTAACATCTCGGATGCAATATTTGACAACATTCCTGGCCTCTCGTACCCTACTTCTCGGAGGGAACAGTATATACGTCTGTAACGACATATATCCTAACCTAAGACAACCTAACATCCCAGATGTAACATTTGACAACATTCCAGGCGTGTCGGTCCCTACGTCTCGGTGGTAACATTACATGCGTCTATAACGTTATATATCCTAACCTAAGGCAACCTAACATCTCGGATGCAATATTTGACAACATTCCTGGCCTGTCGAATCCTACGTCTCGGAGGGAACAGCATATACGTCTATAACGTCATATATCCTAACCTAAGACAACCTAACATCTCGGATGTAACATTTGACATCATTCCAGGCGTGTCGGTCCCTACGTCTCGGTGGTAACATTACATGCGTCTATAGCGGTATATATCCTAATCTTGGCAACGTAACTTCTCGGATGTAACATTTTACAACATTCCAGGCCTGTCGGTCCCTACGTCTCGGTGGTAACATTACATGCGTCTATAACGCTATATATCCTAACCTAAGGCCACCTAACATCTCGTATGTAATATTTGACAACATTCCTGGCGTGTCGAACCCTACTTCTCGGTGGGAACAGTATATACGTCTATAACGTTATATATCCTAACGTAAGGTAACCTAACATCTCGGATGCAATATTTGACAACATTCCTGGCCTGTCGAACCCTACATCTCGGAGGGAACAGTATATACGTCTATAGCGGTATATATCCTAATCTAAGGCAACCTAACATCTCGGATGCAATATTTGATAACATTCCTGGCCTGTCGAACCCTACTTCTCAGAGGGAACAGTATATACGTCTATAACGTTATATATCCTAACCGAAGGCAACCTGATATCTCGGATGTAATATTCTACATCATTCCAGGCGTGTCGGACATTACTTCTCGGTGGGAACATTATATGAGTCTATAACGTTGTGTATCCTAATCTAAGGCAACCTATTATCTCAGACGTAATATTTTACAATATTCCTGGCGTGTCGGTGCATACTTTTCGGTGGGAATATTATATGCGTCTATAACGGTCGATATCGTAATCTAAGGCAACCTAACATTTCGGATGCAATATTTGACAACATTCCTGGCCTGTCGAACCCTACTTCTCGGAGGGAACTGTATATACGTCTATAACGGTATATATCCTAATCTAAGGCAACCTAACATCTCGGATGTAACATTTGACAACATTCCAGGCGTGTCGGTCCCTACGTCTCGGTGGTAACATTACATGCGTCTATGGCGTTATATATCCTAACCTAAGGCAACCTAACATCTCGGATGCAATATTTGACAACATTCCTGGCCTGTCGAACCCTACTTCTAGGAGGGAACAGTATATACGTCTATAACGTCATATATCCTAACCTAAGGCAACCTGACATCTCGGATGTATTATTCTACAACATTCCAGGCGTGTCGGACCCTACTTCTCGGTGGAAACAGTATATACGTCTGTAACGTCATATATCCTAACCTAAGGCAACCTAACATCTCGGATATAACATTTGACAACATTCCCGGCGTGTTGGAACCCTACGTGTCGGTGGTAACATTAGGTGCGTCTATAACGTTATATATGCTAACCTAAGGCAACCTAACATCTCGGATGCAATATTTGGGAACATTCCTGGCCTGTCGAACCCTACTTCTCGGAGGGAACTGTATATACGTCTATAACGGTATATATCCTAATCTAAGGCAACCTAACATCTCGGATGTAACATTTGACAACATTCCAGGCGTGTCGGTCCCTACGTCTCGGTGGTAACATTAGGTGCGTCTATAACGTTATATATGCTAACCTAAGGCAACCTAACATCTCGGATGCAATATTTGAGAACATTCCTGGCCTGTCGAAACCTACTTCTCGGAGGGAACAGCATATACGTCTATAACGTAATATATCCTAACCTAAGGCAACCTAACATCTCGGATATAACATTTGACAACATTCCCGGCGTATTGGAACCCTATGTCTCGGTGGTAACATTACGTGCGTCTATAACGTTATATATGCTAACCTAAGGCAACCTAACATCTCGGATGCAATATTTGACAACATTCCTGGCCTGTCGAACCCTACTTCTCGGAGGGAACAGCATATACGTCTATAACGACATATATCCTAACCTAAGACAACCTAACATCTCGGATGTAACATTTGACAACATTCCAGGCGTGTCGGTCCCTACGTCTCGGTGGTAACATTACATGCGTCTATAACGGTATATTTCCTAATCTAAGGCAACCTAACATCTCGGATGCAATATTTGACAACATTCCTGGCCTGTCGAACCCTACTTCTCGGAGGGAACAGTATATACGTCTATAACGGTATATGTCCTAATCTAAGGCAACCTAATATCTCGGATGCAATATTTGACAACATTCCTGGCCTGTCGAACCCTACTTCTCGGAGGGACCAGTATATACGTCTGTAACGACATATATCCTAACCTAAGACAACCTAACATCCCGGATGTAACATTTGACAACATTCCAGGCGTGTCGGTCCCTACGTCTCGGTGGTAACATTACATGCGTCTATAACGTTATATATCCTAACCTAAGGCAACCTAACATCTCGGATCCAATATTTGACAACATTCCTGGCCTGTCGAACCCTACTTCTCGGAGGGAACTGTATATACATCTATAACGGTATATATCCTAACCTAAGGCCACCTAACATCTCGTATGTAATATTTGACAACATTGCTGGCGTGTCGAACCCTACTTCTAGGTGGGAACAGTATATACGTCTATAACGTTATATATCCTAACGTAAGGTAACCTAACATCTCGGATGTAATATTCGACAACATTCCTGGCGTGTCGGACCCTACTTCTCGGTGGGAACAGTATATACGTCTGTAACGTCATATATCCTAACCTAAGGCAACCCAACATCTCGGATATAACATTTGACAACATACCCGGCGTGTTGGAACCCTACGTCTCGGTGGTAACATTACGTGCGTCTATAACGTTATATATGCTAACCTAAGGCAACCTAACATCTCGGATGCAATATTTGACAACATTCCTGGCCTGTCGAACCCTACTTCTCGGAGGGAACAGTATATACGTCTATAACGTCATATATCCTAACCTATGGCAACCTAACATCTCGGATGTAACATTTGACAACATTCCAGGCGTGTCGGTCCCTACGTCTCGGTGGTAACATTACATGCGTCTATAACGGTATATTTCCTAATCTAAGGCAACCTAACATCTCGGATGCAATATTTGACAACATTCCTGGCCTGTCGAACCCTACTTCTCGGAGGGAACAGTATATACGTCTATAACGGTATATGTCCTAATCTAAGGCAACCTAATATCTCGGATGCAATATTTGACAACATTCCTGGCCTGTCGAACCCTACTTCTCGGAGGGACCAGTATATACGTCTGTAACGACATATATCCTAACCTAAGACAACCTAACATCCCGGATGTAACATTTGACAACATTCCAGGCGTGTCGGTCCCTACGTCTCGGTGGTAACATTACATGCGTCTATAACGTTATATATCCTAACCTAAGGCAACCTAACATCTCGGATCCAATATTTGACAACATTCCTGGCCTGTCGAACCCTACTTCTCGGAGGGAACAGTATATACGTCTATAACGTCATATATCCTAACCTAAGGCAACCTAACATCTCGGATGTAACATTTGACAACATTCCAGGCGTGTCGGTCCCTACGTCTCGGTGGTAACATTACATGCGTCTATAACGGTATATTTCCTAATCTAAGGCAACCTAACATCTCGGATGCAATATTTGACAACATTCCTGGCCTGTCGAACCCTACTTCTCGGAGGGAACAGTATATACGTCTATAACGGTATATGTCCTAATCTAAGGCAACCTAACATCTCGGATGCAATATTTGACAACATTCCTGGCCTGTCGAACCCTACTTCTCGGAGGGAACAGCATATACGTCTATAAAGTCATATATCCTAACCTAAGACAACCTAACATCTCGGATGTAACACTTGACAACATTCCAGGCGTGTCGGTCCCTACGTCTCGGTGGTAACATTACATGCGTCTATAGCGGTATATATCCTAATCTTGGCAACGTAACTTCTCGGATGTAACATTTTACAACATTCCAGGCCTGTCGGTCCCTACGTCTCGGTGGTAACATTACATGCGTCTATAACGTTATATATCCTAACCTAAGGCAACCTGACATCTCGGATGTAATATTCGACAACATTCCTGGCGTGTCGGACCCTTCTTCTCGGTGGGAACAGTATATACGTCTGTAACGTCATATATCCTAACCTAAGACAACCTAACATCTCGGATGTAACATTTGACAACATTCCAGGCGTGTCGAACCCTACTTCTCGGTGGGAACATTATATGAGTCTATAACGTTGTATATCCTAATCTAAGGCAACCTATTATCTCAGACGTAATATTTTACAATATTCCTGGCGTGTCGGTGCATACTTTTCGGTGGGAATATTATATGCGTCTATAACGGTCGATATCGTAATCTAAGGCAACCTAACATCTCGGATGCAATATTTGACAACATTCCTGGCCTGTCGAACCCTACTTCTCGGAGGGAACTGTATATACGTCTATAACGGTATATATCCTAATCTAAGGCAACCTAACATCTCGGATGTAACATTTGACAACATTCCAGGCGTGTCGGTCCCTACGTCTCGGTGGTACCATTACATGCGTCTATAACGTTATATATCCTAACCTAAGGCAACCTAACATCTCGGATGCAATATTTGACAACATTCCTGGCCTGTCGAACCCTACTTCTAGGAGGGAACAGTATATACGTCTATAACGTCATATATCCTAACCTAAGGCAACCTAACATCTCGGATATAACATTTGACAACATTCCCGGCGTGTTGGAACCCTATGTCTCGGTGGTAACATTACGTGCGTCTATAACGTTATATATGCTAACCTAAGGCAACCTAACATCTCGGATGCAATATTTGACAACATTCCTGGCCTGTCGAAACCTACTTCTCGGAGGGAACAGCATATACGTCTATAACGACATATATCCTAACCTAAGACAACCTAACATCTCGGATATAACATTTGACAAAATTCCCGGCGTGTTGGAACCCTACGTCTCGGTGGTAACATTACGTGCGTCTATAACGTTATATATGCTAACCTAAGGCAACCTAACATCTCGGATGCAATATTTGACAACATTCCTGGCCTGTCGAACCCTACTTCTCGGAGGGAACAGCATATACGTCTATAACGTCATATATCCTAACCTAAGGCAACCTAACATCTCGGATGTAACATTTGACAACATTCCAGGTGTGTCGGTCCCTACGTCTCGGTGGTAACATTACATGCGTCTATAACGTTATATATCCTAACCTAAGGCCACCTAACATCTCGTATGTAATATTTGACAACATTCCTGGCGTGTCGAACCCTACTTCTCGGTGGGAACAGTATATACGTCTATAACGTTATATATCCTAACGTAAGGTAACCTAACATCTCGGATGTAATATTTGACAACATTCCTGGCGTGTCGGACGCTACTTCTCGGTGGGAGCAGTATATACGTCTGTAACGTCATATATCCTAACCTAAGGCAACCTAACATCTCGGATATAACATTTGACAACATACCCGGCGTGTTGGAACCCTACGTCTCGGTGGTAACATTACGTGCGTCTATAACGTTATATATGCTAACCTAAGGCAACCTAACATCTCGGATGCAATATTTGACAACATTCCTGGCCTGTCGAACCCTACTTCTCGGAGGGAACAGTATATACGTCTATAACGTCATATATCCTAACCTATGGCAACCTAACATCTCGGATGTAACATTTGACAACATTCCAGGCGTGTCGGTCCCTACGTCTCGGTGGTAACATTACATGCGTCTATAACGGTATATTTCCTAATCTAAGGCAACCTAACATCTCGGATGCAATATTTGACAACATTCCTGGCCTGTCGAACCCTACTTCTCGGAGGGAACAGTATATACGTCTATAACGGTATATGTCCTAATCTAAGGCAACCTAACATCTCGCATGCAATATTTGACAACATTCCTGGCCTGTCGAACCCTACTTCTCGGAGGGACCAGTATATACGTCTGTAACGACATATATCCTAACCTAAGACAACCTAACATCCCGGATGTAACATTTGACAACATTCCAGGCGTGTCGGTCCCTACGTCTCGGTGGTAACATTACATGCGTCTATAACGTTATATATCCTAACCTAAGGCAACCTAACATCTCGGATCCAATATTTGACAACATTCCTGGCCTGTCGAACCCTACTTCTCGGAGGGAACAGTATATACGTCTATAACGTCATATATCCTAACCTAAGGCAACCTAACATCTCGGATGTAACATTTGACAACATTCCAGGCGTGTCGGTCCCTACGTCTCGGTGGTAACATTACATGCGTCTATAACGGTATATTTCCTAATCTAAGGCAACCTAACATCTCGGATGCAATATTTGACAACATTCCTGGCCTGTCGAACCCTACTTCTCGGAGGGAACAGTATATACGTCTATAACGGTATATGTCCTAATCTAAGGCAACCTAACATCTCGGATGCAATATTTGACAACATTCCTGGCCTGTCGAACCCTACTTCTCGGAGGGAACAGTATATACGTCTATAACGTTATATATCCTAACCTAAGGCAACCTGACATCTCGGATGTAATATTCGACAACATTCCTGGCGTGTCGGACCCTTCTTCTCGGTGGGAACAGTATATACGTCTGTAACGTCATATATCCTAACCTAAGACAACCTAACATCTCGGATGTAACATTTGACAACATTCCAGGCGTGTCGAACCCTACTTCTCGGTGGGAACATTATATGAGTCTATAACGTTGTATATCCTAATCTAAGGCAACCTATTATCTCAGACGTAATATTTTACAATATTCCTGGCGTGTCGGTGCATACTTTTCGGTGGGAATATTATATGCGTCTATAACGGTCGATATCGTAATCTAAGGCAACCTAACATCTCGGATGCAATATTTGACAACATTCCTGGCCTGTCGAACCCTACTTCTCGGAGGGAACTGTATATACGTCTATAACGGTATATATCCTAATCTAAGGCAACCTAACATCTCGGATGTAACATTTGACAACATTCCAGGCGTGTCGGTCCCTACGTCTCGGTGGTACCATTACATGCGTCTATAACGTTATATATCCTAACCTAAGGCAACCTAACATCTCGGATGCAATATTTGACAACATTCCTGGCCTGTCGAACCCTACTTCTAGGAGGGAACAGTATATACGTCTATAACGTCATATATCCTAACCTAAGGCAACCTAACATCTCGGATATAACATTTGACAACATTCCCGGCGTGTTGGAACCCTATGTCTCGGTGGTAACATTACGTGCGTCTATAACGTTATATATGCTAACCTAAGGCAACCTAACATCTCGGATGCAATATTTGACAACATTCCTGGCCTGTCGAACCCTACTTCTAGGAGGGAACAGTATATACGTCTATAACGTCATATATCCTAACCTAAGGCAACCTAACATCTCGGATATAACATTTGACAACATACCCGGCGTGTTGGAACCCTACGTCTCGGGGGTAATATTACGTGCGTCTATAACGTTATATATGCTAACCTAAGGCAACCTAACATCTCGGATGCAATATTTGACAACATTCCTGGCCTGTCGAACCCTACTTCTCGGAGGGAACAGTATATACGTCTATAACGTCATATATCCTAACCTAAGGCAACCTAACATCTCGGATGTAACATTTGACAACATTCCAGGCGTGTCGGTCCCTACGTCTCGGTGGTAACATTACATGCGTCTATAACGGTATATTTCCTAATCTAAGGCAACCTAACATCTCGGATGCAATATTTGACAACATTCCTGGCCTGTCGAACCCTACTTCTCGGAGGGAACAGTATATACGTCTATAACGGTATATGTCCTAATCTAAGGCAACCTTACATCTCGGATGCAATATTTGACAACATTCCTGGCCTCTCGTACACTACTTCTCGGAGGGAACAGTATATACGTCTGTAACGACATATATCCTAACCTAAGACAACCTAACATCTCGGATGTAACATTTGACATCATTCCAGGCGTGTCGGTCCCTACGTCTCGGTGGTAACATTACATGCGTCTATAGCGGTATATATCCTAATCTTGGCAACGTAACTTCTCGGATGTAACATTTTACAACATTGCAGGCCTGTCGGTCCCTACGTCTCGGTGGTCACATTACATGCGTCTATGGCGTTATATATCCTAACCTAAGGCAACCTAACATCTCGGATGCAATATTTGACAACATTCCTGGCCTGTCGAACCCTACTTCTAGGAGGGAACAGTATATACGTCTATAACGTCATATATCCTAACCTAAGGCAACCTGACATCTCGGATGTATTATTCTACAACATTCCAGGCGTGTCGGACCCTACTTCTCGGTGGAAACAGTATATACGTCTGTAACGTCATATATCCTAACCTAAGGCAACCTAACATCTCGGATATAACATTTGACAACATTCCCGGCGTGTTGGAACCCTACGTGTCGGTGGTAACATTAGGTGCGTCTATAACGTTATATATGCTAACCTAAGGCAACCTAACATCTCGGATGCAATATTTGGGAACATTCCTGGCCTGTCGAACCCTACTTCTCGGAGGGAACTGTATATACGTCTATAACGGTATATATCCTAATCTAAGGCAACCTAACATCTCGGATGTAACATTTGACAACATTCCAGGCGTGTCGGTCCCTACGTCTCGGTGGTAACATTAGGTGCGTCTATAACGTTATATATGCTAACCTAAGGCAACCTAACATCTCGGATGCAATATTTGAGAACATTCCTGGCCTGTCGAAACCTACTTCTCGGAGGGAACAGCATATACGTCTATAACGTAATATATCCTAACCTAAGGCAACCTAACATCTCGGATATAACATTTGACAACATTCCCGGCGTGTTGGAACCCTATGTCTCGGTGGTAACATTACGTGCGTCTATAACGTTATATATGCTAACCTAAGGCAACCTAACATCTCGGATGTAACATTTGACAACATTCCAGGCGTGTCGGTCCCTACATCTCGGTGGTAACATTGCATGCGTCTATAACGGTATATTTCCTAATCTAAGGCAACCTAACATCTCGGATGCAATATTTGACAACATTCCTGGCCTGTCGAACCCTACTTCTGGGAGGGAACAGTATATACGTCTATAACGTTATATATCCTAACCTAAGGCAACCTGACATCTCGGATGTATTATTCTACAACATTCCAGGCGTGTCGGACCCTACTTCTCAGTGGGAACATTATATGCGTCTATAACGTTGTATATCCTAATCTAAGGCAACCTAACATCTCGGATGCAATATTTGACAACATTCCTGGCCTGTCGAACCCTACTTCTCGGAGGGACCAGTATATACGTCTGTAACGACATATATCCTAACCTAAGACAACCTAACATCCCGGATGTAAAATTTGACAACATTCCAGGCGTGTCGGTCCCTACGTCTCGGTGGTAACATTACATGCGTCTATAACGTTATATATCCTAACCTAAGGCAACCTAACATCTCGGATGCAATATTTGACAACATTCCTGTCCTGTCGAATCCTACTTCTCGGAGGGAACAGCATATACGTCTATAACGTCATATATCCTAACCTAAGACAACCTAACATCTCGGATGTAACACTTGACAACATTCCAGGCGTGTCGGTCCCTACGTCTCGGTGGTAACATTACATGCGTCTATAGCGGTATATATCCTAATCTTGGCAACGTAACTTCTCGGATGTAACATTTTACAACATTCCAGGCCTGTCGGTCCCTACGTCTCGGTGGTAACATTACATGCGTCTATAACGTTATATATCCTAACCTAAGGCCACCTAACATCTCGTATGTAATATTTTACAACATTCCTGGCGTGTCGGACCCTACTTCTCGGTGGGAACAGTATATACGTCTATAACGTCATATATCCTAACCTAAGGCAACCTAACATCTCGGATATAATATTTGACAACATACCCGGCGTGTTGGAACCCTACGTCTCGTTGGTAACATTACGTGCGTCTATAACGTTATATATGCTAACCTAAGGCAACCTAACATCTCGGATGCAATATTTGACAACATTCCTGGCCTGTCGAACTCTACTTCTCGGAGGGAACAGTATATACGTCTATAACGTTATATATCCTAACCTAAGGCAACCTGACACCTCGGATGTAATATTCTACATCATTCCAGGCGTGTCGAACCCTACTTCTCGGTGGGAACATTATATGAGTCTATAACGTTGTATATCCTAATCTAAGGCAACCTATTATCTCAGACGTAATATTTTACAATATTCCTGGCGTGTCGGTGCATACTTTTCGGTGGGAATATTATATGCGTCTATAACGGTCGATATCGTAATCTAAGGCAACCTAACATCTCGGATGCAATATTTGACAACATTCCTGGCCTGTCGAACCCTACTTCTCGGAGGGAACTGTATATACGTCTATAACGTTATATATCCTAACGTAAGGCAACCTAACATCTCGGATGTAATATTTGACAACATTCCTGGCGTGTCGGACCCTACTTCTCGGTGGGAACAGTATATACGTCTGTAACGTTATATATCCTTATCTAAGGCAACCTAACATCTCGGATGCAATATTTGACAACATTCCTAGCCTGTCGAACCCTACTTCTCGGAGGGAACAGTATATACGTCTATAACGTTATATATCCTAACCTAAGGCAACCTGACATCTCGGATGTAATATTCTACATCATTCCAGGCGTGTCGAACCCTACTTCTCGGTGGGAACATTATATGAGTCTATAACGTTGTATATCCTAATCTAAGGCAACCTATTATCTCAGACGTAATATTTTACAATATTCCTGGCGTGTCGGTGCATACTTTTCGGTGGGAATATTATATGCGTCTATAACGGTCGATATCGTAATCTAAGGCAACCTAACATCTCGGATGCAATATTTGAGAACATTCCTGGCCTGTCGAAACCTACTTCTCGGAGGGAACAGCATATACGTCTATAACGTCATATATCCTAACCTAAGGCAACCTAACATCTCGGATATAACATTTGACAACATTCCCGGCGTGTTGGAACCCTATGTCTCGGTGGTAACATTACGTGCGTCTATAACGTTATATATGCTAACCTAAGGCAACCTAACATCTCGGATGCAATATTTGACAACATTCCTGGCCTGTCGAACCCTACTTCTCGGAGGGAACAGCATATACGTCTATAACGACATATATCCTAACCTAAGACAACCTAACATCTCGGATGTAACATTTGACAACATTCCAGGTGTGTCGGTCCCTACGTCTCGGTGGTAACGTTACATGCGTCTACAACGTTATATATCCTAACCTAAGGCAACCTGACATCTCGGATGTAACATTTGACAACATTCCAGGCGTGTCGGTCCCTACATCTCGGTGGTAACATTACAAGCGTCTATAACGGTATATTTCCTAATCTAAGGCAACCTAACATCTCGGATGCAATATTTGACAACATTCCTGGCCTGTCGAAACCTACTTCTGGGAGGGAACAGTATATACGTCTATAACGTTATATATCCTAACCTAAGGCAACCTGACATCTCGGATGTATTATTCTACAACATTCCAGGCGTGTCGGACCCTACTTCTCAGTGGGAACATTATATGCGTCTATAACGTTGTATATCCTAATCTAAGGCAACCTAACATCGCGGATGCAATATTTGACAACATTCCTGGCCTGTCGAACCCTACATCTCGGAGGGAACAGTATATACGTCTATAGCGGTATATATCCTAATCTAAGGCAACCTAACATCTCGGATGCAATATTTGATAACATTCCTGGCCTGTCGAACCCTACTTCTCGGAGGGAACAGTATATACGTCTATAACGTTATATATCCTAACCGAAGGCAACCTGACATCTCGGATGTAATATTCTACATCATTCCAGGCGTGTCGGACATTACTTCTCGGTGGGAACATTATATGAGTCTATAACGTTGTGTATCCTAATCTAAGGCAACCTATTATCTCAGACGTAATATTTTACAATATTCCTGGCGTGTCGGTGCATACTTTTCGGTGGGAATATTATATGCGTCTATAACGGTCGATATCGTAATCTAAGGCAACCTAACATTTCGGATGCAATATTTGACAACATTCCTGGCCTGTCGAACTCTACTTCTCGGAGGGAACTGTATATACGTCTATAACGGTATATATCCTAATCTAAGGCAACCTAACATCTCGGATGTAACATTTGACAACATTCCAGGCGTGTCGGTCCCTACTTCTCGGTGGGAACAGTATATACGTCTGTAACGTTATATATCCTTATCTAAGGCAACCTAACATCTCGGATGCAATATTTGACAACATTCCTAGCCTGTCGAACCCTACTTCTCGGAGGGAACAGTATATACGTCTATAACGTTATATATCCTAACCTAAGGCAACCTGACATCTCGGATGTAATATTCTACATCATTCCAGGCGTGTCGAACCCTACTTCTCGGTGGGAACATTATATGAGTCTATAACGTTGTATATCCTAATCTAAGGCAACCTATTATCTCAGACGTAATATTTTACAATATTCCTGGCCTGTCGGTGCATACTTTTCGGTGGGAATATTATATGCGTCTATAACGGTCGATATCGTAATCTAAGGCAACCTAACATCTCGGATGCAATATTTGAGAACATTCCTGGCCTGTCGAAACCTACTTCTCGGAGGGAACAGCATATACGTCTATAACGTCATATATCCTAACCTAAGGCAACCTAACATCTCGGATATAACATTTGACAACATTCCCGGCGTGTTGGAACCCTATGTCTCGGTGGTAACATTACGTGCGTCTATAACGTTATATATGCTAACCTAAGGCAACCTAACATCTCGGATGCAATATTTGACAACATTCCTGGCCTGTCGAACCCTACTTCTCGGAGGGAACAGCATATACGTCTATAACGACATATATCCTAACCTAAGACAACCTAACATCTCGGATGTAACATTTGACAACATTCCAGGTGTGTCGGTCCCTACGTCTCGGTGGTAACGTTACATGCGTCTACAACGTTATATATCCTAACCTAAGGCAACCTGACATCTCGGATGTAACATTTGACAACATTCCAGGCGTGTCGGTCCCTACATCTCGGTGGTAACATTACAAGCGTCTATAACGGTATATTTCCTAATCTAAGGCAACCTAACATCTCGGATGCAATATTTGACAACATTCCTGGCCTGTCGAAACCTACTTCTGGGAGGGAACAGTATATACGTCTATAACGTTATATATCCTAACCTAAGGCAACCTGACATCTCGGATGTATTATTCTACAACATTCCAGGCGTGTCGGACCCTACTTCTCAGTGGGAACATTATATGCGTCTATAACGTTGTATATCCTAATCTAAGGCAACCTAACATCGCGGATGCAATATTTGACAACATTCCTGGCCTGTCGAACCCTACATCTCGGAGGGAACAGTATATACGTCTATAGCGGTATATATCCTAATCTAAGGCAACCTAACATCTCGGATGCAATATTTGATAACATTCCTGGCCTGTCGAACCCTACTTCTCGGAGGGAACAGTATATACGTCTATAACGTTATATATCCTAACCGAAGGCAACCTGACATCTCGGATGTAATATTCTACATCATTCCAGGCGTGTCGGACATTACTTCTCGGTGGGAACATTATATGAGTCTATAACGTTGTGTATCCTAATCTAAGGCAACCTATTATCTCAGACGTAATATTTTACAATATTCCTGGCGTGTCGGTGCATACTTTTCGGTGGGAATATTATATGCGTCTATAACGGTCGATATCGTAATCTAAGGCAACCTAACATTTCGGATGCAATATTTGACAACATTCCTGGCCTGTCGAACTCTACTTCTCGGAGGGAACTGTATATACGTCTATAACGGTATATATCCTAATCTAAGGCAACCTAACATCTCGGATGTAACATTTGACAACATTCCAGGCGTGTCGGTCCCTACTTCTCGGTGGGAACAGTATATACGTCTGTAACGTTATATATCCTTATCTAAGGCAACCTAACATCTCGGATGCAATATTTGACAACATTCCTAGCCTGTCGAACCCTACTTCTCGGAGGGAACAGTATATACGTCTATAACGTTATATATCCTAACCTAAGGCAACCTGACATCTCGGATGTAATATTCTACATCATTCCAGGCGTGTCGAACCCTACTTCTCGGTGGGAACATTATATGAGTCTATAACGTTGTATATCCTAATCTAAGGCAACCTATTATCTCAGACGTAATATTTTACAATATTCCTGGCCTGTCGGTGCATACTTTTCGGTGGGAATATTATATGCGTCTATAACGGTCGATATCGTAATCTAAGGCAACCTAACATCTCGGATGCAATATTTGAGAACATTCCTGGCCTGTCGAAACCTACTTCTCGGAGGGAACAGCATATACGTCTATAACGTCATATATCCTAACCTAAGGCAACCTAACATCTCGGATATAACATTTGACAACATTCCCGGCGTGTTGGAACCCTATGTCTCGGTGGTAACATTACGTGCGTCTATAACGTTATATATGCTAACCTAAGGCAACCTAACATCTCGGATGCAATATTTGACAACATTCCTGGCCTGTCGAACCCTACTTCTCGGAGGGAACAGCATATACGTCTATAACGACATATATCCTAACCTAAGACAACCTAACATCTCGGATGTAACATTTGACAACATTCCAGGTGTGTCGGTCCCTACGTCTCGGTGGTAACGTTACATGCGTCTACAACGTTATATATCCTAACCTAAGGCAACCTGACATCTCGGATGTAACATTTGACAACATTCCAGGCGTGTCGGTCCCTACATCTCGGTGGTAACATTACAAGCGTCTATAACGGTATATTTCCTAATCTAAGGCAACCTAACATCTCGGATGCAATATTTGACAACATTCCTGGCCTGTCGAAACCTACTTCTGGGAGGGAACAGTATATACGTCTATAACGTTATATATCCTAACCTAAGGCAACCTGACATCTCGGATGTATTATTCTACAACATTCCAGGCGTGTCGGACCCTACTTCTCAGTGGGAACATTATATGCGTCTATAACGTTGTATATCCTAATCTAAGGCAACCTAACATCGCGGATGCAATATTTGACAACATTCCTGGCCTGTCGAACCCTACATCTCGGAGGGAACAGTATATACGTCTATAGCGGTATATATCCTAATCTAAGGCAACCTAACATCTCGGATGCAATTTTTGATAACATTCCTGGCCTGTCGAACCCTACTTCTCGGAGGGAACAGTATATACGTCTATAACGTTATATATCCTAACCGAAGGCAACCTGATATCTCGGATGTAATATTCTACATCATTCTAGGCGTGTCGGACATTACTTCTCGGTGGGAACATTATATGAGTCTATAACGTTGTGTATCCTAATCTAAGGCAACCTATTATCTCAGACGTAATATTTTACAATATTCCTGGCGTGTCGGTGCATACTTTTCGGTGGGAATATTATATGCGTCTATAACGGTCGATATCGTAATCTAAGGCAACCTAACATTTCGGATGCAATATTTGACAACATTCCTGGCCTGTCGAACCCTACTTCTCGGAGGGAACTGTATATACGTCTATAACGGTATATATCCTAATCTAAGGCAACCTAACATCTCGGATGTAACATTTGACAACATTCCAGGCGTGTCGGTCCCTACGTCTCGGTGGTAACATTACATGCGTCTATAACGGTATATTTCCTAATCTAAGGCAACCTAACATCTCGGATGCAATATTTGACAACATTCCTGGCCTGTCGAACCCTACTTCTCGGAGGGAACAGTATATACGTCTATAACGGTATATGTCCTAATCTAAGGCAACCTCACATCTCGGATGCAATATTTGACAACATTCCTGGCCTGTCGAACCCTACTTCTCGGAGGGACCAGTATATACGTCTGTAACGACATATATCCTAACCTAAGACAACCTAACATCCCGGATGTAAAATTTGACAACATTCCAGGCGTGTCGGTCCCTACGTCTCGGTGGTAACATTACATGCGTCTATAACGTTATATATCCTAACCTAAGGCAACCTAACATCTCGGATGCAATATTTGACAACATTCCTGTCCTGTCGAATCCTACTTCTCGGAGGGAACAGCATATACGTCTATAACGTCATATATCCTAACCTAAGACAACCTAACATCTCGGATGTAACACTTGACAACATTCCAGGCGTGTCGGTCCCTACGTCTCGGTGGTAACATTACATGCGTCTATAGCGGTATATATCCTAATCTTGGCAACGTAACTTCTCGGATGTAACATTTTACAACATTCCAGGCCTGTCGGTCCCTACGTCTCGGTGGTAACATTACATGCGTCTATAACGTTATATATGCTAACCTAAGGCAACTTAACATCTCGGATGCAATATTTGACAACATTCCTGGCCTGTCGAACCCTACTTCTCGGAGGGAACAGTATATACGTCTATAACGTTATATATCCTAACCTAAGGCAACCTGACATCTCGGATGTAATATTCTACATCATTCCAGGCGTGTCGAACCCTACTTCTCGGTGGGAACATTATATGAGTCTATAACGTTGTATATCCTAATCTAAGGCAACCTATTATCTCAGACGTAATATTTTACAATATTCCTGGCGTGTCGGTGCATACTTTTCGGTGGGAATATTATATGCGTCTATAACGGTCGATATCGTAATCTAAGGCAACCTAACATCTCGGATGCAATATTTGACAACATTCCTGGCCTGTCGAACCCTACTTCTCGGAGGGAACTGTATATACGTCTATAACGGTATATATCCTAATCTAAGGCAACCTAACATCTCGGATGTAACATTTGACAACATTCCAGGCGTGTCGGTCCCTACGTCTCGGTGGTACCATTACATGCGTCTATAACGTTATATATCCTAACCTAAGGCAACCTAACATCTCGGATGCAATATTTGACAACATTCCTGGCCTGTCGAACCCTACTTCTAGGAGGGAACAGTATATACGTCTATAACGTCATATATCCTAACCTAAGGCAACCTACCATCTCGGATATAACATTTGACAACATTCCCGGCGTGTTGGAACCCTATGTCTCGGTGGTAACATTACGTGCGTCTATAACGTTATATATGCTAACCTAAGGCAACCTAACATCTCGGATGCAATATTTGACAACATTCCTGGCCTGTCGAAACCTACTTCTCGGAGGGAACAGCATATACGTCTATAACGACATATATCTTAACCTAAGACAACCTAACATCTCGGATATAACATTTGACAAAATTCCCGGCGTGTTGGAACCCTACGTCTCGGTGGTAACATTACGTGCGTCTATAACGTTATATATGCTAACCTAAGGCAACCTAACATCTCGGATGCAATATTTGACAACATTCCTGGCCTGTCGAACCCTACTTCTCGGAGGGAACAGCATATACGTCTATAACGTCATATATCCTAACCTAAGGCAACCTAACATCTCGGATGTAACATTTGACAACATTCCAGGTGTGTCGGTCCCTACGTCTCGGTGGTAACATTACATGCGTCTATAACGTTATATATCCTAACCTAAGGCCACCTAACATCTCGTATGTAATATTTGACAACATTCCTGGCGTGTCGAACCCTACTTCTCGGTGGGAACAGTATATACGTCTATAACGTTATATATCCTAACGTAAGGTAACCTAACATCTCGGATGTAATATTTGACAACATTCCTGGCGTGTCGGACGCTACTTCTCGGTGGGAGCAGTATATACGTCTGTAACGTCATATATCCTAACCTAAGGCAACCTAACATCTCGGATATAACATTTGACAACATACCCGGCGTGTTGGAACCCTACGTCTCGTTGGTAACATTACGTGCGTCTATAACGTTATATATGCTAACCTAAGGCAACCTAACATCTCGGATGCAATATTTGACAACATTCCTGGCCTGTCGAACTCTACTTCTCGGAGGGAACAGTATATACGTCTATAACGTTATATATCCTAACCTAAGGCAACCTGACACCTCGGATGTAATATTTGACAACATTCCTGGCGTGTCGGACCCTACTTCTCGGTGGGAACAGTATATACGTCTGTAACGTTATATATCCTTATCTAAGGCAACCTAACATCTCGGATGCAATATTTGACAACATTCCTAGCCTGTCGAACCCTACTTCTCGGAGGGAACAGTATATACGTCTATAACGTTATATATCCTAACCTAAGGCAACCTGACATCTCGGATGTAATATTCTACATCATTCCAGGCGTGTCGAACCCTACTTCTCGGTGGGAACATTATATGAGTCTATAACGTTGTATATCCTAATCTAAGGCAACCTATTATCTCAGACGTAATATTTTACAATATTCCTGGCGTGTCGGTGCATACTTTTCGGTGGGAATATTATATGCGTCTATAACGGTCGATATCGTAATCTAAGGCAACCTAACATCTCGGATGCAATATTTGAGAACATTCCTGGCCTGTCGAAACCTACTTCTCGGAGGGAACAGCATATACGTCTATAACGTCATATATCCTAACCTAAGGCAACCTAACATCTCGGATATAACATTTGACAACATTCCCGGCGTGTTGGAACCCTATGTCTCGGTGGTAACATTACGTGCGTCTATAACGTTATATATGCTAACCTAAGGCAACCTAACATCTCGGATGCAATATTTGACAACATTCCTGGCCTGTCGAACCCTACTTCTCCGAGGGAACAGCATATACGTCTATAACGACATATATCCTAACCTAAGAAAACCTAACATCTCGGATGTAACATTTGACAACATTCCAGGTGTGTCGGTCCCTACGTCTCGGTGGTAACGTTACATGCGTCTACAACGTTATATATCCTAACCTAAGGCAACCTGACATCTCGGATGTAACATTTGACAACATTCCAGGCGTGTCGGTCCCTACATCTCGGTGGTAACATTACAAGCGTCTATAACGGTATATTTCCTAATCTAAGGCAACCTAACATCTCGGATGCAATATTTGACAACATTCCTGGCCTGTCGAAACCTACTTCTGGGAGGGAACAGTATATACGTCTATAACGTTATATATCCTAACCTAAGGCAACCTGACATCTCGGATGTATTATTCTACAACATTCCAGGCGTGTCGGACCCTACTTCTCAGTGGGAACATTATATGCGTCTATAACGTTGTATATCCTAATCTAAGGCAACCTAACATCGCGGATGCAATATTTGACAACATTCCTGGCCTGTCGAACCCTACATCTCGGAGGGAACAGTATATACGTCTATAGCGGTATATATCCTAATCTAAGGCAACCTAACATCTCGGATGCAATATTTGATAACATTCCTGGCCTGTCGAACCCTACTTCTCGGAGGGAACAGTATATACGTCTATAACGTTATATATCCTAACCGAAGGCAACCTGACATCTCGGATGTAATATTCTACATCATTCCAGGCGTGTCGGACATTACTTCTCGGTGGGAACATTATATGAGTCTATAACGTTGTGTATCCTAATCTAAGGCAACCTATTATCTCAGACGTAATATTTTACAATATTCCTGGCGTGTCGGTGCATACTTTTCGGTGGGAATATTATATGCGTCTATAACGGTCGATATCGTAATCTAAGGCAACCTAACATTTCGGATGCAATATTTGACAACATTCCTGGCCTGTCGAACTCTACTTCTCGGAGGGAACTGTATATACGTCTATAACGGTATATATCCTAATCTAAGGCAACCTAACATCTCGGATGTAACATTTGACAACATTCCAGGCGTGTCGGTCCCTACTTCTCGGTGGGAACAGTATATACGTCTGTAACGTTATATATCCTTATACCAAATTAACCTAACATCTCGGATGCAATATTTGACAACATTCCTAGCCTGTCGAACCCTACTTCTCGGAGGGAACAGTATATACGTCTATAACGTTATATATCCTAACCTAAGGCAACCTGACATCTCGGATGTAATATTCTACATCATTCCAGGCGTGTCGAACCCTACTTCTCGGTGGGAACATTATATGAGTCTATAACGTTGTATATCCTAATCTAAGGCAACCTATTATCTCAGACGTAATATTTTACAATATTCCTGGCGTGTCGGTGCATACTTTTCTGTGGGAATATTATATGCGTCTATAACGGTCGATATCGTAATCTAAGGCAACCTAACATCTCGGATGCAATATTTGAGAACATTCCTGGCCTGTCGAAACCTACTTCTCGGAGGGAACAGCATATACGTCTATAACGTCATATATCCTAACCTAAGGCAACCTAACATCTCGGATATAACATTTGACAACATACCCGGCGTGTTGGAACCCTACGTCTCGTTGGTAACATTACGTGCGTCTATAACGTTATATATGCTAACCTAAGGCAACCTAACATCTCGGATGCAATATTTGACAACATTCCTGGCCTGTCGAACTCTACTTCTCGGAGGGAACAGTATATACGTCTATAACGTTATATATCCTAACCTAAGGCAACCTGACACCTCGGATGTAATATTTGACAACATTCCTGGCGTGTCGGACCCTACTTCTCGGTGGGAACAGTATATACGTCTGTAACGTTATATATCCTTATCTAAGGCAACCTAACATCTCGGATGCAATATTTGACAACATTCCTAGCCTGTCGAACCCTACTTCTCGGAGGGAACAGTATATACGTCTATAACGTTATATATCCTAACCTAAGGCAACCTGACATCTCGGATGTAATATTCTACATCATTCCAGGCGTGTCGAACCCTACTTCTCGGTGGGAACATTATATGAGTCTATAACGTTGTATATCCTAATCTAAGGCAACCTATTATCTCAGACGTAATATTTTACAATATTCCTGGCGTGTCGGTGCATACTTTTCGGTGGGAATATTATATGCGTCTATAACGGTCGATATCGTAATCTAAGGCAACCTAACATCTCGGATGCAATATTTGAGAACATTCCTGGCCTGTCGAAACCTACTTCTCGGAGGGAACAGCATATACGTCTATAACGTCATATATCCTAACCTAAGGCAACCTAACATCTCGGATATAACATTTGACAACATTCCCGGCGTGTTGGAACCCTATGTCTCGGTGGTAACATTACGTGCGTCTATAACGTTATATATGCTAACCTAAGGCAACCTAACATCTCGGATGCAATATTTGACAACATTCCTGGCCTGTCGAACCCTACTTCTCCGAGGGAACAGCATATACGTCTATAACGACATATATCCTAACCTAAGAAAACCTAACATCTCGGATGTAACATTTGACAACATTCCAGGTGTGTCGGTCCCTACGTCTCGGTGGTAACGTTACATGCGTCTACAACGTTATATATCCTAACCTAAGGCAACCTGACATCTCGGATGTAACATTTGACAACATTCCAGGCGTGTCGGTCCCTACATCTCGGTGGTAACATTACAAGCGTCTATAACGGTATATTTCCTAATCTAAGGCAACCTAACATCTCGGATGCAATATTTGACAACATTCCTGGCCTGTCGAAACCTACTTCTGGGAGGGAACAGTATATACGTCTATAACGTTATATATCCTAACCTAAGGCAACCTGACATCTCGGATGTATTATTCTACAACATTCCAGGCGTGTCGGACCCTACTTCTCAGTGGGAACATTATATGCGTCTATAACGTTGTATATCCTAATCTAAGGCAACCTAACATCGCGGATGCAATATTTGACAACATTCCTGGCCTGTCGAACCCTACATCTCGGAGGGAACAGTATATACGTCTATAGCGGTATATATCCTAATCTAAGGCAACCTAACATCTCGGATGCAATATTTGATAACATTCCTGGCCTGTCGAACCCTACTTCTCGGAGGGAACAGTATATACGTCTATAACGTTATATATCCTAACCGAAGGCAACCTGACATCTCGGATGTAATATTCTACATCATTCCAGGCGTGTCGGACATTACTTCTCGGTGGGAACATTATATGAGTCTATAACGTTGTGTATCCTAATCTAAGGCAACCTATTATCTCAGACGTAATATTTTACAATATTCCTGGCGTGTCGGTGCATACTTTTCGGTGGGAATATTATATGCGTCTATAACGGTCGATATCGTAATCTAAGGCAACCTAACATTTCGGATGCAATATTTGACAACATTCCTGGCCTGTCGAACTCTACTTCTCGGAGGGAACTGTATATACGTCTATAACGGTATATATCCTAATCTAAGGCAACCTAACATCTCGGATGTAACATTTGACAACATTCCAGGCGTGTCGGTCCCTACTTCTCGGTGGGAACAGTATATACGTCTGTAACGTTATATATCCTTATACCAAATTAACCTAACATCTCGGATGCAATATTTGACAACATTCCTAGCCTGTCGAACCCTACTTCTCGGAGGGAACAGTATATACGTCTATAACGTTATATATCCTAACCTAAGGCAACCTGACATCTCGGATGTAATATTCTACATCATTCCAGGCGTGTCGAACCCTACTTCTCGGTGGGAACATTATATGAGTCTATAACGTTGTATATCCTAATCTAAGGCAACCTATTATCTCAGACGTAATATTTTACAATATTCCTGGCGTGTCGGTGCATACTTTTCTGTGGGAATATTATATGCGTCTATAACGGTCGATATCGTAATCTAAGGCAACCTAACATCTCGGATGCAATATTTGAGAACATTCCTGGCCTGTCGAAACCTACTTCTCGGAGGGAACAGCATATACGTCTATAACGTCATATATCCTAACCTAAGGCAACCTAACATCTCGGATATAACATTTGACAACATTCCCGGCGTGTTGGAACCCTATGTCTCGGTGGTAACATTACGTGCGTCTATAACGTTATATATGCTAACCTAAGGCAACCTAACATCTCGGATGCAATATTTGACAACATTCCTGGCCTGTCGAACCCTACTTCTCGGAGGGAACAGCATATACGTCTATAACGACATATATCCTAACCTAAGACAACCTAACATCTCGGATGTAACATTTGACAACATTCCAGGTGTGTCGGTCCCTACGTCTCGGTGGTAACGTTACATGCGTCTACAACGTTATATATCCTAACCTAAGGCAACCTGACATCTCGGATGTAACATTTGACAACATTCCAGGCGTGTCGGTCCCTACATCTCGGTGGTAACATTACAAGCGTCTATAACGGTATATTTCCTAATCTAAGGCAACCTAACATCTCGGATGCAATATTTGACAACATTCCTGGCCTGTCGAAACCTACTTCTGGGAGGGAACAGTATATACGTCTATAACGTTATATATCCTAACCTAAGGCAACCTGACATCTCGGATGTATTATTCTACAACATTCCAGGCGTGTCGGACCCTACTTCTCAGTGGGAACATTATATGCGTCTATAACGTTGTATATCCTAATCTAAGGCAACCTAACATCGCGGATGCAATATTTGACAACATTCCTGGCCTGTCGAACCCTACATCTCGGAGGGAACAGTATATACGTCTATAGCGGTATATATCCTAATCTAAGGCAACCTAACATCTCGGATGCAATATTTGATAACATTCCTGGCCTGTCGAACCCTACTTCTCGGAGGGAACAGTATATACGTCTATAACGTTATATATCCTAACCGAAGGCAACCTGACATCTCGGATGTAATATTCTACATCATTCCAGGCGTGTCGGACATTACTTCTCGGTGGGAACATTATATGAGTCTATAACGTTGTGTATCCTAATCTAAGGCAACCTATTATCTCAGACGTAATATTTTACAATATTCCTGGCGTGTCGGTGCATACTTTTCGGTGGGAATATTATATGCGTCTATAACGGTCGATATCGTAATCTAAGGCAACCTAACATTTCGGATGCAATATTTGACAACATTCCTGGCCTGTCGAACTCTACTTCTCGGAGGGAACTGTATATACGTCTATAACGGTATATATCCTAATCTAAGGCAACCTAACATCTCGGATGTAACATTTGACAACATTCCAGGCGTGTCGGTCCCTACGTCTCGGTGGTACCATTACATGCGTCTATAACGTTATATATCCTAACCTAAGGCAACCTAACATCTCGGATGCAATATTTGACAATATTCCTGGCCTGTCGAACCCTACTTCTAGGAGGGAACAGTATATACGTCTATAACGTCATATATCCTAACCTAAGGCAACCTGACATCTCGGATGTATTATTCTACAACATTCCAGGCGTGTCGGACCCTACTTCTCGGTGGAAACAGTATATACGTCTGTAACGTCATATATACTAACCTAAGGCAACCTAACATCTCGGATATAACATTTGACAACATTCCCGGCGTGTTGGAACCCTACGTGTCGGTGGTAACATTAGGTGCGTCTATAACGTTATATATGCTAACCTAAGGCAACCTAACATCTCGGATGCAATATTTGACAACATTCCTGGCCTGTCGAAACCTACTTCTCGGAGGGAACAGCATATACGTCTATAACGTCATATATCCTAACCTAAGGCAACCTAACATCTCGGATGTAACATTTGACAACATTCCAGGTGTGTCGGTACCTACGTCTCGGTGGTAACGTTACATGCGTCTACAACGTTATATATCCTAACCTAAGGCAACCTAACATCTTGGATGTAACATTTGACAACATTCCAGGCATGTCGGTCCCTACGTCTCGGTGGTAACATTACATGCGTCTATAACGTTATATATCCTAACCTAAGGCCAACTAACATCTCGTATGTAATATTTGACAACATTCCTGGCGTGTCGAACCCTACTTCTCGGTGGGAACAGTATATACGTCTATAACGTTATATATCCTAACCGAAGGCAACCTGACATCTCGGATGTAATATTCTACATCATTCAAGGCGTGTCGGACCCTACTTCTCGTTGGGAACATTATATGAGTCTATAACGTTGTATATCCTAATCTAAGGCAACCTATTATCTCAGACGTAATATTTTACAATATTCCTGGCGTGTCGGTGCATACTTTTCGGTGGGAATATTATATGCGTCTATAACGGTCGATATCGTAATCTAAGGCAACCTAACATCTCGGATGCAATATTTGAGAACATTCCTGGCCTGTCGAAACCTACTTCTCGGAGGGAACAGCATATACGTCTATAACGTCATATATCCTAACCTAAGGTAACCTAACATCTCGGATATAACATTTGACAACATTCCCGGCGTGTTGGAACCCTATGTCTCGGTGGTAACATTACGTGCGTTTATAACGTTATATATGCTAACCTAAGGCAACCTAACATCTCGGATGCAATATTTGACAACATTCCTGGCCTGTCGAACCCTACTTCTCGGAGGGAACAGCATATACGTCTATAACGACATATATCCTAACCTAAGACAACCTAACATCTCGGATGTAACATTTGACAACATTCCAGGTGTGTCGGTCCCTACGTCTCGGTGGTAACGTTACATGCGTCTACAACGTTATATATCCTAACCTAAGGCAACCTGACATCTCGGATGTAACATTTGACAACATTCCAGGCGTGTCGGTCCCTACATCTCGGTGGTAACATTACAAGCGTCTATAACGGTATATTTCCTAATCTAAGGCAACCTAACATCTCGGATGCAATATTTGACAACATTCCTGGCCTGTCGAAACCTACTTCTGGGAGGGAACAGTATATACGTCTATAACGTTATATATCCTAACCTAAGGCAACCTGACATCTCGGATGTATTATTCTACAACATTCCAGGCGTGTCGGACCCTACTTCTCAGTGGGAACATTATATGCGTCTATAACGTTGTATATCCTAATCTAAGGCAACCTAACATCGCGGATGCAATATTTGACAACATTCCTGGCCTGTCGAACCCTACATCTCGGAGGGAACAGTATATACGTCTATAGCGGTATATATCCTAATCTAAGGCAACCTAACATCTCGGATGCAATATTTGATAACATTCCTGGCCTGTCAAACCCTACTTCTCGGAGGGAACAGTATATACGTCTATAACGTTATATATCCTAACCGAAGGCAACCTGACATCTCGGATGTAATATTCTACATCATTCCAGGCGTGTCGGACATTACTTCTCGGTGGGAACATTATATGAGTCTATAACGTTGTGTATCCTAATCTAAGGCAACCTATTATCTCAGACGTAATATTTTACAATATTCCTGGCGTGTCGGTGCATACTTTTCGGTGGGAATATTATATGCGTCTATAACGGTCGATATCGTAATCTAAGGCAACCTAACATTTCGGATGCAATATTTGACAACATTCCTTGCCTGTCGAACTCTACTTCTCGGAGGGAACTGTATATACGTCTATAACGGTATATATCCTAATCTAAGGCAACCTAACATCTCGGATGTAACATTTGACAACATTCCAGGCGTGTCGGTCCCTACGTCTCGGTGGTACCATTACATGCGTCTATAACGTTATATATCCTAACCTAAGGCAACCTAACATCTCGGATGCAATATTTGACAACATTCCTGGCCTGTCGAACCCTACTTCTAGGAGGGAACAGTATATACGTCTATAACGTCATATATCCTAACCTAAGGCAACCTGACATCTCGGATGTATTATTCTACAACATTCCAGGCGTGTCGGACCCTACTTCTCGGTGGAAACAGTATATACGTCTGTAACGTCATATATACTAACCTAAGGCAACCTAACATCTCGGATATAACATTTGACAACATTCCCGGCGTGTTGGAACCCTACGTGTCGGTGGTAACATTAGGTGCGTCTATAACGTTATATATGCTAACCTAAGGCAACCTAACATCTCGGATGCAATATTTGACAACATTCCTGGCCTGTCGAAACCTACTTCTCGGAGGGAACAGCATATACGTCTATAACGTCATATATCCTAACCTAAGGCAACCTAACATCTCGGATGTAACATTTGACAACATTCCAGGTGTGTCGGTACCTACGTCTCGGTGGTAACGTTACATGCGTCTACAACGTTATATATCCTAACCTAAGGCAACCTAACATCTTGGATGTAACATTTGACAACATTCCAGGCATGTCGGTCCCTACGTCTCGGTGGTAACATTACATGCGTCTATAACGTTATATATCCTAACCTAAGGCCAACTAACATCTCGTATGTAATATTTGACACCATTCCTGGCGTGTCGAACCCTACTTCTCGGTGGGAACAGTATATACGTCTATAACGTTATATATCCTAACCGAAGGCAACCTTACATCTCGGATGTAATATTCTACATCATTCAAGGCGTGTCGGACCCTACTTCTCGTTGGGAACATTATATGAGTCTATAACGTTGTATATCCTAATCTAAGGCAACCTATTATCTCAGACGTAATATTTTACAATATTCCTCGCGTGTCGGTGCATACTTTTCGGTGGGAATATTATATGCCTCCACAACGGTCGATATCGTAATCTAAGGCAATCTAATATCTCGGATGCAATATTTGACAACATTCCTGGCCTGTCGAACCCTACTTCTCGGAGGGAACAGTATATACGTCTATAACGTCATATATCCTAACCTAAGGCAACCTAACATCTCGAATGTAACATTTGACAACATTCCAGGCGTGTCGAACCCTACTTCTCGGTGGGAACAGTATATACGTCTATAACGTTATATATCCTAACGTAAGGCAACCTAACATCTCGGATGTAATATTTGACAACATTCCTGGCGTGTCGGACCCTACTTCTCGGTGGGAACAGTATATACGTCTGTAACGTCATATATCCTAACCTAAGGCAACCTAACATCTCGGATATAACATTTGACAACATACCCGGCGTGTTGGAACCCTACGTCTCGTTGGTAACATTACGTGCGTCTATAACGTTATATATACTAACCTAAGGCAACCTAACATCTCGGATGCAATATTTGACAACATTCCTGGCCTGTCGAACCCTACTTCTCGGAGGGAACAGTATATACGTCTATAACGTTATACATCCTAACCTAAGGCAAGCTGACATCTCGGATGTAATATTCTACATCATTCCAGGCGTGTCGAACCCTACTTCTCGGTGGGAACATTATATGAGTCTATAACGTTGTATATCCTAATCTAAGGCAACCTATTATATCAGACGTAATATTTTACAATATTCCTGGCGTGTCGTTGCATACTTTTCGGTGGGAATATTATATGCGTCTATAACGGTCGATATCGTAATCTAAGGCAACCTAACATCTCGGATGCAATATTTGACAACATTCCTGGCCTGTCGAACCCTACTTCTCGGAGGGAACTGTATATACGTCTATAACGTCATATATCCTAACCTAAGGCAACCTGACATCTCGGATGTAATATTCTACATCATTCCAGGCGTGTCGAAACCTACTTCACGGTGGGAACAGTATATACGTCTGTAACGTCATATATCCTAACCTAAGGCAACCTAACATCTCGGATATAACATTTGACAACATTCCCGGCGTGTTGGAACCCTATGTTTCGGTGGTAACATTACGTGCGTCTATAATGTTATATATGCTAACCTAAGGCAACCTAACATCTCGGATGTAACATTTGACAACATTCCAGGCGTGTCGGTCCCTACATCTCGGTGGTAACATTACATGCGTCTATAACGGTATATTTCCTAATCTAAGGCAACCTAACATCTCGGATGCAATATTTGACAACATTCCTGGCCTGTCGAACCCTACTTCTGGGAGGGAACAGTATATACGTCTATAACGTTATATATCCTAACCTAAGGCAACCTGACATCTCGGATGTATTATTCTACAACATTCCAGGCGTGTCGGACCCTACTTCTCAGTGGGAACATTATATGCGTCTATAACGTTGTATATCCTAATCTAAGGCAACCTAACATCTCGGATGCAATATTTGATAACATTCCTGGCCTGTCGAACCCTACTTCTCGGAGGGAACAGTATATACGTCTATAACGTTATATATCCTAACCGAAGGCAACCTGACATCTCGGATGTAATATTCTACATCATTCCAGGCGTGTCGGACATTACTTCTCGGTGGGAACATTATATGAGTCTATAACGTTTTGTATGCTAATCTAAGGCAACCTATTATCTCAGACGTAATATTTTACAATATTCCTGGCGTGTCGGTGCATACTTTTCGGTGGGAATATTATATGCGTCTATAACGGTCGATATCGTAATCTAAGGCAACCTAACATTTCGGATGCAATATTTGACAACATTCCTGGCCTGTCGAACTCTACTTCTCGGAGGGAACTGTATATACGTCTATAACGGTATATATCCTAATCTAAGGCAACCTAACATCTCGGATGTAACATTTGACAACATTCCAGGCGTGTCGAACCCTACTTCTCGGTGGGAACAGTATATACGTCTATAACGTTATATATCCTAACGTAAGGCAACCTAACATCTCGGATGTAATATTTGACAACATTCCTGGCGTGTCGGACCCTACTTCTCGGTGGGAACAGTATATACGTCTGTAACGTCATATATCCTAACCTAAGGCAACCTAACATCTCGGATATAACATTTGACAACATTCCCGGCGTGTTGGAACCCTACGTGTCGGTGGTAACATTAGGTGCGTCTATAACGTTATATATGCTAACCTAAGGCAACCTAACATCTCGGATGCAATATTTGAGAACATTCCTGGCCTGTCGAAACCTACTTCTCGGAGGGAACAGCATATACGTCTATAACGTCATATATCCTAACCTAAGCCAACCTAACATCTCGGATATAACATTTGACAACATTCCCGGCGTGTTGGAACCCTATGTCTCGGTGATAACATTACGTGCGTCTATAACGTTATATATGCTAACCTAAGGCAACCTAACATCTCGGATGCAATATTTGACAACACTCCTGGCCTGTCGAACCCTACTTCTCGGAGGGAACAGCATATACGTCTATAACGACATATATCCTAACCTAAGACAACCTAACATCTCGGATGTAACATTTGACAACATTCCAGGTGTGTCCGTCCCTACGTCTCGGTGGTAACGTTACATGCGTCTACAACGTTATATATCCTAACCTAAGGCAACCTAACATCTCGGATGTAACATTTGACAACATTCCAGGCGTGTCGGTCCCTACGTCTCGGTGGTAACATTACATGCGTCTATAACGGTATATTTCCTAATCTAAGGCAACCTAACATCTCGGATGCAATATTTGACAACATTCCTGGCCTGTCGAACCCTACTTCTGGGAGGGAACAGTATATACGTCTATAACGTTATATATCCTAACCTAAGGCAACCTGACATCTCGGATGTATTATTCTACAACATTCCAGGCGTGTCGGACCCTACTTCTCAGTGGGAACATTATATGCGTCTATAACGTTGTATATCCTAATTTAAGGCAACCTAACATCTCGGATGCAATATTTGACAACATTCCTGGCCTGTCGAACCCTACATCTCGGAGGGAACAGTATATACGTCTATAGCGGTATATATCCTAATCTAAGGCAACCTAACATCTCGGATGCAATGTTTGATAACATTCCTGGCCTGTCGAACCCTACTTCTCGGAGGGAACAGTATATACGTCTATAACGTTATATATCCTAACCGAAGGCAACCTGACATCTCGGATGTAATATTCTACATCACTCCAGGCGTGTCGGACATTACTTCTCGGTGGGAACATTATATGAGTCTATAACGTTGTGTATCCTAATCTAAGGCAACCTATTATCTCAGACGTAATATTTTACAATATTCCTGGCGTGTCGGTGCATACTTTTCGGTGGGAATATTATATGCGTCTATAACGGTCGATATCGTAATCTAACGCAACCTAACATTTCGGATGCAATATTTGACAACATTCCTGGCCTGTCGAACTCTACTTCTCGGAGGGAACTGTATATACGTCTATAACGGTATATATCCTAATCTAAGGCAACCTAACATCTCGGATGTAACATTTGACAACATTCCAGGCGTGTCGGTCCCTACGTCTCGGTGGTACCATTACATGCCTCTATAACGTTATATATCCTAACCTAAGGCAACCTAACATCTCGAATGTAACATTTGACAACATTCCAGGCGTGTCGAACCCTACTTCTCGGTGGGAACAGTATATACGTCTATAACGTTATATATCCTAACGTAAGGTAACCTAACATCTCGGATGTAATATTTGACAACAATCCTGGCCTGTCGAACCCTACTTCTCGGAGGGAACAGTATATACGTCTATAACGTCATATATCCTAACCTAAGGCAACCTAACATCTCGGCTGTAACATTTGACAACATTCCAGGCGTGTCGGTCCCTACGTCTCGGTGGTAACATTACATGCGTCTATAACGTTATATATCCTAACCTAAGGCCACCTAACATCTCGTATGTAATATTTGACAACATTCCTGGCGTGTCGAACCCTACTTCTCGGTGGGAACAGTATATACGTCTATAACGTTATATATCCTAACGTAAGGTAACCTAACATCTCGGATGTAATATTTGACAACATTCCTGGCGTGTCGGACCCTACTTCTCGGTGGGAACAGTATATACGTCTGTAACGTCATATATCCTAACCTAAGGCAACCTAACATCTCGGATATAACATTTGACAACATACCCGGCGTGTTGGAACCCTACGTCTCGTTGGTAACATTACGTGCGTCTATAACATTATATATGCTAACCTAAGGCAACCTAACATCTCGGATGCAATATTTGACAACATTCCTGGCCTGTCGAACCCTACTTCTCGGAGGGAACAGTATATACGTCTATAACGTTATATATCCTAACCTAAGGCAACTTGACATCTCGGATGTAATATTCTACATCATTCCAGGCGTGTCGAACCCTACTTCTCGGTGGGAACATTATATGAGTCTATAACGTTGTATATCCTAATCTAAGGCAACCTATTATCTCAGACGTAATATTTTACAATATTCCTGGCGTGTCGGTGCATACTTTTCGGTGGGAATATTATATGCGTCTATAACGGTCGATATCGTAATCTAAGGCAACCTAACATCTCGGATGCAATATTTGACAACATTCCTGGCCTGTCGAACCCTACTTCTCGGAGGGAACAGTATATACGTCTATAACGTTATATATCCTAACCTAAGGCAACCTGACATCTCGGATGTAATATTCTACATCACTCCAGGCGTGTCGAACCCTACTTCTCGGTGGGAACATTATATGAGTCTATAACGTTGTATATCTTAATCTAAGGCAACCTATTATCTCAGACGTAATATTTTACAATATTCCTGGCGTGTCGGTGCATACTTTTCGGTGGGAATATTATATGCGTCTATAACAGTCGATATCGTAATCTAAGGCAACCTAACATCTCGGATGTAACATTTGACAACATTCCAGGTGTGTCGGTACCTACGTCTCGGTGGTAACGTTACATGCGTCTACAACGTTATATATCCTAACCTAAGGCAACCTAACATCTTGGATGTAACATTTGACAACATTCCAGGCATGTCGGTCCCTACGTCTCGGTGGTAACATTACATGCGTCTATACCGTTATATATCCTAACCTAAGGCCAACTAACATCTCGTATGTAATATTTGACAACATTCCTGGCGTGTCGGACCCTACTTCTCGGTGGGAACAGTATATACGTCTGTAACGTCATATATCCTAACCTAAGGCAACCTAACATCTCGGATATAACATTTGACAACATACCCGGCGTGTTGGAACCCTACGTCTCGTTGGTAACATTACGTGCGTCTATAACGTTATATATGCTAACCTAAGGCAACCTAACGTCTCGGATGCAATATTTGACAACATTCCTGGCCTGTCGAACCCTACTTCTCGGAGGGAACAGTATATACGTCTATAACGTTATACATCCTAACCTAAGGCAAGCTGACATCTCGGATGTAATATTCTACATCATTCCAGGCGTGTCGAACCCTACTTCTCGGTGGGAACATTATATGAGTCTATAACGTTGTATATCCTAATCTAAGGCAACCTATTATATCAGACGTTATATTTTACAATATTCCTGGCGTGTCGTTGCATACTTTTCGGTGGGAATATTATATGCGTCTATAACGGTCGATATCGTAATCTAAGGCAACCTAACATCTCGGATGCAATATTTGACAACATTCCTGGCCTGCCGAACCCTACTTCTCGGAGGGAACTGTATATACGTCTATAACGTCATATATCCTAACCTAAGGCAACCTGACATCTCGGATGTAATATTCTACATCATTCCAGGCGTGTCGAACCCTACTTCACGGTGGGAACAGTATATACGTCTGTAACGTCATATATCCTAACCTAAGGCAACCTAACATCTCGGATATAACATTTGACAACATTCCCGGCGTGTTGGAACCCTATGTTTCGGTGGTAACATTACGTGCGTCTATAACGGTATATTTCCTAATCTAAGGCAACCTAACATCTCGGATGCAATATTTGACAACATTCCTGGCCTGTCGAACCCTACTTCTGGGAGGGAACAGTATATACGTCTATAACGTTATATATCCTAACCTAAGGCAACCTGACATCTCGGATGTATTATTCTACAACATTCCAGGCGTGTCGGACCCTACTTCTCAGTGGGAACATTATATGCGTCTATAACGTTGTATATCCTAATCTAAGGCAACCTAACATCTCGGATGCAATATTTGATAACATTCCTGGCCTGTCGAACCCTACTTCTCGGAGGGAACAGTATATACGTCTATAACGTTATATATCCTAACCGAAGGCAACCTGACATCTCGGATGTAATATTCTACATCATTCCAGGCGTGTCGGACATTACTTCTCGGTGGGAACATTATATGAGTCTATAACGTTTTGTATCCTAATCTAAGGCAACCTATTATCTCAGACGTAATATTTTACAATATTCCTGGCGTGTCGGTGCATACTTTTCGGTGGGAATATTATATGCGTCTATAACGGTCGATATCGTAATCTAAGGCAACCTAACATTTCGGATGCAATATTTGACAACATTCCTGGCCTGTCGAACTCTACTTCTCGGAGGGAACTGTATATACGTCTATAACGGTATATATCCTAATCTAAGGCAACCTAACATCTCGGATGTAACATTTGACAACATTCCAGGCGTGTCGAACCCTACTTCTCGGTGGGAACAGTATATACGTCTATAACGTTATATATCCTAACGTAAGGCAACCTAACATCTCGGATGTAATATTTGACAACATTCCTGGCGTGTCGGACCCTACTTCTCGGTGGGAACAGTATATACGTCTGTAACGTCATATATCCTAACCTAAGGCAACCTAACATCTCGGATATAACATTTGACAACATTCCCGGCGTGTTGGAACCCTACGTGTCGGTGGTAACATTAGGTGCGTCTATAACGTTATATATGCTAACCTAAGGCAACCTAACATCTCGGATGCAATATTTGAGAACATTCCTGGCCTGTCGAAACCTACTTCTCGGAGGGAACAGCATATACGTCTATAACGTCATATATCCTAACCTAAGCCAACCTAACATCTCGGATATAACATTTGACAACATTCCCGGCGTGTTGGAACCCTATGTCTCGGTGATAACATTACGTGCGTCTATAACGTTATATATGCTAACCTAAGGCAACCTAACATCTCGGATGCAATATTTGACAACACTCCTGGCCTGTCGAACCCTACTTCTCGGAGGGAACAGCATATACGTCTATAACGACATATATCCTAACCTAAGACAACCTAACATCTCGGATGTAACATTTGACAACATTCCAGGTGTGTCCGTCCCTACGTCTCGGTGGTAACGTTACATGCGTCTACAACGTTATATATCCTAACCTAAGGCAACCTAACATCTCGGATGTAACATTTGACAACATTCCAGGCGTGTCGGTCCCTACGTCTCGGTGGTAACATTACATGCGTCTATAACGGTATATTTCCTAATCTAAGGCAACCTAACATCTCGGATGCAATATTTGACAACATTCCTGGCCTGTCGAACCCTACTTCTGGGAGGGAACAGTATATACGTCTATAACGTTATATATCCTAACCTAAGGCAACCTGACATCTCGGATGTATTATTCTACAACATTCCAGGCGTGTCGGACCCTACTTCTCAGTGGGAACATTATATGCGTCTATAACGTTGTATATCCTAATTTAAGGCAACCTAACATCTCGGATGCAATATTTGACAACATTCCTGGCCTGTCGAACCCTACATCTCGGAGGGAACAGTATATACGTCTATAGCGGTATATATCCTAATCTAAGGCAACCTAACATCTCGGATGCAATGTTTGATAACATTCCTGGCCTGTCGAACCCTACTTCTCGGAGGGAACAGTATATACGTCTATAACGTTATATATCCTAACCGAAGGCAACCTGACATCTCGGATGTAATATTCTACATCACTCCAGGCGTGTCGGACATTACTTCTCGGTGGGAACATTATATGAGTCTATAACGTTGTGTATCCTAATCTAAGGCAACCTATTATCTCAGACGTAATATTTTACAATATTCCTGGCGTGTCGGTGCATACTTTTCGGTGGGAATATTATATGCGTCTATAACGGTCGATATCGTAATCTAACGCAACCTAACATTTCGGATGCAATATTTGACAACATTCCTGGCCTGTCGAACTCTACTTCTCGGAGGGAACTGTATATACGTCTATAACGGTATATATCCTAATCTAAGGCAACCTAACATCTCGGATGTAACATTTGACAACATTCCAGGCGTGTCGGTCCCTACGTCTCGGTGGTACCATTACATGCCTCTATAACGTTATATATCCTAACCTAAGGCAACCTAACATCTCGAATGTAACATTTGACAACATTCCAGGCGTGTCGAACCCTACTTCTCGGTGGGAACAGTATATACGTCTATAACGTTATATATCCTAACGTAAGGTAACCTAACATCTCGGATGTAATATTTGACAACAATCCTGGCCTGTCGAACCCTACTTCTCGGAGGGAACAGTATATACGTCTATAACGTCATATATCCTAACCTAAGGCAACCTAACATCTCGGCTGTAACATTTGACAACATTCCAGGCGTGTCGGTCCCTACGTCTCGGTGGTAACATTACATGCGTCTATAACGTTATATATCCTAACCTAAGGCCACCTAACATCTCGTATGTAATATTTGACAACATTCCTGGCGTGTCGAACCCTACTTCTCGGTGGGAACAGTATATACGTCTATAACGTTATATATCCTAACGTAAGGTAACCTAACATCTCGGATGTAATATTTGACAACATTCCTGGCGTGTCGGACCCTACTTCTCGGTGGGAACAGTATATACGTCTGTAACGTCATATATCCTAACCTAAGGCAACCTAACATCTCGGATATAACATTTGACAACATACCCGGCGTGTTGGAACCCTACGTCTCGTTGGTAACATTACGTGCGTCTATAACATTATATATGCTAACCTAAGGCAACCTAACATCTCGGATGCAATATTTGACAACATTCCTGGCCTGTCGAACCCTACTTCTCGGAGGGAACAGTATATACGTCTATAACGTTATATATCCTAACCTAAGGCAACTTGACATCTCGGATGTAATATTCTACATCATTCCAGGCGTGTCGAACCCTACTTCTCGGTGGGAACATTATATGAGTCTATAACGTTGTATATCCTAATCTAAGGCAACCTATTATCTCAGACGTAATATTTTACAATATTCCTGGCGTGTCGGTGCATACTTTTCGGTGGGAATATTATATGCGTCTATAACGGTCGATATCGTAATCTAAGGCAACCTAACATCTCGGATGCAATATTTGACAACATTCCTGGCCTGTCGAACTCTACTTCTCGGAGGGAACTGTATATACGTCTATAACGGTATATATCCTAATCTAAGGCAACCTAACATCTCGGATGTAACATTTGACAACATTCCAGGCGTGTCGAACCCTACTTCTCGGTGGGAACAGTATATACGTCTATAACGTTATATATCCTAACGTAAGGCAACCTAACATCTCGGATGTAATATTTGACAACATTCCTGGCGTGTCGGACCCTACTTCTCGGTGGGAACAGTATATACGTCTGTAACGTCATATATCCTAACCTAAGGCAACCTAACATCTCGGATATAACATTTGACAACATTCCCGGCGTGTTGGAACCCTACGTGTCGGTGGTAACATTAGGTGCGTCTATAACGTTATATATGCTAACCTAAGGCAACCTAACATCTCGGATGCAATATTTGAGAACATTCCTGGCCTGTCGAAACCTACTTCTCGGAGGGAACAGCATATACGTCTATAACGTCATATATCCTAACCTAAGCCAACCTAACATCTCGGATATAACATTTGACAACATTCCCGGCGTGTTGGAACCCTATGTCTCGGTGATAACATTACGTGCGTCTATAACGTTATATATGCTAACCTAAGGCAACCTAACATCTCGGATGCAATATTTGACAACACTCCTGGCCTGTCGAACCCTACTTCTCGGAGGGAACAGCATATACGTCTATAACGACATATATCCTAACCTAAGACAACCTAACATCTCGGATGTAACATTTGACAACATTCCAGGTGTGTCCGTCCCTACGTCTCGGTGGTAACGTTACATGCGTCTACAACGTTATATATCCTAACCTAAGGCAACCTAACATCTCGGATGTAACATTTGACAACATTCCAGGCGTGTCGGTCCCTACGTCTCGGTGGTAACATTACATGCGTCTATAACGGTATATTTCCTAATCTAAGGCAACCTAACATCTCGGATGCAATATTTGACAACATTCCTGGCCTGTCGAACCCTACTTCTGGGAGGGAACAGTATATACGTCTATAACGTTATATATCCTAACCTAAGGCAACCTGACATCTCGGATGTATTATTCTACAACATTCCAGGCGTGTCGGACCCTACTTCTCAGTGGGAACATTATATGCGTCTATAACGTTGTATATCCTAATTTAAGGCAACCTAACATCTCGGATGCAATATTTGACAACATTCCTGGCCTGTCGAACCCTACATCTCGGAGGGAACAGTATATACGTCTATAGCGGTATATATCCTAATCTAAGGCAACCTAACATCTCGGATGCAATGTTTGATAACATTCCTGGCCTGTCGAACCCTACTTCTCGGAGGGAACAGTATATACGTCTATAACGTTATATATCCTAACCGAAGGCAACCTGACATCTCGGATGTAATATTCTACATCACTCCAGGCGTGTCGGACATTACTTCTCGGTGGGAACATTATATGAGTCTATAACGTTGTGTATCCTAATCTAAGGCAACCTATTATCTCAGACGTAATATTTTACAATATTCCTGGCGTGTCGGTGCATACTTTTCGGTGGGAATATTATATGCGTCTATAACGGTCGATATCGTAATCTAACGCAACCTAACATTTCGGATGCAATATTTGACAACATTCCTGGCCTGTCGAACTCTACTTCTCGGAGGGAACTGTATATACGTCTATAACGGTATATATCCTAATCTAAGGCAACCTAACATCTCGGATGTAACATTTGACAACATTCCAGGCGTGTCGGTCCCTACGTCTCGGTGGTACCATTACATGCCTCTATAACGTTATATATCCTAACCTAAGGCAACCTAACATCTCGAATGTAACATTTGACAACATTCCAGGCGTGTCGAACCCTACTTCTCGGTGGGAACAGTATATACGTCTATAACGTTATATATCCTAACGTAAGGTAACCTAACATCTCGGATGTAATATTTGACAACAATCCTGGCCTGTCGAACCCTACTTCTCGGAGGGAACAGTATATACGTCTATAACGTCATATATCCTAACCTAAGGCAACCTAACATCTCGGCTGTAACATTTGACAACATTCCAGGCGTGTCGGTCCCTACGTCTCGGTGGTAACATTACATGCGTCTATAACGTTATATATCCTAACCTAAGGCCACCTAACATCTCGTATGTAATATTTGACAACATTCCTGGCGTGTCGAACCCTACTTCTCGGTGGGAACAGTATATACGTCTATAACGTTATATATCCTAACGTAAGGTAACCTAACATCTCGGATGTAATATTTGACAACATTCCTGGCGTGTCGGACCCTACTTCTCGGTGGGAACAGTATATACGTCTGTAACGTCATATATCCTAACCTAAGGCAACCTAACATCTCGGATATAACATTTGACAACATACCCGGCGTGTTGGAACCCTACGTCTCGTTGGTAACATTACGTGCGTCTATAACATTATATATGCTAACCTAAGGCAACCTAACATCTCGGATGCAATATTTGACAACATTCCTGGCCTGTCGAACCCTACTTCTCGGAGGGAACAGTATATACGTCTATAACGTTATATATCCTAACCTAAGGCAACTTGACATCTCGGATGTAATATTCTACATCATTCCAGGCGTGTCGAACCCTACTTCTCGGTGGGAACATTATATGAGTCTATAACGTTGTATATCCTAATCTAAGGCAACCTATTATCTCAGACGTAATATTTTACAATATTCCTGGCGTGTCGGTGCATACTTTTCGGTGGGAATATTATATGCGTCTATAACGGTCGATATCGTAATCTAAGGCAACCTAACATCTCGGATGCAATATTTGACAACATTCCTGGCCTGTCGAACCCTACTTCTCGGAGGGAACAGTATATACGTCTATAACGTTATATATCCTAACCTAAGGCAACCTGACATCTCGGATGTAATATTCTACATCACTCCAGGCGTGTCGAACCCTACTTCTCGGTGGGAACATTATATGAGTCTATAACGTTGTATATCTTAATCTAAGGCAACCTATTATCTCAGACGTAATATTTTACAATATTCCTGGCGTGTCGGTGCATACTTTTCGGTGGGAATATTATATGCGTCTATAACAGTCGATATCGTAATCTAAGGCAACCTAACATCTCGGATGTAACATTTGACAACATTCCAGGTGTGTCGGTACCTACGTCTCGGTGGTAACGTTACATGCGTCTACAACGTTATATATCCTAACCTAAGGCAACCTAACATCTTGGATGTAACATTTGACAACATTCCAGGCATGTCGGTCCCTACGTCTCGGTGGTAACATTACATGCGTCTATACCGTTATATATCCTAACCTAAGGCCAACTAACATCTCGTATGTAATATTTGACAACATTCCTGGCGTGTCGGACCCTACTTCTCGGTGGGAACAGTATATACGTCTGTAACGTCATATATCCTAACCTAAGGCAACCTAACATCTCGGATATAACATTTGACAACATACCCGGCGTGTTGGAACCCTACGTCTCGTTGGTAACATTACGTGCGTCTATAACGTTATATATGCTAACCTAAGGCAACCTAACGTCTCGGATGCAATATTTGACAACATTCCTGGCCTGTCGAACCCTACTTCTCGGAGGGAACAGTATATACGTCTATAACGTTATACATCCTAACCTAAGGCAAGCTGACATCTCGGATGTAATATTCTACATCATTCCAGGCGTGTCGAACCCTACTTCTCGGTGGGAACATTATATGAGTCTATAACGTTGTATATCCTAATCTAAGGCAACCTATTATATCAGACGTTATATTTTACAATATTCCTGGCGTGTCGTTGCATACTTTTCGGTGGGAATATTATATGCGTCTATAACGGTCGATATCGTAATCTAAGGCAACCTAACATCTCGGATGCAATATTTGACAACATTCCTGGCCTGCCGAACCCTACTTCTCGGAGGGAACTGTATATACGTCTATAACGTCATATATCCTAACCTAAGGCAACCTGACATCTCGGATGTAATATTCTACATCATTCCAGGCGTGTCGAACCCTACTTCACGGTGGGAACAGTATATACGTCTGTAACGTCATATATCCTAACCTAAGGCAACCTAACATCTCGGATATAACATTTGACAACATTCCCGGCGTGTTGGAACCCTATGTTTCGGTGGTAACATTACGTGCGTCTATAACGGTATATTTCCTAATCTAAGGCAACCTAACATCTCGGATGCAATATTTGACAACATTCCTGGCCTGTCGAACCCTACTTCTGGGAGGGAACAGTATATACGTCTATAACGTTATATATCCTAACCTAAGGCAACCTGACATCTCGGATGTATTATTCTACAACATTCCAGGCGTGTCGGACCCTACTTCTCAGTGGGAACATTATATGCGTCTATAACGTTGTATATCCTAATCTAAGGCAACCTAACATCTCGGATGCAATATTTGATAACATTCCTGGCCTGTCGAACCCTACTTCTCGGAGGGAACAGTATATACGTCTATAACGTTATATATCCTAACCGAAGGCAACCTGACATCTCGGATGTAATATTCTACATCATTCCAGGCGTGTCGGACATTACTTCTCGGTGGGAACATTATATGAGTCTATAACGTTTTGTATCCTAATCTAAGGCAACCTATTATCTCAGACGTAATATTTTACAATATTCCTGGCGTGTCGGTGCATACTTTTCGGTGGGAATATTATATGCGTCTATAACGGTCGATATCGTAATCTAAGGCAACCTAACATTTCGGATGCAATATTTGACAACATTCCTGGCCTGTCGAACTCTACTTCTCGGAGGGAACTGTATATACGTCTATAACGGTATATATCCTAATCTAAGGCAACCTAACATCTCGGATGTAACATTTGACAACATTCCAGGCGTGTCGAACCCTACTTCTCGGTGGGAACAGTATATACGTCTATAACGTTATATATCCTAACGTAAGGCAACCTAACATCTCGGATGTAATATTTGACAACATTCCTGGCGTGTCGGACCCTACTTCTCGGTGGGAACAGTATATACGTCTGTAACGTCATATATCCTAACCTAAGGCAACCTAACATCTCGGATATAACATTTGACAACATTCCCGGCGTGTTGGAACCCTACGTGTCGGTGGTAACATTAGGTGCGTCTATAACGTTATATATGCTAACCTAAGGCAACCTAACATCTCGGATGCAATATTTGAGAACATTCCTGGCCTGTCGAAACCTACTTCTCGGAGGGAACAGCATATACGTCTATAACGTCATATATCCTAACCTAAGCCAACCTAACATCTCGGATATAACATTTGACAACATTCCCGGCGTGTTGGAACCCTATGTCTCGGTGATAACATTACGTGCGTCTATAACGTTATATATGCTAACCTAAGGCAACCTAACATCTCGGATGCAATATTTGACAACACTCCTGGCCTGTCGAACCCTACTTCTCGGAGGGAACAGCATATACGTCTATAACGACATATATCCTAACCTAAGACAACCTAACATCTCGGATGTAACATTTGACAACATTCCAGGTGTGTCCGTCCCTACGTCTCGGTGGTAACGTTACATGCGTCTACAACGTTATATATCCTAACCTAAGGCAACCTAACATCTCGGATGTAACATTTGACAACATTCCAGGCGTGTCGGTCCCTACGTCTCGGTGGTAACATTACATGCGTCTATAACGGTATATTTCCTAATCTAAGGCAACCTAACATCTCGGATGCAATATTTGACAACATTCCTGGCCTGTCGAACCCTACTTCTGGGAGGGAACAGTATATACGTCTATAACGTTATATATCCTAACCTAAGGCAACCTGACATCTCGGATGTATTATTCTACAACATTCCAGGCGTGTCGGACCCTACTTCTCAGTGGGAACATTATATGCGTCTATAACGTTGTATATCCTAATTTAAGGCAACCTAACATCTCGGATGCAATATTTGACAACATTCCTGGCCTGTCGAACCCTACATCTCGGAGGGAACAGTATATACGTCTATAGCGGTATATATCCTAATCTAAGGCAACCTAACATCTCGGATGCAATGTTTGATAACATTCCTGGCCTGTCGAACCCTACTTCTCGGAGGGAACAGTATATACGTCTATAACGTTATATATCCTAACCGAAGGCAACCTGACATCTCGGATGTAATATTCTACATCACTCCAGGCGTGTCGGACATTACTTCTCGGTGGGAACATTATATGAGTCTATAACGTTGTGTATCCTAATCTAAGGCAACCTATTATCTCAGACGTAATATTTTACAATATTCCTGGCGTGTCGGTGCATACTTTTCGGTGGGAATATTATATGCGTCTATAACGGTCGATATCGTAATCTAACGCAACCTAACATTTCGGATGCAATATTTGACAACATTCCTGGCCTGTCGAACTCTACTTCTCGGAGGGAACTGTATATACGTCTATAACGGTATATATCCTAATCTAAGGCAACCTAACATCTCGGATGTAACATTTGACAACATTCCAGGCGTGTCGGTCCCTACGTCTCGGTGGTACCATTACATGCCTCTATAACGTTATATATCCTAACCTAAGGCAACCTAACATCTCGAATGTAACATTTGACAACATTCCAGGCGTGTCGAACCCTACTTCTCGGTGGGAACAGTATATACGTCTATAACGTTATATATCCTAACGTAAGGTAACCTAACATCTCGGATGTAATATTTGACAACAATCCTGGCCTGTCGAACCCTACTTCTCGGAGGGAACAGTATATACGTCTATAACGTCATATATCCTAACCTAAGGCAACCTAACATCTCGGCTGTAACATTTGACAACATTCCAGGCGTGTCGGTCCCTACGTCTCGGTGGTAACATTACATGCGTCTATAACGTTATATATCCTAACCTAAGGCCACCTAACATCTCGTATGTAATATTTGACAACATTCCTGGCGTGTCGAACCCTACTTCTCGGTGGGAACAGTATATACGTCTATAACGTTATATATCCTAACGTAAGGTAACCTAACATCTCGGATGTAATATTTGACAACATTCCTGGCGTGTCGGACCCTACTTCTCGGTGGGAACAGTATATACGTCTGTAACGTCATATATCCTAACCTAAGGCAACCTAACATCTCGGATATAACATTTGACAACATACCCGGCGTGTTGGAACCCTACGTCTCGTTGGTAACATTACGTGCGTCTATAACATTATATATGCTAACCTAAGGCAACCTAACATCTCGGATGCAATATTTGACAACATTCCTGGCCTGTCGAACCCTACTTCTCGGAGGGAACAGTATATACGTCTATAACGTTATATATCCTAACCTAAGGCAACTTGACATCTCGGATGTAATATTCTACATCATTCCAGGCGTGTCGAACCCTACTTCTCGGTGGGAACATTATATGAGTCTATAACGTTGTATATCCTAATCTAAGGCAACCTATTATCTCAGACGTAATATTTTACAATATTCCTGGCGTGACGGTGCATACTTTTCGGTGGGAATATTATATGCGTCTATAACGGTCGATATCGTAATCTAAGGGAACCTAACATCTCGGATGCAATATTTGACAACATTCCTGGCCTGTCGAACCCTACTTCTCGGAGGGAACAGTATATACGTCTATAACGTTATATATCCTAACCTAAGGCAACCTGACATCTCGGATGTAATATTCTACATCACTCCAGGCGTGTCGAACCCTACTTCTCGGTGGGAACATTATATGAGTCTATAACGTTGTATATCTTAATCTAAGGCAACCTATTATCTCAGACGTAATATTTTACAATATTCCTGGCGTGTCGGTGCATACTTTTCGGTGGGAATATTATATGCGTCTATAACAGTCGATATCGTAATCTAAGGCAACCTAACATCTCGGATGTAACATTTGACAACATTCCAGGTGTGTCGGTACCTACGTCTCGGTGGTAACGTTACATGCGTCTACAACGTTATATATCCTAACCTAAGGCAACCTAACATCTTGGATGTAACATTTGACAACATTCCAGGCATGTCGGTCCCTACGTCTCGGTGGTAACATTACATGCGTCTATACCGTTATATATCCTAACCTAAGGCCAACTAACATCTCGTATGTAATATTTGACAACATTCCTGGCGTGTCGGACCCTACTTCTCGGTGGGAACAGTATATACGTCTGTAACGTCATATATCCTAACCTAAGGCAACCTAACATCTCGGATATAACATTTGACAACATACCCGGCGTGTTGGAACCCTACGTCTCGTTGGTAACATTACGTGCGTCTATAACGTTATATATGCTAACCTAAGGCAACCTAACGTCTCGGATGCAATATTTGACAACATTCCTGGCCTGTCGAACCCTACTTCTCGGAGGGAACAGTATATACGTCTATAACGTTATACATCCTAACCTAAGGCAAGCTGACATCTCGGATGTAATATTCTACATCATTCCAGGCGTGTCGAACCCTACTTCTCGGTGGGAACATTATATGAGTCTATAACGTTGTATATCCTAATCTAAGGCAACCTATTATATCAGACGTTATATTTTACAATATTCCTGGCGTGTCGTTGCATACTTTTCGGTGGGAATATTATATGCGTCTATAACGGTCGATATCGTAATCTAAGGCAACCTAACATCTCGGATGCAATATTTGACAACATTCCTGGCCTGCCGAACCCTACTTCTCGGAGGGAAAGGTATATACGTCTATAACGTCATATATCCTAACCTAAGGCAACCTGACATCTCGGATGTAATATTCTACATCATTCCAGGCGTGTCGAACCCTACTTCACGGTGGGAACAGTATATACGTCTGTAACGTCATATATCCTAACCTAAGGCAACCTAACATCTCGGATATAACATTTGACAACATTCCCGGCGTGTTGGAACCCTATGTTTCGGTGGTAACATTACGTGCGTCTATAACGGTATATTTCCTAATCTAAGGCAACCTAACATCTCGGATGCAATATTTGACAACATTCCTGGCCTGTCGAACCCTACTTCTGGGAGGGAACAGTATATACGTCTATAACGTTATATATCCTAACCTAAGGCAACCTGACATCTCGGATGTATTATTCTACAACATTCCAGGCGTGTCGGACCCTACTTCTCAGTGGGAACATTATATGCGTCTATAACGTTGTATATCCTAATCTAAGGCAACCTAACATCTCGGATGCAATATTTGACAACATTCCTGGCCTGTCGAACCCTACATCTCGGAGGGAACAGTATATACGTCTATAGCGGTATATATCCTAATCTAAGGCAACCTAACATCTCGGATGCAATATTTGATAACATTCCTGGCCTGTCGAACCCTACTTCTCGGAGGGAACAGTATATACGTCTATAACGTTATATATCCTAACCGAAGGCAACCTGACATCTCGGATGTAATATTCTACATCATTCCAGGCGTGTCGGACATTACTTCTCGGTGGGAACATTATATGAGTCTATAACGTTGTGTATCCTAATCTAAGGCAACCTATTATCTCAGACGTAATATTTTACAATATTCCTGGCGTGTCGGTGCATACTTTTCGGTGGGAATATTATATGCGTCTATAACGGTCGATATCGTAATCTAAGGCAACCTAACATTTCGGATGCAATATTTGACAACATTCCTGGCCTGTCGAACTCTACTTCTCGGAGGGAACTGTATATACGTCTATAACGGTATATATCCTAATCTAAGGCAACCTAACATCTCGGATGTAACATTTGACAACATTCCAGGCGTGTCGGTCCCTACGTCTCGGTGGTACCATTACATGCCTCTATAACGTTATATATCCTAACCTAAGGCAACCTAACATCTCGAATGTAACATTTGACAACATTCCAGGCGTGTCGAACCCTACTTCTCGGTGGGAACAGTATATACGTCTATAACGTTATATATCCTAACGTAAGGTAACCTAACATCTCGGATGTAATATTTGACAACAATCCTGGCCTGTCGAACCCTACTTCTCGGAGGGAACAGTATATACGTCTATAACGTCATATATCCTAACCTAAGGCAACCTAACATCTCGGCTGTAACATTTGACAACATTCCAGGCGTGTCGGTCCCTACGTCTCGGTGGTAACATTACATGCGTCTATAACGTTATATATCGTAACCTAAGGCCACCTAACATCTCGTATGTAATATTTGACAACATTCCTGGCGTGTCGAACCCTACTTCTCGGTGGGAACAGTATATACGTCTATAACGTTATATATCCTAACGTAAGGTAACCTAACATCTCGGATGTAATATTTGACAACATTCCTGGCGTGTCGAACCCTACTTCTCGGAGGGAACAGTATATACGTCTATAACGTTATATATCCTAACCTAAGGCAACTTGACATCTCGGATGTAATATTCTACATCATTCCAGGCGTGTCGAACCCTACTTCTCGGTGGGAACATTATATGAGTCTATAACGTTGTATATCCTAATCTAAGGCAACCTATTATCTCAGACGTAATATTTTACAATATTCCTGGCGTGTCGGTGCATACTTTTCGGTGGGAATATTATATGCGTCTATAACGGTCGATATCGTAATCTAAGGCAACCTAACATCTCGGATGCAATATTTGACAACATTCCTGGCCTGTCGAACCCTACTTCTCGGAGGGAACAGTATATACGTCTATAACGTTATATATCCTAACCTAAGGCAACCTGACATCTCGGATGTAATATTCTACATCACTCCAGGCGTGTCGAACCCTACTTCTCGGTGGGAACATTATATGAGTCTATAACGTTGTATATCTTAATCTAAGGCAACCTATTATCTCAGACGTAATATTTTACAATATTCCTGGCGTGTCGGTGCATACTTTTCGGTGGGAATATTATATGCGTCTATAACGGTCGATATCGTAATCTAAGGCAACCTAACATCTCGGATGCAATATTTGACAACATTCCTGGCCTGTCGAACCCTACTTCTCGGAGGGAACTGTATATACGTCTATAACGGTATATATCCTAATCTAAGGCAACCTAACATCTCGGATGTAACATTTGACAACATTCCAGGCGTGTCGGTCCCTACGTCTCGGTGGTAACATTACATGCGTCTATGACGTTATATATCCTAACCTAAGGCAACCTAACATCTCGGATGCAATATTTGACAACATTCCTGGCCTGTCGAACCCTACTTCTAGGAGGGAACAGTATATACGTCTATAACGTCATATATCCTAACCTAAGGCAACCTGACATCTCGGATGTATTATTCTACAACATTCCAGGCGTGTCGGATCCTACTTCTCGGTGGAAACAGTATATACGTCTGTAACGTCATATATCCTAACCTAAGGCAACCTAACATCTCGGATATAACATTTGACAACATTCCCGGCATGTTGGAACCCTACGTGTCGGTGGTAACATTAGGTGCGTCTATAACGTTATATTTGCTAACCTAAGGCAACCTAACATCTCGGATGCAATATTTGACAACATTCCTGGCCTGTCGAAACCTACTTCTCGGAGGGAACAGCATATACGTCTATAACGTCATATATCCTAACCTAAGGCAACCTAACATCTCGGATGTAACATTTGACAACATTCCAGGTGTGTCGGTACCTACGTCTCGGTGGTAACGTTACATGCGTCTACAACGTTATATATCCTAACCTAAGGCAACCTAACATCTTGGATGTAACATTTGACAACATTCCAGGCATGTCGGTCCCTACGTCTCGGTGGTAACATTACATGCGTCTATACCGTTATATATCCTAACCTAAGGCCAACTAACATCTCGTATGTAATATTTGACAACATTCCTGGCGTGTCGGACCCTACTTCTCGGTGGGAACAGTATATACGTCTGTAACGTCATATATCCTAACCTAAGGCAACCTAACATCTCGGATATAACATTTGACAACATACCCGGCGTGTTGGAACCCTACGTCTCGTTGGTAACATTACGTGCGTCTATAACGTTATATATGCTAACCTAAGGCAACCTAACGTCTCGGATGCAATATTTGACAACATTCCTGGCCTGTCGAACCCTACTTCTCGGAGGGAACAGTATATACGTCTATAACGTTATACATCCTAACCTAAGGCAAGCTGACATCTCGGATGTAATATTTGACAACAATCCTGGCCTGTCGAACCCTACTTCTCGGAGGGAACAGTATATACGTCTATAACGTCATATATCCTAACCTAAGGCAACCTAACATCTCGGCTGTAACATTTGACAACATTCCAGGCGTGTCGGTCCCTACGTCTCGGTGGTAACATTACATGCGTCTATAACGTTATATATCCTAACCTAAGGCCACCTAACATCTCGTATGTAATATTTGACAACATTCCTGGCGTGTCGAACCCTACTTCTCGGTGGGAACAGTATATACGTCTATAACGTTATATATCCTAACGTAAGGTAACCTAACATCTCGGATGTAATATTTGACAACATTCCTGGCGTGTCGGACCCTACTTCTCGGTGGGAACAGTATATACGTCTGTAACGTCATATATCCTAACCTAAGGCAACCTAACATCTCGGATATAACATTTGACAACATACCCGGCGTGTTGGAACCCTACGTCTCGTTGGTAACATTACGTGCGTCTATAACATTATATATGCTAACCTAAGGCAACCTAACATCTCGGATGCAATATTTGACAACATTCCTGGCCTGTCGAACCCTACTTCTCGGAGGGAACAGTATATACGTCTATAACGTTATATATCCTAACCTAAGGCAACTTGACATCTCGGATGTAATATTCTACATCATTCCAGGCGTGTCGAACCCTACTTCTCGGTGGGAACATTATATGAGTCTATAACGTTGTATATCCTAATCTAAGGCAACCTATTATCTCAGACGTAATATTTTACAATATTCCTGGCGTGTCGGTGCATACTTTTCGGTGGGAATATTATATGCGTCTATAACGGTCGATATCGTAATCTAAGGCAACCTAACATCTCGGATGCAATATTTGACAACATTCCTGGCCTGTCGAACCCTACTTCTCGGAGGGAACAGTATATACGTCTATAACGTTATATATCCTAACCTAAGGCAACCTGACATCTCGGATGTAATATTCTACATCACTCCAGGCGTGTCGAACCCTACTTCTCGGTGGGAACATTATATGAGTCTATAACGTTGTATATCTTAATCTAAGGCAACCTATTATCTCAGACGTAATATTTTACAATATTCCTGGCGTGTCGGTGCATACTTTTCGGTGGGAATATTATATGCGTCTATAACGGTCGATATCGTAATCTAAGGCAACCTAACATCTCGGATGCAATATTTGACAACATTCCTGGCCTGTCGAACCCTACTTCTCGGAGGGAACTGTATATACGTCTATAACGGTATATATCCAAATCTAAGGCAACCTAACATCTCGGATGTAACATTTGACAACATTCCAGGCGTGTCGGTCCCTACGTCTCGGTGGTAACATTACATGCGTCTATGACGTTATATATCCTAACCTAAGGCAACCTAACATCTCGGATGCAATATTTGACAACATTCCTGGCCTGTCGAACCCTACTTCTAGGAGGGAACAGTATATACGTCTATAACGTCATATATCCTAACCTAAGGCAACCTGACATCCCGGATGTATTATTCTACAACATTCCAGGCGTGTCGGACCCTACTTCTCGGTGGAAACAGTATATACGTCTGTAACGTCATATATCCTAACCTAAGGCAACCTAACATCTCGGATATAACATTTGACAACATTCCCGGCATGTTGGAACCCTACGTGTCGGTGGTAACATTAGGTGCGTCTATAACGTTATATATGCTAACCTAAGGCAACCTAACATCTCGGATGCAATATTTGACAACATTCCTGGCCTGTCGAAACCTACTTCTCGGAGGGAACAGCATATACGTCTATAACGTCATATATCCTAACCTAAGGCAACCTAACATCTCGGATGTAACATTTGACAACATTCCAGGTGTGTCGGTACCTACGTCTCGGTGGTAACGTTACATGCGTCTACAACGTTATATATCCTAACCTAAGGCAACCTAACATCTTGGATGTAACATTTGACAACATTCCAGGCATGTCGGTCCCTACGTCTCGGTGGTAACATTACATGCGTCTATACCGTTATATATCCTAACCTAAGGCCAACTAACATCTCGTATGTAATATTTGACAACATTCCTGGCGTGTCGGACCCTACTTCTCGGTGGGAACAGTATATACGTCTGTAACGTCATATATCCTAACCTAAGGCAACCTAACATCTCGGATATAACATTTGACAACATACCCGGCGTGTTGGAACCCTACGTCTCGTTGGTAACATTACGTGCGTCTATAACGTTATATATGCTAACCTAAGGCAACCTAACGTCTCGGATGCAATATTTGACAACATTCCTGGCCTGTCGAACCCTACTTCTCGGAGGGAACAGTATATACGTCTATAACGTTATACATCCTAACCTAAGGCAAGCTGACATCTCGGATGTAATATTCTACATCATTCCAGGCGTGTCGAACCCTACTTCTCGGTGGGAACATTATATGAGTCTATAACGTTGTATATCCTAATCTAAGGCAACCTATTATATCAGACGTTATATTTTACAATATTCCTGGCGTGTCGTTGCATACTTTTCGGTGGGAATATTATATGCGTCTATAACGGTCGATATCGTAATCTAAGGCAACCTAACATCTCGGATGCAATATTTGACAACATTCCTGGCCTGCCGAACCCTACTTCTCGGAGGGAACTGTATATACGTCTATAACGTCATATATCCTAACCTAAGGCAACCTGACATCTCGGATGTAATATTCTACATCATTCCAGGCGTGTCGAACCCTACTTCACGGTGGGAACAGTATATACGTCTGTAACGTCATATATCCTAACCTAAGGCAACCTAACATCTCGGATATAACATTTGACAACATTCCCGGCGTGTTGGAACCCTATGTTTCGGTGGTAACATTACGTGCGTCTATAACGGTATATTTCCTAATCTAAGGCAACCTAACATCTCGGATGCAATATTTGACAACATTCCTGGCCTGTCGAACCCTACTTCTGGGAGGGAACAGTATATACGTCTATAACGTTATATATCCTAACCTAAGGCAACCTGACATCTCGGATGTATTATTCTACAACATTCCAGGCGTGTCGGACCCTACTTCTCAGTGGGAACATTATATGCGTCTATAACGTTGTATATCCTAATCTAAGGCAACCTAACATCTCGGATGCAATATTTGACAACATTCCTGGCCTGTCGAACCCTACATCTCGGAGGGAACAGTATATACGTCTATAGCGGTATATATCCTAATCTAAGGCAACCTAACATCTCGGATGCAATATTTGATAACATTCCTGGCCTGTCGAACCCTACTTCTCGGAGGGAACAGTATATACGTCTATAACGTTATATATCCTAACCGAAGGCAACCTGACATCTCGGATGTAATATTCTACATCATTCCAGGCGTGTCGGACATTACTTCTCGGTGGGAACATTATATGAGTCTATAACGTTGTGTATCCTAATCTAAGGCAACCTATTATCTCAGACGTAATATTTTACAATATTCCTGGCGTGTCGGTGCATACTTTTCGGTGGGAATATTATATGCGTCTATAACGGTCGATATCGTAATCTAAGGCAACCTAACATTTCGGATGCAATATTTGACAACATTCCTGGCCTGTCGAACTCTACTTCTCGGAGGGAACTGTATATACGTCTATAACGTTATATATCCTAACCTAAGGCAACCTGACATCTCGGATGTAATATTCTACATCACTCCAGGCGTGTCGAACCCTACTTCGCGGTGGGAACATTATATGAGTCTATAACGTTGTATATCTTAATCTAAGGCAACCTATTATCTCAGACGTAATATTTTACAATATTCCTGGCGTGTCGGTGCATACTTTTCGGTGGGAATATTATATGCGTCTATAACGGTCGATATCGTAATCTAAGGCAACCTAACATCTCGGATGCAATATTTGACAACATTCCTGGCCTGTCGAACCCTACTTCTCGGAGGGAACTGTATATACGTCTATAACGGTATATATCCTAATCTAAGGCAACCTAACATCTCGGATGTAACATTTGACAACATTCCAGGCGTGTCGGTCCCTACGTCTCGGTGGTAACATTACATGCGTCTATGACGTTATATATCCTAACCTAAGGCAACCTAACATCTCGGATGCAATATTTGACAACATTCCTGGCCTGTCGAACCCTACTTCTAGGAGGGAACAGTATATACGTCTATAACGTCATATATCCTAACCTAAGGCAACCTGACATCCCGGATGTATTATTCTACAACATTCCAGGCGTGTCGGACCCTACTTCTCGGTGGAAACAGTATATACGTCTGTAACGTCATATATCCTAACCTAAGGCAACCTAACATCTCGGATATAACATTTGACAACATTCCCGGCATGTTGGAACCCTACGTGTCGGTGGTAACATTAGGTGCGTCTATAACGTTATATATGCTAACCTAAGGCAACCTAACATCTCGGATGCAATATTTGACAACATTCCTGGCCTGTCGAAACCTACTTCTCGGAGGGAACAGCATATACGTCTATAACGTCATATATCCTAACCTAAGGCAACCTAACATCTCGGATGTAACATTTGACAACATTCCAGGTGTGTCGGTACCTACGTCTCGGTGGTAACGTTACATGCGTCTACAACGTTATATATCCTAACCTAAGGCAACCTAACATCTTGGATGTAACATTTGACAACATTCCAGGCATGTCGGTCCCTACGTCTCGGTGGTAACATTACATGCGTCTATACCGTTATATATCCTAACCTAAGGCCAACTAACATCTCGTATGTAATATTTGACAACATTCCTGGCGTGTCGGACCCTACTTCTCGGTGGGAACAGTATATACGTCTGTAACGTCATATATCCTAACCTAAGGCAACCTAACATCTCGGATATAACATTTGACAACATACCCGGCGTGTTGGAACCCTACGTCTCGTTGGTAACATTACGTGCGTCTATAACGTTATATATGCTAACCTAAGGCAACCTAACGTCTCGGATGCAATATTTGACAACATTCCTGGCCTGTCGAACCCTACTTCTCGGAGGGAACAGTATATACGTCTATAACGTTATACATCCTAACCTAAGGCAAGCTGACATCTCGGATGTAATATTCTACATCATTCCAGGCGTGTCGAACCCTACTTCTCGGTGGGAACATTATATGAGTCTATAACGTTGTATATCCTAATCTAAGGCAACCTATTATATCAGACGTTATATTTTACAATATTCCTGGCGTGTCGTTGCATACTTTTCGGTGGGAATATTATATGCGTCTATAACGGTCGATATCGTAATCTAAGGCAACCTAACATCTCGGATGCAATATTTGACAACATTCCTGGCCTGCCGAACCCTACTTCTCGGAGGGAACTGTATATACGTCTATAACGTCATATATCCTAACCTAAGGCAACCTGACATCTCGGATGTAATATTCTACATCATTCCAGGCGTGTCGAACCCTACTTCACGGTGGGAACAGTATATACGTCTGTAACGTCATATATCCTAACCTAAGGCAACCTAACATCTCGGATATAACATTTGACAACATTCCCGGCGTGTTGGAACCCTATGTTTCGGTGGTAACATTACGTGCGTCTATAACGGTATATTTCCTAATCTAAGGCAACCTAACATCTCGGATGCAATATTTGACAACATTCCTGGCCTGTCGAACCCTACTTCTGGGAGGGAACAGTATATACGTCTATAACGTTATATATCCTAACCTAAGGCAACCTGACATCTCGGATGTATTATTCTACAACATTCCAGGCGTGTCGGACCCTACTTCTCAGTGGGAACATTATATGCGTCTATAACGTTGTATATCCTAATCTAAGGCAACCTAACATCTCGGATGCAATATTTGACAACATTCCTGGCCTGTCGAACCCTACATCTCGGAGGGAACAGTATATACGTCTATAGCGGTATATATCCTAATCTAAGGCAACCTAACATCTCGGATGCAATATTTGATAACATTCCTGGCCTGTCGAACCCTACTTCTCGGAGGGAACAGTATATACGTCTATAACGTTATATATCCTAACCGAAGGCAACCTGACATCTCGGATGTAATATTCTACATCATTCCAGGCGTGTCGGACATTACTTCTCGGTGGGAACATTATATGAGTCTATAACGTTGTGTATCCTAATCTAAGGCAACCTATTATCTCAGACGTAATATTTTACAATATTCCTGGCGTGTCGGTGCATACTTTTCGGTGGGAATATTATATGCGTCTATAACGGTCGATATCGTAATCTAAGGCAACCTAACATTTCGGATGCAATATTTGACAACATTCCTGGCCTGTCGAACTCTACTTCTCGGAGGGAACTGTATATACGTCTATAACGGTATATATCCTAATCTAAGGCAACCTAACATCTCGGATGTAACATTTGACAACATTCCAGGCGTGTCGGTCCCTACGTCTCGGTGGTACCATTACATGCCTCTATAACGTTATATATCCTAACCTAAGGCAACCTAACATCTCGAATGTAACATTTGACAACATTCCAGGCGTGTCGAACCCTACTTCTCGGTGGGAACAGTATATACGTCTATAACGTTATATATCCTAACGTAAGGTAACCTAACATCTCGGATGTAATATTTGACAACAATCCTGGCCTGTCGAACCCTACTTCTCGGAGGGAACAGTATATACGTCTATAACGTCATATATCCTAACCTAAGGCAACCTAACATCTCGGCTGTAACATTTGACAACATTCCAGGCGTGTCGGTCCCTACGTCTCGGTGGTAACATTACATGCGTCTATAACGTTATATATCCTAACCTAAGGCCACCTAACATCTCGTATGTAATATTTGACAACATTCCTGGCGTGTCGAACCCTACTTCTCGGTGGGAACAGTATATACGTCTATAACGTTATATATCCTAACGTAAGGTAACCTAACATCTCGGATGTAATATTTGACAACATTCCTGGCGTGTCGGACCCTACTTCTCGGTGGGAACAGTATATACGTCTGTAACGTCATATATCCTAACCTAAGGCAACCTAACATCTCGGATATAACATTTGACAACATACCCGGCGTGTTGGAACCCTACGTCTCGTTGGTAACATTACGTGCGTCTATAACATTATATATGCTAACCTAAGGCAACCTAACATCTCGGATGCAATATTTGACAACATTCCTGGCCTGTCGAACCCTACTTCTCGGAGGGAACAGTATATACGTCTATAACGTTATATATCCTAACCTAAGGCAACTTGACATCTCGGATGTAATATTCTACATCATTCCAGGCGTGTCGAACCCTACTTCTCGGTGGGAACATTATATGAGTCTATAACGTTGTATATCCTAATCTAAGGCAACCTATTATCTCAGACGTAATATTTTACAATATTCCTGGCGTGTCGGTGCATACTTTTCGGTGGGAATATTATATGCGTCTATAACGGTCGATATCGTAATCTAAGGCAACCTAACATCTCGGATGCAATATTTGACAACATTCCTGGCCTGTCGAACCCTACTTCTCGGAGGGAACAGTATATACGTCTATAACGTTATATATCCTAACCTAAGGCAACCTGACATCTCGGATGTAATATTCTACATCACTCCAGGCGTGTCGAACCCTACTTCTCGGTGGGAACATTATATGAGTCTATAACGTTGTATATCTTAATCTAAGGCAACCTATTATCTCAGACGTAATATTTTACAATATTCCTGGCGTGTCGGTGCATACTTTTCGGTGGGAATATTATATGCGTCTATAACGGTCGATATCGTAATCTAAGGCAACCTAACATCTCGGATGCAATATTTGACAACATTCCTGGCCTGTCGAACCCTACTTCTCGGAGGGAACTGTATATACGTCTATAACGGTATATATCCTAATCTAAGGCAACATAACATCTCGGATGTAACATTTGACAACATTCCAGGCGTGTCGGTCCCTACGTCTCGGTGGTAACATTACATGCGTCTATGACGTTATATATCCTAACCTAAGGCAACCTAACATCTCGGATGCAATATTTGACAACATTCCTGGCCTGTCGAACCCTACTTCTAGGAGGGAACAGTATATACGTCTATAACGTCATATATCCTAACCTAAGGCAACCTGTCATCTCGGATGTATTATTCTACAACATTCCTGGCCTGTCGAACCCTACTTCTCGGAGGGAACAGTATATACGTCTATAACGTTATACATCCTAACCTAAGGCAAGCTGACATCTCGGATGTAATATTCTACATCATTCCAGGCGTGTCGAACCCTACTTCTCGGTGGGAACATTATATGAGTCTATAACGTTGTATATCCTAATCTAAGGCAACCTATTATATCAGACGTTATATTTTACAATATTCCTGGCGTGTCGTTGCATACTTTTCGGTGGGAATATTATATGCGTCTATAACGGTCGATATCGTAATCTAAGGCAACCTAACATCTCGGATGCAATATTTGACAACATTCCTGGCCTGCCGAACCCTACTTCTCGGAGGGAACTGTATATACGTCTATAACGTCATATATCCTAACCTAAGGCAACCTGACATCTCGGATGTAATATTCTACATCATTCCAGGCGTGTCGAACCCTACTTCACGGTGGGAACAGTATATACGTCTGTAACGTCATATATCCTAACCTAAGGCAACCTAACATCTCGGATATAACATTTGACAACATTCCCGGCGTGTTGGAACCCTATGTTTCGGTGGTAACATTACGTGCGTCTATAACGGTATATTTCCTAATCTAAGGCAACCTAACATCTCGGATGCAATATTTGACAACATTCCTGGCCTGTCGAACCCTACTTCTGGGAGGGAACAGTATATACGTCTATAACGTTATATACCCTAACCTAAGGCAACCTGACATCTCGGATGTATTATTCTACAACATTCCAGGCGTGTCGGACCCTACTTCTCAGTGGGAACATTATATGCGTCTATAACGTTGTATATCCTAATCTAAGGCAACCTAACATCTCGGATGCAATATTTGACAACATTCCTGGCCTGTCGAACCCTACATCTCGGAGGGAACAGTATATACGTCTATAGCGGTATATATCCTAATCTAAGGCAACCTAACATCTCGGATGCAATATTTGATAACATTCCTGGCCTGTCGAACCCTACTTCTCGGAGGGAACAGTATATACGTCTATAACGTTATATATCCTAACCGAAGGCAACCTGACATCTCGGATGTAATATTCTACATCATTCCAGGCGTGTCGGACATTACTTCTCGGTGGGAACATTATATGAGTCTATAACGTTGTGTATCCTAATCTAAGGCAACCTATTATCTCAGACGTAATATTTTACAATATTCCTGGCGTGTCGGTGCATACTTTTCGGTGGGAATATTATATGCGTCTATAACGGTCGATATCGTAATCTAAGGCAACCTAACATTTCGGATGCAATATTTGACAACATACCTGGCCTGTCGAACTCTACTTCTCGGAGGGAACTGTATATACGTCTATAACGGTATATATCCTAATCTAAGGCAACCTAACATCTCGGATGTAACATTTGACAACATTCCAGGCGTGTCGGACCCTACGTCTCGGTGGTACCATTACGTGCGTCTATAACATTATATATGCTAACCTAAGGCAACCTAACATCTCGGATGCAATATCTGACAACATTCCTGGCCTGTCGAACCCTACTTCTCGGAGGGAACAGTATATTCGTCTATAACGTTATATATCCTAACCTAAGGCAACCTGACATCTCGGATGTAATATTCTACATCATTCCAGGCGTGTCGAACCCTACTTCTCGGTGGGAACATTATATGAGTCTATAACGTTGTATATCTTAATCTAAGGCAACCTATTATCTCAGACGTAATATTTTACAATATTCCTGGCGTGTCGGTGCATACTTTTCGGTGGGAATATTATATGCGTCTATAACGGTCGATATCGTAATCTAAGGCAACCTAACATCTCGGATGCAATATTTGACAACATTCCTGGCCTGTCGAACCCTACATCTCGGAGGGAACATTATATACGTCTATACCGTTATATATCCTAACCTAGGGCAGCCTAACATCTCGGATGTAATATTCTACAACCTTCCAGTCTTGTCGGACCCTACTTCTCGGTGGGAACATTATATGCGTCTATAACGTTGTATATCCTTATCTAAGGCAACCTAACATCTCGGATGCAATATTTGACAACATTCCTGGCCTGCCGAACCCTACTTCTCGGAGGGAACTGTATATACGTCTATAACGTCATATATCCTAACCTAAGGCAACCTGACATCTCGGATGTAATATTCTACATCATTCCAGGCGTGTCGAACCCTACTTCACGGTGGGAACAGTATATACGTCTGTAACGTCATATATCCTAACCTAAGGCAACCTAACATCTCGGATATAACATTTGACAACATTCCCGGCGTGTTGGAACCCTATGTTTCGGTGGTAACATTACGTGCGTCTATAACGGTATATTTCCTAATCTAAGGCAACCTAACATCTCGGATGCAATATTTGACAACATTCCTGGCCTGTCGAACCCTACTTCTGGGAGGGAACAGTATATACGTCTATAACGTTATATATCCTAACCTAAGGCAACCTGACATCTCGGATGTATTATTCTACAACATTCCAGGCGTGTCGGACCCTACTTCTCAGTGGGAACATTATATGCGTCTATAACGTTGTATATCCTAATCTAAGGCAACCTAACATCTCGGATGCAATATTTGACAACATTCCTGGCCTGTCGAACCCTACATCTCGGAGGGAACAGTATATACGTCTATAGCGGTATATATCCTAATCTAAGGCAACCTAACATCTCGGATGCAATATTTGATAACATTCCTGGCCTGTCGAACCCTACTTCTCGGAGGGAACAGTATATACGTCTATAACGTTATATATCCTAACCGAAGGCAACCTGACATCTCGGATGTAATATTCTACATCATTCCAGGCGTGTCGGACATTACTTCTCGGTGGGAACATTATATGAGTCTATAACGTTGTGTATCCTAATCTAAGGCAACCTACTATCTCAGACGTAATATTTTACAATATTCCTGGCGTGTCGGTGCATACTTTTCGGTGGGAATATTATATGCGTCTATAACGGTCGATATCGTAATCTAAGGCAACCTAACATTTCGGATGCAATATTTGACAACATTCCTGGCCTGTCGAACTCTACTTCTCGGAGGGAACTGTATATACGTCTATAACGGTATATATCCTAATCTAAGGCAACCTAACATCTCGGATGTAACATTTGACAACATTCCAGGCGTGTCGGTCCCTACGTCTCGGTGGTACCATTACATGCCTCTATAACGTTATATATCCTAACCTAAGGCAACCTAACATCTCGAATGTAACATTTGACAACATTCCAGGCGTGTCGAACCCTACTTCTTTGTGGGAACAGTATATACGTCTATAACGTTATATATCCTAATGTAAGGTAACCTAACATCTCGGATGTAATATTTGACAACAATCCTGGCCTGTCGAACCCTACTTCTCGGAGGGAACAGTATATACGTCTATAACGTCATATATCCTAACCTAAGGCAACCTAACATCTCGGCTGTAACATTTGACAACATTCCAGGCGTGTCGGTCCCTACGTCTCGGTGGTAACATTACATGCGTCTATAACGTTATATATCCTAACCTAAGGCCACCTAACATCTCGTATGTAATATTTGACAACATTCCTGGCGTGTCGAACCCTACTTCTCGGTGGGAACAGTATATACGTCTATAACGTTATATATCCTAACGTAAGGTAACCTAACATCTCGGATGTAATATTTGACAACATTCCTGGCGTGTCGGACCCTACTTCTCGGTGGGAACAGTATATACGTCTGTAACGTCATATATCCTAACCTAAGGCAACCTAACATCTCGGATATAACATTTGACAACATACCCGGCGTGTTGGAACCCTACGTCTCGTTGGTAACATTACGTGCGTCTATAACATTATATATGCTAACCTAAGGCAACCTAACATCTCGGATGCAATATTTGACAACATTCCTGGCCTGTCGAACCCTACTTCTCGGAGGGAACAGTATATACGTCTATAACGTTATATATCCTAACCTAAGGCAACTTGACATCTCTGATGTAATATTCTACATCATTCCAGGCGTGTCGAACCCTACTTCTCGGTGGGAACATTATATGAGTCTATAACGTTGTATATCCTAATCTAAGGCAACCTATTATCTCAGACGTAATATTTTACAATATTCCTGGCGTGTCGGTGCATACTTTTCGGTGGGAATATTATATGCGTCTATAACGGTCGATATCGTAATCTAAGGCAACCTAACATCTCGGATGCAATATTTGACAACATTCCTGGCCTGTCGAACCCTACTTCTCGGAGGGAACAGTATATACGTCTATAACGTTATATATCCTAACCTAAGGCAACCTGACATCTCGGATGTAATATTCTACATCACTCCAGGCGTGTCGAACCCTACTTCTCGGTGGGAACATTATATGAGTCTATAACGTTGTATATCTTAATCTAAGGCAACCTATTATCTCAGACGTAATATTTTACAATATTCCTGGCGTGTCGGTGCATACTTTTCGGTGGGAATATTATATGCGTCTATAACGGTCGATATCGTAATCTAAGGCAACCTAACATCTCGGATGCAATATTTGACAACATTCCTGGCCTGTCGAACCCTACTTCTCGGAGGGAACTGTATATACGTCTATAACGGTATATATCCTAATCTAAGGCAACCTAACATCTCGGATGTAACATTTGACAACATTCCAGGCGTGTCGGTCCCTACGTCTCGGTGGTAACATTACATGCGTCTATGACGTTATATATCCTAACCTAAGGCAACCTAACATCTCGGATGCAATATTTGACAACATTCCTGGCCTGTCGAACCCTACTTCTAGGAGGGAACAGTATATACGTCTATAACGTCATATATCCTAACCTAAGGCAACCTGACAGCTCGGATGTATTATTCTACAACATTCCAGGCGTGTCGGACCCTACTTCTCAGTGGGAACATTATATGCGTCTATAACGTTGTATATCCTAATCTAAGGCAACCTAACATCTCGGATGCAATATTTGACAACATTCCTGGCCTGTCGAACCCTACATCTCGGAGGGAACAGTATATACGTCTATAGCGGTATATATCCTAATCTAAGGCAACCTAACATCTCGGATGCAATATTTGATAACATTCCTGGCCTGTCGAACCCTACTTCTCGGAGGGAACAGTATATACGTCTATAACGTTATATATCCTAACCGAAGGCAACCTGACATCTCGGATGTAATATTCTACATCATTCCAGGCGTGTCGGACATTACTTCTCGGTGGGAACATTATATGAGTCTATAACGTTGTGTATCCTAATCTAAGGCAACCTATTATCTCAGACGTAATATTTTACAATATTCCTGGCGTGTCGGTGCATACTTTTCGGTGGGAATATTATATGCGTCTATAACGGTCGATATCGTAATCTAAGGCAACCTAACATTTCGGATGCAATATTTGACAACATTCCTGGCCTGTCGAACTCTACTTCTCGGAGGGAACTGTATATACGTCTATAACGGTATATATCCTAATCTAAGGCAACCTAACATCTCGGATGTAACATTTGACAACATTCCAGGCGTGTCGGACCCTACGTCTCGGTGGTACCATTACGTGCGTCTATAACATTATATATGCTAACCTAAGGCAACCTAACATCTCGGATGCAATATCTGACAACATTCCTGGCCTGTCGAACCCTACTTCTCGGAGGGAACAGTATATTCGTCTATAACGTTATATATCCTAACCTAAGGCAACCTGACATCTCGGATGTAATATTCTACATCATTCCAGGCGTGTCGAACCCTACTTCTCGGTGGGAACATTATATGAGTCTATAACGTTGTATATCTTAATCTAAGGCAACCTATTATCTCAGACGTAATATTTTACAATATTCCTGGCGTGTCGGTGCATACTTTTCGGTGGGAATATTATATGCGTCTATAACGGTCGATATCGTAATCTAAGGCAACCTAACATCTCGGATGCAATATTTGACAACATTCCTGGCCTGTCGAACCCTACATCTCGGAGGGAACATTATATACGTCTATACCGTTATATATCCTAACCTAGGGCAGCCTAACATCTCGGATGTAATATTCTACAACCTTCCAGTCTTGTCGGACCCTACTTCTCGGTGGGAACATTATATGCGTCTATAACGTTGTATATCCTTATCTAAGGCAACCTAACATCTCGGATGCAATATTTGACAACATTCCTGGCCTGCCGAACCCTACTCCTCGGAGGGAACTGTATATACGTCTATAACGTCATATATCCTAACCTAAGGCAACCTGACATCTCGGATGTAATATTCTACATCATTCCAGGCGTGTCGAACCCTACTTCACGGTGGGAACAGTATATACGTCTGTAACGTCATATATCCTAACCTAAGGCAACCTAACATCTCGGATATAACATTTGACAACATTCCCGGCGTGTTGGAACCCTATGTTTCGGTGGTAACATTACGTGCGTCTATAACGGTATATTTCCTAATCTAAGGCAACCTAACATCTCGGATGCAATATTTGACAACATTCCTGGCCTGTCGAACCCTACTTCTGGGAGGGAACAGTATATACGTCTATAACGTTATATATCCTAACCTAAGGCAACCTGACATCTCGGATGTATTATTCTACAACATTCCAGGCGTGTCGGACCCTACTTCTCAGTGGGAACATTATATGCGTCTATAACGTTGTATATCCTAATCTAAGGCAACCTAACATCTCGGATGCAATATTTGACAACATTCCTGGCCTGTCGAACCCTACATCTCGGAGGGAACAGTATATACGTCTATAGCGGTATATATCCTAATCTAAGGCAACCTAACATCTCGGATGCAATATTTGATAACATTCCTGGCCTGTCGAACCCTACTTCTCGGAGGGAACAGTATATACGTCTATAACGTTATATATCCTAACCGAAGGCAACCTGACATCTCGGATGTAATATTCTACATCATTCCAGGCGTGTCGGACATTACTTCTCGGTGGGAACATTATATGAGTCTATAACGTTGTGTATCCTAATCTAAGGCAACCTACTATCTCAGACGTAATATTTTACAATATTCCTGGCGTGTCGGTGCATACTTTTCGGTGGGAATATTATATGCGTCTATAACGGTCGATATCGTAATCTAAGGCAACCTAACATTTCGGATGCAATATTTGACAACATTCCTGGCCTGTCGAACTCTACTTCTCGGAGGGAACTGTATATACGTCTATAACGGTATATATCCTAATCTAAGGCAACCTAACATCTCGGATGTAACATTTGACAACATTCCAGGCGTGTCGGTCCCTACGTCTCGGTGGTACCATTACATGCCTCTATAACGTTATATATCCTAACCTAAGGCAACCTAACATCTCGAATGTAACATTTGACAACATTCCAGGCGTGTCGAACCCTACTTCTTTGTGGGAACAGTATATACGTCTATAACGTTATATATCCTAACGTAAGGTAACCTAACATCTCGGATGTAATATTTGACAACAATCCTGGCCTGTCGAACCCTACTTCTCGGAGGGAACAGTATATACGTCTATAACGTCATATATCCTAACCTAAGGCAACCTAACATCTCGGCTGTAACATTTGACAACATTCCAGGCGTGTCGGTCCCTACGTCTCGGTGGTAACATTACATGCGTCTATAACGTTATATATCCTAACCTAAGGCCACCTAACATCTCGTATGTAATATTTGACAACATTCCTGGCGTGTCGAACCCTACTTCTCGGTGGGAACAGTATATACGTCTATAACGTTATATATCCTAACGTAAGGTAACCTAACATCTCGGATGTAATATTTGACAACATTCCTGGCGTGTCGGACCCTACTTCTCGGTGGGAACAGTATATACGTCTGTAACGTCATATATCCTAACCTAAGGCAACCTAACATCTCGGATATAACATTTGACAACATACCCGGCGTGTTGGAACCCTACGTCTCGTTGGTAACATTACGTGCGTCTATAACATTATATATGCTAACCTAAGGCAACCTAACATCTCGGATGCAATATTTGACAACATTCCTGGCCTGTCGAACCCTACTTCTCGGAGGGAACAGTATATACGTCTATAACGTTATATATCCTAACCTAAGGCAACTTGACATCTCGGATGTAATATTCTACATCATTCCAGGCGTGTCGAACCCTACTTCTCGGTGGGAACATTATATGAGTCTATAACGTTGTATATCCTAATCTAAGGCAACCTATTATCTCAGACGTAATATTTTACAATATTCCTGGCGTGTCGGTGCATACTTTTCGGTGGGAATATTATATGCGTCTATAACGGTCGATATCGTAATCTAAGGCAACCTAACATCTCGGATGCAATATTTGACAACATTCCTGGCCTGTCGAACCCTACTTCTCGGAGGGAACAGTATATACGTCTATAACGTTATATATCCTAACCTAAGGCAACCTGACATCTCGGATGTAATATTCTACATCACTCCAGGCGTGTCGAACCCTACTTCTCGGTGGGAACATTATATGAGTCTATAACGTTGTATATCTTAATCTACGGCAACCTATTATCTCAGACGTAATATTTTACAATATTCCTGGCGTGTCGGTGCATACTTTTCGGTGGGAATATTATATGCGTCTATAACGGTCGATATCGTAATCTAAGGCAACCTAACATCTCGGATGCAATATTTGACAACATTCCTGGCCTGTCGAACCCTACTTCTCGGAGGGAACTGTATATACGTCTATAACGGTATATATCCTAATCTAAGGCAACCTAACATCTCGGATGTAACATTTGACAACATTCCAGGCGTGTCGGTCCCTACGTCTCGGTGGTAACATTACATGCGTCTATGACGTTATATATCCTAACCTAAGGCAACCTAACATCTCGGATGCAATATTTGACAACATTCCTGGCCTGTCGAACCCTACTTCTAGGAGGGAACAGTATATACGTCTATAACGTCATATATCCTAACCTAAGGCAACCTGACAGCTCGGATGTATTATTCTACAACATTCCAGGCGTGTCGGACCCTACTTCTCGGTGGAAACAGTATATACGTCTGTAACGTCATATATCCTAACCTAAGGCAACCTAACATCTCGGATATAACATTTGACAACATTCCCGGCATGTTGGAACCCTACGTGTCGGTGGTAACATTAGGTGCGTCTATAACGTTATATATGCTAACCTAAGGCAACCTAACATCTCGGATGCAATATTTGACAACATTCCTGGCCTGTCGAAACCTACTTCTCGGAGGGAACAGCATATACGTCTATAGCGGTATATATCCTAATCTAAGGCAACCTAACATCTCGGATGCAATATTTGATAACATTCCTGGCCTGTCGAACCCTACTTCTCGGAGGGAACAGTATATACGTCTATAACGTTATATATCCTAACCGAAGGCAACCTGACATCTCGGATGTAATATTCTACATCATTCCAGGCGTGTCGGACATTACTTCTCGGTGGGAACATTATATGAGTCTATAACGTTGTGTATCCTAATCTAAGGCAACCTATTATCTCAGACGTAATATTTTACAATATTCCTGGCGTGTCGGTGCATACTTTTCGGTGGGAATATTATATGCGTCTATAACGGTCGATATCGTAATCTAAGGCAACCTAACATTTCGGATGCAATATTTGACAACATTCCTGGCCTGTCGAACTCTACTTCTCGGAGGGAACTGTATATACGTCTATAACGGTATATATCCTAATCTAAGGCAACCTAACATCTCGGATGTAACATTTGACAACATTCCAGGCGTGTCGGTCCCTACGTCTCGGTGGTACCATTACGTGCGTCTATAACATTATATATGCTAACCTAAGGCAACCTAACATCTCGGATGCAATATCTGACAACATTCCTGGCCTGTCGAACCCTACTTCTCGGAGGGAACAGTATATTCGTCTATAACGTTATATATCCTAACCTAAGGCAACCTGACATCTCGGATGTAATATTCTACATCATTCCAGGCGTGTCGAACCCTACTTCTCGGTGGGAACATTATATGAGTCTATAACGTTGTATATCTTAATCTAAGGCAACCTATTATCTCAGACGTAATATTTTACAATATTCCTGGCGTGTCGGTGCATACTTTTCGGTGGGAATATTATATGCGTCTATAACGGTCGATATCGTAATCTAAGGCAACCTAACATCTCGGATGCAATATTTGACAACATTCCTGGCCTGTCGAACCCTACATCTCGGAGGGAACATTATATACGTCTATACCGTTATATATCCTAACCTAGGGCAGCCTAACATCTCGGATGTAATATTCTACAACCTTCCAGTCTTGTCGGACCCTACTTCTCGGTGGGAACATTATATGCGTCTATAACGTTGTATATCCTTATCTAAGGCAACCTAACATCTCGGATGCAATATTTGACAACATTCCTGGCCTGTCGAACCCTACTTCTCGGAGGGAACTGTATATACGTCTATAACGGTATATATCCTAATCTAAGGCAACCTAACATCTCGGATGTAACATTTGACAACATTCCAGGCGTGTCGGTCCCTACGTCTCGGTGGTAACATTACATGCGTCTATAACGTTATATATCCTAACCTAAGGCAACCTAACATCTCGGATGCAATATTTGACAACATTCCTGGCCTGTCGAACTCTACCTCTCGGAGGGAACAGCATATACATCTATAACGTCATATATCCTAGCCTAAGGCAACCTAACATCTCGGATGTAACATTTGACAACATTCCATGCCTGTCGGTCCCTACGTCTCGGTGGTAACATTACATGCTTCTATAACGTTATATATCCTAACCTAAGGCCACCTAACATCTCGTATGTAATATTTGACAACATTCCTGGCGTGTCGAGCCCTACTTCTCGGAGGGAACAGTATATTCGTCTATAACGTTATATATCCTAACCTAAGGCAACCTGACATCTCGGATGTATTATTCTACAACCTTCCAGGCTTGTCGGACCCTACTTCTCGGTGGGAACATTATATGCGTCTATAACGTTGTATATCCTTATCTAAGGCAACCTAACATCTCGGATGCAATATTTGACAACTTTCCTGGCCTGTCGAACCCTACTTCTCGGAGGGAACTGTATATACGTCTATAACGGTATATATCCTAATCTAAGGCAACCTAACATCTCGGATGTAACATTTGACAACATTCCAGGCGTGTCGGTCCCTACGTCTCGGTGGTAACATTACATGCGTCTATAACGTTATATATCCTAACCTAAGGCAACCTAACATCTCGGATGCAATATTTGACAACATTCCTGGCCTGTCGAACCCTACTGCTCGGAGGGAACAGTATATACGTCTATAAAGGTATATATCCTAATCTAAGGCAACCTAACATCTCGGATGAAATATTTGACAACATTCCTGGCCTGTCGAACCCTACATCTCGGAGGGAACAGTATATACGTCTGTAACGTCATATATCCTAACCTAAGACAACCTAACATCTCGGATGTAACATTTGACAACATTCCAGGCGTGTCGGGCCCAACGTCTCGGTGGTAACATTACATGCGTCTATAACGGTATATATCCTAATCTTAGGCAACCTAACATCTCGGATGTAACATTTTACCACATTCCAGGCGTGTCGGTCCCTACGTCTCGGTGGTAACATTACATGCGTCTATACCGTTATATATCCTAACCTAAGACAACCTAACATCTCGGATGCAATATTTGACAACATTCCTGGCCTGTCGAACCCTACTTCTCGGAGGGAACAGTCTATACGTCTATAGCGTCATATATCCTAACCTAAGGCAACCTAACATCTCGGATGTAACATTTGACAACATTCCAGGCGTGTCGGTCCCTACGTCTCGGTGGTAACATTACATGCGTCTATAACGGTATATATCCTAATCTAAGGCAACCTAACATCTCGGATGCAATATTTGACAACATTCCTGGCCTGTCGAACCCTACTTCTCGGAGGGAACAGTATATACGTCTATAATGTTATATATCCTAACCTAAGGCAACCTGACATATCGGATGTATTATTCTACAACATTCCAGGCGTGTCGGACCCTACTTCTCGGTGGGAACATTATATGCGTCTATAACGTTATATATCCTAACCTAAGGAAAACCTAACATCTCGGATGCAATATTTGACAACATTTCTAGCGTGTCGGACCCTACTTCTCGGCGGGAACAGTATATACGTCTATAACGTCATATATCCTAATCTATGGCAACCTAACATCTCGGATGTAACATTTGACAACATTCCAGGCGTGTCGGTCCCTACGTCTCGGTGGTAACATTACGTGCGTCTATAACGTTATATATGCTAACCTAAGGCAACCTAACATCTCGGATGCAATATTTGACAACATTCCTGGCCTGTCGAAACCTACTTCTCGGAGGGAACAGTATATACGTCTATAACGTTGTATATCCTAGCCTAAGGCAACCTAACATCTCGGATGTAACATTTGACAACATTCCAGGCGTGTCGGTCCCTACGTCTCGGTGGTAACATTACATGCGTCTATAACGGTATATATCCTAATTTTAGGCAACCTAACATCTCGGATGTAACATTTTACCACATTCCAGGCGTGTCGGACCCTACGTCTCGGTGGTAACATTACATGCGTTTATAACTATATATATCTTAACCTAAGGCCACCTAACATCCCGTATGTAATATTTGACAACATTCCAGGCGTGTCGGACCCTACTTCTCGGTGGAAACATTATATGCGTCTATAACGTTATATATCCTAACCTAAGGCAACCTAACATCTCGGATGCAATATTTGACAACATTCCTGGCCTGTCGAACCCTACTTCTCGGAGGGAACAGTATATACGTCTATAACGGTATATATCATAATCTAAGGCAACCTAACATCTCGGATGCAATATTTGACAACATTCCTGGCCTGTCGAACCCTACTTCTCGGAGGGAACAGTATATACGTCTGTAACGTCATATATCCTGGCCTAAGGCAACCTAACATCTCGGATGTAACATTTGACAACATTCCAGGCTTGTCGGTCCCTACGTCTCGGTGGTAACATTACATGCGTCTATAACGTTATATATCCTAACCTAAGGCAACCTAACATCTCGGATGCAATATTTGACAACATTCCTGGCCTGTCGAACCCTACTTCTCGGAGGGAACAGTATATACGTCTATAACGTCATATATCCTAACCTAAGGCAACCTAACATCTCGGATGTAACATTTGACAACATTCCAGGCGTGTCGGTCCATACGTCTCGGTGGTAACATTACATGCGTCTATAACTTTATATATGCTAACCTAAGGCAACCTAACATCTCGGATGCAGTATTTGACAAAATTTCTGGCCTGTCGAACACTACTTCTCGGAGGGAACAGTATATGCGTCTATAACGTCATATATCCTAACCTAAGGCAACCTAACATCTCGGATGTTACATTTGACAACATTCCAGGCGTGTCGGTCCCTACGTCTCGGTGGTAACATTACATGCGTCTATACCGTTATATATCCTAACCTAAGACAACCTAACATCTCGGATGCAATATTTGACAACATTCCTGGCCTGTCGAACCCTACTTCTCGGAGGGAACAGTATATACGTCTATAGCGTCATATATCCTAACCTAAGGCAACCTAACATCTCGGATGTAACATTTGACAACATTCCAGGCGTGTCGGTCCCTACGTCTCGGTGGTAACATTACATGCGTCTATAACGTTATATATCCTAACCTAAGGCAAACCTAACATCTCGGATGCAATATTTGACAAAATTCCTGGCCTGTCGAACACTACTTCTCGGAGGGAACAGTATATGCGTCTATAACGTCATATATCCTAACCTAAGGCAACCTAACATCTCGGATGTAACATTTGACAACATTCCAGGCGTGTCGGTCCCTACGTCTCGGTGGTACCATTACATGCGTCTATAACGTTATATATCCTAACCTAAGGCAAACCTAACATCTCGGATGCAATATTTGACAACATTCCTGGCCTGTCGAACCCTACTTCTCGGAGGGAACAGTATATACGTCTATAACGTTATATATCCTAACCTAAGGCAACCTAACATCTCGGATGTAACATTTGACAACATTCCAGGCGTGTCGGTCCCTACGTCTCGGTGGTAACATTACATGCGTCTATAACGGTATATATCCTAATCTAAGGCAACCTAACTTCTCGGATGTAACATTTGACAACATTCCAATCGTGTCGGTCCCTACGTCTCGGTGGTAACATTACATGCGTCTATAACGTTATATATCCTAACCTAAGGCAACCTAACAACTCGGATGTAACATTTGACAACATTTCTAGCGTGTCGGACCCTACTTCTCGGCGGGAACAGTATATACGTCTATAACGTCATATATCCTAATCTATGGCAACCTAACATCTCGGATGTAACATTTGACAACATTCCAGGCGTGTCGGTCCCTACGTCTCGGTGGTAACATTACGTGCGTCTATAACGTTATATATGCTAACCTAAGGCAACCTAACATCTCGGATGCAATATTTGACAACATTCCTGGCCTGTCGAACCCTACTTCTCGGAGGGAACAGTATATACGTCTATAACGTTGTATATCCTAGCCTAAGGCAACCTAACATCTCGGATGTAACATTTGACAACATTCCAGGCGTGTCGGTCCCTACGTCTCGGTGGTAACATTACATGCGTCTATAACGGTATATATCCTAATTTTAGTCAACCTAACATCTCGGATGTAACATTTTACCACATTCCAGGCGTGTCGGACCCTACGTCTCGGTGGTAACATTACATGCGTTTATAACTATATATATCTTAACCTAACGCCACCTAACATCTCGTATGTAATATTTGACAACATTCCAGGCGTGTCGGACCCTACTTCTCGGTGGAAACATTATATGCGTCTATAACGTTATATATCCTAACCTAAGGCAACCTAACATCTCGGATGCAATATTTGACAACATTCCTGGCCTGTCGAACCCTACTTCTCGGAGGGAACAGTATATACGTCTATAACGGTATATATCATAATCTAAGGCAACCTAACATCTCGGATGCAATATTTGACAACATTCCTGGCCTGTCGAACCCTACTTCTCGGAGGGAACAGTATATACGTCTGTAACGTCATATATCCTGGCCTAAGGCAACCTAACATCTCGGATGTAACATTTGACAACATTCCAGGCTTGTCGGTCCCTACGTCTCGGTGGTAACGTTACATGCGTCTATAACGTTATATATCCTAACCTAAGGCAACCTAACATCTCGGATGCAATATTTGACAACATTCCTGGCCTGTCGAACCCTACTTCTCGGAGGGAACAGTATATACGTCTATAACGTCATATATCCTAACCTAAGGCAAACCTAACATCTCGGATGTAACATTTGACAACATTCCAGGCGTGTCGGTCCATACGTCTCGGTGGTAACATTACATGCGTCTATAACTTTATATATGCTAACCTAAGGCAACCTAACATCTCGGATGCAGTATTTGACAAAATTTCTGGCCTGTCGAACACTACTTCTCGGAGGGAACAGTATATGCGTCTATAACGTCATATATCCTAACCTAAGGCAACCTAACATCTCGGATGTTACATTTGACAACATTCCAGGCGTGTCGGTCCCTACGTCTCGGTGGAAACATTACATGCGTCTATAACGGTATATATCCTAACCTAAGGCAACCTAACATCTCGGATGCAATATTTGACAACATTCCTTGCCTGTCGAACCCTACTTCTCGGAGGGAACAGCATATACGTCTATAACGTCATATATCCTAACCTAAGGCAACCTAACATCTCGGATGTAACATTTGATAACATTCCAGGCGTGTCGGTCCCTACGTCTGGGTGGTAACATTACATGCGTCTATAACGGTATATATCCTAATCTAAGGCAACCTAACATCTCGGATGCAATATTTGACAACATTCCTGGCCTATCGAACCCTACTTCTCGGCGGGAACAGTATATACTTCTATAACGTCATATATCCTAACGCATGGCAACCTAATATCTCGGATGTAACATTTGACAACATTCCAGGCGTGTCGGTCCCTACGTCTCGGTGGTAACATTACATGCGTCTATACCGTTATATATACTAACCTAAGGCAACCTAACATCTCGGATGCAATATTTGACAACATTCCTGGCCTGTCGAACCCTACTTCTCGGAGGGAACAGTATATACGTCTATAGCGTCATATATCCTAACCTAAGGCAACCTAACATCTCGGATGTAACATTTGACAACATTCCAGGCATGTCGGTCCCTACGTCTCGGTGGTAACATTACATGCGTCTATAACGTTATATATCCTAACCTAAGGCAACCTAACATCTCGGATGCAATATTTGACAAAATTCGTGGCCTGTCGAATACTACTTCTCGGAGGGAACAGTATATACGTCTATAACGTTATATATCCTAACCTAAGGCAACCTGACATCTCGGATGTATTATTCTACAACATTCCAGGCGTATCGGACCCTACTTCTCGGTGGGAACAGTATATACGTCTGTAACGTCATATATCCTAACCTAAGACAACCTAACATCTCGGATGTAACATTTGACAACATTCCAGGCGTGTCGGTCCCTACGTCTCGGTGGTAACATTACATGCGTCTATAACGTTATATATCCTAACCTAAGGCAACCTAACATCTCGGATGCAATATTTGACAACATTCCTGGCCTGTCGAACTCTACCTCTCGGAGGGAACAGCATATACATCTATAACGTCATATATCCTAGCCTAAGGCAACCTAACATCTCGGATGTAACATTTGACAACATTCCAGGCGTGTCGGTCCCTACGTCTCGGTGGTAACATTACATGCTTCTATAACGTTATATATCCTAACCTAAGGCCACCTAACATCTCGTATGTAATATTTGACAACATTCCTGGCGTGTCGAGCCCTACTTCTCGGAGGGAACAGTATATTCGTCTATAACGTTATATATCCTAACCTAAGGCAACCTGACATCTCGGATGTAACATTTGACAACATTCCAGGCGTGTCGGTCCCTACGTCTCGGTGGTAACATTACATGCGTCTATAACGTTATATATCCTAACCTAAGGCAACCTAACATCTCGGATGCAATATTTGACAACATTCCTGGCCTGTCGAACCCTACTGCTCGGAGGGAACAGTATATACGTCTATAAAGGTATATATCCTAATCTAAGGCAACCTAACATCTCGGATGAAATATTTGACAACATTCCTGGCCTGTCGAACCCTACATCTCGGAGGGAACAGTATATACGTCTGTAACGTCATATATCCTAACCTAAGACAACCTAATATCTCGGATGTAACATTTGACAACATTCCAGGCGTGTCGGTCCCAACGTCTCGGTGGTAACATTACATGCGTCTATAACGGTATATATCCTAATCTTAGGCAACCTAACATCTCGGATGTAACATTTTACCACATTCCAGGCGTGTCGGTCCCTACGTCTCGGTGGTAACATTACATGCGTCTATACCGTTATATATCCTAACCTAAGACAACCTAACATTTCGGATGCAATATTTGACAACATTCCTGGCCTGTCGAACCCTACTTCTCGGAGGGAACAGTATATACGTCTATAGCGTCATATATCCTAACCTAAGGCAACCTAACATCTCGGATGTAACATTTGACAACATTCCAGGCGTGTCGGTCCCTACGTCTCGGTGGTAACATTACATGCGTCTATACCGTTATATATCCTAACCTAAGACAACCTAACATCTCGGATGCAATATTTGACAACATTCCTGGCCTGTCGAACCCTACTTCTCGGAGGGAACAGTATATACGTCTATAGCGTCATATATCCTAACCTAAGGCAACCTAACATCTCGGATGTAACATTTGACAACATTCCAGGCGTGTCGGTCCCTACGTCTCGGTGGTAACATTACATGCGTCTATAACGTTATATATCCTAACCTAAGGCAAACCTAACATCTCGGATGCAATATTTGACAAAATTCCTGGCCTGTCGAACACTACTTCTCGGAGGGAACAGTATATGCGTCTATAACGTCATATATCCTAACCTAAGGCAACCTAACATCTCGGATGTAACATTTGACAACATTCCAGGCGTGTCGGTCCCTACGTCTCGGTGGTACCATTACATGCGTCTATAACGTTATATATCCTAACCTAAGGCAAACCTAACATCTCGGATGCAATATTTGACAACATTCCTGGCCTGTCGAACCCTACTTCTCGGAGGGAACAGTATATACGTCTATAACGTTATATATCCTAACCTAAGGCAACCTAACATCTCGGATGTAACATTTGACAACATTCCAGGCGTGTCGGTCCCTACGTCTCGGTGGTAACATTACATGCGTCTATAACGGTATATATCCTAATCTAAGGCAACCTAACTTCTCGGATGTAACATTTGACAACATTCCAATCGTGTCGGTCCCTACGTCTCGGTGGTAACATTACATGCGTCTATAACGTTATATATCCTAACCTAAGGCAACCTAACAACTCGGATGTAACATTTGACAACATTTCTAGCGTGTCGGACCCTACTTCTCGGCGGGAACAGTATATACGTCTATAACGTCATATATCCTAATCTATGGCAACCTAACATCTCGGATGTAACATTTGACAACATTCCAGGCGTGTCGGTCCCTACGTCTCGGTGGTAACATTACGTGCGTCTATAACGTTATATATGCTAACCTAAGGCAACCTAACATCTCGGATGCAATATTTGACAACATTCCTGGCCTGTCGAACCCTACTTCTCGGAGGGAACAGTATATACGTCTATAACGTTGTATATCCTAGCCTAAGGCAACCTAACATCTCGGATGTAACATTTGACAACATTCCAGGCGTGTCGGTCCCTACGTCTCGGTGGTAACATTACATGCGTCTATAACGGTATATATCCTAATTTTAGTCAACCTAACATCTCGGATGTAACATTTTACCACATTCCAGGCGTGTCGGACCCTACGTCTCGGTGGTAACATTACATGCGTTTATAACTATATATATCTTAACCTAAGGCCACCTAACATCTCGTATGTAATATTTGACAACATTCCAGGCGTGTCGGACCCTACTTCTCGGTGGAAACATTATATGCGTCTATAACGTTATATATCCTAACCTAAGGCAACCTAACATCTCGGATGCAATATTTGACAACATTCCTGGCCTGTCGAACCCTACTTCTCGGAGGGAACAGTATATACGTCTATAACGGTATATATCATAATCTAAGGCAACCTAACATCTCGGATGCAATATTTGACAACATTCCTGGCCTGTCGAACCCTACTTCTCGGAGGGAACAGTATATACGTCTGTAACGTCATATATCCTGGCCTAAGGCAACCTAACATCTCGGATGTAACATTTGACAACATTCCAGGCTTGTCGGTCCCTACGTCTCGGTGGTAACGTTACATGCGTCTATAACGTTATATATCCTAACCTAAGGCAACCTAACATCTCGGATGCAATATTTGACAACATTCCTGGCCTGTCGAACCCTACTTCTCGGAGGGAACAGTATATACGTCTATAACGTCATATATCCTAACCTAAGGCAAACCTAACATCTCGGATGTAACATTTGACAACATTCCAGGCGTGTCGGTCCATACGTCTCGGTGGTAACATTACATGCGTCTATAACTTTATATATGCTAACCTAAGGCAACCTAACATCTCGGATGCAGTATTTGACAAAATTTCTGGCCTGTCGAACACTACTTCTCGGAGGGAACAGTATATGCGTCTATAACGTCATATATCCTAACCTAAGGCAACCTAACATCTCGGATGTTACATTTGACAACATTCCAGGCGTGTCGGTCCCTACGTCTCGGTGGAAACATTACATGCGTCTATAACGGTATATATCCTAACCTAAGGCAACCTAACATCTCGGATGCAATATTTGACAACATTCCTTGCCTGTCGAACCCTACTTCTCGGAGGGAACAGCATATACGTCTATAACGTCATATATCCTAACCTAAGGCAACCTAACATCTCGGATGTAACATTTGATAACATTCCAGGCGTGTCGGTCCCTACGTCTGGGTGGTAACATTACATGCGTCTATAACGGTATATATCCTAATCTAAGGCAACCTAACATCTCGGATGCAATATTTGACAACATTCCTGGCCTATCGAACCCTACTTCTCGGCGGGAACAGTATATACTTCTATAACGTCATATATCCTAACGCATGGCAACCTAATATCTCGGATGTAACATTTGACAACATTCCAGGCGTGTCGGTCCCTACGTCTCGGTGGTAACATTACATGCGTCTATAACGTTATATATACTAACCTAAGGCAACCTAACATCTCGGATGCAATATTTGACAACATTCCTGGCCTGTCGAACCCTACTTCTCGGTGGGAACAGTATATACGTCTGTAACGTCATATATCCTAACCTAAGACAACCTAACATCTCGGATGTAACATTTGACAACATTCCAGGCGTGTCGGTCCCTACGTCTCGGTGGTAACATTACATGCGTCTATAACGTTATATATCCTAACCTAAGGCAACCTAACATCTCGGATGCAATATTTGACAACATTCCTGGCCTGTCGAACTCTACCTCTCGGAGGGAACAGCATATACATCTATAACGTCATATATCCTAGCCTAAGGCAACCTAACATCTCGGATGTAACATTTGACAACATTCCAGGCGTGTCGGTCCCTACGTCTCGGTGGTAACATTACATGCTTCTATAACGTTATATATCCTAACCTAAGGCCACCTAACATCTCGTATGTAATATTTGACAACATTCCTGGCGTGTCGAGCCCTACTTCTCGGAGGGAACAGTATATTCGTCTATAACGTTATATATCCTAACCTAAGGCAACCTGACATCTCGGATGTAACATTTGACAACATTCCAGGCGTGTCGGTCCCTACGTCTCGGTGGTAACATTACATGCGTCTATAACGTTATATATCCTAACCTAAGGCAACCTAACATCTCGGATGCAATATTTGACAACATTCCTGGCCTGTCGAACCCTACTGCTCGGAGGGAACAGTATATACGTCTATAAAGGTATATATCCTAATCTAAGGCAACCTAACATCTCGGATGAAATATTTGACAACATTCCTGGCCTGTCGAACCCTACATCTCGGAGGGAACAGTATATACGTCTGTAACGTCATATATCCTAACCTAAGACAACCTAATATCTCGGATGTAACATTTGACAACATTCCAGGCGTGTCGGTCCCAACGTCTCGGTGGTAACATTACATGCGTCTATAACGGTATATATCCTAATCTTAGGCAACCTAACATCTCGGATGTAACATTTTACCACATTCCAGGCGTGTCGGTCCCTACGTCTCGGTGGTAACATTACATGCGTCTATACCGTTATATATCCTAACCTAAGACAACCTAACATTTCGGATGCAATATTTGACAACATTCCTGGCCTGTCGAACCCTACTTCTCGGAGGGAACAGTATATACGTCTATAGCGTCATATATCCTAACCTAAGGCAACCTAACATCTCGGATGTAACATTTGACAACATTCCAGGCGTGTCGGTCCCTACGTCTCGGTGGTAACATTACATGCGTCTATACCGTTATATATCCTAACCTAAGACAACCTAACATCTCGGATGCAATATTTGACAACATTCCTGGCCTGTCGAACCCTACTTCTCGGAGGGAACAGTATATACGTCTATAGCGTCATATATCCTCACCTAAGGCAACCTAACATCTCGGATGTAACATTTGACAACATTCCAGGCGTGTCGGTCCCTACGTCTCGGTGGTAACATTACATGCGTCTATAACGTTATATATCCTAACCTAAGGCAAACCTAACATCTCGGATGCAATATTTGACAACATTCCTGGCCTGTCGAACCCTACTTCTCGGAGGGAACAGTATATACGTCTATAGCGTCATATATCCTAACCTAAGGCAACCTAACATCTCGGATGTAACATTTGACAACATTCCAGGCGTGTCGGTCCCTACGTCTCGGTGGTAACATTACATGCGTCTATAACGTTATATATCCTAACCTAAGGCAAACCTAACATCTCGGATGCAATATTTGACAAAATTCCTGGCCTGTCGAACACTACTTCTCGGAGGGAACAGTATATGCGTCTATAACGTCATATATCCTAACCTAAGGCAACCTAACATCTCGGATGTAACATTTGACAACATTCCAGGCGTGTCGGTCCCTACGTCTCGGTGGTACCATTACATGCGTCTATAACGTTATATATCCTAACCTAAGGCAAACCTAACATCTCGGATGCAATATTTGACAACATTCCTGGCCTGTCGAACCCTACTTCTCGGAGGGAACAGTATATACGTCTATAACGTTATATATCCTAACCTAAGGCAACCTAACATCTCGGATGTAACATTTGACAACATTCCAGGCGTGTCGGTCCCTACGTCTCGGTGGTAACATTACATGCATCTATAACGGTATATATCCTAATCTAAGGCAACCTAACTTCTCGGATGTAACATTTGACAACATTCCAATCGTGTCGGTCCCTACGTCTCGGTGGTAACATTACATGCGTCTATAACGTTATATATCCTAACCTAAGGCAACATAACAACTCGGATGTAACATTTGACAACATTTCTAGCGTGTCGGACCCTACTTCTCGGCGGGAACAGTATATACGTCTATAACGTCATATATCCTAATCTATGGCAACCTAACATCTCGGATGTAACATTTGACAACATTCCAGGCGTGTCGGTCCCTACGTCTCGGTGGTAACATTACGTGCGTCTATAACGTTATATATGCTAACCTAAGGCAACCTAACATCTCGGATGCAATATTTGACAACATTCCTGGCCTGTCGAACCCTACTTCTCGGAGGGAACAGTATATACGTCTATAACGTTGTATATCCTAGCCTAAGGCAACCTAACATCTCGGATGTAACATTTGACAACATTCCAGGCGTGTCGGTCCCTACGTCTCGGTGGTAACATTACATGCGTCTATAACGGTATATATCCTAATTTTAGGCAACCTAACATCTCGGATGTAACATTTTACCACATTCCAGGCGTGTCGGACCCTACGTCTCGGTGGTAACATTACATGCGTTTATAACTATATATATCTTAACCTAAGGCCACCTAACATCTCGTATGTAATATTTGACAACATTCCAGGCGTGTCGGACCCTACTTCTCGGTGGAAACATATGCGTCTATAACGTTATATATCCTAACCTAAGGCAACCTAACATCTCGGATGCAATATTTGACAACATTCCTGGCCTGTCGAACCCTACTTCTCGGAGGGAACAGTATATACGTCTATAACGGTATATATCATAATCTAAGGCAACCTAACATCTCGGATGCAATATTTGACAACATTCCTGGCCTGTCGAACCCTACTTCTCGGAGGGAACAGTATATACGTCTGTAACGTCATATATCCTGGCCTAAGGCAACCTAACATCTCGGATGTAACATTTGACAACATTCCAGGCTTGTCGGTCCCTACGTCTCGGTGGTAACATTACATGCGTCTATAACGTTATATATCCTAACCTAAGGCAACCTAACATCTCGGATGCAATATTTGACAACATTCCTGGCCTGTCGAACCCTACTTCTCGGAGGGAACAGTATATACGTCTATAACGTCATATATCCTAACCTAAGGCAACCTAACATCTCGGATGTAACATTTGACAACATTCCAGGCGTGTCGGTCCATACGTCTCGGTGGTAACATTACATGCGTCTATAACTTTATATATGCTAACCTAAGGCAACCTAACATCTCGGATGCAGTATTTGACAAAATTTCTGGCCTGTCGAACACTACTTCTCGGAGGGAACAGTATATGCGTCTATAACGTCATATATCCTAACCTAAGGCAACCTAACATCTCGGATGTTACATTTGACAACATTCCAGGCGTGTCGGTCCCTACGTCTCGGTGGAAACATTACATGCGTCTATAACGGTATATATCCTAACCTAAGGCAACCTAACATCTCGGATGCAATATTTGACAACATTCCTGGCCTGTCGAACCCTACTTCTCGGCGGGAACAGTATATACTTCTATAACGTCATATATCCTAACGTATGGCAACCTAACATCTCGGATGTAACATTTGACAACATTCCAGGCATGTCGGTCCCTACGTCTCGGTGGTAACATTACATGCGTCTATAACGTTATATATCCTAACCTAAGGCAACCTAACATCTCGGATGCAATATTTGACAAAATTCCTGGCCTGTCGAATACTACTTCTCGGAGGGAACAGTATATACGTCTATAGCGTCATATATCCTAACCTAAGGCAACCTAACATCTCGGATGTAACATTTGACAACATTCCAGGCGTGTCGGTCCCTACGTCTCGGTGGTAACATTACATGCGTCTATAACGTTATATATCCTAACCTAAGGCAAACCTAACATCTCGGATGCAATATTTGACAACATTCCTGGCCTGTCGAACCCTACTTCTCGGAGGGAACAGTATATACGTCTATAGCGTCATATATCCTAACCTAAGGCAACCTAACATCTCGGATGTAACATTTGACAACATTCCAGGCGTGTCGGTCCCTACGTCTCGGTGGTAACATTACATGCGTCTATAACGTTATATATCCTAACCTAAGGCAAACCTAACATCTCGGATGCAATATTTGACAACATTCCTGGCCTGTCGAACCCTACTTCTCGGAGGGAACAGTATATACGTCTATAGCGTCATATATCCTAACCTAAGGCAACCTAACATCTCGGATGTAACATTTGACAACATTCCAGGCGTGTCGGTCCCTACGTCTCGGTGGTAACATTACATGCGTCTATAACGTTATATATCCTAACCTAAGGCAAACCTAACATCTCGGATGCAATATTTGACAAAATTCCTGGCCTGTCGAACACTACTTCTCGGAGGGAACAGTATATGCGTCTATAACGTCATATATCCTAACCTAAGGCAACCTAACATCTCGGATGTAACATTTGACAACATTCCAGGCGTGTCGGTCCCTACGTCTCGGTGGTACCATTACATGCGTCTATAACGTTATATATCCTAACCTAAGGCAAACCTAACATCTCGGATGCAATATTTGACAACATTCCTGGCCTGTCGAACCCTACTTCTCGGAGGGAACAGTATATACGTCTATAACGTTATATATCCTAACCTAAGGCAACCTAACATCTCGGATGTAACATTTGACAACATTCCAGGCGTGTCGGTCCCTACGTCTCGGTGGTAACATTACATGCATCTATAACGGTATATATCCTAATCTAAGGCAACCTAACTTCTCGGATGTAACATTTGACAACATTCCAATCGTGTCGGTCCCTACGTCTCGGTGGTAACATTACATGCGTCTATAACGTTATATATCCTAACCTAAGGCAACATAACAACTCGGATGTAACATTTGACAACATTTCTAGCGTGTCGGACCCTACTTCTCGGCGGGAACAGTATATACGTCTATAACGTCATATATCCTAATCTATGGCAACCTAACATCTCGGATGTAACATTTGACAACATTCCAGGCGTGTCGGTCCCTACGTCTCGGTGGTAACATTACGTGCGTCTATAACGTTATATATGCTAACCTAAGGCAACCTAACATCTCGGATGCAATATTTGACAACATTCCTGGCCTGTCGAACCCTACTTCTCGGAGGGAACAGTATATACGTCTATAACGTTGTATATCCTAGCCTAAGGCAACCTAACATCTCGGATGTAACATTTGACAACATTCCAGGCGTGTCGGTCCCTACGTCTCGGTGGTAACATTACATGCGTCTATAACGGTATATATCCTAATTTTAGGCAACCTAACATCTCGGATGTAACATTTTACCACATTCCAGGCGTGTCGGACCCTACGTCTCGGTGGTAACATTACATGCGTTTATAACTATATATATCTTAACCTAAGGCCACCTAACATCTCGTATGTAATATTTGACAACATTCCAGGCGTGTCGGACCCTACTTCTCGGTGGAAACATATGCGTCTATAACGTTATATATCCTAACCTAAGGCAACCTAACATCTCGGATGCAATATTTGACAACATTCCTGGCCTGTCGAACCCTACTTCTCGGAGGGAACAGTATATACGTCTATAACGGTATATATCATAATCTAAGGCAACCTAACATCTCGGATGCAATATTTGACAACATTCCTGGCCTGTCGAACCCTACTTCTCGGAGGGAACAGTATATACGTCTGTAACGTCATATATCCTGGCCTAAGGCAACCTAACATCTCGGATGTAACATTTGACAACATTCCAGGCTTGTCGGTCCCTACGTCTCGGTGGTAACATTACATGCGTCTATAACGTTATATATCCTAACCTAAGGCAACCTAACATCTCGGATGCAATATTTGACAACATTCCTGGCCTGTCGAACCCTACTTCTCGGAGGGAACAGTATATACGTCTATAACGTCATATATCCTAACCTAAGGCAACCTAACATCTCGGATGTAACATTTGACAACATTCCAGGCGTGTCGGTCCATACGTCTCGGTGGTAACATTACATGCGTCTATAACTTTATATATGCTAACCTAAGGCAACCTAACATCTCGGATGCAGTATTTGACAAAATTTCTGGCCTGTCGAACACTACTTCTCGGAGGGAACAGTATATGCGTCTATAACGTCATATATCCTAACCTAAGGCAACCTAACATCTCGGATGTTACATTTGACAACATTCCAGGCGTGTCGGTCCCTACGTCTCGGTGGAAACATTACATGCGTCTATAACGGTATATATCCTAACCTAAGGCAACCTAACATCTCGGATGCAATATTTGACAACATTCCTTGCCTGTCGAACCCTACTTCTCGGCGGGAACAGTACATACTTCTATAACGTCATATATCCTAACGTATGGCAACCTAACATCTCGGATGTAACATTTGACAACATTCCAGGCATGTCGGTCCCTACGTCTCGGTGGTAACATTACATGCGTCTATAACGTTATATATCCTAACCTAAGGCAACCTAACATCTCGGATGCAATATTTGACAAAATTCCTGGCCTGTCGAATACTACTTCTCGGAGGGAACAGTATATACGTCTATAACGTTATATATCCTAACCTAAGGCAACCTGACATCTCGGATGTATTATTCTACAACATTCCAGGCGTATCGGACCCTACTTCTCGGTGGGAACAGTATATACGTCTGTAACGTCATATATCCTAACCTAAGACAACCTAACATCTCGGATGTAACATTTGACAACATTCCAGGCGTGTCGGTCCCTACGTCTCGGTGGTAACATTACATGCGTCTATACCGTTATATATCCTAACCTAAGACAACCTAACATTTCGGATGCAATATTTGACAACATTCCTGGCCTGTCGAACCCTACTTCTCGGAGGGAACAGTATATACGTCTATAGCGTCATATATCCTAACCTAAGGCAACCTAACATCTCGGATGTAACATTTGACAACATTCCAGGCGTGTCGGTCCCTACGTCTCGGTGGTAACATTACATGCGTCTATACCGTTATATATCCTAACCTAAGACAACCTAACATCTCGGATGCAATATTTGACAACATTCCTGGCCTGTCGAACCCTACTTCTCGGAGGGAACAGTATATACGTCTATAGCGTCATATATCCTAACCTAAGGCAACCTAACATCTCGGATGTAACATTTGACAACATTCCAGGCGTGTCGGTCCCTACGTCTCGGTGGTAACATTACATGCGTCTATAACGTTATATATCCTAACCTAAGGCAAACCTAACATCTCGGATGCAATATTTGACAAAATTCCTGGCCTGTCGAACACTACTTCTCGGAGGGAACAGTATATGCGTCTATAACGTCATATATCCTAACCTAAGGCAACCTAACATCTCGGATGTAACATTTGACAACATTCCAGGCGTGTCGGTCCCTACGTCTCGGTGGTAACATTACATGCGTCTATAACGTTATATATCCTAACCTAAGGCAAACCTAACATCTCGGATGCAATATTTGACAAAATTCCTGGCCTGTCGAACACTACTTCTCGGAGGGAACAGTATATGCGTCTATAACGTCATATATCCTAACCTAAGGCAACCTAACATCTCGGATGTAACATTTGACAACATTCCAGGCGTGTCGGTCCCTACGTCTCGGTGGTAACATTACATGCGTCTATAACGGTATATATCCTAATTTTAGGCAACCTAACATCTCGGATGTAACATTTTACCACATTCCAGGCGTGTCGGACCCTACGTCTCGGTGGTAACATTACATGCGTTTATAACTATATATATCTTAACCTAAGGCCACCTAACATCTCGTATGTAATATTTGACAACATTCCAGGCGTGTCGGACCCTACTTCTCGGTGGAAACATTATATGCGTCTATAACGTTATATATCCTAACCTAAGGCAACCTAACATCTCGGATGCAATATTTGACAACATTCCTGGCCTGTCGAACCCTACTTCTCGGAGGGAACAGTATATACGTCTATAACGTCATATATCCTAACCTAAGGCAACCTAACATCTCGGATGTAACATTTGACAACATTCCAGGCGTGTCGGTCCATACGTCTCGGTGGTAACATTACATGCGTCTATAACTTTATATATGCTAACCTAAGGCAACCTAACATCTCGGATGCAGTATTTGACAAAATTTCTGGCCTGTCGAACACTACTTCTCGGAGGGAACAGTATATGCGTCTATAACGTCATATATCCTAACCTAAGGCAACCTAACATCTCGGATGTTACATTTGACAACATTCCAGGCGTGTCGGTCCCTACGTCTCGGTGGAAACATTACATGCGTCTATAACGGTATATATCCTAACCTAAGGCAACCTAACATCTCGGATGCAATATTTGACAACATTCCTGGCCTGTCGAACCCTACTTCTCGGCGGGAACAGTATATACTTCTATAACGTCATATATCCTAACGTATGGCAACCTAATATCTCGGATGTAACATTTGACAACATTCCAGGCGTGTCGGTCCCTACGTCTCGGTGGTAACATTACATGCGTCTATACCGTTATATATCCTAACCTAAGGCAACCTAACATCTCGGATGAAATATTTGACAACATTCCTGGCCTGTCGAACCCTACTTCTCGGAGGGAACAGTATATACGTCTATAGCGTCATATATCCTAACCTAAGGCAACCTAACATCTCGGATGTAACATTTGACAACATTCCAGGCATGTCGGTCCCTACGTCTCGGTGGTAACATTACATGCGTCTATAACGTTATATATCCTAACCTAAGGCAACCTAACATCTCGGATGCAATATTTGACAAAATTCCTGGCCTGTCGAATACTACTTCTCGGAGGGAACAGTATATACGTCTATAACGTTATATATCCTAACCTAAGGCAACCTGACATCTCGGATGTATTATTCTACAACATTCCAGGCGTATCGGACCCTACTTCTCGGTGGGAACAGTATATACGTCTGTAACGTCATATATCCTAACCTAAGACAACCTAACATCTCGGATGTAACATTTGACAACATTCCAGGCGTGTCGGTCCCTACGTCTCGGTGGTAACATTACATGCGTCTATAACGTTATATATCCTAACCTAAGGCAACCTAACATCTCGGATGCAATATTTGACAACATTCCTGGCCTGTCGAACTCTACCTCTCGGAGGGAACAGCATATACATCTATAACGTCATATATCCTAGCCTAAGGCAACCTAACATCTCGGATGTAACATTTGACAACATTCCATGCCTGTCGGTCCCTACGTCTCGGTGGTAACATTACATGCTTCTATAACGTTATATATCCTAACCTAAGGCCACCTAACATCTCGTATGTAATATTTGACAACATTCCTGGCGTGTCGAGCCCTACTTCTCGGAGGGAACAGTATATTCGTCTATAACGTTATATATCCTAACCTAAGGCAACCTGACATCTCGGATGTATTATTCTACAACCTTCCAGGCTTGTCGGACCCTACTTCTCGGTGGGAACATTATATGCGTCTATAACGTTGTATATCCTTATCTAAGGCAACCTAACATCTCGGATGCAATATTTGACAACTTTCCTGGCCTGTCGAACCCTACTTCTCGGAGGGAACTGTATATACGTCTATAACGGTATATATCCTAATCTAAGGCAACCTAACATCTCGGATGTAACATTTGACAACATTCCAGGCGTGTCGGTCCCTACGTCTCGGTGGTAACATTACATGCGTCTATAACGTTATATATCCTAACCTAAGGCAACCTAACATCTCGGATGCAATATTTGACAACATTCCTGGCCTGTCGAACCCTACTGCTCGGAGGGAACAGTATATACGTCTATAAAGGTATATATCCTAATCTAAGGCAACCTAACATCTCGGATGAAATATTTGACAACATTCCTGGCCTGTCGAACCCTACATCTCGGAGGGAACAGTATATACGTCTGTAACGTCATATATCCTAACCTAAGACAACCTAACATCTCGGATGTAACATTTGACAACATTCCAGGCGTGTCGGTCCCAACGTCTCGGTGGTAACATTACATGCGTCTATAACGGTATATATCCTAATCTTAGGCAACCTAACATCTCGGATGTAACATTTTACCACATTCCAGGCGTGTCGGTCCCTACGTCTCGGTGGTAACATTACATGCGTCTATACCGTTATATATCCTAACCTAAGACAACCTAACATCTCGGATGCAATATTTGACAACATTCCTGGCCTGTCGAACCCTACTTCTCGGAGGGAACAGTATATACGTCTATAGCGTCATATATCCTAACCTAAGGCAACCTAACATCTCGGATGTAACATTTGACAACATTCCAGGCGTGTCGGTCCCTACGTCTGGGTGGTAACATTACATGCGTCTATAACGGTATATATCCTAATCTAAGGCAACCTAACATCTCGGATGCAATATTTGACAACATTCCTGGCCTGTCGAACCCTACTTCTCGGAGGGAACAGTATATACGTCTATAATGTTATATATCCTAACCTAAGGCAACCTGACATCTCGGATGTATTATTCTACAACATTCCAGGCGTGTCGGACCCTACTTCTCGGTGGGAACATTATATGCGTCTATAACGTTGTATACCCTAATCTGAGGCAACCTAATATCTCGGATGTAACATTTGACAACATTCCAGGCGTGTCGGTCCCTACGTCTCGGTGGTAACATTACATGCGTCTATAACGTTATATATCCTAACCTAAGGCAACCTAACATCTCGGTTGCAATATTTGACAACATTCCTGGCCTGTCGAACCCTACTGCTCGGAGGGAACAGTATATACGTCTATAAAGGTATATATCCTAATCTAAGGCAACCTAGCATCTCGGATGAAATATTTGACAACATTGCTGGCCTGTCGAACCCTACTTCTCGGAGGGAACAGTATATACGTCTATAACGTTATATATCCTAACCGAAGGCAACCTGATATCTCGGATTGTATATTCTACATCATTCCAGGCGTGTCGGACCCTACTTCTCGGTGGGAACATTATATGAGTCTATAACGTTGTATATCCTAATCTAAGGCAATCTATTATCTCAGACGTAATATTTTACAATATTCCTGGCGTGTCGGCGCATACTTTTCGGTGGGAATATTATATGCGTCTATAACGGTCGAAATCGTAATCTAAGGCAACCTAACATCTCGGATGCAATATTTGACAACATTCCTGGCCTGTCGAACCCTACATCTCGGAGGGAACAGTATATACGTCTATACCATTATATATCCTAACCTAGGGCAGCCTAACATCTCGGATGTAATATTCTACAACCTTCCAGGCTTGTCGGACCCTACTTCTCGGTGGGAACATTATATGCGTCTATAACGTTGTATATCCTTATCTAAGGCAACCTAACATCTCGGATGCAATATTTGACAACATTCCTGGCCTGTCGAACCCTACTTCTCGGAGGGAACTGTATATACGTCTATAACGGTATATATCCTAATCTAAGGCAACCTAACATCTCGGATGTAACATTTGACAACATTCCAGGCGTGTCGGTCCCTACGTCTCGGTGGTAACATTACATGCGTCTATAACGGTATATATCCTAATCTAAGGCAACCTAACTTCTTGGATGTAACATTTGACAACATTCCAATCGTGTCGGTCCCTACGTCTCGGTGGTAACATTACATGCGTCTATAACGTTATATATCCTAACCTAAGGCAACCTAACAACTCGGATGTAACATTTGACAACATTTCTAGCGTGTCGGACCCTACTTCTCGGCGGGAACAGTATATACGTCTATAACGTCATATATCCTAATCTATGGCAACCTAACATCTCGGATGTAACATTTGACAACATTCCAGGCGCGTCGGACCCTACGTCTCGGTGGTAACATTACATGCGTCTATAACGGCATATATCCTAATCTTAGGCAACCTAACATCTCGGATGTAACATTTTACCACATTCCAGGCGTGTCGGTCCCTACGTCTCGGTGGTAACATTGCATGCGTCTATAACGTTATATATCCTAACCTAAGGCCACCTAACATCTCGTATGTAATATTTGACAACATTCCTGGCGTATCGGTCCCTACGTCTCGGTGGTAACAGCATATACATCTATAACGTCATATATCCTAGCCTAAGGCAACCTAACATCTCGGATGTAACATTTGACAACATTCCATGCCTGTCGGTCCCTACGTCTCGGTGGTAACATTACATGCTTCTATAACGTTATATATCCTAACCTAAGGCCACCTAACATCTCGTATGTAATATTTGACAACATTCCTGGCGTGTCGAGCCCTACTTCTCGGAGGGAACAGTGTATTCGTCTATAACGTTATATATCCTAATCTAAGGCAACCTAACATCTCGGATGCAATATTTGACAACATTCCTGACCTGTCGAACCCTACATCTCGGAGGGAACAGTATATACGTCTATACCGTTATATATCCTAACCTAGGGCAGCCTAACATCTCGGATGTAATATTCTACAATCTTCCAGGCTTGTCGGTCCCTACTTCTCGGTGGGAACATTATATGCGTCTATAACGTTGTATATCCTTATCTAAGGCAACCTAACATATCGGATGCAATATTTGACAACATTCCTGGCCTGTCGAACCCTACTTCTCGGAGGGAACTGTATATACGTCTATAACGGTATATATCCTAATCTAAGGCAACCTAACATCTCGGATGTAACATTTGACAACATTCCAGGCGTGTCGGTCCCTACGTCTCGGTGGTAACATTACATGCGTCTATAACGGTATATTTCCTAATCTAAGGCAACCTAACATCTCGGATGCAATATTTGATAACATTCCTGGCCTGTCGAACCCTACTTCTCGGAGGGAACAGTATATACGTCTATAATGTTATATATCCTAACCTAAGGCAACCTGACATCTCGGATGTATTATTCTACAACATTCCAGGCGTGTCGGGCCCTACTTCTCGGTGGGAACATTATATGCGTCTATAACGTTGTATATCCTAATCTGAGGCAACCTAACATCCCGGATGTAACATTTGACAACATTCCAGGCGTGTCGGTCCCTACGTCTCGGTGGTAACATTACATGCGTCTATACCGTTATATATCCTAACCTAAGACAACCTAACATCTCGGATGCAATATTTGACAACATTCCTGGCCTGTCGAACCCTACTTCTCGGAGGGAACAGTATATACGTCTATAGCGTCATATATCCTAACCTAAGGCAACCTAACATCTCGGATGTAACATTTGACAACATTCCAGGCGTGTCGGTCCCTACGTCTGGGTGGTAACATTACATGCGTCTATAACGGTATATATCCTAATCTAAGGCAACCTAACATCTCGGATGCAATATTTGACAACATTCCTGGCCTGTCGAACCCTACTTCTCGGAGGGAACAGTATATACGTCTATAATGTTATATATCCTAACCTAAGGCAACCTGACATCTCGGATGTATTATTCTACAACATTCCAGGCGTGTCGGACCCTACTTCTCGGTGGGAACATTATATGCGTCTATAACGTTGTATATCCTAACCTAAGGCAACCTAACATCTCGGTTGCAATATTTGACAACATTCCTGGCCTGTCGAACCCTACTGCTCGGAGGGAACAGTATATACGTCTATAAAGGTATATATCCTAATCTAAGGCAACCTAGCATCTCGGATGAAATATTTGACAACATTCCTGGCCTGTCGAACCCTACTTCTCGGAGGGAACAGTATATACGTCTATAACGTTATATATCCTAACCGAAGGCAACCTGATATCTCGGATTGTATATTCTACATCATTCCAGGCGTGTCGGACCCTACTTCTCGGTGGGAACATTATATGAGTCTATAACGTTGTATATCCTAAACTAAGGCAATCTATTATCTCAGACGTAATATTTTACAATATTCCTGGCGTGTCGGTGCATACTTTTCGGTGGGAATATTATATGCGTCTATAACGGTCGAAATCGTAATCTAAGGCAACCTAACATCTCGGATGCAATATTTGACAACATTCCTGGCCTGTCGAACCCTACATCTCGGAGGGAACAGTATATACGTCTATACCATTATATATCCTAACCTAGGGCAGCCTAACATCTCGGATGTAATATTCTACAACCTTCCAGGCTTGTCGGACCCTACTTCTCGGTGGGAACATTATATGCGTCTATAACGTTGTATATCCTTATCTAAGGCAACCTAACATCTCGGATGCAATATTTGACAACATTCCTGGCCTGTCGAACCCTACTTCTCGGAGGGAACTGTATATACGTCTATAACGGTATATATCCTAATCTAAGGCAACCTAACATCTCGGATGTAACATTTGACAACATTCCAGGCGTGTCGGTCCCTACGTCTCGGTGGTAACATTACATGCGTCTATAACGGTATATATCCTAATCTAAGGCAACCTAACTTCTTGGATGTAACATTTGACAACATTCCAATCGTGTCGGTCCCTACGTCTCGGTGGTAACATTACATGCGTCTATAACGTTATATATCCTAACCTAAGGCAACCTAACAACTCGGATGTAACATTTGACAACATTTCTAGCGTGTCGGACCCTACTTCTCGGCGGGAACAGTATATACGTCTATAACGTCATATATCCTAATCTATGGCAACCTAACATCTCGGATGTAACATTTGACAACATTCCAGGCGCGTCGGACCCTACGTCTCGGTGGTAACATTACATGCGTCTATAACGGCATATATCCTAATCTTAGGCAACCTAACATCTCGGATGTAACATTTTACCACATTCCAGGCGTGTCGGTCCCTACGTCTCGGTGGTAACATTGCATGCGTCTATAACGTTATATATCCTAACCTAAGGCCACCTAACATCTCGTATGTAATATTTGACAACATTCCTGGCGTATCGGTCCCTACGTCTCGGTGGTAACAGCATATACATCTATAACGTCATATATCCTAGCCTAAGGCAACCTAACATCTCGGATGTAACATTTGACAACATTCCATGCCTGTCGGTCCCTACGTCTCGGTGGTAACATTACATGCTTCTATAACGTTATATATCCTAACCTAAGGCCACCTAACATCTCGTATGTAATATTTGACAACATTCCTGGCGTGTCGAGCCCTACTTCTCGGAGGGAACAGTGTATTCGTCTATAACGTTATATATCCTAATCTAAGGCAACCTAACATCTCGGATGCAATATTTGACAACATTCCTGACCTGTCGAACCCTACATCTCGGAGGGAACAGTATATACGTCTATAACGGTATATATCCTAATCTAAGGCAACCTAACATCTCGGATGTAACATTTGACAACATTCCAGGCGTGTCGGTCCCTACGTCTCGGTGGTAACATTACATGCGTCTATAACGGTATATTTCCTAATCTAAGGCAACCTAACATCTCGGATGCAATATTTGATAACATTCCTGGCCTGTCGAACCCTACTTCTCGGAGGGAACAGTATATACGTCTATAATGTTATATATCCTAACCTAAGGCAACCTGACATCTCGGATGTATTATTCTACAACATTCCAGGCGTGTCGGGCCCTACTTCTCGGTGGGAACATTATATGCGTCTATAACGTTGTATATCCTAATCTGAGGCAACCTAACATCCCGGATGTAACATTTGACAACATTCCAGGCGTGTCGGTCCCTACGTCTCGGTGGTAACATTACATGCGTCTATACCGTTATATATCCTAACCTAAGACAACCTAACATCTCGGATGCAATATTTGACAACATTCCTGGCCTGTCGAACCCTACTTCTCGGAGGGAACAGTATATACGTCTATAGCGTCATATATCCTAACCTAAGGCAACCTAACATCTCGGATGTAACATTTGACAACATTCCAGGCGTGTCGGTCCCTACGTCTGAGTGGTAACATTACATGCGTCTATAACGGTATATATCCTAATCTAAGGCAACCTAACATCTCGGATGCAATATTTGACAACATTCCTGGCCTGTCGAACCCTACTTCTCGGAGGGAACAGTATATACGTCTATAATGTTATATATCCTAACCTAAGGCAACCTGACATCTCGGATGTATTATTCTACAACATTCCAGGCGTGTCGGACCCTACTTCTCGGTGGGAACATTATATGCGTCTATAACGTTGTATACCCTAATCTGAGGCAACCTAATATCTCGGATGTAACATTTGACAACATTCCAGGCGTGTCGGTCCCTACGTCTCGGTGGTAACATTACATGCGTCTATAACGTTATATATCCTAACCTAAGGCAACCTAACATCTCGGTTGCAATATTTGACAACATTCCTGGCCTGTCGAACCCTACTGCTCGGAGGGAACAGTATATACGTCTATAAAGGTATATATCCTAATCTAAGGCAACCTAGCATCTCGGATGAAATATTTGACAACATTCCTGGCCTGTCGAACCCTACTTCTCGGAGGGAACAGTATATACGTCTATAACGTTATATATCCTAACCGAAGGCAACCTGATATCTCGGATTGTATATTCTACATCATTCCAGGCGTGTCGGACCCTACTTCTCGGTGGGAACATTATATGAGTCTATAACGTTGTATATCCTAAACTAAGGCAATCTATTATCTCAGACGTAATATTTTACAATATTCCTGGCGTGTCGGTGCATACTTTTCGGTGGGAATATTATATGCGTCTATAACGGTCGAAATCGTAATCTAAGGCAACCTAACATCTCGGATGCAATATTTGACAACATTCCTGGCCTGTCGAACCCTACATCTCGGAGGGAACAGTATATACGTCTATACCATTATATATCCTAACCTAGGGCAGCCTAACATCTCGGATGTAACATTTGACAACATTCCAATCGTGTCGGTCCCTACGTCTCGGTGGTAACATTACATGCGTCTATAACGTTATATATCCTAACCTAAGGCAACCTAACAACTCGGATGTAACATTTGACAACATTTCTAGCGTGTCGGACCCTACTTCTCGGCGGGAACAGTATATACGTCTATAACGTCATATATCCTAATCTATGGCAACCTAACATCTCGGATGTAACATTTGACAACATTCCAGGCGCGTCGGACCCTACGTCTCGGTGGTAACATTACATGCGTCTATAACGGCATATATCCTAATCTTAGGCAACCTAACATCTCGGATGTAACATTTTACCACATTCCAGGCGTGTCGGTCCCTACGTCTCGGTGGTAACATTGCATGCGTCTATAACGTTATATATCCTAACCTAAGGCCACCTAACATCTCGTATGTAATATTTGACAACATTCCTGGCGTATCGGTCCCTACGTCTCGGTGGTAACAGCATATACATCTATAACGTCATATATCCTAGCCTAAGGCAACCTAACATCTCGGATGTAACATTTGACAACATTCCATGCCTGTCGGTCCCTACGTCTCGGTGGTAACATTACATGCTTCTATAACGTTATATATCCTAACCTAAGGCCACCTAACATCTCGTATGTAATATTTGACAACATTCCTGGCGTGTCGAGCCCTACTTCTCGGAGGGAACAGTGTATTCGTCTATAACGTTATATATCCTAATCTAAGGCAACCTAACATCTCGGATGCAATATTTGACAACATTCCTGACCTGTCGAACCCTACATCTCGGAGGGAACAGTATATACGTCTATAACGGTATATATCCTAATCTAAGGCAACCTAACATCTCGGATGTAACATTTGACAACATTCCAGGCGTGTCGGTCCCTACGTCTCGGTGGTAACATTACATGCGTCTATAACGGTATATTTCCTAATCTAAGGCAACCTAACATCTCGGATGCAATATTTGATAACATTCCTGGCCTGTCGAACCCTACTTCTCGGAGGGAACAGTATATACGTCTATAATGTTATATATCCTAACCTAAGGCAACCTGACATCTCGGATGTATTATTCTACAACATTCCAGGCGTGTCGGGCCCTACTTCTCGGTGGGAACATTATATGCGTCTATAACGTTGTATATCCTAATCTGAGGCAACCTAACATCCCGGATGTAACATTTGACAACATTCCAGGCGTGTCGGTCCCTACGTCTCGGTGGTAACATTACATGCGTCTATACCGTTATATATCCTAACCTAAGACAACCTAACATCTCGGATGCAATATTTGACAACATTCCTGGCCTGTCGAACCCTACTTCTCGGAGGGAACAGTATATACGTCTATAGCGTCATATATCCTAACCTAAGGCAACCTAACATCTCGGATGTAACATTTGACAACATTCCAGGCGTGTCGGTCCCTACGTCTGAGTGGTAACATTACATGCGTCTATAACGGTATATATCCTAATCTAAGGCAACCTAACATCTCGGATGCAATATTTGACAACATTCCTGGCCTGTCGAACCCTACTTCTCGGAGGGAACAGTATATACGTCTATAATGTTATATATCCTAACCTAAGGCAACCTGACATCTCGGATGTATTATTCTACAACATTCCAGGCGTGTCGGACCCTACTTCTCGGTGGGAACATTATATGCGTCTATAACGTTGTATACCCTAATCTGAGGCAACCTAATATCTCGGATGTAACATTTGACAACATTCCAGGCGTGTCGGTCCCTACGTCTCGGTGGTAACATTACATGCGTCTATAACGTTATATATCCTAACCTAAGGCAACCTAACATCTCGGTTGCAATATTTGACAACATTCCTGGCCTGTCGAACCCTACTGCTCGGAGGGAACAGTATATACGTCTATAAAGGTATATATCCTAATCTAAGGCAACCTAGCATCTCGGATGAAATATTTGACAACATTCCTGGCCTGTCGAACCCTACTTCTCGGAGGGAACAGTATATACGTCTATAACGTTATATATCCTAACCGAAGGCAACCTGATATCTCGGATTGTATATTCTACATCATTCCAGGCGTGTCGGACCCTACTTCTCGGTGGGAACATTATATGAGTCTATAACGTTGTATATCCTAAACTAAGGCAATCTATTATCTCAGACGTAATATTTTACAATATTCCTGGCGTGTCGGTGCATACTTTTCGGTGGGAATATTATATGCGTCTATAACGGTCGAAATCGTAATCTAAGGCAACCTAACATCTCGGATGCAATATTTGACAACATTCCTGGCCTGTCGAACCCTACATCTCGGAGGGAACAGTATATACGTCTATACCATTATATATCCTAACCTAGGGCAGCCTAACATCTCGGATGTAACATTTGACAACATTCCAATCGTGTCGGTCCCTACGTCTCGGTGGTAACATTACATGCGTCTATAACGTTATATATCCTAACCTAAGGCAACCTAACAACTCGGATGTAACATTTGACAACATTTCTAGCGTGTCGGACCCTACTTCTCGGCGGGAACAGTATATACGTCTATAACGTCATATATCCTAATCTATGGCAACCTAACATCTCGGATGTAACATTTGACAACATTCCAGGCGCGTCGGACCCTACGTCTCGGTGGTAACATTACATGCGTCTATAACGGCATATATCCTAATCTTAGGCAACCTAACATCTCGGATGTAACATTTTACCACATTCCAGGCGTGTCGGTCCCTACGTCTCGGTGGTAACATTGCATGCGTCTATAACGTTATATATCCTAACCTATGGCCACCTAACATCTCGTATGTAATATTTGACAACATTCCTGGCGTATCGGTCCCTACGTCTCGGTGGTAACAGCATATACATCTATAACGTCATATATCCTAGCCTAAGGCAACCTAACATCTCGGATGTAACATTTGACAACATTCCATGCCTGTCGGTCCCTACGTCTCGGTGGTAACATTACATGCTTCTATAACGTTATATATCCTAACCTAAGGCCACCTAACATCTCGTATGTAATATTTGACAACATTCCTGGCGTGTCGAGCCCTACTTCTCGGAGGGAACAGTGTATTCGTCTATAACGTTATATATCCTAATCTAAGGCAACCTAACATCTCGGATGCAATATTTGACAACATTCCTGACCTGTCGAACCCTACATCTCGGAGGGAACAGTATATACGTCTATACCGTTATATATCCTAACCTAGGGCAGCCTAACATCTCGGATGTAATATTCTACAATCTTCCAGGCTTGTCGGTCCCTACTTCTCGGTGGGAACATTATATGCGTCTATAACGTTGTATATCCTTATCTAAGGCAACCTAACATATCGGATGCAATATTTGACAACATTCCTGGCCTGTCGAACCCTACTTCTCGGAGGGAACTGTATATACGTCTATAACGGTATATATCCTAATCTAAGGCAACCTAACATCTCGGATGTAACATTTGACAACATTCCAGGCGTGTCGGTCCCTACGTCTCGGTGGTAACATTACATGCGTCTATAACGGTATATTTCCTAATCTAAGGCAACCTAACATCTCGGATGCAATATTTGATAACATTCCTGGCCTGTCGAACCCTACTTCTCGGAGGGAACAGTATATACGTCTATAATGTTATATATCCTAACCTAAGGCAACCTGACATCTCGGATGTATTATTCTACAACATTCCAGGCGTGTCGGGCCCTACTTCTCGGTGGGAACATTATATGCGTCTATAACGTTGTATATCCTAATCTGAGGCAACCTAACATCTCGGATGTAACATTTGACAACATTCCAGGCGTGTCGGTCCCTACGTCTCGGTGGTAACATTACATGCGTCTATACCGTTATATATCCTAACCTAAGACAACCTAACATCTCGGATGCAATATTTGACAACATTCCTGGCCTGTCGAACCCTACTTCTCGGAGGGAACAGTATATACGTCTATAGCGTCATATATCCTAACCTAAGGCAACCTAACATCTCGGATGTAACATTTGACAACATTCCAGGCGTGTCGGTCCCTACGTCTCGGTGGAAACATTACATGCGTCTATAACGTTATATATCCTAACCTAAGGCAAACCTAACATCTCGGATGCAATATTTGACAAAATTCCTGGCCTGTCGAACACTACTTCTCGGAGGGAACAGTATATGCGTCTATAACGTCATATATCCTAACCTAAGGCAACCTAACATCTCGGATGTAACATTTGACAACATTCCAGGCGTGTCGGTCCCTACGTCTCGGTGGTAACATTACATGCGTCTATAACGTTATATATCCTAACCTAAGGCAAACCTAACATCTCGGATGCAATATTTGACAACATTCCTGGCCTGTCGAACCCTACTTCTCGGAGGGAACAGTATATACGTCTATAACGTTATATATCCTAACCTAAGGCAACCTAACATCTCGGATGTAACATTTGACAACATTCCAGGCGTGTCGGTCCCTACGTCTCGGTGGTAACATTACATGCGTCTATAACGGTATATATCCTAATCTAAGGCAACCTAACTTCTCGGATGTAACATTTGACAACATTCCAATCGTGTCGGTCCCTACGTCTCGGTGGTAACATTACATGCGTCTATAACGTTATATATCCTAACCTAAGGCAACCTAACAACTCGGATGTAACATTTGACAACATTTCTAGCGTGTCGGACCCTACTTCTCGGCGGGAACAGTATATACGTCTATAACGTCATATATCCTAATCTATGGCAACCTAACATCTCGGATGTAACATTTGACAACATTCCAGGCGTGTCGGACCCTACGTCTCGGTGGTAACATTACATGCGTTTACAACTATATATATCTTAACCTAAGGCCACCTAACATCTCGTATGTAATATTTGACAACATTCCAGGCGTGTCGGACCCTACTTCTCGGTGGAAACATTATATGCGTCTATAACGTTATATATCCTAACCTAAGGCAACCTAACATCTCGGATGCAATATTTGACAACATTCCTGGCCTGTCGAACCCTACTTCTCGGAGGGAACAGTATATACGTCTATAACGGTATATATCATAATCTAAGGCAACCTAACATCTCGGATGCAATATTTGACAACATTCCTGGCCTGTCGAACCCTACTTCTCCGAGGGAACAGTATATACGTCTGTAACGTCATATATCCTGGCCTAAGGCAACCTAACATCTCGGATGTAACATTTGACAACATTCCAGGCTTGTCGGTCCCTACGTCTCGGTGGTAACATTACATGCGTCTATAACGTTATATATCCTAACCTAAGGCAACCTAACATCTCGGATGCAATATTTGACAACATTCCTGACCTGTCGAACCCTACTTCTCGGAGGGAACAGTATATACGTCTATAACGTCATATATCCTAACCTAAGGCAACCTAACATCTCGGATGTAACATTTGACAACATTCCAGGCGTGTCGGTCCATACGTCTCGGTGGTAACATTACATGCGTCTATAACGGTATATATCCTAACCTAAGGCAACCTAACATCTCGGATGCAATATTTGACAACATTCCTGGCCTGTCGAACCCTACTTCTCGGCGGGAACAGTATATACTTCTATAACGTCATATATCCTAACGTATGGCAACCTAATATCTCGGATGTAACATTTGACAACATTCCAGGCGTGTCGGTCCCTACGTCTCGGTGGTAACATTACATGCGTCTATACCGTTATATATCCTAACCTAAGGCAACCTAACATCTCGGATGAAATATTTGACAACATTCCTGGCCTGTCGAACCCTACTTCTCGGAGGGAACAGTATATACGTCTATAGCGTCATATATCCTAACCTAAGGCAACCTAACATCTCGGATGTAACATTTGACAACATTCCAGGCATGTCGGTCCCTACGTCTCGGTGGTAACATTACATGCGTCTACAACGTTATATATCCTAACCTAAGGCAACCTAACATCTCGGATGCAATATTTGACAACATTCCTGGCCTGTCGAACCCTATTTCTCGGAGGGAAGAGTATATACGTCTATAACGGTATATATCCTAATCTAAGGCAACCTAACATCTCGGATGCAATATTTGACAACATTCCTGGCCTGTCGAACCCTACTTCTCGGAGGGAACAGTATATACGCCTATAACGTCATATATCCTAACCTAAGGCAACCTAACATTTCGGATGTAACATTTGACAACATTCCAGGCGTGTCGGTCCCTACGTCTCGGTGGTAAAATTACATGCGTCTATAACGGTATATATCCTAATCTTAGGCAACCTAACATCTCGGATGTAACATTTTACCATATTTCAGGCGTGTTGGAACCCTACGTCTCGGTGGTAACATTACGTGCGTCTATAACGTTATATATGCTAACCTAAGGCAACCTAACATCTCGGATGCAATATTTGACAACATTCCTGGCCTGTCGAACCCTACTTCTCGGGGGGAACAGCATATACGTCTATAACGTCATATATCCTAACCTAAGGCAACCTAACATCTCGGATGTAACATTTGACAACATTCCAGGCATGTCGGTCCCTACGTCTCGGTGGTAACATTACATGCGTCTATAACGGTATATATCCTAATCTTAGGCAACCTAACATCTCGGATGTAACATTTTACCACATTTCAGGCGTGTTGGAACCCTACGTCTCGGTGGTAACATTACGTGCGTCTATAACGTTATATATGCTAACCTAAGGCAACCTAACATCTCGGATGCAATATTTGACAACATTCCTGGCCTGTGAACCCTACATCTCGGAGGGAATAGTATATACGTCTATACCGTTATATATCCTAACCTAGGGCAGCCTAACATCTCGGATGTAATATTCTACAATCTTCCAGGCTTGTCGGTCCCTACTTCTCGGTGGGAACATTATATGCGTCTATAACGTTGTATATCCTTATCTAAGGCAACCTAACATATCGGATGCAATATTTGACAACATTCCTGGCCTGTCGAACCCTACTTCTCGGAGGGAACTGTATATACGTCTATAACGGTATATATCCTAATCTAAGGCAACCTAACATCTCGGATGTAACATTTGACAACATTCCAGGCGTGTCGGTCCCTACGTCTCGGTGGTAACATTACATGCGTCTATAACGGTATATTTCCTAATCTAAGGCAACCTAACATCTCGGATGCAATATTTGACAACATTCCTGGCCTGTCGAACCCTACTTCTCGGAGGGAACAGTATATACGTCTATAATGTTATATATCCTAACCTAAGGCAACCTGACATCTCGGATGTATTATTCTACAACATTCCAGGCGTGTCGGGCCCTACTTCTCGGTGGGAACATTATATGCGTCTATAACGTTGTATATCCTAATCTGAGGCAACCTAACATCTCGGATGTAACATTTGACAACATTCCAGGCGTGTCGGTCCCTACGTCTCGGTGGTAACATTACATGCGTCTATACCGTTATATATCCTAACCTAAGGCAACCTAACATCTCGGATGAAATATTTGACAACATTCCTGGCCTGTCGAACCCTACTTCTCGGAGGGAACAGCATATACGTCTATAGCGTCATATATCCTAACCTAAGGCAACCTAACATCTCGGATGTAACATTTGACAACATTCCAGGCATGTCGGTCCCTACGTCTCGGTGGTAACATTACATGCGTCTATAACGGTATATATCCTAATCTAAGGCAACCTAACATCTCGGATGCAATATTTGACAACATTCCTGGCCTGTCGAACCCTACTTCTCGGAAGGAACAGTATATACGTCTATAACGTTATATATCCTAACCTAAGGCAACCTAACATCTCGGATGTAACATTTGACATCATTCCAGGCGTGTCGGTCCCTACGTCTCGGTGGTAACATTACATGCGTCTATAACGGTATATATCCTAATCTAAGGCAACCTAACTTCTCGGATGTAACATTTGACAACATTCCAATCGTGTCGGTCCCTACGTCTCGGTGGTAACATTACATGCGTCTATAACGTTATATATCCTAACCTAAGGCAACCTAACAACTCGGATGTAACATTTGACAACATTTCTAGCGTGTCAGACCCTACTTCTCGGTGGTAACATTACATGCGTCTATACCGTTATATATCCTAACCTAAGGCAACCTAACATCTCGGATGCAATATTTGACAACATTCCTTGCCTGTCGAGCCCTACTTCTCGGAGGGAACAGGATATACGTCTATAACGTCATATATCCTAACCTAAGGCAACCTAACATCTCGGATGTAACATTTGACAACATTCCAGGCATGTCGGTCCCTACGTCTGGGTGGTAACATTACATGCGTCTATAACGGTATATATCCTAATCTAAGGCAACCTAACATCTCGGATGCAATATTTGACAACATTCCTGGCCTGTCGAACCCTACTTCTCGGAGGGAACAGTATATACGTCTATAACGGTATATATCATAATCTAAGGCAACCTAACATCTCGGATGCAATATTTGACAACATTCCTGGCCTGTCGAACCCTACTTCTCGGAGGGAACAGCATATACGTCTATAACGTCATATATCCTAACCTAAGGCAACCTAACATCTCGGATGTAACATTTGACAACATTCCAGGCGTGTCGGTCCCTACGTCTCGGTGGTAACATTACATGCGTCTATAACGGTATATATCCTAATCTAAGGCAACCTAACAACTCGGATGTAACATTTGACAACATTTCTAGCGTGTCGGACCCTACTTCTCGGCGGGAACAGTACATACGTCTATAACGTCATATATCCTAACCTATGGCAACCTAACATCTCGGATGTAACATTTGACAACATTCCAGGCGTGTCGGTCCCTACGTCTCGGTGGTAACATTACATGCGTCTATAACGTTATATATCCTAACCTAAGGCAACCTAACATCTCGGATGCAATATTTGACAACATTCCTGGCCTGTCGAACCCTACTTCTCGGAGGGAACAGCATATACGTCTATAACGTCATATATCCTAACCTAAGGCAACCAAACATCTCGGATGTAACATTTGACAACATTCCAGGCGTGTCGGTCCCTACGTCTCGGTGGTAACATTACATGCGTCTATACCGTTATATATCCTAACCTAAGGCAACCTAACATCTCGGATGCAATATTTGACAACATTCCTTGCCTGTCGAACCCTACTTCTCGGAGGGAACAGGATATACGTCTATAACGTCATATATCCTAACCTAAGGCAACCTAACATCTCGGATGTAACATTTGACAACATTCCAGGCGTGTCGGTCCCTACGTCTGGGTGGTAACATTACATGCGTCTATAACGGTATATATCCTAATCTAAGGCAACCTAACATCTCGGATGCAATATTTGACAACATTCCTGGCCTGTCGAACCCTACTTCTCGGAGGGAACAGTATATACGTCTATAACGTTATATATCCTAACCTAAGGCAACCTAAAATCTCGGATGTAACATTTGACAACATTCCAGGCGTGTCGGTCCCTACGTCTCGGTGGTAACATTACATGCGTCTATAACGGTATATATCCTAATCTAAGGCAACCTAACTTCTCGGATGTAACATTTGACAACATTCCAATCGTGTCGGTCCCTACGTCTCGGTGGTAACATTACATGCGTCTATAACGTTATATATCCTAACCTAAGGCAACCTAACAACTCGGATGTAACATTTGACAACATTTCTAGCGTGTCGGACCCTACTTCTCGGCGGGAAAAGTATATACGTCTATAACGTCATATATCCTAACCTATGGCAACCTAACATCTCGGATGTAACATTTGACAACATTCCAATCGTGTCGGTCCCTACGTCTCCGTGGTAACATTACATGCGTCTATAACGTTATATATCCTAACCTAAGGCAACCTAACAACTCGGATGTAACATTTGACAACATTTCTAGCGTGTCGGACCCTACTTCTCGGCGGGAACAGTATATACGTCTATAACGTCATATATCCTAACCTATGGCAACCTAACATCTCGGATGTAACATTTGACAACATTCCAGGCGTGTCGGTCCCTACGTCTCGGTGGTAACATTACATGCGTCTATAACGTTATATATCCTAACCTAAGGCAACCTAACATCTCGGATGCAATATTTGACAACATTCCTGGCCTGTCGAACCCTACTTCTCGGAGGGAACAGCATATACGTCTATAACGTCATATATCCTAACCTAAGGCAACCTAACATCTCGGATGTAACATTTGACAACATTCCAGGCGTGTCGGTCCCTACGTCTCGGTGGTAACATTACATGCGTCTATAACGGTATATATCCTAATCTAAGGCAACCTAACAACTCGGATGTAACATTTGACAACATTTCTAGCGTGTCGGACCCTACTTCTCGGCGGGAACAGTACATACGTCTATAACGTCATATATCCTAACCTATGGCAACCTAACATCTCGGATGTAACATTTGACAACATTCCAGGCGTGTCGGTCCCTACGTCTCGGTGGTAACATTACATGCGTCTATAACGTTATATATCCTAACCTAAGGCAACCTAACATCTCGGATGCAATATTTGACAACATTCCTGGCCTGTCGAACCCTACTTCTCGGAGGGAACAGCATATACGTCTATAACGTCATATATCCTAACCTAAGGCAACCTAACATCTCGGATGTAACATTTGACAACATTCCAGGCGTGTCGGTCCCTACGTCTCGGTGGTAACATTACATGCGTCTATAACGGTATATATCCTAATCTAAGGCAACCTAACAACTCGGATGTAACATTTGACAACATTTCTAGCGTGTCGGACCCTACTTCTCGGCGGGAACAGTACATACGTCTATAACGTCATATATCCTAACCTATGGCAACCTAACATCTCGGATGTAACATTTGACAACATTCCAGGCGTGTCGGTCCCTACGTCTCGGTGGTAACATTACATGCGTCTATACCGTTATATATCCTAACCTAAGGCAACCTAACATCTCGGATGCAATATTTGACAACATTCCTTGCCTGTCGAACCCTACTTCTCGGAGGGAACAGGATATACGTCTATAACGTCATATATCCTAACCTAAGGCAACCTAACATCTCGGATGTAACATTTGACAACATTCCAGGCGTGTCGGTCCCTACCTCTGGGTGGTAACATTACATGCGTCTATAACGGTATATATCCTAATCTAAGGCAACCTAACATCTCGGATGCAATATTTGACAACATTCCTGGCCTGTCGAACCCTACTTCTCGGAGGGAACAGTATATACGTCTATAACGTTATATATCCTAACCTAAGGCAACCTAAAATCTCGGATGTAACATTTGACAACATTCCAGGCGTGTCGGTCCCTACGTCTCGGTGGTAACATTACATGCGTCTATAACGGTATATATCCTAATCTAAGGCAACCTAACTTCTCGGATGTAACATTTGACAACATTCCAATCGTGTCGGTCCCTACGTCTCGGTGGTAACATTACATGCGTCTATAACGTTATATATCCTAACCTAAGGCAACCTAACAACTCGGATGTAACATTTGACAACATTTCTAGCGTGTCGGACCCTACTTCTCGGCGGGAAAAGTATATACGTCTATAACGTCATATATCCTAACCTATGGCAACCTAACATCTCGGATGTAACATTTGACAACATTCCAGGCGTGTCGGTCCCTACGTCTCGGTGGTAACATTACATGCGTCTATAACGGTATATATCCTAATCTAAGGCAACCTAACAACTCGGATGTAACATTTGACAACATTTCTAGCGTGTCGGACCCTACTTCTCGGCGGGAACAGTATATACGTCTATAACGTCATATATCCTAACCTATGGCAACCTAACATCTCGGATGTAACATTTGACAACATTCCAGGCGTGTCGGTCCCTACGTCTCGGTGGTAATATTCTATGCGTCTATACCGTTATATATCCTAACCTAAGGCAACCTAACATCTCGGATGCAATATTTGACAACATTCCTTGCCTGTCGAACCCTAGTTCTCGGAGGGAACAGCATATACGTTTATAACGTCATATATCCTAACCTAAGGCAACCTAACATCTCGGATGTAACATTTGACAACATTCCAGGCGTGTCGGTCCCTACGTCTGGGTGGTAACATTACATGTGTCTATAACGGTATATATCCTAATCTAAGGCAACCTAACATCTCGGATGCAATATTTGACAACATTTCTGGCCTGTCGAACCCTACTTCTCGGAGGGAACAGTATATACGTCTATAATGTTATATATCCTAACCTAAGGCAACCTGACATCTTGGATGTATTATTCTACAACATTCCAGGCGTGTCGGTCCCTACGTCTCGGTGGTAACATTACATGCGTCTATAACGGTATATATCCTAATCTAAGGCAACCTAACATCTCGGATGCAATATTTGACAACATTCCTCGCCTGTCGAACCCTACTACTCGGAGGGAAGAGCATATACGTCTATAACGTTGTACATCCTAATCTATGGCAACCTAACATCTCGGATGCAATATTTGACAACATTCCTGGCCTGTCGAACCCTACTTCTCGGAGGGAACAGTATATACGTCTATAGCGTCATATATCCTAACCTAAGGCAACCTAACATCTCGGATGTAACATTTGACAACATTCCAGGCGTGTCGGTCCCTACGTCTCGGTGGAAACATTATATGCGTCTATAACGTTATATATCCTAACCTAAGGCAACCTAACATCTCGGATGCAATATTTGACAACATTCCTGGCCTGTCGAACCCTACTTCTCGGAGGGAACAGTATATACGTCTGTAACGTCATATATCCTAGCCTAAGGCAACCTAACATCTCGGATGTAACATTTGACAACATTCCAGGCTTGTCGGTCCCTACGTCTCGGTGGTAACATTACATGCGTCTATAACGTTATATATCCTAACCTAAGGCAACCTAACATCTCGGATGCAATATTTGACAACATTCCTGGCCTGTCGAACCCTACTTCTCGGAGGGAACAGTATATACGTCTATAACGTCATATATCCTAACCTAAGGCAACCTAACATCTCGGATGTAACATTTGACAACATTCCAGGCGTGTCGGTCCATACGTCTCGGTGGTAACATTACATGCGTCTATAACTTTATATATGCTAACCTAAGGCAACCTAACATCTCGGATGCAATATTTGACAAAATTTCTGGCCTGTCGAACACTACTTCTCGGAGGGAACAGTATATGCGTCTATAACGTCATATATCCTAACCTAAGGCAACCTAACAACTCGGATGTAACATTTGACAACATTTCTAGCGTGTCGGACCCTACTTCTCGGCGGGAACAGTATATACGTCTATAACGTCATATATCCTAACGTATGGCAACCTAATATCTCGGATGTAACATTTGACAACATTCCAGGCGTGTCGGACCCTACGTCTCGGTGGTAACATTACATGCGTCTATACCGTTATATATCCTAACCTAAGGCAACCTAACATCTCGGATGAAATATTTGACAACATTCCTGGCCTGTCGAACCCTACTTCTCGGAGGGAACAGGATATACGTCTATAACGTCATATATCCTAACCTAAGGCAACCTAACATCTCGGATGTAACATTTGACAACATTCCAGGCGTGTCGGTCCCTACGTCTGGGTGGTAACATTACATGCGTCTATAACGGTATATATCCTAATCTAAGGCAACCTAACATCTCGGATGCAATATTTGACAACATTCCTGGCCTGTCGAACCCTACTTCTCGGAGGGAACAGTATATACGTCTATAACGTTATATATCCTAACCTAAGGCAACCTAAAATCTCGGATGTAACATTTGACAACATTCCAGGCGTGTCGGTCCCTACGTCTCGGTGGTAACATTACATGCGTCTATAACGGTATATATCCTAATCTAAGGCAACCTAACTTCTCGGATGTAACATTTGACAACATTCCAATCGTGTCGGTCCCTACGTCTCGGTGGTAACATTACATGCGTCTATAACGTTATATATCCTAACCTAAGGCAACCTAACAACTCGGATGTAACATTTGACAACATTTCTAGCGTGTCGGACCCTACTTCTCGGCGGGAAAAGTATATACGTCTATAACGTCATATATCCTAACCTATGGCAACCTAACATCTCGGATGTAACATTTGACAACATTCCAATCGTGTCGGTCCCTACGTCTCCGTGGTAACATTACATGCGTCTATAACGTTATATATCCTAACCTAAGGCAACCTAACAACTCGGATGTAACATTTGACAACATTTCTAGCGTGTCGGACCCTACTTCTAGGCGGGAACAGTATATACGTCTATAACGTCATATATCCTAACCTATGGCAACCTAACATCTCGGATGTAACATTTGACAACATTCCAGGCGTGTCGGTCCCTACGTCTCGGTGGTAACATTACATGCGTCTATAACGTTATATATCCTAACCTAAGGCAACCTAACATCTCGGATGCAATATTTGACAACATTCCTGGCCTGTCGAACCCTACTTCTCGGAGGGAACAGCATATACGTCTATAACGTCATATATCCTAACCTAAGGCAACCTAACATCTCGGATGTAACATTTGACAACATTCCAGGCGTGTCGGTCCCTACGTCTCGGTGGTAACATTACATGCGTCTATAACGGTATATATCCTAATCTAAGGCAACCTAACAACTCGGATGTAACATTTGACAACATTTCTAGCGTGTCGGACCCTACTTCTCGGCGGGAACAGTACATACGTCTATAACGTCATATATCCTAACCTATGGCAACCTAACATCTCGGATGTAACATTTGACAACATTCCAGGCGTGTCGGTCCCTACGTCTCGGTGGTAACATTACATGCGTCTATAACGTTATATATCCTAACCTAAGGCAACCTAACATCTCGGATGCAATATTTGACAACATTCCTGGCCTGTCGAACCCTACTTCTCGGAGGGAACAGCATATACGTCTATAACGTCATATATCCTAACCTAAGGCAACCTAACATCTCGGATGTAACATTTGACAACATTCCAGGCGTGTCGGTCCCTACGTCTCGGTGGTAACATTACATGCGTCTATAACGGTATATATCCTAATCTAAGGCAACCTAACAACTCGGATGTAACATTTGACAACATTTCTAGCGTGTCGGACCCTACTTCTCGGCGGGAACAGTACATACGTCTATAACGTCATATATCCTAACCTATGGCAACCTAACATCTCGGATGTAACATTTGACAACATTCCAGGCGTGTCGGTCCCTACGTCTCGGTGGTAACATTACATGCGTCTATACCGTTATATATCCTAACCTAAGGCAACCTAACATCTCGGATGCAATATTTGACAACATTCCTTGCCTGTCGAACCCTACTTCTCGGAGGGAACAGGATATACGTCTATAACGTCATATATCCTAACCTAAGGCAACCTAACATCTCGGATGTAACATTTGACAACATTCCAGGCGTGTCGGTCCCTACCTCTGGGTGGTAACATTACATGCGTCTATAACGGTATATATCCTAATCTAAGGCAACCTAACATCTCGGATGCAATATTTGACAACATTCCTGGCCTGTCGAACCCTACTTCTCGGAGGGAACAGTATATACGTCTATAACGTTATATATCCTAACCTAGGGCAGCCTAACATCTCGGATGTAACATTTGACAACATTCCAGGCGTGTCGGTCCCTACGTCTCGGTGGTAACATTACATGCGTCTATAACGGTATATATCCTAATCTAAGGCAACCTAACTTCTCGGATGTAACATTTGACAACATTCCAATCGTGTCGGTCCCTACGTCTCGGTGGTAACATTACATGCGTCTATAACGTTATATATCCTAACCTAAGGCAACCTAACAACTCGGATGTAACATTTGACAACATTTCTAGCGTGTCGGACCCTACTTCTCGGCGGGAAAAGTATATACGTCTATAACGTCATATATCCTAACCTATGGCAACCTAACATCTCGGATGTAACATTTGACAACATTCCAGGCGTGTCGGTCCCTACGTCTCGGTGGTAACATTACATGCGTCTATAACGGTATATATCCTAATCTAAGGCAACCTAACAACTCGGATGTAACATTTGACAACATTTCTAGCGTGTCGGACCCTACTTCTCGGCGGGAACAGTATATACGTCTATAACGTCATATATCCTAACCTATGGCAACCTAACATCTCGGATGTAACATTTGACAACATTCCAGGCGTGTCGGTCCCTACGTCTCGGTGGTAACATTACATGCGTCTATAACGGTATATATCCTAATCTAAGGCAACCTAACAACTCGGATGTAACATTTGACAACATTTCTAGCGTGTCGGACCCTACTTCTCGGCGGGAACAGTATATACGTCTATAACGTCATATATCCTAACCTATGGCAACCTAACATCTCGGATGTAACATTTGACAACATTCCAGGCGTGTCGGTCCCTACGTCTCGGTGGTAATATTCTATGCGTCTATACCGTTATATATCCTAACCTAAGGCAACCTAACATCTCGGATGCAATATTTGACAACATTCCTTGCCTGTCGAACCCTAGTTCTCGGAGGGAACAGCATATACGTTTATAACGTCATATATCCTAACCTAAGGCAACCTAACATCTCGGATGTAACATTTGACAACATTCCAGGCGTGTCGGTCCCTACGTCTGGGTGGTAACATTACATGTGTCTATAACGGTATATATCCTAATCTAAGGCAACCTAACATCTCGGATGCAATATTTGACAACATTTCTGGCCTGTCGAACCCTACTTCTCGGAGGGAACAGTATATACGTCTATAATGTTATATATCCTAACCTAAGGCAACCTGACATCTTGGATGTATTATTCTACAACATTCCAGGCGTGTCGGTCCCTACGTCTCGGTGGTAACATTACATGCGTCTATAACGGTATATATCCTAATCTAAGGCAACCTAACATCTCGGATGCAATATTTGACAACATTCCTCGCCTGTCGAACCCTACTACTCGGAGGGAAGAGCATATACGTCTATAACGTTGTACATCCTAATCTATGGCAACCTAACATCTCGGATGCAATATTTGACAACATTCCTGGCCTGTCGAACCCTACTTCTCGGAGGGAACAGTATATACGTCTATAGCGTCATATATCCTAACCTAAGGCAACCTAACATCTCGGATGTAACATTTGACAACATTCCAGGCGTGTCGGTCCCTACGTCTCGGTGGAAACATTATATGCGTCTATAACGTTATATATCCTAACCTAAGGCAACCTAACATCTCGGATGCAATATTTGACAACATTCCTGGCCTGTCGAACCCTACTTCTCGGAGGGAACAGTATATACGTCTGTAACGTCATATATCCTAGCCTAAGGCAACCTAACATCTCGGATGTAACATTTGACAACATTCCAGGCTTGTCGGTCCCTACGTCTCGGTGGTAACATTACATGCGTCTATAACGTTATATATCCTAACCTAAGGCAACCTAACATCTCGGATGCAATATTTGACAACATTCCTGGCCTGTCGAACCCTACTTCTCGGAGGGAACAGTATATACGTCTATAACGTCATATATCCTAACCTAAGGCAACCTAACATCTCGGATGTAACATTTGACAACATTCCAGGCGTGTCGGTCCATACGTCTCGGTGGTAACATTACATGCGTCTATAACTTTATATATGCTAACCTAAGGCAACCTAACATCTCGGATGCAATATTTGACAAAATTTCTGGCCTGTCGAACACTACTTCTCGGAGGGAACAGTATATGCGTCTATAACGTCATATATCCTAACCTAAGGCAACCTAACAACTCGGATGTAACATTTGACAACATTTCTAGCGTGTCGGACCCTACTTCTCGGCGGGAACAGTATATACGTCTATAACGTCATATATCCTAACGTATGGCAACCTAATATCTCGGATGTAACATTTGACAACATTCCAGGCGTGTCGGACCCTACGTCTCGGTGGTAACATTACATGCGTCTATACCGTTATATATCCTAACCTAAGGCAACCTAACATCTCGGATGAAATATTTGACAACATTCCTGGCCTGTCGAACCCTACTTCTCGGAGGGAACAGTATATACGTCTATAGCGTCATATATCCTAACCTAAGGCAACCTAACATCTCGGATGTAACATTTGACAACATTCCAGGCATGTCGGTCCCTACGTCTCGGTGGTAACATTACATGCGTCTATAACGTTATATATCCTAACCTAAGGCAACCTAACATCTCGGATGCAATATTTGACAAAATTCCTGGCCTGTCGAATACTACGTCTCGGAGGGAACAGTATATACGTCTATAACGTTATATATCCTAACCTAAGGCAACCTGACATCTCGGATGTATTATTCTACAACATTCCAGGCGTATCGGACCCTACTTCTCGGTGGCAACATTATATGCGTCTATAACGTTGTATATCCTAATCTATGGCAACCTAATATCTCGGATGCAATATTTGACAACATTCCTGGCCTGTCGAACCCTATTTCTCGCAGGGAACAGTATATACGTCTGTAACGTCTTATATCCTAACCTAAGGCAACCTAACATCTCGGATGTAACATTTGACAACATTCCAGGCGTGTCGGTCCCTACGTCTCGGTGATAACATTACATCCGTCTATAACGTTATATATCCTAACCTAAGGCCACCTAACATTTCGTATGTAATATTTGACAACATTCCAGGCGTGTCGTCCCTACTTCTCGGTGGGAACATTATATGCGTCTATAACGTTGTATATCATAATCTAAGGCAACCTATCATCTCAGACGTAATATTTTACATCATTCCTGGTGTGTCGGAGCATACTTTTCGATGGGAATATTATATGCGTCTATAACGGTCGATATCGTAATCTAAGGCAATCTAACATCTGGGATGTAATATTGGCTACATTCCTGGCCTGTCGAACCCTACTTCTCGCAGGGAACAGTATATACGTCTATAACGTCATATATCCTAACCTAAGGCAACCTAACATTTCGGATGTAACATTTGACAACATTCCAGGCGTGTCGGTCCCTACGTCTCGGTGGTAAAATTACATGCGTCTATAACGGTATATATCCTAATCTTAGGCAACCTAACATCTCGGATGTAACATTTTACCATATTTCAGGCGTGTTGGAACCCTACGTCTCGGTGGTAACATTACGTGCGTCTATAACGTTATATATGCTAACCTAAGGCAACCTAACATCTCGGATGCAATATTTGACAACATTCCTGGCCTGTCGAACCCTACTTCTCGGAGGGAACAGCATATACGTCTATAACGTCATATATCCTAACCTAAGGCAACCTAACATCTCGGATGTAACATTTGACAACATTCCAGGCATGTCGGTCCCTACGTCTCGGTGGTAACATTACATGCGTCTATAACGGTATATATCCTAATCTTAGGCAACCTAACATCTCGGATGTAACATTTTACCACATTTCAGGCGTGTTGGAACCCTACGTCTCGGTGGTAACATTACGTGCGTTTATAACGTTATATATGCTAACCTAAGGCAACCTAACATCTCGGATGCAATATTTGACAACATTCCTGGCCTGTGAACCATACATCTCGGAGGGAACAGTATATACGTCTATACCGTTATATATCCTAACCTAGGGCAGCCTAACATCTCGGATGTAATATTCTACAATCTTCCAGGCTTGTCGGTCCCTACTTCTCGGTGGGAACATTATATGCGTCTATAACGTTGTATATCCTTATCTAAGGCAACCTAACATATCGGATGCAATATTTGACAACATTCCTGGCCTGTCGAACCCTACTTCTCGGAGGGAACTGTATATACGTCTATAACGGTATATATCCTAATCTAAGGCAACCTAACATCTCGGATGTAACATTTGACAACATTCCAGGCGTGTCGGTCCCTACGTCTCGGTGGTAACATTACATGCGTCTATAACGGTATATTTCCTAATCTAAGGCAACCTAACATCTCGGATGCAATATTTGACAACATTCCTGGCCTGTCGAACCCTACTTCTCGGAGGGAACAGTATATACGTCTATAATGTTATATATCCTAACCTAAGGCAACCTGACATCTCGGATGTATTATTCTACAACATTCCAGGCGTGTCGGGCCCTACTTCTCGGTGGGAACATTATATGCGTCTATAACGTTGTATATCCTAATCTGAGGCAACCTAACATCTCGGATGTAACATTTGACAACATTCCAGGCGTGTCGGTCCCTACGTCTCGGTGGTAACATTACATGCGTCTATACCGTTATATATCCTAACCTAAGACAACCTAACATCTCGGATGCAATATTTGACAACATTCCTGGCCTGTCGAACCCTACTTCTCGGAGGGAACAGTATATACGTCTATAGCGTCATATATCCTAACCTAAGGCAACCTAACATCTCGGATGTAACATTTGACAACATTCCAGGCGTGTCGGTCCCTACGTCTCGGTGGTAACATTACATGCGTCTATAACGTTATATATCCTAACCTAAGGCAAACCTAACATCTCGGATGCAATATTTGACAAAATTCCTGGCCTGTCGAACACTACTTCTCGGAGGGAACAGTATATGCGTCTATAACGTCATATATCCTAACCTAAGGCAACCTAACATCTCGGATGTAACATTTGACAACATTCCAAACGTGTCGGTCCCTACGTCTCGGTGGTAACATTACATGCGTCTATAACGGTATATATCCTAATCTAAGGCAACCTAACATCTCGGATGCAATATTTGACAACATTCCTGGCCTGTCGAACCCTACTTCTCGGAGGGAACAGTATATACGTCTATAACGTTATATATCCTAACCTAAGGCAACCTAACATCTCGGATGTAACATTTGACAACATTCCAGGCGTGTCGGTCCCTATGTCTCGGTGGTAACATTACATGCGTCTATAACGGTATATATCCTAATCTAAGGCAACCTAACTTCTCGGATGTAACATTTGACAACATTCCAATCGTGTCGGTCCCTACGTCTCGGTGGTAACATTACATGCGTCTATAACGTTATATATCCTAACCTAAGGCAACATAACAACTCGGATGTAACATTTGACAACATTTCTAGCGTGTCGGACCCTACTTCTCGGTGGTAACATTACATGCGTCTATACCGTTATATATCCTAACCTAAGGCAACCTAACATCTCGGATGCAATATTTGACAACATTCCTTGCCTGTCGAACCCTACTTCTCGGAGGGAACAGGATATACGTCTATAACGTCATATATCCTAACCTAAGGCAACCTAACATCTCGGATGTAACATTTGACAACATTCCAGGCGTGTCGGTCCCTACGTCTGGGTGGTAACATTACATGCGTCTATAACGGTATATATCCTAATCTAAGGCAACCTAACATCTCGGATGCAATATTTGACAACATTCCTGGCCTGTCGAACCCTACTTCTCGGAGGGAACAGTATATACGTCTATAACGGTATATATCATAATCTAAGGCAACCTAACATCTCGGATGCAATATTTGACAACATTCCTGGCCTGTCGAACCCTACTTCTCGGAGGGAACAGTATATACGTCTGTAACGTCATATATCCTAGCCTAAGGCAACCTAACATCTCGGATGTAACATTTGACAACATTCCAGGCGTGTCGGTCCCTACGTCTCGGTGGTAACATTACATGCGTCTATAACGTTATATTTCCTAATCTAAGGCAACCTAACATCTCGGATGTAACATTTGACAACATTCCAGGCGTGTCGGTCACTACGTCTCGGTGGTAACATTACATGCGTCTATAACGGTATATATCCTAATCTAAGGCAACCTAACTTCTCGGATGTAACATTTGACAACATTCCAATCGTGTCGGACCATACGTCTCGGTGGTAACATTACATGCGTCTATAACGTTATATATCCTAACCTAAGGCAACCTAACAACTCGGATGTAACATTTGACAACATTTCTAGCGTGTCGGACCCTACTTCTCGGCGGGAACAGTATATACGTCTATAACGTCATATATCCTAACCTATGTCAACCTAACATCTCGGATGTAACATTTGACAACATTCCAGGCGTGTCGGTCCCTACGTCTCGGTGGTAACATTACATGCGTCTATAACGTTATATATCCTAACCTAAGGCAACCTAACATCTCGGATGCAATATTTGACAACATTCCTGGCCTGTCGAACCCTACTTCTCGGAGGGAACAGCATATACGTCTATAACGTCATATATCCTAACCTAAGGCAACCTAACATCTCGGATGTAACATTTGACAACATTCCAGGCGTGTCGGTCCCTACGTGTCGGTGGTAACATTACATGCGTCTATAACGGTATATATCCTAATCTAAGGCAACCTAACAACTCGGATGTAACATTTGACAACATTTCTAGCGTGTCGGACCCTACTTCTCGGCGGGAACAGTACATACGTCTATAACGTCATATATCCTAACCTATGGCAACCTAACATCTCGGATGTAACATTTGACAACATTCCAGGCGTGTCGGTCCCTACGTCTCGGTGGTAACATTACATGCGTCTATACCGTTATATATCCTAACCTAAGGCAACCTAACATCTCGGATGCAATATTTGACAACATTCCTGGCCTGTGAACCCTACATCTCGGAGGGAACAGTATATACGTCTATACCGTTATATATCCTAACCTAGGGCAGCCTAACATCTCGGATGTAATATTCTACAATCTTGCAGGCTTGTCGGTCCCTACTTCTCGGTGGGAACATTATATGCGTCTATAACGTTGTATATCCTTATCTAAGGCAACCTAACATATCGGATGCAATATTTGACAACATTCCTGGCCTGTCGAACCCTACTTCTCGGAGGGAACTGTATATACGTCTATAACGGTATATATCCTAATCTAAGGCAACCTAACATCTCGGATGTAACATTTGACAACATTCCAGGCGTGTCGGTCCCTACGTCTCGGTGGTAACATTACATGCGTCTATAACGGTATATTTCCTAATCTAAGGCAACCTAACATCTCGGATGCAATATTTGACAACATTCCTGGCCTGTCGAACCCTACTTCTCGGAGGGAACAGTATATACGTCTATAATGTTATATATCCTAACCTAAGGCAACCTGACATCTCGGATGTATTATTCTACAACATTCCAGGCGTGTCGGGCCCTACTTCTCGGTGGGAACATTATATGCGTCTATAACATTGTATATCCTAATCTGAGGCAACCTAACATCTCGGATGTAACATTTGACAACATTCCAAACGTGTCGGACCCTACGTCTCGGTGGTAACATTACATGCGTCTATAACGGTATATATCCTAATCTAAGGCAACCTAACATCTCGGATGCAATATTTGACAACATTCCTGGCCTGTCGAACCCTACTTCTCGGAGGGAACAGTATATACGTCTATAACGTTATATATCCTAACCTAAGGCAACCTAACATCTCGGATGTAACATTTGACAACATTCCAGGCGTGTCGGTCCCTACGTCTCGGTGGTAACATTACATGCGTCTATAACGGTATATATCCTAATCTAAGGCAACCTAACTTCTCGGATGTAACATTTGACAACATTCCAATCGTGTCGGTCCCTACGTCTCGGTGGTAACATTACATGCGTCTATAACGTTATATATCCTAACCTAAGGCAACCTAACAACTCGGATGTAACATTTGACAACATTTCTAGCGTGTCGGACCCTACTTCTCGGTGGTAACATTACATGCGTCTATACCGTTATATATCCTAACCTAAGGCAACCTAACATCTCGGATGCAATATTTGACAACATTCCTTGCCTGTCGAACCCTACTTCTCGGAGGGAACAGTATATACGTCTGTAACGTCATATATCCTAGCCTAAGGCAACCTAACATCTCGGATGTAACATTTGACAACATTCCAGGCGTGTCGGTCCCTACGTCTCGGTGGTAACATTACATGCGTCTATAACGTTATATTTCCTAATCTAAGGCAACCTAACATCTCGGATGTAACATTTGACAACATTCCAGGCGTGTCGGTCCCTACTTCTCGGTGGGAACATTATATGCGTCTATAACGTTGTATATCCTAATCTGAGGCAACCTAACATCTCGGATGTAACATTTGACAACATTCCAGGCGTGTCGGTCCCTACGTCTCGGTGGTAACATTACATGCGTCTATAACGGTATATATCCTAATCTAAGGCAACCTAACTTCTCGGATGTAACATTTGACAACATTCCAATCGTGTCGGTCCCTACGTCTCGGTGGTAACATTACATGCGTCTATAACGTTATATATCCTAACCTAAGGCAACCTAACAACTCGGATGTAACATTTGACAACATTTCTAGCGTGTCGGACCCTACTTCTCGGCGGGAACAGTATATACGTCTATAACGTCATATATCCTAACCTATGGCAACCTAACATCTCGGATGTAACATTTGACAACATTCCAGGCGTGTCGGTCCCTACGTCTCGGTGGTAACATTACATGCGTCTATAACGTTATATATCCTAACCTAAGGCAACCTAACATCTCGGATGCAATATTTGACAACATTCCTGGCCTGTCGAACCCTACTTCTCGGAGGGAACAGCATATACGTCTATAACGTCATATATCCTAACCTAAGGCAACCTAACATCTCGGATGTAACATTTGACAACATTCCAGGCGTGTCGGTCCCTACGTCTCGGTGGTAACATTACATGCGTCTATAACGGTATATATCCTAATCTAAGGCAACCTAACAACTCGGATGTAACATTTGACAACATTTCTAGCGTGTCGGACCCTACTTCTCGGCGGGAACAGTACATACGTCTATAACGTCATATATCCTAACCTATGGCAACCTAACATCTCGGATGTAACATTTGACAACATTCCAGGCGTGTCGGTCCCTACGTCTCGGTGGTAACATTACATGCGTCTATACCGTTATATATCCTAACCTAAGGCAACCTAACATCTCGGATGCAATATTTGACAACATTCCTTGCCTGTCGAACCCTACTTCTCGGAGGGAACAGGATATACGTCTATAACGTCATATATCCTAACCTAAGGCAACCTAACATCTCGGATGTAACATTTGACAACATTCCAGGCGTGTCGGTCCCTACGTCTGGGTGGTAACATTACATGCGTCTATAACGGTATATATCCTAATCTAAGGCAACCTAACATCTCGGATGCAATATTTGACAACATTCCTGGCCTGTCGAACCCTACTTCTCGGAGGGAACAGTATATACGTCTATAACGTTATATATCCTAACCTAAGGCAACCTAAAATCTCGGATGTAACATTTGACAACATTCCAGGCGTGTCGGTCCCTACGTCTCGGTGGTAACATTACATGCGTCTATAACGGTATATATCCTAATCTATGGCAACCTAACTTCTCGGATGTAACATTTGACAACATTCCAATCGTGTCGGTCCCTACGTCTCGGTGGTAACATTACATGCGTCTATAACGTTATATATCCTAACCTAAGGCAACCTAACAACTCGGATGTAACATTTGACAACATTTCTAGCGTGTCGGACCCTACTTCTCGGCGGGAACAGTATATACGTCTATAACGTCATATATCCTAACCTATGGCAACCTAACATCTCGGATGTAACATTTGACAACATTCCAGGCGTGTCGGTCCCTACGTCTCGGTGGTAACATTACATGCGTCTATAACGGTATATATCCTAATCTAAGGCAACCTAACAACTCGGATGTAACATTTGACAACATTTCTAGCGTGTCGGACCCTACTTCTCGGCGGGAACAGTATATACGTCTATAACGTCATATATCCTAACCTATGGCAACCTAACATCTCGGATGTAACATTTGACAACATTCCAGGCGTGTCGGTCCCTACGTCTCGGTGGTAACATTCCATGCGTCTATACCGTTATATATCCTAACCTAAGGCAACCTAACATCTCGGATGCAATATTTGACAACATTCCTTGCCTGTCGAACCCTAGTTCTCGGAGGGAACAGCATATACGTTTATAACGTCATATATCCTAACCTAAGGCAACCTAACATCTCGGATGTAACATTTGACAACATTCCAGGCGTGTCGGTCCCTACGTCTGGGTGGTAACATTACATGTGTCTATAACGGTATATATCCTAATCTAAGGCAACCTAACATCTCGGATGCAATATTTGACAACATTTCTGGCCTGTCGAACCCTACTTCTCGGAGGGAACAGTATATACGTCTATAATGTTATATATCCTAACCTAAGGCAACCTGACATCTCGGATGTATTATTCTACAACATTCCAGGCGTGTCGGTCCCTACGTCTCGGTGGTAACATTACATGCGTCTATAACGGTATATATCCTAATCTAAGGCAACCTAACATCTCGGATGCAATATTTGACAACATTCCTCGCCTGTCGAACCCTACTACTCGGAGGGAAGAGCATATACGTCTATAACGTTGTACATCCTAATCTATGGCAACCTAACATCTCGGATGCAATATTTGACAACATTCCTGGCCTGTCGAACCCTACTTCTCGGAGGGAACAGTATATACGTCTATAGCGTCATATATCCTAACCTAAGGCAACCTAACATCTCGGATGTAACATTTGACAACATTCCAGGCGTGTCGGTCCCTACATCTCGGTGGTAACATTACGTGCGTCTATAACGTTATATATGCTAACCTAAGGCAACCTAACATCTCGTATGCAATATTTGACAACATTCCTGGCCTGTCGAACCCTACTTCTAGGAGGGAACAGCATATACGTCTATAACGTCATGTATCCTAACCTAAGGCAACCTAACATCTCGGATGTAACATTTGACAACATTCCATGCGTGTCGGTCCCTACGTCTCGGTGATAACATTACATGCGTCTATAACGGTATATTTCCTAATCTAAGGCAACCTAACATCTCGGATGCAATATTTGACAACATTCCTGGCCTGTCGAACCCTACTTCTCGGAGGGAACAGTATATACGTCTATAACGTTGTATATCCTAGCCTAAGGCAACCTAACATCTCGGATGTAACATTTGACAACATTCCAGGCGTGTCGGTCCCTACGTCTCGGTGGTAACATTACATGCGTCTATAACGGTATATATCCTAATCTTAGGCAACCTAACATCTCGGATGTAACATTTTACCACATTCCAGGCGTGTCGGACCCTACGTCTCGGTGGTAACATTACATGCGTTTATAACTATATATATCTTAACCTAAGGCCACCTAACATCTCGTATGTAATATTTGACAACATTCCAGGCGTGTCGGACCCTACTTCTCGGTGGAAACATTATATGCGTCTATAACGTTATATATCCTAACCTAAGGCAACCTAACATCTCGGATGCAATATTTGACAACATTCCTGGCCTGTCGAACCCTACTTCTCGGAGGGAACAGTATATACGTCTATAACGGTATATATCATAATCTAAGGCAACCTAACATCTCGGATGCAATATTTGACAACATTCCTGGCCTGTCGAACCCTACTTCTCGGAGGGAACAGTATATACGTCTGTAACGTCATATATCCTAGCCTAAGGCAACCTAACACCTCGGATGTAACATTTGACAACATTCCAGGCTTGTCGGTCCCTACGTCTCGGTGGTAACATTACATGCGTCTATAACGTTATATATCCTAACCTAAGGCAACCTAACATCTCGGATGCAATATTTGACAACATTCCTGGCCTGTCGAACCCTACTTCTCGGAGGGAACAGTATATACGTCTATAACGTCATATATCCTAACCTAAGGCAACCTAACATCTCGGATGTAACATTTGACAACATTCCAGGCGTGTCGGTCCATACGTCTCGGTGGTAACGTTACATGCGTCTATAACTTTATATATGCTAACCTAAGGCAACCTAACATCTCGGATGCAGTATTTGACAAAATTTCTGGCCTGTCGAACACTACTTCTCGGAGGGAACAGTATATGCGTCTATAACGTCATATATCCTAACCTAAGGCAACCTAACATCTCGGATGTAACATTTGACAACATTCCAGGCGTGTCGGTCCATACGTCTCGGTGGTAACGTTACATGCGTCTATAACTTTATATATGCTAACCTAAGGCAACCTAACATCTCGGATGCAGTATTTGACAAAATTTCTGGCCTGTCGAACACTACTTCTCGGAGGGAACAGTATATGCGTCTATAACGTCATATATCCTAACCTAAGGCAACCTAACATCTCGGATGTTACATTTGACAACATTCCAGGCGTGTCGGTCCCTACGTCTCGGTGGAAACATTACATGCGTCTATAACGGTATATATCCTAACCTAAGGCAACCTAACATCTCGGATGCAATAGTTGACAACATTCCTGGCCTGTCGAACCCTACTTCTCGGAGGGAACAGTATATGCGTCTATAACGTCATATATCCTAACCTAAGGCAACCTGACATCTCGGATGTATTATTCTACAACATTCCTGGCCTGTCGAACCCTACTTCTCGGAGGGAACAGTATATCCGTCTATAACGGTATATATCCTAATCTAAGGCAACCTAACATCTCGGATGCAATATTTGACAACATTCCTGGCCTGTCGAACCCTACTTCTCGGAGGGAACAGTATATACGTCTATAACGTTATATATCCTAACCTAAGGCAACCTGACATCTCGGATGTATTATTCTACAACATTCCAGGCGTATCGGACCCTACTTCTCGGTGGTAACATTATATGCGTCTATAACGTTGTATATCCTAATCTAAGGCAACCTAACATCTCGGATGCAATATTTGACAACATTCCTGGCCTGTCGAACCCTACTTCTCGGAGGGAACAGTATATACGTCTATAACGGTGTATATCCTAACCTAAGGCAACCTGACATCTCGGATGTAATATTCTACAACCTTCCAGGCTTGTCGGACCCTACTTCTCGGTGGGAACATTATATGCGTCTATAACGTTGTATATCCTAATCTAAGGCAACCTAACATCTCGGATGTAACATTTGACAACATTCCAGTCGTGTCGGTCCCTACGTCTCGGTGGTAACATTACATGCGTCTATAACGTTATATATCCTAACCTAAGGCAACCTAACAACTCGGATGTAACATTTGACAATATTTCTAGCGTGTCGGACCCTACTTCTCGGAGGGAACAGTATATACGTCTGTAACGTCATATATCCTAACCTAAGGCAACCTAACATCTCGGATGTAACATTTGACAACATTCCAGTCGTGCCGGTCCCTACGTCTCGGTGGTAACATTACATGCGTCTATAACATTATATATCCTAACCTAAGGCAACCTAACATCTCGGATGCAATATTTGACAACATTCCTGGCCTGTCGAACCCTACTTCTCGGAGGGAACAGTATATACGTCTATAACGTCATATATCCTAACCTAAGACAACCTAACATCTCGGATGTAACATTTGACAACATTCCAGGCGTGTCGGTCCCTACGTCTCGGTGGTAGCATTACATGCATCTATAACGGTATATATCCTAATCTAAGGCATCCTAACATCTCGGATGCAATATTTGACAACATTCCTGGCCTGTCGAACCCTACTTCTCGGAGGGAACAGTATATACGTCTATAACGGGATATATCCTAACCTAAGGCAACCTAACACCACGGATGTAACATTTGACAACATTCCAGGCGTGTCGGTCCCTACGTCTCGGTGGAAACATTACATGCGTCTATTACGGTATATATCCTAATCTAAGGCAACCTAACATCTCGGATGCAGTATTTGACAACATTCCTGGCCTGTCGAAACCTACTTCTCGGAGGGAACAGTATATACGTCTGTAACGTCATATATCCTAACCTAAGGCAACCTAACATCTCGGATCTAACATTTGACAACATTCCAGGCGTCTCGGTCCCTACGTCTCGGTGGTAGCATTACATGCGTCTATAACGGTATATATCCTAACCTAAGGCAATCTGACATCTCGGATGTAATATTCTACAACCGTCCAGGCTTGTCGGACCCTACTTCTCGGTGGGAACATTATATGCGTCTATAACGTTGTATATCCTAATCTAAGGCAACCTAACATCGCGGATGTAACATTTGACAACATTCCAGTCGTGTCGGTCCCTACGTCTCGGTCGTAACATTACATGCGTCTATAACGTTATATATCCTAACCTAAGGCAACCTAACAACTCGGATGTAACATTTGACAACATTTCTAGCGTGTCGGACCCTACTTCTCGGCGGGAACAGTATATACGTCTATAACGTCATATATCCTAACGTATGGCAACCTAATATCTCGGATGTAACATTTGACAACATTCCAGGCGTGTCGGACCCTACGTCTCGGTGGTAACATTACATGCGTCTATACCGTTATATATCCTAACCTAAGGCAACCTAACATCTCGGATGAAATATTTGACAACATTCCTGGCCTGTCGAACCCTACATCTCGGAGGGAACAGTATATACGTCTATAGCGTCATATATCCTAACCTAAGGCAACCTAACATCTCGGATGTAACATTTGACAACATTCCAGGCATGTCGGTCCCTACGTCTCGGTGGTATCATTACATGCGTCTATAACGTTATGTATCCTAACCTAAGGCAACCTAACATCTCGGATGCAATATTTGACAAAATTCCTGGCCTGTCGAACACTACTTCTCGGAGGGAACAGTATATACGTCTATAACGTTATATATCCTAACCTAAGGCAACCTGACATCTCGGATGTATTATTCTACAACATTCCAGGCGTATCGGACCCTACTTCTCGGTGGTAACATTATATGCGTCTATAACGTTGTATATCCTAATCTATGGCAACCTAATATCTCGGATGCAATATTTGACAACATTCCTGGCCTGTCGAACCCTATTTCTCGGAGGGAAGAGTATATACGTCTATAACGGTATATATCCTAATCTAAGGCAACCTAACATCTCGGATGCAATATTTGACAACATTCCTGGCCTGTCGAACCCTACATCTCGGAGGGAACAGTATATACGTCTGTAACGTCATATATCCTAACCTAAGGCAACCTAACATCTCGGATGTAACATTTGACAACATTCCAGGCGTGTCGGTCCCTACGTCTCGGTGATAACATTACATCCGTCTATAACGTTATATATCCTAACCTAAGGCCACCTAACATTTCGTATGTAATATTTGACAACATTCCAGGCGTGTCGTCCCTACTTCTCGGTGGGAACATTATATGCGTCTATAACGTTGTATATCATAATCTAAGGCAACCTATCATCTCAGACGTAATATTTTACATCATTCCTGGTGTGTCGGAGCATACTTTTCGATGGGAATATTATATGCGTCTATAACGGTCGATATCGTAATCTAAGGCAATCTAACATCTGGGATGTAATATTGGCTACATTCCTGGCCTGTCGAACCCTACTTCTCGCAGGGAACAGTATATACGTCTATAACGTCATATATCCTAACCTAAGGCAACCTAACATTTCGGATGTAACATTTGACAACATTCCAGGCGTGTCGGTCCCTACGTCTCGGTGGTAAAATTACATGCGTCTATAACGGTATATATCCTAATCTTAGGCAACCTAACATCTCGGATGTAACATTTTACCATATTTCAGGCGTGTTGGAACCCTACGTCTCGGTGGTAACATTACGTGCGTCTATAACGTTATATATGCTAACCTAAGGCAACCTAACATCTCGGATGCAATATTTGACAACATTCCTGGCCTGTCGAACCCTACTTCTCGGAGGGAACAGCATATACGTCTATAACGTCATATATCCTAACCTAAGGCAACCTAACATCTCGGATGTAACATTTGACAACATTCCAGGCATGTCGGGCCCTACGTCTCGGTGGTAACATTACATGCGTCTATAACGGTATATATCCTAATCTTAGGCAACGTAACATCTCGGATGTAACATTTTACCACATTTCAGGCGTGTTGGAACCCTACGTCTCGGTGGTAACATTAGGTGCGTCTATAACGTTATATATGCTAACCTAAGGCAACCTAACATCTCGGATGCAATATTTGATAACATTCCTGGCCTGTCGAACCCTACTTCTCGGGGGGAACAGCATATACGTCTATAACGTCATATATACCAGCCTAATGCAACCTAACATCTCGGATGTAACATTTGACAACATTTCAGGCGTGTTGGAACCCTACGTCTCGGTGGTAACATTACGTGCGTCTATAACGTTATATATGCTAACCTAAGGCAACCTAACATCTCGGATGCAATATTTGACAACATTCCTGGCCTGTCGAACCCTACTTCTTGGAGGGAACAGTATATACGTCTGTAACGTCATATATCCTAACCTAAGGCAACCTAACATCTCGGATGTAACATTTGACAACATTCCAGGCGTGTCGGTCCCTACGTCTCGGTGATAACATTACATGCGTCTATAACGTTATATGTCCTAACCTAAGGCCACCTAACATTTCGTATGTAATATTTGACAACATTCCACGCGTGTCGTCCCTACTTCTCGGTGGGAACATTATATCTGTCTATAACGTTGTATATCATAATCTAAGGCAACCTATCATCGCAGACGTAATATTTTACATCATTCCTGGTGTGTCGGAGCATACTTTTCGATGGGAATATTATATGCGTCTATAACGGTCGATATCGTAATCTAAGGCAATCTAACATCTGGGATGTAATATTGGCTACATTCCTGGCCTGTCGAACCCTACTTCTCGGAGGGAACAGTATATACGTCTATAACGTCATATATCCTAACCTAAGGCAACCTAACATTTCGGATGTAACATTTGACAACATTCCAGGCGTGTCGGTCCCTAGGTCTCGGTGGTAACGTTACATGCGTCTATAACGTTATATATCCTAACCTAAGGCAACCTAACATCTCGGATGCAATATTTGACAACATTCCTGGCCTGTCGAACCCTACTTCTCGGAGGGAACAGCATATACGTCTATAACGTCATATATCCTAACCTAAGGCAACCTAACATCTCGGATGTAACATTTGACAACATTCCAGGCGTGTCGGTCCCTACGTCTCGGTGGTAACATTACATTCGTCTATAACGTTATATATCCTAACCTAAGGCAACCTAACATCTCGGATGAAATATTTGACAACATTCCTGGCCTGTCGAACCCTACTTCTGGGAGGGAACAGCATATACGTCTATAACGTCATATATACAAGCCTAATGCAACCTAACATCTCGGATGTAACATTTGACAACATTCCAGGCGTGTCGGTCCCTACGTCTCGGTGGTAACATTACATGCGTCTATAACGGTATATACCCTAATCTTAGGCAACCTAACGTCTCGGATGTAACATTTTACCACATTTCAAGCGTGTTGGAACCCTACGCCTCGGTGGTAACATTACGTGCGTCTATAACGTTATATATCTTAACCTAAGGCAACCTAACATCTCGGATGCAATATTTGACAACATTCCTTGCCTGTCGAACCCTACTTCTAGGAGGGACAATTATATACGTCTATAACGTTATATATCCTAACCTAAGGCAACCTGACATCTCAGACGTAATATTTTACAACATTCCTGGCGTGTTGGGGCATACTTTTCGGTGGGAATATTATATGCGTCTATAACGGTCGATATCGTAATCTAAGGCAACCTAACATCTCGGATGTAATATTGGCTACATTCCTGGCCTGTCGAACCCTACTTCTCGGAGGGAACAGTATATACGTCTGTAACGTCATATATCCTAACCTAAGGCAACCTAACATCTCGGATGTAACATTTGACAACATTCCAGGCGTGTCGGTCCCTACGTCTCGGTGATAACATTACATGCGTCTATAACGTTACATATCCTAACCTAAGGCCACCTAACATTTCGTATGTAATATTTGACAACATTCCAGGCGTGTCGTCCCTACTTCTCGGTGGGAACATTATATGCGTCTATAACGTTGTATATCATAATCTAAGGCAACCTATCATCTCAGACGTAATATTTTACAACATTCCTGGTGTGTCGGAGCATACTTTTCGGTGGGAATATTATATGCGTCTATAACGGTCGATATCGTAATCTAAGGCAATCTAACATCTGGGATGTAATATTGGCTACATTCCTGGCCTGTCGAACCCTACTTCTCGGAGGGAACAGTATATACGTCTATAACGTCATATATCCTAATCTAAGGCAACCTATTATCTCAGACGTAATATTTTAAAATATTCCTGGCGTGTCGGTGCGTACTTCTCGGTGGGAACATTATATGCGTCTATAACGTTGTATATCCTTATCTAAGGCAACCTAACATCTCGGATGCAATATTTGACAACATTCCTGGCCTGTCGAACCCTACTTCTCGGAGGCAACAGTATATACGTCTATAACGGTATATATCCTAATCTAAGGCAACCTAACATCTCGGATGCAATATTTGACAACATTCCTGGCCTGTCGAAGCCTACTTCTCGGAGGGAACAGCATATACGTCTGTAACGTCATATATCTTAACCTGAGACAACCTAACAAACCGGATGTAACATTTGAAAACATTCCAGGCGTGTCGGTCCCTACGTCTCGGTGGTAACATTACATGCGTCTATAACGTTTTATATCCTAACCTAAGGCAACCTAACATCTCGGATGCAATATTTGACAACATTCCTGGCCTGTCTAACCCTACTTCTCGGAGGGAACAGCATATACGTCTATAACGTCATATATCCTAACCTAAGGCAACCTAACATCTCGGATGTAACATTTGACAACATTCCAGGCGTGTCGGTCCCTACGTCTCGGTGGTAACATTACATGCGTCTATAACGGTATATATCCTAATCTTAGGCAACCTAACATCTCGGATGTAACATTTTACCACATTTCAGGCGTGTTGGAACCCTACGCCTCGGTGGTAACATTACGTGCGTCTATAACGTTATATATGCTAACCTAAGGCAATCAAACATCTGGGATGTAATATTGGCTACATTCCTGGCCTGTCGAACCCTACTTCTCGGAGGGAACAGTATATACGTCTATAACGTCATATATCCTAACCTAAGGCAACCTTACATCACGGATGTAACATTTGACAACATTCCAGGCGTGTCGGTCCCTACGTCTCGATGGTAACATTACATGCGTGTATAACGTTATATATCCTAACCTAAGGCAACCTGTCATCTCAGACGTAATATTTTACAACATTCCTGGCCTGTCGAACCCTACTTCTCGGAGGGAACAGTATATACATCTGTAACGTCATATATCCTAACCTAAGGCAACCTAACATCTCGGATGTAACATTTGACAACATTCCAGGCGTGTTGGAACCCTACTTCTCGGTGGTAACATTACGTGCGTCTATAACGTTGTATATCCTAATCTAAGGCAACCTAACATCTCGGATGCAATATTTGACAACATTCCTAGCCTGTCGAACCCTACTTCTCGGAGGGAACAGTATATACGTCTATAACTATATATATATTAACCTAAGGCCACCTAACATCTCGTATGTAATATTTGACAACATTCCAGGCGTGTCGTCCCTACTTCTCGGTGGGAACATTATATGCGTCTATAACGTTGTATATCATAATCTAAGGCAACCTATCATCTCAGACGTAATATTTTACAACATTCCTGGTGTGTCGCAGCATACTTTTCGGTGGTAACGTTACATGCGTCTATAACGTTATATATCCTAACCTAAGGCAACCTGACATCTCGGATGTAATATTCTACATCATTCCGGGCGTGTCGGACCCTACCTCTCGGTGGGAACATTATATGAGTCTATAACGTTGTATATCCTAATCTAAGCCAACCTATTATCTCAGACGTAATATTTTACAATATTCCTGGCGTGTCGGTGCATACTTTTCGGTGGGAATATTATATGCGTCTATAACGTTCGATATCGTAATCTAAGGCAATCTAACATCTCGGATGCAATATTTGACAACATTCCTGGCCTGTCGAACCCTACTTCTCGGAGGGAACAGTATATACGTCTATAACGTCATATATCCTAATCTAAGGCAACCTATTATCTCAGACGTAATATTTTAAAATATTCCTGGCGTGTCGGTGCGTACTTCTCGGTGGGAACATTATATGCGTCTATAACGTTGTATATCCTTATCTAAGGCAACCTAACATCTCGGATGCAATATTTGACAACATTCCTGGCCTGTCGAACCCTACTTCTCGGAGGCAACAGTATATACGTCTCTAACGGTATATATCCTAATCTAAGGCAACCTAACATCTCGGATGCAATATTTGACAACATTCCTGGCCTGTCGAAGCCTACTTCTCGGAGGGAACAGCATATACGTCTGTAACGTCATATATCTTAACCTGAGACAACCTAACAAACCGGATGTAACATTTGAAAACATTCCAGGCGTGTCGGTCCCTACGTCTCGGTGGTAACATTACATGCGTCTATAACGTTTTATATCCTAACCTAAGGCAACCTAACATCTCGGATGCAATATTTGACAACATTCCTGGCCTGTCGAACCCTACTTCTCGGAGGGAACAGCATATACGTCTATAACGTCATATATCCTAACCTAAGGCAACCTAACATCTCGGATGTAACATTTGACAACATTCCAGGCGTGTCGGTCCCTACGTCTCGGTGGTAACGTTACATGCGTCTATAACGGTATATATCCTAATCTTAGGCAACCTAACATCTCGGATGTAACATTTGACAACATTCCAGGCGTGTTGGAACCCTACGTCTCGGTGGTAACATTACGTGCGTCTATAACGTTGTATATCCTAATCTAAGGCAACCTAACATCTCGGATGCAATATTTGACAACATTCCTAGCCTGTCGAACCCTACTTCTCGGAGGGAACAGTATATACGTCTATAACTATATATATATTAACCTAAGGCCACCTAACATCTCGTATGTAATATTTGACAACATTCCAGGCGTGTCGTCCCTACTTCTCGGTGGGAACATTATATGCGTCTATAACGTTGTATATCATAATCTAAGGCAACCTATCATCTCAGACGTAATATTTTACAACATTCCTGGTGTGTCGCAGCATACTTTTCGGTGGTAACGTTACATGCGTCTATAACGTTATATATCCTAACCTAAGGCAACCTGACATCTCGGATGTAATATTCTACATCATTCCGGGCGTGTCGGACCCTACCTCTCGGTGGGAACATTATATGAGTCTATAACGTTGTATATCCTAATCTAAGCCAACCTATTATCTCAGACGTAATATTTTACAATATTCCTGGCGTGTCGGTGCATACTTTTCGGTGGGAATATTATATGCGTCTATAACGGTCGATATCGTAATCTAAGGCAATCTAACATCTCGGATGCAATATTTGACAACATTCCTGGCCTGTCGAAACCTACTTCTCGGAGAGAACAGTATATACGCCTATAACGTTATATATTCTGACCTAGGGCAACCTATCATCTCGGATGTAATATTCTACAGCCTTCCAGGCGTGTCGGACCGTACTTCTCGGTGGGAACATTATATGCGTCTATAACGTTGTATATCCTTATCTAAGGCAACCTAACATCTCGGATGCAATATTTGACAACATTCCTGGCCTATCGAACCCTACTTCCCTGAGGGAACAGTATATACGTCTACAACGGTATATATCCTAATCTAAGGCAACCTAACATCTCGGATGCAATATTTGACAACATTCCTGGCCTGTCGAACCCTACTTCTCGGAGGGATCAGCATATACGTCTGTAACGTCATATATCCTAACCTAAGACAAAGTAACATCCCCGATGTAACATTTGACAACATTCCAGGCGTGTCGGTCCCTACGTCTCGGTGGTAACGTTACATGCGTCTATAACGTTATATATCCTAACCTAAGGCAACCTAACATCTCGGATGCAATATTTGACAACATTCCTAGCCTGTCGAATCCTACTTCTCGGAGGGAACAGTATATACGTCTATAACGTTATATATCCTAACCGAAGGCAACCTGACATCTCGGATGTAATATTCTACATCATTCCAGGCGTGTCGGACCCTACTTCTCGGTGGGAACATTATATGAGTCTATAACGTTGTATATCCTAATCTAAGGCAACCTATTATCTCAGACGTAATATTTTACAATATTCCTGGCGTGTCGGTGCATACTTTTCGGTGGGAATATTATATGCGTCTATAACGGTCGATATCGTAATCTAAGGCAATCTAACATCTCGGATGCAATATTTGACAACATTCCTGGCCTGTCGAAACCTACTTCTCGGAGGGAACAGTATATACGTCTATAACGTTATATATCCTAACCTAAGGCAACCTAACATTTCGGATGTAACATTTGACAACATTCCAGGCGTGTCGGTCCCTACGTCTCGGTGGTAACGTTACATGCGTCTATAACGTTATATAGCCTAACCTAAGGCAACCTAACATCTCGGATGCAATATTTGACAACATTCCTGGCCTGTCGAACCCTACTTCTCGGAGGGAACAGTATATACGTCTATAACAGTATATATCCTAATCTAAGGCAACCTAACACCTCGGATGCAACATTTGACAACATTCCTGGCCTGTTGAACCCTACTTCTCCGGCGGAACAGTATATACGTCTATAACGTTATATATCCTAACCTGAGGCAACCTAACACTTCGGATATAACATTTGACAACATTTCAGGCGTGTCGGTCCCTACGACTCGGTGGTAATACATTAATGCGTCCATAACGGCACCGTAACAACTCGCATGTAATATTTGACAACATTCCTGGCGTATCGGACCCTACTTCTCGGTGGGAACAGTATATACGTCTATAACGTTATATATCCTAACCTAAATCAACCTGACACGTCGGACGTAATATTCTACATCATTCCAGGCGTGTCGGACCCTACATCTCGGTGGGAACATTATATGCGTCTATAACTTTGTATATCCTAATCTAAGGCAACCTAACATCTCGGATGCAATATCTGACAACATTCCTGGCCTGTCGAAACCTACTTCTCGGAGGGTACAGTATATACGTCTATAACGGTATATATCCTAATCTAAGGCAACCTAACATCTCGGATGTAACATTTGACAACATTCCAGGCGTGTCGGTCCCTACGCCTCGTTGGTAACATTAATGCGTCCATAACGGCACCGTAACAACTCGCATGTAATATTTGACAACATTCCTGGCATATCGGACCCTACTTCTCGGTGGGAACAGTATCTACGTCTATAACGTTATATATCCTAACCTAAGGCAACCTGACATGTCGGATGTAATATTCTACAACATTCCAGGCGTGTCGGACCCTACATCTCGGTGGGAACATTATATGCGTCTATAACGTTGTATATCCTAATCTAAGGCAACCTAACATATCGGATGCAATATTTGACAACATTCCTGGCCTGTCGAACCCTACTTCTCGGAGGGAACAGTATATACGTCTATAACAGTATATATCCTAATCTAAGGCAACCTAACACCTCGGATGCAATATATGACAACATTCCTGGCCTGTTGAACCCTACTTCTCCGACGGAAGAGTATATACGTCTATAACGTTATATATCCCAACCTGAGGCAACCTAATATTTCGGATATAACATTTGACAACATTCCAGGCGTGTCGGTCCCTACGTCTCGGTGGTAACATTAATGCGTCCATAACGGCACCGTAACAACTCGCATGTAATATTTGACAACATTCCTGGCGTATCGGACCCTACTTCTCGGTGGGAACAGTATATACGTCTATAACGTTATATATCCTAACCTAAGGCAACCCGACATGTCGGATGTAATATTCTACAACATTCCAGGCGTGTCGGACCCTACATCTCGGTGGGAATATTATATGCGTCCATAACGGTCGATATCGTAATCTAAGGCAATCTAACACCTCGGATACAATATTTGACAACATTCCTGGCCTGTCGAAACCTACTTCTCGGAGGGAACAGTATATACGTCTATAACGTTATATATCCTAACCTAAGGCAACCTAACATTTCGGATGTAACATTTGACAACATTCCAGGCGTGTCGGTCCCTACGTCTCGGTGGTAACGTTACATGCGTCTATAACGTTATATAGCCTAACCTAAGGCAACCTAACATCTCGGATGCAATATTTGACAACATTCCTGGCCTGTCGAACCCTACTTCTCGTAGGGAACAGTATATACGTCTGTAACGTCATATATCCTAACCTAAGGCAACCTAACATCTCGGATGTAACATTTGACAACATTCCAGGCGTGTCGGTCCCTACGTCTCGTTGGTAACATTAATGCGTCCATAACGGCACCGTAACAACTCGCATGTAACATTTGACAACATTTCAGGCGTGTTGGAAACCTACGTCTCGGTGGGAACAGTATCTACGTCTATAACGTTATATATCCTAACCTAAGGCAACCTGACATGTCGGATGTAATATTCTACAACATTCCAGGCGTGTCGGACCCTACATCTCGGTGGGAACATTATATGCGTCTATAACGTTGTATATCCTAATCTAAGGCAACCTAACATCTCGGATGCAATATTTGACAACATTCCTGGCCTGTCGAACCCTACTTCTCGGAGGGAACAGTATATACGTCTATAACAGTATATATCCTAATCTAAGGCAACCTAACACCTCGGATGCAACATTTGACAACATTCCTGGCCTGTTGAACCCTACTTCTCCGGCGGAACAGTATATACGTCTATAACGTTATATATCCTAACCTGAGGCAACCTAACACTTCGGATATAACATTTGACAACATTTCAGGCGTGTCGGTCCCTACGACTCGGTGGTAATACATTAATGCGTCCATAACGGCACCGTAACAACTCGCATGTAATATTTGACAACATTCCTGGCGTATCGGACCCTACTTCTCGGTGGGAACAGTATATACGTCTATAACGTTATATATCCTAACCTAAATCAACCTGACACGTCGGACGTAATATTCTACATCATTCCAGGCGTGTCGGACCCTACATCTCGGTGGGAACATTATATGCGTCTATAACTTTGTATATCCTAATCTAAGGCAACCTAACATCTCGGATGCAATATCTGACAACATTCCTGGCCTGTCGAAACCTACTTCTCGGAGGGAACAGTATATACGTCTATAACGGTATATATCCTAATCTAAGGCAACCTAACATCTCGGATGTAACATTTGACAACATTCCAGGCGTGTCGGTCCCTACGCCTCGTTGGTAACATTAATGCGTCCATAACGGCACCGTAACAACTCGCATGTAATATTTGACAACATTCCTGGCATATCGGACCCTACTTCTCGGTGGGAACAGTATCTACGTCTATAACGTTATATATCCTAACCTAAGGCAACCTGACATGTCGGATGTAATATTCTACAACATTCCAGGCGTGTCGGACCCTACATCTCGGTGGGAACATTATATGCGTCTTTAACGTTGTATATCCTAATCTAAGGCAACCTAACATATCGGATGCAATATTTGACAACATTCCTGGCCTGTCGAACCCTACTTCTCGGAGGGAACAGTATATACGTCTATAACAGTATATATCCTAATCTAAGGCAACCTAACACCTCGGATGCAATATATGACAACATTCCTGGCCTGTTGAACCCTACTTCTCCGACGGAAGAGTATATACGTCTATAACGTTATATATCCCAACCTGAGGCAACCTAATATTTCGGATATAACATTTGACAACATTCCAGGCGTGTCGGTCCCTACGTCTCGGTGGTAACATTAATGCGTCCATAACGGCACCGTAACAACTCGCATGTAATATTTGACAACATTCCTGGCGTATCGGACCCTACTTCTCGGTGGGAACAGTATATACGTCTATAACGTTATATATCCTAACCTAAGGCAACCCGACATGTCGGATGTAATATTCTACAACATTCCAGGCGTGTCGGACCCTACATCTCGGTGGGAATATTATATGCGTCCATAACGGTCGATATCGTAATCTAAGGCAATCTAACACCTCGGATACAATATTTGACAACATTCCTGGCCTGTCGAACCCTACTTCTCGGAGGGAACAGTATGTACGTCTATAACGTTATATATCCTAACCTAAGGCAACCTGACATCTCGGATGTATTATTCTACATCATTCCAGGCGTGTCGGACCCTACTTCTCGGTGGGAACATTATATGCGTCTATAACGTTGCATATCCTAATCTAAGGCAACCTAACATCTCGGATGCAATATTTGACAACATTCCTTGCCTGTCGAACCCTACTGCTCGGAGGGAACAGTATATACGTCTATAACGGTATATGTCCTAATCTAAGGCAACCTAACATCTCGGATGAAATATTTGACAACATTCCTGGCCTGTCGAACCCTACTTCTCGGAGGGAACAGTATATACGTCTGTAACGTCATATATCCTAACCTAAGGCAACCTATCATCTCGGATGTAACGTTTGACAACATTTCAGGCGAGTTGGAACCCTACGTCTCGGTGGTAACATTACGTGCGTCTATAACGTTATATATGCTAACTTAAGGCAACCTAACATCTCGGATGCAATATTTGACAACATTCCTGGCCTGTCGAACCCTACTTCTCGGAGGGAACTGCATATACGTCTATAACGTCATATATCCTAACCTAAGGCAACCTAACATCTCGGATGTAACATTTGACAACATTCCAGGCGTGTCGGTCCCTACGTCTCGTTGGTAACATTAATGCGTCCATAACGGCACCGTAACAACTCGCATGTAACATTTGACAACATTTCAGGCGTGTTGGAACCCTACGTCTCGGTGGGAACAGTATCTACGTCTATAACGTTATATATCCTAACCTAAGGCAACCTGATATGTCGGATGTAATATTCTGCAACATTCCAGGCGTGTCGGACCCTACATCTCGGTGGGAACATTATATGCGTCTATAACGTTGTATATCCTAATCTAAGGCAACCTAACATCTCGGATGCAATATTTGACAACATTCCTGGCCTGTCGAACCCTACTTCTCGGAGGGAACAGTATATACGTCTATAACAGTATATATCCTAATCTAAGGCAACCTAACACCTCGGATGCAATATTTGACAACATTCCTGGCCTGTCGAACCCTACTTCTCGGAGAGAAAAGTATATACGTGTGTAGCGTCATATATCCTAACATAGGTAACCTCACATCTCGGATGCAATATTTGACAACATTCCTGGCCTGTCAAACCCTACTTCTCGGGGAGAACAGTATATACGTCTATAACGTTATATATCCTAACCTGAGGCAACCTAACATTTCGGATATAACATTTGACAACATTCCAGGCGTGTCGGACCCTACGACTCGGTGGTAACATTAATGCGTCCATAACGGCACCGTAACAACTCGCATGTAGTATTTGACAACATTCCTGGCGTATCGGACCCTACTTCTCGGTGGGATCAGTATATACGTCTATAACGTTATATATCCTAACCTAAATCAACCTGACACGTCGGACGTAATATTCTACATCATTCCAGGCGTGTCGGACCCCACATCTCGGTGGGAACATTATATGCGTCTATAACTTTGTATATCCTAATCTAAGGCAACCTAACATCTCGGATGCAATATCTGACAACATTCCTGGCCTATCGAACCCTACTTCTCGGAGGGAACAGTATATACGTCTATAACGGTATATATCCTAATCTAAGGCAACCTAACATCTCGGATGCAATATTTGACAACATTCCTGGCCTGTCAAACCCTACTTCTCGGGGAGAACAGTATATACGTCTATAACGTTATATATCCTAACCTGAGGCAACCTAACATTTCGGATATAACATTTGACAACATTCCAGGCGTGTCGGTCCCTACGACTCGGTGGTAACATTAATGCGTCCATAACGGCACCGTAACAACTCGCATGTAATATTTGACAACATTCCTGGCGTATCGGACCCTACTTCTCGGTGGGAACAGTATATACGTCTATAACGTTATATATCCTAACCTAAATCAACCTGACACGTCGGACGTAATATTCTACATCATTCCAGGCGTGTCGGACCCTACACCTCGGTGGGAACGTTATATGCGTCTATAACGTTGTATATCCTAATCTAAGGCAACCTAACATCTCGGATGCAATATTTTACAACATTCCTGGCCTGTCGAACCCTACTTCTCGGAGGGAACAGTATATACGTCTGTAACGTCACATATCCTAACCTAAGGCAACCTAACATCTCGGATGTAACATTTGACAACATTCCAGGCGTGTCGGTCCCTACGTCTCGGTGGTAACATTATATGCGTCTATAACTTTATATATCCTTATCTAAGGCAACCTAACATCTCGGATGCAATATTTGACAACATTCATAGCCTGTCGAACCCTACTTCTCGGAGGGAACAGTATATACATCTATAACGTTATATATCCTAACCTAAGGCAACCTCACATCTCGGATGTAATATTCTACATCATTCCAGGCGTGTCGGACCCTACTTCTCGGTGGGAACATTATATGAGTCTATAACGTTGTATATCCTAATCTAAGGCAACCTATTATCTCAGACGTAATATTTTACAATATTCCTGGCGTGTCGGTGCATACTTTTCGGTGGGAATATTATATGCGTCTATAACGGTCGATATCGTAATCTAAGGCAATCTAACATCTCGTATGCAATATTTGACAACATCCCTGGCCTGTCGAACCCTACTTCTCGGAGGGAACAGTATATACGTCTATAACGTTATATATCCTAACCTAGGGCAACCTAACATCTCGGATGTAATATTCTACAACCTTCCAGGCGTGTCGGACCCTACTTCTCGGTGGGAACATTATATGCGTCTATAACGTTGCATATCCTAATCTAAGGCAACCTAACATCTCGGATTGCAATATTTGGCAACATTCCTGGCCTTTCGAACCCTACTTCTCGGAGGGAACAGTATATACGTCTATAACGTTATATATCCTAACCGAAGGCAACCTAACATCTCGGATGAAATATTTGACAACATTCCTGGCCTGTCGAACCCTACTTCTCGGAGGGAACAGTATATACGTCTGTAACGTCATATATCCTAACCTAAGGCAACCTAACATCTCGGATGTAACATTTGACAACATTCCAGGCGTGTCGGTCCCTACGTCTCGGTGGTAACATTACATGCGTCTATAACGGTATATATCTTAATCTTAGGCAACCTAACATCTCGGATGTAGCATTTTACAACATTCCAGGCGTGTCGGTCCCTACGTCTCGGTCTGAACATTATATGCGTCTATAACGTTGTATATCCTTATCTAAGGCATCCTAACATCTCGGATGCAATATTTGACAACATTCCTGGCCTGTTGAACCCTACTTCTCCGACGGAACAGTATATACGTCTATAACGTTATATATCCTAACCTGAGGCAACCTAACATTTCGGATATAACATTTGACAACATTCCACGCGTGTCGGTCCCTACGTCTCGGTGGTAACATTAATGCGTACATAACGGCACCGTAACAACTCGCATGTAATATTTGACGACATTCCTGGCGTATCGGACCCTACTTCTCGGTGGGAACAGTATATACGTCTATAACGTTATATATCCTAACCTAGGGCAACCTAACGCCTCGGATGTAATATTCTACAACCTTCCAGGCGTGTCGGAACCTACCTCTCGGTGGGAACATTATATGCGTCTATAACGTTGTATATCCTAATCTAAGGCAACCTAACATCTCGGATGCAATATTTGACAACATTCCTGGCCTGTCGAACCCTACTTCTCGGAGGGAACAGTATATACGTCTATAACGGTATATATCCTAATCTAAGGCAACCTAACATCTCGGATGCAATATTTGACAACATTCCTGGCCTGTCGAACCCTACTTCTCGGAGGGAACAGTATATACGTCTATAACGTTGTATATCCTAGCCTAAGGCAACCTAACATCTCGGATGTAACATTTGACAACATTCCAGGCGTGTCGGTCCCTACGTCTCGGTGGTAACATTACATGCGTCTATAACGGTATATTTCCTAATCTAAGGCAACCTAACATCTCGGATGCAATATTTGACAACATTCCTGGCCTGTCGAACCCTACTTCTCGGAGGGAACAGTATATACGTCTATAACGTTGTATATCCTAGCCTAAGGCAACCTAACATCTCGGATGTAACATTTGACAACATTCCAGGCGTGTCGGTCCCTACGTCTCGGTGGTAACATTACATGCGTCTATAACGGTATATATCCTAATCTTAGGCAACCTAACATCTCGGATGTAACATTTTACCACATTCCAGGCGTGTCGGACCCTACGTCTCGGTGGTAACATTACATGCGTTTATAAATATATATATCTTAACCTAAGGCCACCTAACATCTCGTATGTAATATTTGACAACATTCCAGGCGTGTCGGACCCTACTTCTCGGTGGAAACATTATATGCGTCTATAACGTTATATATCCTAACCTAAGGCAACCTAACATCTCGGATGCAATATTTGACAACATTCCTGGCCTGTCGAACCCTACTTCTCGGAGGGAACAGTATATACGTCTATAACGGTATATATCATAATCTAAGGCAACCTAACATCTCGGATGCAATATTTGACAACATTCCTGGCCTGTCGAACCCTACTTCTCGGAGGGAACAGTATATGCGTCTATAACGTCATATATCCTAACCTAAGGCAACCTGACATCTCGGATGTATTATTCTACAACATTCCAGGCGTGTCGGACCCTACTTCTCGGTGGGAACATTATATGCGTCTATAACGTCGTATATCCTAATCTAAGGCAACCTAACATCTCGGATGCAATATTTGACAACATTCCTGGCCTGTCGAACCCTACTTCTCGGAGGGAACAGTATATACGTCTATAACGGTATATATCCTAATCTAAGGCAACCTAACATCTCGGATGCAATATTTGACAACATTCCTGGCCTGTCGAACCCTACTTCTCGGAGGGAACAGTATATACGTCTATAACGTTATATATCCTAACCTAAGGCAACCTGACATCTCGGATGTATTATTCTACAACATTCCAGGCGTATCGGACCCTACTTCTCGGTGGTAACATTATATGCGTCTATAACGTTGTATATCCTAATCTAAGGCAACCTAACATCTCGGATGCAATATTTGACAACATTCCTGGCCTGTCGAACCCTACTTCTCGGAGGGAACAGTATATACGTCTATAACGGTGTATATCCTAACCTAAGGCAACCTGACATCTCGGATGTAATATTCTACAACCTTCCAGGCCTGTCGAACACTACTTCTCGGAGGGAACAGTATATGCGTCTATAACGTCATATATCCTAACCTAAGGCAACCTAACATCTCGGATGTTACATTTGACAACATTCCAGGCGTGTCGGTCCCTACGTCTCGGTGGAAACATTACATGCGTCTATAACGGTATATATCCTAACCTAAGGCAACCTAACATCTCGGATGCAATAGTTGACAACATTCCTGGCCTGTCGAACCCTACTTCTCGGAGGGAACAGTATATGCGTCTATAACGTCATATATCCTAACCTAAGGCAACCTGACATCTCGGATGTATTATTCTACAACATTCCAGGCGTGTCGGACCCTACTTCTCGGTGGGAACATTATATCAGTCTATAACGTCGTATATCCTAATCTAAGGCAACCTAACATCTCGGATGCAATATTTGACAACATTCCTGGCCTGTCGAACCCTACTTCTCGGAGGGAACAGTATATACGTCTATAACGGTATATATCCTAATCTAAGGCAACCTAACATCTCGGATGCAATATTTGACAACATTCCTGGCCTGTCGAACCCTACTTCTCGGAGGGAACAGTATATACGTCTATAACGTTATATATCCTAACCTAAGGCAACCTGACATCTCGGATGTATTATTCTACAACATTCCAGGCGTATCGGACCCTACTTCTCGGTGGTAACATTATATGCGTCTATAACGTTGTATATCCTAATCTAAGGCAACCTAACATCTCGGATGCAATATTTGACAACATTCCTGGCCTGTCGAACCCTACTTCTCGGAGGGAACAGTATATACGTCTATAACGGTGTATATCCTAACCTAAGGCAACCTGACATCTCGGATGTAATATTCTACAACCTTCCAGGCTTGTCGGACCCTACTTCTCGGTGGGAACATTATATGCGTCTATAACGTTGTATATCCTAATCTAAGGCAACCTAACATCTCGGATGTAACATTTGACAACATTCCAGTCGTGTCGGTCCCTACGTCTCGGTGGTAACATTACATGCGTCTATAACGTTATATATCCTAACCTAAGGCAACCTAACAACTCGGATGTAACATTTGACAATATTTCTAGCGTGTCGGACCCTACTTCTCGGAGGGAACAGTATATACGTCTGTAACGTCATATATCCTAACCTAAGGCAACCTAACATCTCGGATGTAACATTTGACAACATTCCAGTCGTGCCGGTACCTACGTCTCGGTGGTAACATTACATGCGTCTATAACGTTATATATCCTAACCTAAGGCAACCTAACATCTCGGATGCAATATTTGACAACATTCCTGGCCTGTCGAACCCTACTTCTCGGAGGGAACAGTATATACGTCTATAACGTCATATATCCTAACCTAAGACAACCTAACATCTCGGATGTAACATTTGACAACATTCCAGGCGTGTCGGTCCCTACGTCTCGGTGGTAGCATTACATGCATCTATAACGGTATATATCCTAATCTAAGGCATCCTAACATCTCGGATGCAATATTTGACAACATTCCTGGCCTGTCGAACCCTACTTCTCGGAGGGAACAGTATATACGTCTATAACGGGATATATCCTAACCTAAGGCAACCTAACACCACGGATGTAACATTTGACAACATTCCAGGCGTGTCGGTCCCTACGTCTCGGTGGAAACATTACATGCGTCTATTACGGTATATATCCTAATCTAAGGCAACCTAACATCTCGGATGCAATATTTGACAACATTCCTGGCCTGTCGAACCCTACTTCTCGGAGGGAACAGTATATACGTCTATAACGGTGTATATCCTAACCTAAGGCAACCTGACATCTCGGATGTAATATTCTACAACCTTCCAGGCTTGTCGGACCCTACTTCTCGGTGGGAACATTATATGCGTCTATAACGTTGTATATCCTAATCTAAGGCAACCTAACATCTCGGATGTAACATTTGACAACATTCCAGTCGTGTCGGTCCCTACGTCTCGGTGGTAACATTACATGCGTCTATAACGTTATATATCCTAACCTAAGGCAACCTAACAACTCGGATGTAACATTTGACAATATTTCTAGCGTGTCGGACCCTACTTCTCGGAGGGAACAGTATATACGTCTGTAACGTCATATATCCTAACCTAAGGCAACCTAACATCTCGGATGCAATATTTGACAACATTCCTGGCCTGTCGAACCCTACTTCTCGGAGGGAACAGTATATACGTCTATAACGGTATATATCATAATCTAAGGCAACCTAACATCTCGGATGCAATATTTGACAACATTCCTGGCCTGTCGAACCCTACTTCTCGGAGGGAACAGTATATACGTCTGTAACGTCATATATCCTAGCCTAAGGCAACCTAACATCTCGGATGTAACATTTGACAACATTCCAGGCTTGTCGGTCCCTACGTCTCGGTGGTAACATTACATGCGTCTATAACGTTATATATCCTAACCTAAGGCAACCTAACATCTCGGATGCAATATTTGACAACATTCCTGGCCTGTCGAACCCTACTTCTCGGAGGGAACAGTATATACGTCTATAACGTCATATATCCTAACCTAAGGCAACCTAACATCTCGGATGTAACATTTGACAACATTCCAGGCGTGTTGGTCCATACGTCTCGGTGGTAACGTTACATGCGTCTATAACTTTATATATGCTAACCTAAGGCAACCTAACATCTCGGATGCAGTATTTGACAAAATTTCTGGCCTGTCGAACACTACTTCTCGGAGGGAACAGTATATGCGTCTATAACGTCATATATCCTAACCTAAGGCAACCTAACATCTCGGATGTTACATTTGACAACATTCCAGGCGTGTCGGTCCCTACGTCTCGGTGGAAACATTACATGCGTCTATAACGGTATATATCCTAACCTAAGGCAACCTAACATCTCGGATGCAATAGTTGACAACATTCCTGGCCTGTCGAACCCTACTTCTCGGAGGGAACAGTATATGCGTCTATAACGTCATATATCCTAACCTAAGGCAACCTGACATCTCGGATGTATTATTCTACAACATTCCAGGCGTGTCGGACCCTACTTCTCGGTGGGAACATTATATCAGTCTATAACGTCGTATATCCTAATCTAAGGCAACCTAACATCTCGGATGCAATATTTGACAACATTCCTGGCCTGTCGAACCCTACTTCTCGGAGGGAACAGTATATACGTCTATAACGGTATATATCCTAATCTAAGGCAACCTAACATCTCGGATGCAATATTTGACAACATTCCTGGCCTGTCGAACCCTACTTCTCGGAGGGAACAGTATATACGTCTATAACGTTATATATCCTAACCTAAGGCAACCTGACATCTCGGATGTATTATTCTACAACATTCCAGGCGTATCGGACCCTACTTCTCGGTGGTAACATTATATGCGTCTATAACGTTGTATATCCTAATCTAAGGCAACCTAACATCTCGGATGCAATATTTGACAACATTCCTGGCCTGTCGAACCCTACTTCTCGGAGGGAACAGTATATACGTCTATAACGGTGTATATCCTAACCTAAGGCAACCTGACATCTCGGATGTAATATTCTACAACCTTCCAGGCTTGTCGGACCCTACTTCTCGGTGGGAACATTATATGCGTCTATAACGTTGTATATCCTAATCTAAGGCAACCTAACATCTCGGATGTAACATTTGACAACATTCCAGTCGTGTCGGTCCCTACGTCTCGGTGGTAACATTACATGCGTCTATAACGTTATATATCCTAACCTAAGGCAACCTAACAACTCGGATGTAACATTTGACAATATTTCTAGCGTGTCGGACCCTACTTCTCGGAGGGAACAGTATATACGTCTGTAACGTCATATATCCTAACCTAAGGCAACCTAACATCTCGGATGTAACATTTGACAACATTCCAGTCGTGCCGGTACCTACGTCTCGGTGGTAACATTACATGCGTCTATAACGTTATATATCCTAACCTAAGGCAACCTAACATCTCGGATGCAATATTTGACAACATTCCTGGCCTGTCGAACCCTACTTCTCGGAGGGAACAGTATATACGTCTATAACGTCATATATCCTAACCTAAGACAACCTAACATCTCGGATGTAACATTTGACAACATTCCAGGCGTGTCGGTCCCTACGTCTCGGTGGTAGCATTACATGCATCTATAACGGTATATATCCTAATCTAAGGCATCCTAACATCTCGGATGCAATATTTGACAACATTCCTGGCCTGTCGAACCCTACTTCTCGGAGGGAACAGTATATACGTCTATAACGGGATATATCCTAACCTAAGGCAACCTAACACCACGGATGTAACATTTGACAACATTCCAGGCGTGTCGGTCCCTACGTCTCGGTGGAAACATTACATGCGTCTATTACGGTATATATCCTAATCTAAGGCAACCTAACATCTCGGATGCAATATTTGACAACATTCCTGGCCTGTCGAAACCTACTTCTCGGAGGGAACAGTATATACGTCTGTAACGTCATATATCCTAACCTAAGGCAACCTAACATCTCGGATGTAACATTTGACAACATTCCAGGCGTCTCGGTCCCTACGTCTCGGTGGTAGCATTACATGCGTCTATAACGGTATATATCCTAACCTAAGGCAATCTGACATCTCGGATGTAATATTCTACAACCGTCCAGGCTTGTCGGACCCTACTTCTCGGTGGGAACATTATATGCGTCTATAACGTTGTATATCCTAATCTAAGGCAACCTAACATCGCGGATGTAACATTTGACAACATTCCAGTCGTGTCGGTCCCTACGTCTCGGTCGTAACATTACATGCGTCTATAACGTTATATATCCTAACCTAAGGCAACCTAACAACTCGGATGTAACATTTGACAACATTTCTAGCGTGTCGGACCCTACTTCTCGGCGGGAACAGTATATACGTCTATAACGTCATATATCCTAACGTATGGCAACCTAATATCTCGGATGTAACATTTGACAACATTCCAGGCGTGTCGGACCCTACGTCTCGGTGGTAACATTACATGCGTCTATACCGTTATATATCCTAACCTAAGGCAACCTAACATCTCGGATGAAATATTTGACAACATTCCTGGCCTGTCGAACCCTACATCTCGGAGGGAACAGTATATACGTCTATAGCGTCATATATCCTAACCTAAGGCAACCTAACATCTCGGATGTAACATTTGACAACATTCCAGGCATGTCGGTCCCTACGTATCGGTGGTATCATTACATGCGTCTATAACGTTATATATCCTAACCTAAGGCAACCTAACATCTCGGATGCAATATTTGACAAAATTCCTGGCCTGTCGAACACTACTTCTCGGAGGGAACAGTATATACGTCTATGACGTTATATATCCTAACCTAAGGCAACCTGACATCTCGGATGTATTATTCTACAACATTCCAGGCGTATCGGACCCTACTTCTCGGTGGTAACATTATATGCGTCTATAACGTTGTATATCCTAATCTATGGCAACCTAATATCTCGGATGCAATATTTGACAACATTCCTGGCCTGTCGAATCCTATTTCTCGGAGGGAAGAGTATATACGTCTATAACGGTATATATCCTAATCTAAGGCAACCTAACATCTCGGATGCAATATTTGACAACATTCCTGGCCTGTCGAACCCTACATCTCGGAGGGAACAGTATATACGTCTGTAACGTCATATATCCTAACCTAAGGCAACCTAACATCTCGGATGTAACATTCGACAACATTCCAGGCGTGTCGGTCCCTACGTCTCGGTGATAACATTACATCCGTCTATAACGTTATATATCCTAACCTAAGGCCACCTAACATTTCGTATGTAATATTTGACAACATTCCAGGCGTGTCGTCCCTACTTCTCGGTGGGAACATTATATGCGTCTATAACGTTGTATATCATAATCTAAGGCAACCTATCATCTCAGACGTAATATTTTACATCATTCCTGGTGTGTCGGAGCATACTTTTCGATGGGAATATTATATGCGTCTATAACGGTCGATATCGTAATCTAAGGCAATCTAACATCTGGGATGTAATATTGGCTACATTCCTGGCCTGTCGAACCCTACTTCTCGCAGGGAACAGTATATACGTCTATAACGTCATATATCCTAACCTAAGGCAACCTAACATTTCGGATGTAACATTTGACAACATTCCAGGCGTGTCGGTCCCTACGTCTCGGTGGAAACATTACATGCGTCTATTACGGTATATATCCTAATCTAAGGCAACCTAACATCTCGGATGCAATATTTGACAACATTCCTGGCCTGTCGAAACCTACTTCTCGGAGGGAACAGTATATACGTCTGTAACGTCATATATCCTAACCTAAGGCAACCTAACATCTCGGATGTAACATTTGACAACATTCCAGGCGTCTCGGTCCCTACGTCTCGGTGGTAGCATTACATGCGTCTATAACGGTACATATCCTAACCTAAGGCAATCTGACATCTCGGATGTAATATTCTACAACCGTCCAGGCTTGTCGGACCCTACTTCTCGGTGGGAACATTATATGCGTCTATAACGTTGTATATCCTAATCTAAGGCAACCTAACATCGCGGATGTAACATTTGACAACATTCCAGTCGTGTCGGTCCCTACGTCTCGGTCGTAACATTACATGCGTCTATAACGTTATATATCCTAACCTAAGGCAACCTAACAACTCGGATGTAACATTTGACAACATTTCTAGCGTGTCGGACCCTACTTCTCGGCGGGAACAGTATATACGTCTATAACGTCATATATCCTAACGTATGGCAACCTAATATCTCGGATGTAACATTTGACAACATTCCAGGCGTGTCGGACCCTACGTCTCGGTGGTAACATTACATGCGTCTATACCGTTATATATCCTAACCTAAGGCAACCTAACATCTCGGATGAAATATTTGACAACATTCCTGGCCTGTCGAACCCTACATCTCGGAGGGAACAGTATATACGTCTATAGCGTCATATATCCTAACCTAAGGCAACCTAACATCTCGGATGTAACATTTGACAACATTCCAGGCATGTCGGTCCCTACGTATCGGTGGTATCATTACATGCGTCTATAACGTTATATATCCTAACCTAAGGCAACCTAACATCTCGGATGCAATATTTGACAAAATTCCTGGCCTGTCGAACACTACTTCTCGGAGGGAACAGTATATACGTCTATAACGTTATATATCCTAACCTAAGGCAACCTGACATCTCGGATGTATTATTCTACAACATTCCAGGCGTATCGGACCCTACGTCTCGGTGATAACATTACATCCGTCTATAACGTTATATATCCTAACCTAAGGCCACCTAACATTTCGTATGTAATATTTGACAACATTCCAGGCGTGTCGTCCCTACTTCTCGGTGGGAACATTATATGCGTCTATAACGTTGTATATCATAATCTAAGGCAACCTATCATCTCAGACGTAATATTTTACATCATTCCTGGTGTGTCGGAGCATACTTTTCGATGGGAATATTATATGCGTCTATAACGGTCGATATCGTAATCTAAGGCAATCTAACATCTGGGATGTAATATTGGCTACATTCCTGTCCTGTCGAACCCTACTTCTCGCAGGGAACAGTATATACGTCTATAACGTCATATATCCTAACCTAAGGCAACCTAACATTTCGGATGTAACATTTGACAACATTCCAGGCGTGTCGGTCCCTACGTCTCGGTGGTAAAATTACATGCGTCTATAACGGTATATATCCTAATCTTAGGCAACCTAACATCTCGGATGTAACATTTTACCATATTTCAGGCGTGTTGGAACCCTACGTCTCGGTGGTAACATTACGTGCGTCTATAACGTTATATATGCTAACCTAAGGCAACCTAACATCTCGGATGCAATATTTGACAACATTCCTGGCCTGCCGAACCCTACTTCTCGGGGGGAACAGCATATACGTCTATTACGTCATATATACTAGCCTAATGCAACCTAACATCTCGGATGTAACATTTGAAAACATTCCAGGCGTGTCGGTCCCTACGTCTCGGTGGTAACATTACATGCGTCTATAACGTTTTATATCCTAACCTAAGGCAACCTAACATCTCGGATGCAATATTTGACAACATTCCTGGCCTGTCGAACCCTACTTCTCGGAGGGAACAGTATATACGTCTATAACGTCATATATCCTAACCTAAGGCAACCTAACATCTCGGATGTAACATTTGACAACATTACAGGCGTGTCGGTCCCTACGTCTCGGTGGTAACATTACATGCGTCTATAACGGTATATATCCTAATCTTAGGCAACCTAACATCTCGGATGTAACATTTTACCACATTTCAGGCGTGTTGGAACCCTACGCCTCGGTGGTAACATTACGTGCGTCTATAACGTTATATATGCTAACCTAAGGCAATCAAACATCTGGGATGTAATATTGGCTACATTCCTGGCCTGTTGAACCCTACTTCTCGGAGGGAACAGTATCTACGTCTATAACGTTATATATCCTAACCTAAGGCAACCTGACATGTCGGATGTAATATTCTACAACATTCCAGGCGTGTCGGACCCTACATCTCGGTGGGAACATTATATGCGTCTATAACGTTGTATATCCTAATCTAAGGCAACCTAACATCTCGGATGCAATATTTGACAACATTCCTGGCCTGTCGAACCCTACTTCTCGGAGGGAACAGTATATACGTCTATAACAGTATATATCCTAATCTAAGGCAACCTAACACCTCGGATGCAACATTTGACAACATTCCTGGCCTGTTGAACCCTACTTCTCCGGCGGAACAGTATATACGTCTATAACGTTATATATCCTAACCTGAGGCAACCTAACACTTCGGATATAACATTTGACAACATTTCAGGCGTGTCGGTCCCTACGACTCGGTGGTAACATTAATGCGTCCATAACGGCACCGTAACAACTCGCATGTAATATTTGACAACATTCCTGGCGTATCGGACCCTACTTCTCGGTGGGAACAGTATTTACGTCTATAACGTTATATATCCTAACCTAAGGCAACCTGACATCTCGGATGTATTATTCTACATCATTCCAGGCGTGTCGGACCCTACTTCTCGGTGGGAACATTATATGCGTCTATAACGTTGCATATCCTAATCTAAGGCAACCTAACATCTCGGATGCAATATTTGACAACATTCCTTGCCTGTCGAACCCTACTGCTCGGAGGGAACAGTATATACGTCTATAACGGTATATGTCCTAATCTAAGGCAACCTAACATCTCGGATGAAATATTTGACAACATTCCTGGCCTGTCGAACCCTACTTCTCGGAGGGAACAGTATATACGTCTGTAACGTCATATATCCTAACCTAAGGCAACCTATCATCTCGGATGTAACGTTTGACAACATTTCAGGCGTGTTGGAACCCTACGTCTCGGTGGTAACATTACGTGCGTCTATAACGTTATATATGCTAACCTAAGGCAACCTAACATCTCGGATGCAATATTTGACAACATTCCTGGCCTGTCGAACCCTACTTCTCGGAGGGAACTGCATATACGTCTATAACGTCATATATCCTAACCTAAGGCAACCTAACATCTCGGATGTAACATTTGACAACATTCCAGGCGTGTCGGTCCATACGTCTCGGTGGTAACGTTACATGCGTCTATAACTTTATATATGCTAACCTAAGGCAACCTAACATCTCGGATGCAGTATTTGACAAAATTTCTGGCCTGTCGAACACTACTTCTCGGAGGGAACAGTATATGCGTCTATAACGTCATATATCCTAACCTAAGGCAACCTAACATCTCGGATGTTACATTTGACAACATTCCAGGCGTGTCGGTCCCTACGTCTCGGTGGAAACATTACATGCGTCTATAACGGTATATATCCTAACCTAAGGCAACCTAACATCTCGGATGCAATAGTTGACAACATTCCTGGCCTGTCGAACCCTACTTCTCGGAGGGAACAGTATATGCGTCTATAACGTCATATATCCTAACCTAAGGCAACCTGACATCTCGGATGTATTATTCTACAACATTCCAGGCGTGTCGGACCCTACTTCTCGGTGGGAACATTATATCAGTCTATAACGTCGTATATCCTAATCTAAGGCAACCTAACATCTCGGATGCAATATTTGACAACATTCCTGGCCTGTCGAACCCTACTTCTCGGAGGGAACAGTATATACGTCTATAACGGTATATATCCTAATCTAAGGCAACCTAACATCTCGGATGCAATATTTGACAACATTCCTGGCCTGTCGAACCCTACTTCTCGGAGGGAACAGTATATACGTCTATAACGTTATATATCCTAACCTAAGGCAACCTGACATCTCGGATGTATTATTCTACAACATTCCAGGCGTATCGGACCCTACTTCTCGGTGGTAACATTATATGCGTCTATAACGTTGTATATCCTAATCTAAGGCAACCTAACATCTCGGATGCAATATTTGACAACATTCCTGGCCTGTCGAACCCTACTTCTCGGAGGGAACAGTATATACGTCTATAACGGTGTATATCCTAACCTAAGGCAACCTGACATCTCGGATGTAATATTCTACAACCTTCCAGGCTTGTCGGACCCTACTTCTCGGTGGGAACATTATATGCGTCTATAACGTTGTATATCCTAATCTAAGGCAACCTAACATCTCGGATGTAACATTTGACAACATTCCAGTCGTGTCGGTCCCTACGTCTCGGTGGTAACATTACATGCGTCTATAACGTTATATATCCTAACCTAAGGCAACCTAACAACTCGGATGTAACATTTGACAATATTTCTAGCGTGTCGGACCCTACTTCTCGGAGGGAACAGTATATACGTCTGTAACGTCATATATCCTAACCTAAGGCAACCTAACATCTCGGATGTAACATTTGACAACATTCCAGTCGTGCCGGTACCTACGTCTCGGTGGTAACATTACATGCGTCTATAACGTTATATATCCTAACCTAAGGCAACCTAACATCTCGGATGCAATATTTGACAACATTCCTGGCCTGTCGAACCCTACTTCTCGGAGGGAACAGTATATACGTCTATAACGTCATATATCCTAACCTAAGACAACCTAACATCTCGGATGTAACATTTGACAACATTCCAGGCGTGTCGGTCCCTACGTCTCGGTGGTAGCATTACATGCATCTATAACGGTATATATCCTAATCTAAGGCAACCTAACATCTCGGATGCAATATTTGACAACATTCCTGGCCTGTCGAACCCTACTTCTCGCAGGGAACAGTATATACGTCTATAACGTCATATATCCTAACCTAAGGCAACCTAACATTTCGGATGTAACATTTGACAACATTCCAGGCGTGTCGGTCCCTACGTCTCGGTGGAAACATTACATGCGTCTATTACGGTATATATCCTAATCTAAGGCAACCTAACATCTCGGATGCAATATTTGACAACATTCCTGGCCTGTCGAAACCTACTTCTCGGAGGGAACAGTATATACGTCTGTAACGTCATATATCCTAACCTAAGGCAACCTAACATCTCGGATGTAACATTTGACAACATTCCAGGCGTCTCGGTCCCTACGTCTCGGTGGTAGCATTACATGCGTCTATAACGGTATATATCCTAACCTAAGGCAATCTGACATCTCGGATGTAATATTCTACAACCGTCCAGGCTTGTCGGACCCTACTTCTCGGTGGGAACATTATATGCGTCTATAACGTTGTATATCCTAATCTAAGGCAACCTAACATCGCGGATGTAACATTTGACAACATTCCAGTCGTGTCGGTCCCTACGTCTCGGTCGTAACATTACATGCGTCTATAACGTTATATATCCTAACCTAAGGCAACCTAACAACTCGGATGTAACATTTGACAACATTTCTAGCGTGTCGGACCCTACTTCTCGGCGGGAACAGTATATACGTCTATAACGTCATATATCCTAACGTATGGCAACCTAATATCTCGGATGTAACATTTGACAACATTCCAGGCGTGTCGGACCCTACGTCTCGGTGGTAACATTACATGCGTCTATAACGTTATATATCCTAACCTAAGGCAACCTAACATCTCGGATGCAATATTTGACAACATTCCTGGCCTGTCGAACCCTACTTCTCGGAGGGAACAGTATATACGTCTATAACGTCATATATCCTAACCTAAGACAACCTAACATCTCGGATGTAACATTTGACAACATTCCAGGCGTGTCGGTCCCTACGTCTCGGTGGTAGCATTACATGCATTTATAACGGTATATATCCTAATCTAAGGCATCCTAACATCTCGGATGCAATATTTGACAACATTCCTGGCCTGTCGAACCCTACTTCTCGGAGGGAACAGTATATACGTCTATAACGGGATATATCCTAACCTAAGGCAACCTAACACCACGGATGTAACATTTGACAACATTCCAGGCGTGTCGGTCCCTACGTCTCGGTGGAAACATTACATGCGTCTATTACGGTATATATCCTAATCTAAGGCAACCTAACATCTCGGATGCAATATTTGACAACATTCCTGGCCTGTCGAAACCTACTTCTCGGAGGGAACAGTATATACGTCTGTAACGTCATATATCCTAACCTAAGGCAACCTAACATCTCGGATGTAACATTTGACAACATTCCAGGCGTCTCGGTCCCTACGTCTCGGTGGTAGCATTACATGCGTCTATAACGGTATATATCCTAACCTAAGGCAATCTGACATCTCGGATGTAATATTCTACAACCGTCCAGGCTTGTCGGACCCTACTTCTCGGTGGGAACATTATATGCGTCTATAACGTTGTATATCCTAATCTAAGGCAACCTAACATCGCGGATGTAACATTTGACAGCATTCCAGTCGTGTCGGTCCCTACGTCTCGGTCGTAACATTACATGCGTCTATAACGTTATATATCCTAACCTAAGGCAACCTAACAACTCGGATGTAACATTTGACAACATTTCTAGCGTGTCGGACCCTACTTCTCGGCGGGAACAGTATATACGTCTATAACGTCATATATCCTAACGTATGGCAACCTAATATCTCGGATGTAACATTTGACAACATTCCAGGCGTGTCGGACCCTACGTCTCGGTGGTAACATTACATGCGTCTATACCGTTATATATCCTAACCTAAGGCAACCTAACATCTCGGATGAAATATTTGACAACATTCCTGGCCTGTCGAACCCTACATCTCGGAGGGAACAGTATATACGTCTATAGCGTCATATATCCTAACCTAAGGCAACCTAACATCTCGGATGTAACATTTGACAACATTCCAGGCATGTCGGTCCCTACGTATCGGTGGTATCATTACATGCGTCTATAACGTTATATATCCTAACCTAAGGCAACCTAACATCTCGGATGCAATATTTGACAAAATTCCTGGCCTGTCGAACACTACTTCTCGGAGGGAACAGTATATACGTCTATAACGTTATATATCCTAACCTAAGGCAACCTGACATCTCGGATGTATTATTCTACAACATTCCAGGCGTATCGGACCCTACTTCTCGGTGGTAACATTATATGCGTCTATAACGTTGTATATCCTAATCTATGGCAACCTAATATCTCGGATGCAATATTTGACAACATTCCTGGCCTGTCGAATCCTATTTCTCGGAGGGAAGAGTATATACGTCTATAACGGTATATATCCTAATCTAAGGCAACCTAACATCTCGGATGCAATATTTGACAACATTCCTGGCCTGTCGAACCCTACATCTCGGAGGGAACAGTATATACGTCTGTAACGTCATATATCCTAACCTAAGGCAACCTAACATCTCGGATGTAACATTTGACAACATTCCAGGCGTGTCGGTCCCTACGTCTCGGTGATAACATTACATCCGTCTATAACGTTATATATCCTAACCTAAGGCCACCTAACATTTCGTATGTAATATTTGACAACATTCCAGGCGTGTCGTCCCTACTTCTCGGTGGGAACATTATATGCGTCTATAACGTTGTATATCATAATCTAAGGCAACCTATCATCTCAGACGTAATATTTTACATCATTCCTGGTGTGTCGGAGCATACTTTTCGATGGGAATATTATATGCGTCTATAACGGTCGATATCGTAATCTAAGGCAATCTAACATCTGGGATGTAATATTGGCTACATTCCTGGCCTGTCGAACCCTACTTCTCGCAGGGAACAGTATATACGTCTATAACGTCATATATCCTAACCTAAGGCAACCTAACATTTCGGATGTAACATTTGACAACATTCCAGGCGTGTCGGTCCCTACGTCTCGGTGGAAACATTACATGCGTCTATTACGGTATATATCCTAATCTAAGGCAACCTAACATCTCGGATGCAATATTTGACAACATTCCTGGCCTGTCGAAACCTACTTCTCGGAGGGAACAGTATATACGTCTGTAACGTCATATATCCTAACCTAAGGCAACCTAACATCTCGGATGTAACATTTGACAACATTCCAGGCGTCTCGGTCCCTACGTCTCGGTGGTAGCATTACATGCGTCTATAACGGTATATATCCTAACCTAAGGCAATCTGACATCTCGGATGTAATATTCTACAACCGTCCAGGCTTGTCGGACCCTACTTCTCGGTGGGAACATTATATGCGTCTATAACGTTGTATATCCTAATCTAAGGCAACCTAACATCGCGGATGTAACATTTGACAACATTCCAGTCGTGTCGGTCCCTACGTCTCGGTCGTAACATTACATGCGTCTATAACGTTATATATCCTAACCTAAGGCAACCTAACAACTCGGATGTAACATTTGACAACATTTCTAGCGTGTCGGACCCTACTTCTCGGCGGGAACAGTATATACGTCTATAACGTCATATATCCTAACGTATGGCAACCTAATATCTCGGATGTAACATTTGACAACATTCCAGGCGTGTCGGACCCTACGTCTCGGTGGTAACATTACATGCGTCTATAACGGTATATATCCTAATCTTAGGCAACCTAACATCTCGGATGTAACATTTTACCATATTTCAGGCGTGTTGGAACCCTACGTCTCGGTGGTAACATTACGTGCGTCTATAACGTTATATATGCTAACCTAAGGCAACCTAACATCTCGGATGCAATATTTGACAACATTCCTGGCCTGTCGAACCCTACTTCTCGGAGGGAACAGCATATACGTCTATAACGTCATATATCCTAACCTAAGGCAACCTAACATCTCGGATGTAACATTTGACAACATTCCAGGCATGTCGGTCCCTACGTCTCGGTGGTAACATTACATGCGTCTATAACGGTATATATCCTAATCTTAGGCAACCTAACATCTCGGATGTAACATTTTACCACATTTCAGGCGTGTTGGAACCCTACGTCTCGGTGGTAACATTACGTGCGTCTATAACGTTATATATGCTAACCTAAGGCAACCTAACATCTCGGATGCAATATTTGACAACATTCCTGGCCTGCCGAACCCTACTTCTCGGGGGGAACAGCATATACGTCTATTACGTCATATATACTAGCCTAATGCAACCTAACATCTCGGATGTAACATTTGAAAACATTCCAGGCGTGTCGGTCCCTACGTCTCGGTGGTAACATTACATGCGTCTATAACGTTTTATATCCTAACCTAAGGCAACCTAACATCTCGGATGCAATATTTGACAACATTCCTGGCCTGTCGAACCCTACTTCTCGGAGGGAACAGCATATATGTCTATAACGTCATATATCCTAACCTAAGGCAACCTAACATCTCGGATGTAACATTTGACAACATTACAGGCGTGTCGGTCCCTACGTCTCGGTGGTAACATTACATGCGTCTATAACGGTATATATCCTAATCTTAGGCAACCTAACATCTCGGATGTAACATTTTACCACATTTCAGGCGTGTTGGAACCCTACGCCTCGGTGGTAACATTACGTGCGTCTATAACGTTATATATGCTAACCTAAGGCAATCAAACATCTGGGATGTAATATTGGCTACATTCCTGGCCTGTTGAACCCTACTTCTCGGAGGGAACAGTATATACGTCTATAACGTCATATATCCTAACCTAAGGCAACCTTACATCACGGATGTAACATTTGACAACATTCCAGGCGTGTCGGTCCCTACGTCTCGATGGTAACATTAATGCGTCCATAACGGCACCGTAACAACTCGCATGTAACATTTGACAACATTTCAGGCGTGTTGGAAACCTACGTCTCGGTGGGAACAGTATCTACGTCTATAACGTTATATATCCTAACCTAAGGCAACCTGACATGTCGGATGTAATATTCTACAACATTCCAGGCGTGTCGGACCCTACATCTCGGTGGGAACATTATATGCGTCTATAACGTTGTATATCCTAATCTAAGGCAACCTAACATCTCGGATGCAATATTTGACAACATTCCTGGCCTGTCGAACCCTACTTCTCGGAGGGAACAGTATATACGTCTATAACAGTATATATCCTAATCTAAGGCAACCTAACACCTCGGATGCAACATTTGACAACATTCCTGGCCTGTTGAACCCTACTTCTCCGGCGGAACAGTATATACGTCTATAACGTTATATATCCTAACCTGAGGCAACCTAACACTTCGGATATAACATTTGACAACATTTCAGGCGTGTCGGTCCCTACGACTCGGTGGTAACATTAATGCGTCCATAACGGCACCGTAACAACTCGCATGTAATATTTGACAACATTCCTGGCGTATCGGACCCTACTTCTCGGTGGGAACAGTATTTACGTCTATAACGTTATATATCCTAACCTAAGGCAACCTGACATCTCGGATGTATTATTCTACATCATTCCAGGCGTGTCGGACCCTACTTCTCGGTGGGAACATTATATGCGTCTATAACGTTGCATATCCTAATCTAAGGCAACCTAACATCTCGGATGCAATATTTGACAACATTCCTTGCCTGTCGAACCCTACTGCTCGGAGGGAACAGTATATACGTCTATAACGGTATATGTCCTAATCTAAGGCAACCTAACATCTCGGATGAAATATTTGACAACATTCCTGACCTGTCGAACCCTACTTCTCGGAGGGAACAGTATATACGTCTGTAACGTCATATATCCTAACCTAAGGCAACCTATCATCTCGGATGTAACGTTTGACAACATTTCAGGCGTGTTGGAACCCTACGTCTCGGTGGTAACATTACGTGCGTCTATAACGTTATATATGCTAACCTAAGGCAACCTAACATCTCGGATGCAATATTTGACAACATTCCTGGCCTGTCGAACCCTACTTCTCGGAGGGAACTGCATATACGTCTATAACGTCATATATCCTAACCTAAGGCAACCTAACATCTCGGATGTAACATTTGACAACATTCCAGGCGTGTCGGTCCCTACGTCTCGTTGGTAACATTAATGCGTCCATAACGGCACCGTAACAACTCGCATGTAACATTTGACAACATTTCAGGCGTGTTGGAACCCTACGTCTCGGTGGGAACAGTATCTACGTCTATAACGTTATATATCCTAACCTAAGGCAACCTGATATGTCGGATGTAATATTCTACAACATTCCAGGCGTGTCGGACCCTACATCTCGGTGGGAACATTATATGCGTCTATAACGTTGTATATCCTAATCTAAGGCAACCTAACATCTCGGATGCAATATTTGACAACATTCCTGGCCTGTCGAACCCTACTTCTCGGAGGGAACAGTATATACGTCTATAACAGTATATATCCTAATCTAAGGCAACCTAACACCTCGGATGCAATATTTGACAACATTCCTGGCCTGTCGAACCCTACTTCTCGGAGGGAAAAGTATATACGTGTGTAGCGTCATATATCCTAACATAGGTAACCTCACATCTCGGATGCAATATTTGACAACATTCCTGGCCTGTCAAACCCTACTTCTCGGGGAGAACAGTATATACGTCTATAACGTTATATATCCTAACCTGAGGCAACCTAACATTTCGGATATAACATTTGACAACATTCCAGGCGTGTCGGTCCCTACGACTCGGTGGTAACATTAATGCGTCCATAACGGCACCGTAACAACTCGCATGTAGTATTTGACAACATTCCTGGCGTATCGGACCCTACTTCTCGGTGGGATCAGTATATACGTCTATAACGTTATATATCCTAACCTAAATCAACCTGACACGTCGGACGTAATATTCTACATCATTCCAGGCGTGTCGGACCCAACATCTCGGTGGGAACATTATATGCGTCTATAACTTTGTATATCCTAATCTAAGGCAACCTAACATCTCGGATGCAATATCTGACAACATTCCTGGCCTATCGAACCCTACTTCTCGGAGGGAACAGTATATACGTCTATAACGGTATATATCCTAATCTAAGGCAACCTAACATCTCGGATGCAATATTTGACAACATTCCTGGCCTGTCGAACCCTACTTCTCGGAGGGAACAGTATATACGTCTGTAGCGTCATATATCCTAACATAGGTAACCTCACATCTCGGATGCAATATTTGACAACATTCCTGGCCTGTCAAACCCTACTTCTCGGGGAGAACAGTATATACGTCTATAACGTTATATATCCTAACCTGAGGCAACCTAACATTTCGGATATAACATTTGACAACATTCCAGGCGTGTCGGTCCCTACGACTCGGTGGTAACATTAATGCGTCCATAACGGCACCGTAACAACTCGCATGTAATATTTGACAACATTCCTGGCGTATCGGACCCTACTTCTCGGTGGGAACAGTATATACGTCTATAACGTTATATATCCTAACCTAAATCAACCTGACACTTCGGACGTAATATTCTACATCATTCCAGGCGTGTCGGACCCTACACCTCGGTGGGAACATTATATGCGTCTATAACGTTGTATATCCTAATCTAAGGCAACCTAACATCTCGGATGCAATATTTTACAACATTCCTGGCCTGTCGAACCCTACTTCTCGGAGGGAACAGTATATACGTCTGTAACGTCACATATCCTAACCTAAGGCAACCTAACATCTCGGATGTAACATTTGACAACATTCCAGGCGTGTCGGTCCGTACGTCTCGGTGGTAACATTACATGCGTCTATAACGGTATATATCCTAATCTTAGGCAACCTAACATCTCGGATGTAACATTTTACCACATTTCAGGCGTGTCGATCCCTACGTCTCGGTGGTAACATTACATGCTTCTATAACGTTATATACCCCAACCTAAGACCACCTAACATCTCGTATGCAATATTTGACAACATTCCTGGCCTGTCGAACCCTACTTCTCGGGGGGAACAGTATATACGTCTATAACGTCATATATACTAGCCTAATGCAACCTAACATCTCGGATGTAACATTTGACAACATTTCAGGCGTGTTGGAACCCTACGTCTCGGTGGTAACATTACGTGCGTCTATAACGTTATATATGCTAACCTAAGGCAACCTAACATCTCGGATGCAATATTTGACAACATTCCTGGCCTGTCGAACCCTACTTCTCGGAGGGAACAGCATATACGTCTATAACGTCATATATCCTAACCTAAGGCAACCTAACATCTCGGATATAACATTTGACAACATTCCAGGCGTGTCGGTCCCTACTTCTCGGAGGTAACATTACATGCGTCTATAACGTTATATATCCTAACCTAAGGCAACCTAACATCTCGGATGTAACATTTGACAACATTCCAGGCGTGTCGGTCCCTACGTCTCGGTGGTAACATTATATGCGTCTATAACTTTATATATCCTTATCTAAGGCAACCTAACATCTCGGATGCAATATTTGACAACATTCATAGCCTGTCGAACCCTACTTCTCGGAGGGAACAGTATATACATCTATAACGTTATATATCCTAACCTAAGGCAACCTCACATCTCGGATGTAATATTCTACATCATTCCAGGCGTGTCGGACCCTACTTCTCGGTGGGAACATTATATGAGTCTATAACGTTGCATATCCTAATCTAAGGCAACCTATTATCTCAGACGTAATATTTTACAATATTCCTGGCGTGTCGGTGCATACTTTTCGGTGGGAATATTATATGCGTCTATAACGGTCGATATCGTAATCTAAGGCAATCTAACATCTCGTATGCAATATTTGACAACATCCCTGGCCTGTCGAACCCTACTTCTCGGAGGGAACATTATATACGTCTATAACGTTATATATCCTAACCTAGGGCAACCTAACATCTCGGATGTAATATTCTACAACCTTCCAGGCGTGTCGGACCCTACTTCTCGGTGGGAACATTATATGCGTCTATAACGTTGCATATCCTAATCTAAGGCAACCTAACATCTCGGATTGCAATATTTGACAACATTCCTGGCCTTTCGAACCCTACTTCTCGGAGGGAACAGTATATACGTCTATAACGTTATATATCCTAACCGAAGGCAACCTAACATCTCGGATGAAATATTTGACAACATTCCTGGCCTGTCGAACCCTACTTCTCGGAGGGAACAGTATATACGTCTGTAACGTCATATATCCTAACCTAAGGCAACCTAACATCTCGGATGTAACATTTGACAACATTCCAGGCGTGTCGGTCCCTACGTCTCGGTGGTAACATTACATGCGTCTATAACGGTATATATCTTAATCTTAGGCAACCTAACATCTCGGATGTAGCATTTTACAACATTCCAGGCGTGTCGGTCCCTACGTCTCGGTCTGAACATTATATGCGTCTATAACGTTGTATATCCTTATCTAAGGCATCCTAACATCTCGGATGCAATATTTGACAACATTCCTGGCCTGTTGAACCCTACTTCTCCGACGGAACAGTATATACGTCTATAACGTTATATATCCTAACCTGAGGCAACCTAACATTTCGGATATAACATTTGACAACATTCCACGCGTGTCGGTCCCTACGTCTCGGTGGTAACATTAATGCGTACATAACGGCACCGTAACAACTCGCATGTAATATTTGACGACATTCCTGGCGTATCGGACCCTACTTCTCGGTGGGAACAGTATATACGTCTATAACGTTATATATCCTAACCTAGGGCAACCTAACGCCTCGGATGTAATATTCTACAACCTTCCAGGCGTGTCGGACCCTACCTCTCGGTGGGAACATTATATGCGTCTATAACGTTGTATATCCTAATCTAAGGCAACCTAACATCTCGGATGCAATATTTGACAACATTCCTGGCCTGTCGAACCCTACTTCTCGGAGGGAACAGTATATACGTCTATAACGGTATATATCCTAATCTAAGGCAACCTAACATCTCGGATGCAATATATGACAACATTCCTGGCCTGTCGAACCCTACTTCTCGGAGAGAACAGTATATACGTCTGTAGCGTCATGTATCCTAACAAAAGGCAACCTAACATCTCGGATGTAACATTTGACAACATTCCAGGCGTGTCGGTCCCTACTTCTCGGAGGTAACATTACATGAGTCTATAACGTTATATATCCTAACCTAAGGCAACCTAACATCTCGTATGTAATATTTGACAACATTCCTGGCCTGTAGAACCCTACTTCTCGGAGGGAACAGTATATACGTCTATGACGTTATATATCCTAACCTAGGGCAACCTAACATCTCGGATGTAATATTCTACAACCTTCTAGGCGTGTCGGACCCTACTTCTCGGTGGGAACACTATATGCGTCTATAACGTTGTATATCCTTATCTAAGGCAACCTAACATCTCGGATGCAATATTTGACAACATTCCTGGCCTGTTGAACCCTACTTCTCCGACGGAACAGTATGTACGTCTATAACGTTATATATCCTAACCTGAGGCAACCTAACATTTCGGATATAACATTTGACAACATTCCAGGCGTGTCGGTCCCTACGTCTCGGTGGTAACATTAATGCGTCCATAACGGCACCGTAACAACTCGCATGTAATATTTGACAACATTCCTGGCGTATCGGACCCTACTTCTCGGTGGGAACAGTATATACGTCTATAACGTTATATATCCTAACCGAAGGCAACCTGACATCTCGTATGTAATATTCTACAACCTTCCAGGCGTGTCGGACCCTACTTCTCGGTGGGAACATTATATGCGTCTATAACGTTGCATATCCTAATCTAAGGCAACCTAACATCTCGGATTGCAATATTTGACAACATTCCTGGCCTCTCGAACCCTACTGCTCGGAGGGAACAGTATATACGTCTATAACGGTATATATCCTAATCTAAGGCAACCTAACGTCTCGGATGCAATATTTGACAACATTCCTGGCCTGTTGAACCCTACTTCTCGGAGGGAACAGTATATACGTCTATAACGTTCTATATCCTAACCGAAGGCAACCTGACATCTCGGATGTAATATTCTACATCATTCCAGGCGTGTCGGACCCTACTTCTCGGTGGGAACACTATATGCGTCTATAACGTTGTATATCCTAACCTAAATCAACCTGACATGTCCGATGTAATATTCTACAACATTCCAGGCGTGTTGGACCCTACATCTCGGTGGGAACATTATATGCGTCTATAACGTTGTATATCCTAATCTAAGGCAACCTAACATCTCGGATGCAATATTTGACAACATTCCTGGCCTGTCGAACCCTACTTCTCGGAGGGAACAGTATATACGTCTGTAACGTCATATATCCTAACCTAAGGCAACCTAACATCTCGGATGTAACATTTGACAACATTCCTGGCCTGTTGAACCCTACTTCTCCGACGGAACAGTATGTACGTCTATAACGTTATATATCCTAACCTGAGGCAACCTAACATTTCGGATATAACATTTGACAACATTCCAGGCGTGTCGGTCCCTACGTCTCGGTGGTAACATTAATGCGTCCATAACGGCACCGTAACAACTCGCATGTAATATTTGACAACATTCCTGGCGTATCGGACCCTACTTCTCGGTGGGAACAGTATATACGTCTATAACGTTATATATCCTAACCTAAATCAACCTGACATGTCCGATGTAATATTCTACAACATTCCAGGCGTGTCGGACCCTACTTCTCGGTGGGAACATTATATGCGTCTATAACGTTGCATATCCTAATCTAAGGCAACCTAACATTTCGGATATAACATTTGACAACATTCCAGGCGTGTCGGTCCCTACGTCTCGGTGGTAACGTTACATGCGTCTATAACGGTATATATCTTAATCTTAGGCAACCTAACATCTCGGATGTAACATTTTACAACATTCCAGGCGTGTCGGTCCCTACGTCTCGGTGTGAACATTATATGCGTCTATAACGCTGTATATCCTTATCTAAGGCATCCTAACATCTCGGATGCAATATTTGACAACATTCCTGGCCTGTTGAACCCTACTTCTCCGACGGAACAGTATGTACGTCTATAACGTTATATATCCTAACCTGAGGCAACCTAACATTTCGGATATAACATTTGACAACATTCGAGGCGTGTCGGTCCCTACGTCTCGGTGGTAACATTAATGCGTCCATAACGGCACCCTAACAACTCGCATGTAATATTTGACGACATTCCTGGCGTATCGGACCCTACTTCTCGGTGGGAACATTATATGCGTCTATAACGTTATATATCCTTATCTAAGGCAACCTAACATCTCGGATGCAATATTTGACAACATTCCTGGCACGTTGAACCCTACTTCTCCGACGGAACAGTATATACGTCTATAACGTTATATATCCTAACCTGAAGCAACCTAACATTTCGGATATAACATTTGACAACATTCCAGGCCTGTCGGTCCCTACGTTTCGGTGGTAACATTAATGCGTCCATAACGGCACCGTAACAAATCGCATGTAATATTTGACGACATTCCTGGCGTATCGGACCCTACTTCTCGGTGGGAACATTATATGCGTCTATAACGTTATATATCCTTATCTAAGGCAACCTAACATCTCGGATGCAATATTTGACAACATTCCTGTCACGTTGAACCCTACTTCTCCGACGGAACAGTATATACGTCTATAACGTTATATATCCTAACCTGAAGCAACCTAACATTTCGGATATAACATTTGACAACATTCCAGGCCTGTCGGTCCCTACGTCTCGGTGGTAACATTAATGCGTCCATAACGGCACCGTAACAACTCGCATGTAATATTTGACGACATTCCTGGCGTATCGGACCCTACTTCTCGGTGGGAACATTATATGCGTCTATAACGTTATATATCCTTATCTAAGGCAACCTAACATCTCGGATGCAATATTTGACAACATTCCTGGCACGTTGAACCCTACTTCTCCGACGGAACAGTATATACGTCTATAACGTTATATATCCTAACCTGAAGCAACCTAACATTTCGGATATAACATTTGACAACATTCCAGGCCTGTCGGTCCCTACGTCTCGGTGGTAACATTAATGCGTCCATAACGGCACCGTAACAACTCGCATGTAATATTTGACAACATTCCTGGCGTATCGGACCCTACTTCTCGGTGGGAACAGTATATACGTCTATAACGTTATATATCCTAACCTAGGGCAACCTAACGCCTCGGATGTAATATTCTACAACCTCCCAGGCGTGTCGGACCCTACTTCTCGGTGGGAACATTATATGCGTCTATAACGTTGTATATCCTAATCTAAGGCAACCTAACATCTCGGATGCAATATTTGACAACATTCCTAGCCTGTCGAACCCTACTTCTCGGCGGGAACAGTATATACATCTATAACGTTATATATCCTAACCTAAGGCAACCTCACATCTCGGATGTAATATTCTACATCATTCCAGGCGTGTCGGACCCTACGTCTCGGTGGTAACATTACATGCGTCTATAACGTTATATATCCTAACCTAAGGCCACCTAACATCTCGTATATAATATTTGACAACATTCCTGGCGTGTCGAACCCTACTTCTCGGTGGGAACAGTATATACGTCCATAACGGTATATATCCTAATCTAAGGCAACCTAACATCTCGGATGCAATATTTGACAACATTCCTGGCGTGTCGGACCCTACTTCTCGGAGGGAACAGTATATACGTCCATAACGGTATATATCCTAATCTAGGCAACCTAACATCTCGGATGCAATATTTGACAACATTCCTGGCCTGTCGAACCCTACTTCTCGGAGGGAACAGTATATACGTCTGTAGCGTCATGTATCCTAACATAAGGCAACCTAACATCTCGGATGTAACATTTGACAACATTCCATGCGTGTCGGTCCCTACTTCTCGGAGGTAACATTACATGCGTCTATAACGTTATATATCCTAAGCTAAGGCAACCTAACATCTCGTATGTAATATTTGACAACATTCCTGGCCTGTCGAACCCTACTTCTCGGAGGGAACAGTATATACGTCTATAACGTTATATATCCTAACCGAAGGCAACCTGACATCTCGTATGTAATATTCTGCAACCTTCCAGGCGTGTCGGACCCTACTTCTCGGTGGGAACATTATATGCGTCTATAACGTTGCATATCCTAATCTAAGGCAACCTAACACCTCGGATTGCAATATTTGACAACATTCCTGGCCTCTCGAACCCTACTGCTCGGAGGGAACAGTATATAAGTCTATAACGTTATATATCCTAATCTAAGGCAACCTAACATCTCGGATGAAATATTTGACAACATTCCTGGCCTGTCGAACCCTACTTCTCGGAGGGAACAGTATATACGTCTATAACGTTATATATCCTAACCTAGGGCAACCTAACATCTCGGATGTAATATTCTACAACCTTCCAGGCGTGTCGGACCCTGCTTCTCGGTGGGAATACTATATGCGTCTATAACGTTGTATATCCTTATCTAAGGCAACCTAACATCTCGGATGAAATATTTGACAACATTCCTGGCCTGTCGAAACCTACTTCTCGGAGGGAACAGTATGTACGTCTGTAACGTCATATATCCTAACATAAGGCAACCTAACATCTCGGATGTAACATTTGACAACATTCCAGGCGTGTCGGTCCCTACGTCTCGGTGGTAACATTACATGCGTCTATAACGGTATATATCCTAATCTTAGGCAACCTAACATCTCGGATGTAACATTTTACAACATTCCAGGCGTGTCGGTCCCTACGTCTCGGTGGTAACATTACATGCGTCTATAACGTTATATATCCTAACCTAAGGCCACCTAACATCTCGTATATAATATTTGACAACATTCCTGGCGTGTCGAACCCTACTTCTCGGTGGGAACAGTATATACGTCTATAACGTTATATATCCTAACCTAAGGCAACCTAACATCTCGAATGTAATATTTGACATCATTCCTGGCGTGTCGGACCCTACTTCTCGGTGGGAACAGTATATACGTCTGTAACGTCATATATCCTAACCTAAGGCATCCTAACATCTCGGATGTAACATTTGACAACATTCCAGGCATGTCGGTCCCTACGTCTCGGTGGTAACATTATATGCGTCTATAACGTTATATATCCTTATCTAAGGCAACCTAACATCTCGGATGCAATATTTGACAACATTCCTAGCCTGTCGAACCCTACTTCTCGGCGGGAACACTATATACATCTATAACGTTATATATCCTAACCTAAGGCAACCTCACATCTCGGATGTAATATTCTACATCATTCCAGGCGTGTCGGACCCTACGTCTCGGTGGTAACATTACATGCGTCTATAACGTTATATATCCTAACCTAAGGCCACCTAACATCTCGTATGTAATATTTGACAACATTCCTGGCGTGTCGAACCCTACTTCTCGGTGGGAACAGTATATACGTCTATAACGTTATATATTCTAACCTAAATAAACCTGACATGTCCGATGTAATATTCTACAACATTCCAGGCGTGTTGGTTCCTACATCTCGGTGGGAACATTATATGCGTCTATAACGTTGTATATCCTAATCTAAGGCAACCTAACATCTCGGATGCAATATTTGACAACATTCCTGGCCTGTCGAACCCTACTTGTCGGAGGGAACAGTATGTACGTCCATAACGGTATATATCCTAATCTAAGGCAACCTAACATCTCGGATGCAATATTTGACAACATTCCTGGCCTGTCGAACCCTACTTCTCGGAGGGAACAGTATATACGTCTGTAGCGTCATGTATCCTAACATAAGGCAACCTAACATCTCGGATGTAACATTTGACAACATTCCAGGCGTGTCGGTCCCTACGTCTCGGTGGTAACATTACATGCGTCTATAACGGTATATATCCTAATCTTAGGCAACCTAACATCTCGGATGTGACATTTTACAACATTCCAGGCGTGTCGGTCCCTACGTCTCGGTGGTAACATTACATGCGTCTATAACGTTATATATCCTAACCTAAGGCCACCTAACATCTCGTATATAATATTTGACAACATTCCTGGCGTGTCGAACCCTACTTCTCGGTGGGAACAGTATATACATCTATAACGTTATATATCCTAACCTAAGGCAACCTCACATCTCGGATGTAATATTCTACATCATTCCAGGCGTGTCGGACCCTACGTCTCGGTGGTAACATTACATGCGTCTATAACGTTATATATCCTAACCTAAGGCCACCTAACATCTCGTATGTAATATTTGACAACATTCCTGGCGTGTCGAACCCTACTTCTCGGTGGGAACAGTATATACGTCTATAACGTTATATATTCTAACCTAAATAAACCTGACATGTCCGATGTAATATTCTACAACATTCCAGGCGTGTTGGACCCTACATCTCGGTGGGAACATTATATGCGTCTATAACGTTGTATATCCTAATCTGAGGCAACCTAACATCTCGGATGCAATATTTGACAACATTCCTTGCCTGTCGAACCCTACTTGTCGGAGGGAACAGTATATACGTCCATAACGGTATATATCCTAATCTAAGGCAACCTAACATCTCGGATGCAATATTTGACAACATTCCTGGCCTGTCGAACCCTACTTCTCGGAGGGAACAGTATATACGTCTGTAGCGTCATGTATCCTAACATAAGGCAACCTAACATCTCGGATGTAACATTTGACAACATTCCAGGCGTGTCGGTCCCTACTTCTCGGAGGTAACATTACATGCGTCTATAACGTTATATATCCTAACCTAAGGCAACCTAACATCTCGTATGTAATATTTGACAACATTCCTGGCCGGTCGAACCCTTCTTCTCGGAGGGAACAGTATATACGTCTATAACGTTATATATCCTAACCGAAGGCAACCTGACATCTCGTATGTAATATTCTACAACCTTCCAGGCGTGTCGGACCCTACTTCTCGGTGGGAACATTATATGCGTCTATAACGTTGCATATCCTAATCTAAGGCAACCTAACACCTCGGATTGCAATATTTGACAACATTCCTGGCCTCTCGAACCCTACTGCTCGGAGGGAACAGTATATAAGTCTATAACGTTATATATCCTAATCTAAGGCAACCTAACATCTCGGATGAAATATTTGACAACATTCCTGGCCTGTCGAACCCTACTTCTCGGAGGGAACAGTATATACGTCTATAACGTTATATATCCTAACCTAGGGCAACCTAACATCTCGGATGTAATATTCTACAACCTTCCAGGCGTGTCGGACCCTGCTTCTCGGTGGGAACACTATATGCGTCTATAACGTTGTATATCCTTATCTAAGGCAACCTAACATCTCGGATGAAATATTTGACAACATTCCTGGCCTGTCGAACCCTACTTCTCGGAGGGAACAGTATATACGTCTGTAACGTCATATATCCTAACCTAAGGCAACCTAACATCTCGGATGTAACATTTGACAACATTCCAGGCGTGTCGGTCCCTACGTCTCGGTGGTAACATTGCATGCTTCTATAACGGTATATATCCTAATCTTAGGCAACCTAACATCTCGGATGTGACATTTTACAACATTCCAGGCGTGTCGGTCCCTACGTCTCGGTGGTAACATTACATGCGTCTATAACGTTATATATCCTAACCTAAGGCCACCTAACATCTCATATATAATATTTGACAACATTCCTGGCGTGTCGAACCCTACTTCTCGGTGGGAACAGTATATACATCTATAACGTTATATATCCTAACCTAAGGCAACCTCACATCTCGGATGTAATATTCTACATCATTCCAGGCGTGTCGGACCCTACGTCTCGGTGGTAACATTACATGCGTCTATAACGTTATATATCCTAACCTAAGGCCACCTAACATCTCGTATGTAATATTTGACAACATTCCTGGCGTGTCGAACCCTACTTCTCGGTGGGAACAGTATATACGTCTATAACGTTATATATTCTAACCTAAATAAACCTGACATGTCCGATGTAATATTCTACAACATTCCAGGCGTGTTGGACCCTACATCTCGGTGGGAACATTATATGCGTCTATAACGTTGTATATCCTAATCTGAGGCAACCTAACATCTCGGATGCAATATTTGACAACATTCCTTGCCTGTCGAACCCTACTTGTCGGAGGGAACAGTATATACGTCCATAACGGTATATATCCTAATCTAAGGCAACCTAACATCTCGGATGCAATATTTGACAACATTCCTGGCCTGTCGAACCCTACTTCTCGGAGGGAACAGTATATACGTCTGTAGCGTCATGTATCCTAACATAAGGCAACCTAACATCTCGGATGTAACATTTGACAACATTCCAGGCGTGTCGGTCCCTACTTCTCGGAGGTAACATTACATGCGTCTATAACGTTATATATCCTAACCTAAGGCCACCTAACATCTCGTATGTAATATTTGACAACATTCCTGGCGTGTCGAACCCTACTTCTCGGTGGGAACAGTATATACGTCTATAACGTTATATATTCTAACCTAAATAAACCTGACATGTCCGATGTAATATTCTACAACATTCCAGGCGTGTTGGTTCCTACATCTCGGTGGGAACATTATATGCGTCTATAACGTTGTATATCCTAATCTAAGGCAACCTAACATCTCGGATGCAATATTTGACAACATTCCTGGCCTGTCGAACCCTACTTGTCGGAGGGAACAGTATGTACGTCCATAACGGTATATATCCTAATCTAAGGCAACCTAACATCTCGGATGCAATATTTGACAACATTCCTGGCCTGTCGAACCCTACTTCTCGGAGGGAACAGTATATACGTCTGTAGCGTCATGTATCCTAACATAAGGCAACCTAACATCTCGGATGTAACATTTGACAACATTCCAGGCGTGTCGGTCCCTACGTCTCGGTGGTAACATTACATGCGTCTATAACGGTATATATCCTAATCTTAGGCAACCTAACATCTCGGATGTGACATTTTACAACATTCCAGGCGTGTCGGTCCCTACGTCTCGGTGGTAACATTACATGCGTCTATAACGTTATATATCCTAACCTAAGGCCACCTAACATCTCGTATATAATATTTGACAACATTCCTGGCGTGTCGAACCCTACTTCTCGGTGGGAACAGTATATACATCTATAACGTTATATATCCTAACCTAAGGCAACCTCACATCTCGGATGTAATATTCTACATCATTCCAGGCGTGTCGGACCCTACGTCTCGGTGGTAACATTACATGCGTCTATAACGTTATATATCCTAACCTAAGGCCACCTAACATCTCGTATGTAATATTTGACAACATTCCTGGCGTGTCGAACCCTACTTCTCGGTGGGAACAGTATATACGTCTATAACGTTATATATTCTAACCTAAATAAACCTGACATGTCCGATGTAATATTCTACAACATTCCAGGCGTGTTGGACCCTACATCTCGGTGGGAACATTATATGCGTCTATAACGTTGTATATCCTAATCTGAGGCAACCTAACATCTCGGATGCAATATTTGACAACATTCCTTGCCTGTCGAACCCTACTTGTCGGAGGGAACAGTATATACGTCCATAACGGTATATATCCTAATCTAAGGCAACCTAACATCTCGGATGCAATATTTGACAACATTCCTGGCCTGTCGAACCCTACTTCTCGGAGGGAACAGTATATACGTCTGTAGCGTCATGTATCCTAACATAAGGCAACCTAACATCTCGGATGTAACATTTGACAACATTCCAGGCGTGTCGGTCCCTACTTCTCGGAGGTAACATTACATGCGTCTATAACGTTATATATCCTAACCTAAGGCAACCTAACATCTCGTATGTAATATTTGACAACATTCCTGGCCGGTCGAACCCTTCTTCTCGGAGGGAACAGTATATACGTCTATAACGTTATATATCCTAACCGAAGGCAACCTGACATCTCGTATGTAATATTCTACAACCTTCCAGGCGTGTCGGACCCTACTTCTCGGTGGGAACATTATATGCGTCTATAACGTTGCATATCCTAATCTAAGGCAACCTAACACCTCGGATTGCAATATTTGACAACATTCCTGGCCTCTCGAACCCTACTGCTCGGAGGGAACAGTATATAAGTCTATAACGTTATATATCCTAATCTAAGGCAACCTAACATCTCGGATGAAATATTTGACAACATTCCTGGCCTGTCGAACCCTACTTCTCGGAGGGAACAGTATATACGTCTATAACGTTATATATCCTAACCTAGGGCAACCTAACATCTCGGATGTAATATTCTACAACCTTCCAGGCGTGTCGGACCCTGCTTCTCGGTGGGAACACTATATGCGTCTATAACGTTGTATATCCTTATCTAAGGCAACCTAACATCTCGGATGAAATATTTGACAACATTCCTGGCCTGTCGAACCCTACTTCTCGGAGGGAACAGTATATACGTCTGTAACGTCATATATCCTAACCTAAGGCAACCTAACATCTCGGATGTAACATTTGACAACATTCCAGGCGTGTCGGTCCCTACGTCTCGGTGGTAACATTACATGCTTCTATAACGGTATATATCCTAATCTTAGGCAACCTAACATCTCGGATGTGACATTTTACAACATTCCAGGCGTGTCGGTCCCTACGTCTCGGTGGTAACATTACATGCGTCTATAACGTTATATATCCTAACCTAAGGCCACCTAACATCTCATATATAATATTTGACAACATTCCTGGCGTGTCGAACCCTACTTCTCGGTGGGAACAGTATATACATCTATAACGTTATATATCCTAACCTAAGGCAACCTCACATCTCGGATGTAATATTCTACATCATTCCAGGCGTGTCGGACCCTACGTCTCGGTGGTAACATTACATGCGTCTATAACGTTATATATCCTAACCTAAGGCCACCTAACATCTCGTATGTAATATTTGACAACATTCCTGGCGTGTCGAACCCTACTTCTCGGTGGGAACAGTATATACGTCTATAACGTTATATATTCTAACCTAAATAAACCTGACATGTCCGATGTAATATTCTACAACATTCCAGGCGTGTTGGACCCTACATCTCGGTGGGAACATTATATGCGTCTATAACGTTGTATATCCTAATCTGAGGCAACCTAACATCTCGGATGCAATATTTGACAACATTCCTTGCCTGTCGAACCCTACTTGTCGGAGGGAACAGTATATACGTCCATAACGGTATATATCCTAATCTAAGGCAACCTAACATCTCGGATGCAATATTTGACAACATTCCTGGCCTGTCGAACCCTACTTCTCGGAGGGAACAGTATATACGTCTGTAGCGTCATGTATCCTAACATAAGGCAACCTAACATCTCGGATGTAACATTTGACAACATTCCAGGCGTGTCGGTCCCTACTTCTCGGAGGTAACATTACATGCGTCTATAACGTTATATATCCTAACCTAAGGCAACCTAACATCTCGTATGTAATATTTGACAACATTCCTGGCCGGTCGAACCCTTCTTCTCGGAGGGAACAGTATATACGTCTATAACGTTATATATCCTAACCGAAGGCAACCTGACATCTCGTATGTAATATTCTACAACCTTCCAGGCGTGTCGGACCCTACTTCTCGGTGGGAACATTATATGCGTCTATAACGTTGCATATCCTAATCTAAGGCAACCTAACACCTCGGATTGCAATATTTGACAACATTCCTGGCCTCTCGAACCCTACTGCTCGGAGGGAACAGTATATAAGTCTATAACGGTATATATCCTAATCTAAGGCAACCTAACATCTCGGATGAAATATTTGACAACATTCCTGGCCTGTCGAACCCTACTTCTCGGTGGGAACAGTATATACGTCTATAACGTTATATATCCTAACCTAAGGCAACCTAACATCTCGGATGTAATATTTGACAACATTCCAGGCGTGTCGGAACCTACTTCTCGGTGGGAACATTATATGAATCTATAACGTTGTATATCCCAATCTAAGGCAACCTATTATCTCAGATGTAATATGTTACAATATTCCTGGCGTGTCGGTGCATACTTTTCGGTGGGAATATTATATGCGTCTATAACGGTCGATATCGTAATCTAAGGCAATCTAACATCTCGTATGCAATATTTGACAACATTCCTGGCCCGTCGAACCCTACTTCTCGGAGGGAACAGTATATACGTCTATAACGTTATATATCCTAACCTAGAGCAACCTAACATCTCGGATGTAATATTCCACAACCTTCCAGGCGTGTCGGACCCTACTTCTCGGTGGGAACAGTATATACGTCTGTAACGTCATATATCCTAACCTAAGGCAACCTAACATCTCAGATATAACATTTGACAACATTCCCGGCGTGTTGGAACCCTATGTCTCGGTGGTAACATTACGTGCGTCTATAACGTTATATATGCTAACCTAAGGCAACCTAACATCTCGGATGCAATATTTGACAACATTCCTGGCCTGTCAAACCCTACTTCTCGGAGGAAACAGCATATACATCTATAACGTCATATATCCTAGCCTAAGGCAACCTAACATCTCGTATGTAATATTTGACAACATTCCTGGCGTGTCGAACCCTACTTCTCGGTGGGAACAGTATATACGTCTATAACGTTGTATATCCTAATCTAAGGCAACCTAACATCTCGGATGTAATATTTGACAACATTCCTGACGTGTCGGACCCTACTTCTGGGAGGGAACAGTATATACGTCTATAACGTTATATATCCTAACCTAAGGCCACCTAACATCTCATATATAATATTTGACAACATTCCTGGCGTGTCGAACCCTACTTCTCGGTGGGAACAGTATATACATCTATAACGTTATATATCCTAACCTAAGGCAACCTCACATCTCGGATGTAATATTCTACATCATTCCAGGCGTGTCGGACCCTACGTCTCGGTGGTAACATTACATGCGTCTATAACGTTATATATCCTAACCTAAGGCCACCTAACATCTCGTATGTAATATTTGACAACATTCCTGGCGTGTCGAACCCTACTTCTCGGTGGGAACAGTATATACGTCTATAACGTTATATATTCTAACCTAAATAAACCTGACATGTCCGATGTAATATTCTACAACATTCCAGGCGTGTTGGACCCTACATCTCGGTGGGAACATTATATGCGTCTATAACGTTGTATATCCTAATCTGAGGCAACCTAACATCTCGGATGCAATATTTGACAACATTCCTTGCCTGTCGAACCCTACTTGTCGGAGGGAACAGTATATACGTCCATAACGGTATATATCCTAATCTAAGGCAACCTAACATCTCGGATGCAATATTTGACAACATTCCTGGCCTGTCGAACCCTACTTCTCGGAGGGAACAGTATATACGTCTGTAGCGTCATGTATCCTAACATAAGGCAACCTAACATCTCGGATGTAACATTTGACAACATTCCAGGCGTGTCGGTCCCTACTTCTCGGAGGTAACATTACATGCGTCTATAACGTTATATATCCTAACCTAAGGCAACCTAACATCTCGTATGTAATATTTGACAACATTCCTGGCCGGTCGAACCCTTCTTCTCGGAGGGAACAGTATATACGTCTATAACGTTATATATCCTAACCGAAGGCAACCTGACATCTCGTATGTAATATTCTACAACCTTCCAGGCGTGTCGGACCCTACTTCTCGGTGGGAACATTATATGCGTCTATAACGTTGCATATCCTAATCTAAGGCAACCTAACACCTCGGATTGCAATATTTGACAACATTCCTGGCCTCTCGAACCCTACTGCTCGGAGGGAACAGTATATAAGTCTATAACGGTATATATCCTAATCTAAGGCAACCTAACATCTCGGATGAAATATTTGACAACATTCCTGGCCTGTCGAACCCTACTTCTCGGTGGGAACAGTATATACGTCTATAACGTTATATATCCTAACCTAAGGCAACCTAACATCTCGGATGTAATATTTGACAACATTCCAGGCGTGTCGGAACCTACTTCTCGGTGGGAACATTATATGAATCTATAACGTTGTATATCCCAATCTAAGGCAACCTATTATCTCAGATGTAATATGTTACAATATTCCTGGCGTGTCGGTGCATACTTTTCGGTGGGAATATTATATGCGTCTATAACGGTCGATATCGTAATCTAAGGCAATCTAACATCTCGTATGCAATATTTGACAACATTCCTGGCCCGTCGAACCCTACTTCTCGGAGGGAACAGTATATACGTCTATAACGTTATATATCCTAACCTAGAGCAACCTAACATCTCGGATGTAATATTCCACAACCTTCCAGGCGTGTCGGACCCTACTTCTCGGTGGGAACAGTATATACGTCTGTAACGTCATATATCCTAACCTAAGGCAACCTAACATCTCAGATATAACATTTGACAACATTCCCGGCGTGTTGGAACCCTATGTCTCGGTGGTAACATTACGTGCGTCTATAACGTTATATATGCTAACCTAAGGCAACCTAACATCTCGGATGCAATATTTGACAACATTCCTGGCCTGTCAAACCCTACTTCTCGGAGGAAACAGCATATACATCTATAACGTCATATATCCTAGCCTAAGGCAACCTAACATCTCGTATGTAATATTTGACAACATTCCTGGCGTGTCGAACCCTACTTCTCGGTGGGAACAGTATATACGTCTATAACGTTGTATATCCTAATCTAAGGCAACCTAACATCTCGGATGTAATATTTGACAACATTCCTGGCGTGTCGGACCCTACTTCTGGGAGGGAACAGTATATACGTCTATAACGTTATATATCCTAACATAAGGCAACCTGACATCTCGGATGTATTATTCTACAACATTCCAGGCGTGTCGGACCCTACTTCTCGGTGGGAACAGTATATACGTCTGTAACGTCATATATCCTAACCTAAGGCAACCTAACATCTCAGATATAACATTTGACAACATTCCCGGCGTGTTGGAATCCTATGTCGCGGTGGTAACACTACGTACGTCTATAACGTTATATATGCTAACCTAAGGCAACCTAACATCTCGGATGCAATATTTGACAACATTCCTGGCCTGTCAAACCCTACTTCTCGGAGGGAACAGCATATACGTCTATAACGTCATATATCCTAACCTAAGGCAACCTAACATCTCGGATGTAACATTTTACAACATTCCAGGCCTGTCGGTCCCTACGTCTCGGTGGTAACATTACATGCGTCTATAACGTTATATATTCTAACCTAAGGCCACCTAACATCTCGTATGTAATATTTGACAACATTCCTAGCGTGTCGAACCCTACTTCTCGGTGGGAACAGTATATACGTCTATAACGTTATATATCCTAACCTAAGGCAACCTAACATCTCGGATATAATATTTGACAACATTCCTGGCGTGTCGGACCCTACTTCTCGGTGGGAACAGTATATACGTCTGTAACGTCATATATCCTAACCTAAGGCAACCTAACATCTCCGGTGCAATATTTGACAACATTCCTGGCCTGTCGAACCCTACTTCTCGGAGGGAACAGTATATACGTCTATAACGTTATATATCCTAACCTAAGGCAACCTGACATCTCGGATGTATTATTCTACAACATTCCAGGCGTGTCGGACCCTACTTCTCGGTGGGAACATTATATGCGTCTATAGCGGTATATATCCTAATCTTAGGCAACCTAACATCTCGGATGTAACATTTTACAACATTCCAGGCCTGTCGGTCCCTACGTCTCGGTGGTAACATTACATGCGTCTATAACGTTATATATCCTAACCTAAGGCCACCTAACATCTCGTATGTAATATTTGACAACATTCCTGGCGTGTCGAACCCTACTTCTCGGTGGGAACAGTATATACGTCTGTAACGTCATATATCCTAACCTAAGGCAACCTAACATCTCGCATGTAACATTTTACAACATTCCAGGCGTGTCGGTCCCTACGTCTCGGTGGTAACATTACATGCGTCTATAACGTTATATATCCTAACCTAAGGCCACCTAACATCTCGTATATAATATTTGACAACATTCCTGGCGTGTCGAACCCTACTTCTCGGTGGGAACAGTATATACGTCTATAACGTTATATATCCTAACCTAAGGCAACCTAACATCTCGGATGTAATATTTGACATCATTCCTGGCGTGTCGGACCCTACTTCTCGGTGGGAACAGTATATACGTCTGTAACGTCATATATCCTAACCTAAGGCATCCTAACATCTCGGATGTAACATTTGACAACATTCCAGGCATGTCGGTCCCTACGTCTCGGTGGTAACATTATATGCGTCTATAACGTTATATATCCTAACCTAAGGCAACCTCACATCTCGGATGTAATATTCTACATCATTCCAGGCGTGTCGGACCCTACGTCTCGGTGGTAACATTACATGCGTCTATAACGTTATATATCCTAACCTAAGGCCACCTAACATCTCGTATGTAATATTTGACAACATTCCTGGCGTGTCGAACCCTACTTCTCGGTGGGAACAGTATATACGTCTATAACGTTATATATTCTAACCTAAATAAACCTGACATGTCCGATGTAATATTCTACAACATTCCAGGCGTGTTGGACCCTACATCTCGGTGGGAACATTATATGCGTCTATAACGTTGTATATCCTAATCTGAGGCAACCTAACATCTCGGATGCAATATTTGACAACATTCCTTGCCTGTCGAACCCTACTTGTCGGAGGGAACAGTATATACGTTCATAACGGTATATATCCTAATCTAAGGCAACCTAACATCTCGGATGCAATATTTGACAACATTCCTGGCCTGTCGAACCCTACTTCTCGGAGGGAACAGTATATACGTCTGTAGCGTCATGTATCCTAACATAAGGCAACCTAACATCTCGGATGTAACATTTGACAACATTCCAGGCGTGTCGGTCCCTACTTCTCGGAGGTAACATTACATGCGTCTATAACGTTATATATCCTAACCTAAGGCAACCTAACATCTCGTATGTAATATTTGACAACATTCCTGGCCGGTCGAACCCTTCTTCTCGGAGGGAACAGTATATACGTCTATAACGTTATATATCCTAACCGAAGGCAACCTGACATCTCGTATGTAATATTCTACAACCTTCCAGGCGTGTCGGACCCTACTTCTCGGTGGGAACATTATATGCGTCTATAACGTTGCATATCCTAATCTAAGGCAACCTAACACCTCGGATTGCAATATTTGACAACATTCCTGGCCTCTCGAACCCTACTGCTCGGAGGGAACAGTATATAAGTCTATAACGTTATATATCCTAATCTAAGGCAACCTAACATCTCGGATGAAATATTTGACAACATTCCTGGCCTGTCGAACCCTACTTCTCGGAGGGAACAGTATATACGTCTATAACGTTATATATCCTAACCTAGGGCAACCTAACATCTCGGATGTAATATTCTACAACCTTCCAGGCGTGTCGGACCCTGCTTCTCGGTGGGAACACTATATGCGTCTATAACGTTGTATATCCTTATCTAAGGCAACCTAACATCTCGGATGAAATATTTGACAACATTCCTGGCCTGTCGAACCCTACTTCTCGGAGGGAACAGTATATACGTCTGTAACGTCATATATCCTAACCTAAGGCAACCTAACATCTCGGATGTAACATTTGACAACATTCCAGGCGTGTCGGTCCCTACGTCTCGGTGGTAACATTACATGCGTCTATAACGGTATATATCCTAATCTTAGGCAACCTAACATCTCGGATGTGACATTTTACAACATTCCAGGCGTGTCGGTCCCTACGTCTCGGTGGTAACATTACATGCGTCTATAACGTTATATATCCTAACCTAAGGCCACCTAACATCTCGTATATAATATTTGACAACATTCCTGGCGTGTCGAACCCTACTTCTCGGTGGGAACAGTATATACATCTATAACGTTATATATCCTAACCTAAGGCAACCTCACATCTCGGATGTAATATTCTACATCATTCCAGGCGTGTCGGACCCTACGTCTCGGTGGTAACATTACATGCGTCTATAACGTTATATATCCTAACCTAAGGCCACCTAACATCTCGTATGTAATATTTGACAACATTCCTGGCGTGTCGAACCCTACTTCTCGGTGGGAACAGTATATACGTCTATAACGTTATATATTCTAACCTAAATAAACCTGACATGTCCGATGTAATATTCTACAACATTCCAGGCGTGTTGGACCCTACATCTCGGTGGGAACATTATATGCGTCTATAACGTTGTATATCCTAATCTGAGGCAACCTAACATCTCGGATGCAATATTTGACAACATTCCTTGCCTGTCGAACCCTACTTGTCGGAGGGAACAGTATATACGTCCATAACGGTATATATCCTAATCTAAGGCAACCTAACATCTCGGATGCAATATTTGACAACATTCCTGGCCTGTCGAACCCTACTTCTCGGAGGGAACAGTATATACGTCTGTAGCGTCATGTATCCTAACATAAGGCAACCTAACATCTCGGATGTAACATTTGACAACATTCCAGGCGTGTCGGTCCCTACTTCTCGGAGGTAACATTACATGCGTCTATAACGTTATATATCCTAACCTAAGGCAACCTAACATCTCGTATGTAATATTTGACAACATTCCTGGCCGGTCGAACCCTTCTTCTCGGAGGGAACAGTATATACGTCTATAACGTTATATATCCTAACCGAAGGCAACCTGACATCTCGTATGTAATATTCTACAACCTTCCAGGCGTGTCGGACCCTACTTCTCGGTGGGAACATTATATGCGTCTATAACGTTGCATATCCTAATCTAAGGCAACCTAACACCTCGGATTGCAATATTTGACAACATTCCTGGCCTCTGGAACCCTACTGCTCGGAGGGAACAGTATATAAGTCTATAACGGTATATATCCTAATCTAAGGCAACCTAACATCTCGGATGAAATATTTGACAACATTCCTGGCCTGTCGAACCCTACTTCTCGGTGGGAACAGTATATACGTCTATAACGTTATATATCCTAACCTAAGGCAACCTAACATCTCGGATGTAATATTTGACAACATTCCAGGCGTGTCGGAACCTACTTCTCGGTGGGAACATTACATGAATCTATAACGTTGTATATCCCAATCTAAGGCAACCTATTATCTCAGATGTAATATGTTACAATATTCCTGGCGTGTCGGTGCATACTTTTCGGTGGGAATATTATATGCGTCTATAACGGTCGATATCGTAATCTAAGGCAATCTAACATCTCGTATGCAATATTTGACAACATTCCTGGCCCGTCGAACCCTACTTCTCGGAGGGAACAGTATATACGTCTATAACGTTATATATCCTAACCTAGAGCAACCTAACATCTCGGATGTAATATTCCACAACCTTCCAGGCGTGTCGGACCCTACTTCTCGGTGGGAACATTATATGCGTCTATTACGTTGTATATCCTTATCTAAGGCAACCTTACATCTCGGATGCAATATTTGACAACATTCCTAGCCTGTCGAACCCTACTTCTCGGAGGGAACAGTATATACGTCTATAACGTTATATATCCTAACCTAAGGCAACCTGACATCTCGGATGTAATATTCTACATCATTCCAGGCGTGTCGGACCCTACTTCTCGGTGGGAACAGTATATACGTCTGTAACGTCATATATCCTAACCTAAGGCAACCTAACATCTCAGATATAACATTTGACAACATTCCCGGCGTGTTGGAACCCTATGTCTCGGTGGTAACATTACGTGCGTCTATAACGTTATATATGCTAACCTAAGGCAACCTAACATCTCGGATGCAATATTTGACAACATTCCTGGCCTGTCAAACCCTACTTCTCGGAGGAAACAGCATATACATCTATAACGTCATATATCCTAGCCTAAGGCAACCTAACATCTCGTATGTAATATTTGACAACATTCCTGGCGTGTCGAACCCTACTTCTCGGTGGGAACAGTATATACGTCTATAACGTTGTATATCCTAATCTAAGGCAACCTAACATCTCGGATGTAATATTTGACAACATTCCTGGCGTGTCGGACCCTACTTCTGGGAGGGAACAGTATATACGTTTATAACGTTATATATCCTAACATAAGGCAACCTGACATCTCGGATGTATTATTCTACAACATTCCAGGCGTGTCGGACCCTACTTCTCGGTGGGAACAGTATATACGTCTGTAACGTCATATATCCTAACCTAAGGCAACCTAACATCTCAGATATAACATTTGACAACATTCCCGGCGTGTTGGAATCCTATGTCTCGGTGGTAACACTACGTACGTCTATAACGTTATATATGCTAACCTAAGGCAACCTAACATCTCGGATGCAATATTTGACAACATTCCTGGCCTGTCAAACCCTACTTCTCGGAGGGAACAGCATATACGTCTATAACGTCATATATCCTAACCTAAGGCAACCTAACATCTCGGATGTAACATTTTACAACATTCCAGGCCTGTCGGTCCCTACGTCTCGGTGGTAACATTACATGCGTCTATAACGTTATATATCCTAACCTAAGGCCACCTAACATCTCGTATGTAATATTTGACAACATTCCTAGCGTGTCGAACCCTACTTCTCGGTGGGAACAGTATATACGTCTATAACGTTATATATCCTAACCTAAGGCAACCTAACATCTCGGATATAATATTTGACAACATTCCTGGCGTGTCGGACCCTACTTCTCGGTGGGAACAGTATATACGTCTGTAACGTCATATATCCTAACCTAAGGCAACCTAACATCTCCGGTGCAATATTTGACAACATTCCTGGCCTGTCGAACCCTACTTCTCGGAGGGAACAGTATATACGTCTATAACGTTATATATCCTAACCTAAGGCAACCTGACATCTCGGATGTATTATTCTACAACATTCCAGGCGTGTCGGACCCTACTTCTCGGTGGGAACATTATATGCGTCTATAGCGGTATATATCCTAATCTTAGGCAACCTAACATCTCGGATGTAACATTTTACAACATTCCAGGCCTGTCGGTCCCTACGTCTCGGTGGTAACATTACATGCGTCTATAACGTTATATATCCTAACCTAAGGCCACCTAACATCTCGTATGTAATATTTGACAACATTCCTGGCGTGTCGAACCCTACTTCTCGGTGGGAACAGTATATACGTCTGTAACGTCATATATCCTAACCTAAGGCAACCTAACATCTCGCATGTAACATTTTACAACATTCCAGGCGTGTCGGTCCCTACGTCTCGGTGGTAACATTACATGCGTCTATAACGTTATATATCCTAACCTAAGGCAACCTAACATCTCGGATGTAATATTTGACATCATTCCTGGCGTGTCGGACCCTACTTCTCGGTGGGAACAGTATATACGTCTGTAACGTCATATATCCTAACCTAAGGCATCCTAACATCTCGGATGTAACATTTGACAACATTCCAGGCATGTCGGTCCCTACGTCTCGGTGGTAACATTATATGCGTCTATAACGTTATATATCCTTGTCTAAGGCAACCTAACATCTCGGATGCAATATTTGACAACATTCCTAGCCTGTCGAACCCTACTTCTCGGCGGGAACAGTATATACATCTATAACGTTATATATCCTAACCTAAGGCAACCTCACATCTCGGATGTAATATTCTACATCATTCCAGGCGTGTCGGACCCTACGTCTCGGTGGTAACATTACATGCGTCTATAACGTTATATATCCTAACCTAAGGCCACCTAACATCTCGTATGTAATATTTGACAACATTCCTGGCGTGTCGAACCCTACTTCTCGGTGGGAACAGTATATACGTCTATAACGTTATATATTCTAACCTAAATAAACCTGACATGTCCGATGTAATATTCTACAACATTCCAGGCGTGTTGGACCCTACATCTCGGTGGGAACATTATATGCGTCTATAACGTTGTATATCCTAATCTAAGGCAACCTAACATCTCGGATGCAATATTTGACAACATTCCTTGCCTGTCGAACCCTACTTGTCGGAGGGAACAGTATATACGTCCATAACGGTATATATCCTAATCTAAGGCAACCTAACATCTCGGATGCAATATTTGACAACATTCCTGGCCTGTCGAACCCTACTTCTCGGAGGGAACAGTATATACGTCTGTAGCGTCATGTATCCTAACATAAGGCAACCTAACATCTCGGATGTATCATTTGACAACATTCCAGGCGTGTCGGTCCCTACTTCTCGGAGGTAACATTACATGCGTCTATAACGTTATATATCCTAACCTAAGGCAACCTAACATCTCGTATGTAATATTTGACAACATTCCTGGCCGGTCGAACCCTTCTTCTCGGAGGGAACAGTATATACGTCTATAACGTTATATATCCTAACCGAAGGCAACCTGACATCTCGTATGTAATATTCTACAACCTTCCAGGCGTGTCGGACCCTACTTCTCGGTGGGAACATTATATGCGTCTATAACGTTGCATATCCTAATCTAAGGCAACCTAACACCTCGGATTGCAATATTTGACAACATTCCTGGCCTCTCGAACCCTACTGCTCGGAGGGAACAGTATATAAGTCTATAACGGTATATATCCTAATCTAAGGCAACCTAACATCTCGGATGAAATATTTGACAACATTCCTGGCCTGTCGAACCCTACTTCTCGGTGGGAACAGTATATACGTCTATAACGTTATATATCCTAACCTAAGGCAACCTAACATCTCGGATGTAATATTTGACAACATTCCAGGCGTGTCGGAACCTACTTCTCGGTGGGAACATTATATGAATCTATAACGTTGTATATCCCAATCTAAGGCAACCTATTATCTCAGATGTAATATGTTACAATATTCCTGGCGTGTCGGTGCATACTTTCCGGTGGGAATATTATATGCGTCTATAACGGTCGATATCGTAATCTAAGGCAATCTAACATCTCGTATGCAATATTTGACAACATTCCTGGCCCGTCGAACCCTACTTCTCGGAGGGAACAGTATATACGTCTATAACGTTATATATCCTGACCTAGAGCAACCTAACATCTCGGATGTAATATTCCACAACCTTCCAGGCGTGTCGGACCCTACTTCTCGGTGGGAACATTATATGCGTCTATTACGTTGTATATCCTTATCTAAGGCAACTTTACATCTCGGATGCAATATTTGACAACATTCCTAGCCTGTCGAACCCTACTTCTCGGAGGGAACAGTATATACGTCTATAACGTTATATGTCCTAACCTAAGGCAACCTGACATCTCGGATGTAATATTCTACATCATTCCAGGCGTGTCGGACCCTACTTCTCGGTGGGAACAGTATATACGTCTGTAACGTCATATATCCTAACCTAAGGCAATCTAACATCTCAGATATAACATTTGACAACATTCCCGGCGTGTTGGAACCCTATGTCTCGGTTGTAACATTACGTGCGTCTATAACGTTATATGTGCTAACCTAAGGCAACCTAACATCTCGGATGCAATATTTGACAACATTCCTGGCCTGTCAAACCCTACTTCTCGGAGGAAACAGCATATACATCTATAACGTCATATATCCTAGCCTAAGGCAACCTAACATCTCGTATGTAATATTTGACAACATTCCTGGCGTGTCGAACCCTACTTCTCGGTGGGAACAGTATATACGTCTATAACGTTGTATATCCTAATCTAAGGCAACCTAACATCTCGGATGTAATATTTGACAACATTCCTGGCGTGTCGGACCCTACTTCTGGGAGGGAACAGTATATACGTCTATAACGTTATATATCCTAACATAAGGCAACCTGACATCTCGGATGTATTATTCTACAACATTCCAGGCGTGTCGGACCCTACTTCTCGGTGGGAACAGTATATACGTCTGTAACGTCATATATCCTAACCTAAGGCAACCTAACATCTCAGATATAACATTTGACAACATTCCCGGCGTGTTGGAATCCTATGTCTCGGTGGTAACACTACGTGCGTCTATAACGTTATATATGCTAACCTAAGGCAACCTAACATCTCGGATGCGATATTTGACAACATTCCTGGCCTGTCAAACCCTACTTCTCGGAGGGAACAGCATATACGTCTATAACGTCATATATCCTAACCTAAGGCAACCTAACATCTCGGATGTAACATTTTACAACATTCCAGGCCTGTCGGTCCCTACGTCTCGGTGGTAACATTACATGCGTCTATAACGTTATATATCCTAACCTAAGGCCACCTAACATCTCGTATGTAATATTTGACAACATTCCTAGCGTGTCGAACCCTACTTCTCGGTGGGAACAGTATATACGTCTGTAACGTCATATATCCTAACCTAAGGCAACCTGACATCTCGGATGTAATATTCTACATCATTCCAGGCGTGTCGGACCCTACTTCTCGGTGGGAACAGTATATACGTCTGTAACGTCATATATCCTAACCTAAGGCAACCTCACATCTCGGATGTAATATTCTACATCATTCCAGGCGTGTCGGACCCTACGTCTCGGTGGTAACATTACATGCGTCTATAACGTTATATATCCTAACCTAAGGCCACCTAACATCTCGTATGTAATATTTGACAACATTCCCGGCCTGTCGAACCCTACTTCTCGGAGGGAACAGTATATACGTCTGTAGCGTCATGTATCCTAACATAAGGCAACCTAACATCTCGGATGTAACATTTGACAACATTCCAGGCGTGTCGGTCCCTACTTCTCGGAGGTAACATTACATGCGTCTATAACGTTATATATCCTAACCTAAGGCAACCTAACATCTCGTATGTAATATTTGACAACATTCCTGGCCTGTCGAACCCTTCTTCTCGGAGGGAACAGTATATACGTCTATAACGTTATATATCCTAACCGAAGGCAACCTGACATCTCGTATGTAATATTCTACAACCTTCCAGGCGTGTCGGACCCTACTTCTCGGTGGGAACATTATATGCGTCTATAACGTTGCATATCCTAATCTAAGGCAACCTAACACCTCGGATTGCAATATTTGACAACATTCCTGGCCTCTCGAACCCTACTGCTCGGAGGGAACAGTATATAAGTCTATAACGGTATATATCCTAATCTAAGGCAACCTAACATCTCGGATGAAATATTTGACAACATTCCTGGCCTGTCGAACCCTACTTCTCGGTGGGAACAGTATATACGTCTATAACGTTATATATCCTAACCTAAGGCAACCTAACATCTCGGATGTAATATTTGACAACATTCCAGGCGTGTCGGAACCTACTTCTCGGTGGGAACATTATATGAATCTATAACGTTGTATATCCCAATCTAAGGCAACCTATTATCTCAGATGTAATATGTTACAATATTCCTGGCGTGTCGGTGCATACTTTTCGGTGGGAATATTATATGCGTCTATAACGGTCGATATCGTAATCTAAGGCAATCTAACATCTCGTATGCAATATTTGACAACATTCCTGGCCCGTCGAACCCTACTTCTCGGAGGGAACAGTATATACGTCTATAACGTTATATATCCTAACCTAGAGCAACCTAACATCTCGGATGTAATATTCCACAACCTTCCAGGCGTGTCGGACCCTACTTCTCGGTGGGAACAGTATATACGTCTATAACGTTATATATCCTAACCTAAGGCAACCTGACATCTCGGATGTAATATTCTACATCATTCCAGGCGTGTCGGACCCTACTTCTCGGTGGGAACAGTATATACGTCTGTAACGTCATATATCCTAACCTAAGGCAACCTAACATCTCAGATATAACATTTGACAACATTCCCGGCGTGTTGGAATCCTATGTCTCGGTGGTAACACTACGTGCGTCTATAACGTTATATATGCTAACCTAAGGCAACCTAACATCTCGGATGCAATATTTGACAACATTCCTGGCCTGTCGAACCCTGTTTCTCGGAGGGAACAGTATATACGTCTATAACGTCATATATCCTAACCTAAGGCAACCTAACATCTCGAATGTAACATTTGACAACATTCCAGGCGTGTCGAACGCTACTTCTCGGTGGGAACGGTATATACGTCTATAACGTTATATATCCTAACGTAAGGCAACCTAACATCTCGGATGTAACATTTGACAACATTCCAGGCGTGTCGGTCCCTACGTCTCGGTGATAACATTACATGCGTCTATAACGGTATATATCTTAATCTTAGGCAACCTAACATCTCGGATATAATATTTGACAACATTCCTGGCGTGTCTGACCCTACTTCTCGGTGGGAACAGTATATACGTCTGTAACGTCATATATCCTAACCTAAGGCAACCTAACATCTCCGGTGCAATATTTGACAACATTCCTGGCCTGTCGAACCCTACTTCTCGGAGGGAACAGCATATACATCTATAACGTCATATATCCTAGCCTAAGGCAACCTAACATCTCGGATGTAACATTTGACAACATTTCAGGCGTGTCGGTCCCTACGTCTCGGTGATAACATTACATGCGTCTATAGCGGTATATATCCTAATCCTAGGCAACCTAACATCTCGGATGTAACATTTTACAACATTCCTGGCGTGTCGGACCCTACTTCTCGGTGGGAACAGTATATACGTCTGTAACGTCATATATCCTAACCTAAGGCAACCTAACATCTCGGATATAACATTTGACAACATTCCAGGCGTGTTGGAACCCTACGTCTCGGTGGTAACATAACGTGCGTCTATAACGTTATATATGCTAACCTAAGGCAACCTAACATGTCGGCTGCAATATTTGACAACATTCCTGGCCTGTCGAACCCTATTTCTCGGAGGGAACAGTATATACGTCTATAACGTTATATATCCTAACCTAAGGCAACCTGACATCTCGGATGTATTATTCTACAACATTCCAGGCGTGTCGGACCCTACTTCTCGGTGGGAACATTATATGCGTCTATAGCGGTATATATCCTAATCTTAGGCAACCTAACATCTCGGATGTAACATTTTACAACATTCCAGGCCTGTCGGTCCCTACGTCTCGGTGGTAACATTACATGCGTCTATAACGTTATATATCCTAACCGAAGGCCACCTAACATCTCGTATGTAATATTTGACAACATTCCTGGCGTGTCGAACCCTACTTCTCGGTGGGAACAGTATATACGTCTGTAACGTCATATATCCTAACCTAAGGCAACCTAACATCTCGGATGCAATATTTGACAACATTCCTGGCCTGTCGAACCCTACTTCTCGGAGGGAACAGCATATACATCTATAACGTCATATATCCTAGCCTAAGGCAACCTAACATCTCGGATGTAACATTTGACAACATTCCAGGCGTGTCGGTCCCTACGTCTCGGTGATAACATTACATGCGTCTATAGCGGTATATATCCTAATCTTAGGCAACCTAACATCTCGGATGTAACATTTTACAACATTCCTGGCGTGTCGGACCCTACTTCTCGGTGGGAACAGTATATACGTCTATGACGTTATATATCCTAACCTAGGGCAACCTAACATCTCGGATGTAATATTCTACAACCTTCTAGGCGTGTCGGACCCTACTTCTCGGTGGGAACACTATATGCGTCTATAACGTTGTATATCCTTATCTAAGGCAACCTAACATCTCGGATGCAATATTTGACAACATTCCTGGCCTGTTGAACCCTACTTCTCCGACGGAACAGCATGTACGTCTATAACGTTATATATCCTAACCTGAGGCAACCTAACATTTCGGATATAACATTTGACAACATTCCAGGCGTGTCGGTCCCTACGTCTCGGTGGTAACATTAATGCGTCTATAACGGTATATATCTTAATCTTAGGCAACCTAACATCTCGGATGTAACATTTTACAACATTCCAGGCGTGTCGGTCCCTACGTCTCGGTCTGAACATTATATGCGTCTATAACGTTGTATATCCTTATCTAAGGCATCCTAACATCTCGGATGCAATATTTGACAACATTCCTGGCCTGTTGAACCCTACTTCTCCGACGGAACAGTATATACGTCTATAACGTTATATATCCTAACCTGAGGTAACCTAACATTTCGGATATAACATTTGACAACATTCCACGCGTGTCGGTCCCTACGTCTCGGTGGTAACATTAATGCGTACATAACGGCACCGTAACAACTCGCATGTAATATTTGACGACATTCCTGGCGTATCGGACCCTACTTCTCGGTGGGAACAGTATATACGTCTATAACGTTATATATCCTAACCTAGGGCAACCTAACGCCTCGGATGTAATATTCTACAACCTTCCAGGCGTGTCGGACCCTACTTCTCGGTGGGAACATTATATGCGTCTATAACGTTGCATATCCTAATCTAAGGCAACCTAACATCTCGGATGTAACATTTGACAACATTCCAGGCGTGTCGGTCCCTACGTCTCGGTGATAACATTACATGCGTCTATAGCGGTATATATCCTAATCTTAGGCAACCTAACATCTCGGATGTAACATTTTACAACATTCCTGGCGTGTCGGACCCTACTTCTCGGTGGGAACAGTATATACGTCTATGACGTTATATATCCTAACCTAGGGCAACCTAACATCTCGGATGTAATATTCTACAACCTTCTAGGCGTGTCGGACCCTACTTCTCGGTGGGAACACTATATGCGTCTATAACGTTGTATATCCTTATCTAAGGCAACCTAACATCTCGGATGCAATATTTGACAACATTCCTGGCCTGTTGAACCCTACTTCTCCGACGGAACAGTATGTACGTCTATAACGTTATATATCCTAACCTGAGGCAACCTAACATTTCGGATATAACATTTGACAACATTCCAGGCGTGTCGGTCCCTACGTCTCGGTGGTAACATTAATGCGTCTATAACGGTATATATCTTAATCTTAGGCAACCTAACATCTCGGATGTAACATTTTACAACATTCCAGGCGTGTCGGTCCCTACGTCTCGGTCTGAACATTATATGCGTCTATAACGTTGTATATCCTTATCTAAGGCATCCTAACATCTCGGATGCAATATTTGACAACATTCCTGGCCTGTTGAACCCTACTTCTCCGACGGAACAGTATATACGTCTATAACGTTATATATCCTAACCTGAGGTAACCTAACATTTCGGATATAACATTTGACAACATTCCACGCGTGTCGGTCCCTACGTCTCGGTGGTAACATTAATGCGTACATAACGGCACCGTAACAACTCGCATGTAATATTTGACGACATTCCTGGCGTATCGGACCCTACTTCTCGGTGGGAACAGTATATACGTCTATAACGGTATATATCCTAATCTAAGGCAACCTAACATCTCGGATGCAATATTTGACAACATTCCTGACCTGTCGAACCCTACTTGTCGGAGGGAACAGTATATACGTCTATAACGGTATATATCCTGATCTAAGGCAACCTAACATCTCGGATGCAATATTTGACAACATTCCTGGCCTGTCGAACCCTAGTTCTCGGAGGGAACAGTATATACGTCTGTAGCGTCATGTATCCTAACATAAGGCAACCTAACATCTCGGATGTAACATTTGACAACATTCCAGGCGTGTCGGTTCCTACTTCTCGGAGGTAACATTACGTGCGTCTATAACGTTATATATCCTAACCTAAGGCAACCTAACATCTCGTATGTAATATTCGACAACATTCCTGGCCTGTCGAACCCTACTTCTCGGAGGGAACAGTATATACGTCTATAACGTTATATATCCTAACCGAAGGCAACCTGACATCTCGTATGTAATATTCTACAACCTTCCAGGCGTGTCGGACCCTACTTCTCGGTGGGAACATTATATGCGTCTATAACGTTGCATATCCTAATCTAAGGCAACCTAACATCTCGGATTGCAACATTTGACAACATTCCTGGCCTCTCGAACCCTACTGCTCGGAGGGAACAGTATATACGTCTATAACGGTATATATCCTAATCTAAGGCAACCTAACGTCTCGGATGCAATATTTGACAACATTTCTGGCCTGTTGAACCCTACTTCTCGGAGGGAACAGTATATACGTCTATAACGTTCTATATCCTAACCGAAGGCAACCTGACATCTCGGATGTAATATTCTACATCATTCCAGGCGTGTCGGACCCTACTTCTCGGTGGGAACACTATATGCGTCTATAACGTTGTATATCCTAACCTAAATCAACCTGACATGTCCGATGTAATATTCTACAACATTCCAGGCGTGTTGGACCCTACATCTCGGTGGGAACATTATATGCGTCTATAACGTTGTATATCCTAATCTAAGGCAACCTAACATCTCGGATGCAATATTTGACAACATTCCTGGCCTGTCGAACCCTACTTCTCCGACGGAACAGTATCTACGTCTATAACGTTATATATCCTAACCTGAGGCAACCTAACATTTCGGATATAACATTTGACAACATTCCAGGCGTGTCGGTCCCTACGTCTCGGTGGTAACATTAATGCGTCCATAACGGCACCGTAACAACTCGCATGTAATATTTGACAACATTCCTGGCGTATCGGACCCTACTTCTCGGTGGGAACAGTATATACGTCTATAACGTTATATATCCTAACCTAAATCAACCTGACATGTCCGATGTAATATTCTACAACATTCCAGGCGTGTCGGACCCTACTTCTCGGTGGGAACATTATATGCGTCTATAACGTTGCATATCCTAATCTAAGGCAACCTAACATCTCGGATTGCAATATTTGACAACATTCCTGGCCTCTCGAACCCTACTGCTCGGAGGGAACAGTATATACGTCTATAACGGTATATATCCTAATCTAAGGCAACCTAACATCTCGGATGAAATATTTCACAACATTCCTGGCCTGTCGAACCCTACTTCTCGGAGGGAACAGTATATACGTCTGTAACGTCATATATCCTAACATAAGGCCACCTAACATCTCGGATGTAATATTCTACAACCTTCCAGGCGTGTCGGACCCTACTTCTCGGTGGGAACATTATATGCGTCTATAACGTAGCATATCCTAATCTAAGGCAACCTAGCATCTCGGATTGCAATATTTGACAACATTCCTGGCCTCTCGAACCCTACTGCTCGGAGGGAACAGTATATACGTCTATAACGGTATATATCCTAATCTAAGACAACATAAGATCTCGGATGAAATATTTGACAAAATTCCTGGCCTGTCGAACCCTACTTCTCGGAGGGAACAGTATATACGTCTGTAACGTCATATATCCTAACCTAAGGCAACCTAACATCTCGGATGTAATATTTTACAACATTCCTGGCGTGTCGGAGCCTACTTCTCGGTGGGAACAGTATATACGTCTGTAACCTCATATATCCTAACCTAAGGCAACCTAACATCTCGGATGTAACATTTGACAACATTTCAGGTATGTCGGTACCTACGTCTCGGTGGTAACATTATATGCGTCTATAACGTTACATATCCTTACTAAGGCAACCTAACATCTCGGATGCAATATTTGACAACATTCCTAGCCTGTCGAACCCTACTTCTCGGCGGGAACAGTATATACATCTATAACGTTATATATCCTAACCTAAGGCAACCTCACATCTCGGATGTAATATTTTACATCATTCCAGGCGTGTCGGACCCTACTTCTCGGTGGGAACATTATATGAGTCTATAACGTTGTATATCCTAATCTAAGGCAACCTATTATCTCAGATGTAATATTTTACAATATTCTTGGCGTGTCGGTGCATACTTTTCGGTGGGAATATTATATGCGTCTATAACGGTCGATATCGTAATCTAAGGCAATCTAACATCTCGTATGCAATATTTGACAACATTCCTGGCCTGTCGAACCCTACTTCTCGGAGGGAACAGTATATACGTCTATAACGTTATATATCCTAACCTAGAGCAACCTAACTTCTCGGATGTAATATTCCACAACCTTCCAGGCGTGTCGGACCCTACTTCTCGGTGGGAACATTATATGCGTCTATTACGTTGTATATCCTTATCTAAGGCAACTTTACATCTCGGATGCAATATTTGACAACATTCCTAGCCTGTCGAACCCTACTTCTCGGAGGGAACAGTATATACGTCTATAACGTTATATGTCCTAACCTAAGGCAACCTGACATCTCGGATGTAATATTCTACATCATTCCAGGCGTGTCGGACCCTACTTCTCGGTGGGAACAGTATATACGTCTGTAACGTCATATATCCTAACCTAAGGCAACCTAACATCTCAGATATAACATTTGACAACATTCCCGGCGTGTTGGAACCCTATGTCTCGGTTGTAACATTACGTGCGTCTATAACGTTATATATGCTAACCTAAGGCAACCTAACATCTCGGATGCAATATTTGACAACATTCCTGGCCTGTCAAACCCTACTTCTCGGAGGAAACAGCATATACATCTATAACGTCATATATCCTAGCCTAAGGCAACCTAACATCTCGTATGTAATATTTGACAACATTCCTGGCGTGTCGAACCCTACTTCTCGGTGGGAACAGTATATACGTCTATAACGTTGTATATCCTAATCTAAGGCAACCTAACATCTCGGATGTAATATTTGACAACATTCCTGGCGTGTCGGACCCTACTTCTGGGAGGGAACAGTATATACGTCTATAACGTTATATATCCTAACATAAGGCAACCTGACATCTCGGATGTATTATTCTACAACATTCCAGGCGTGTCGGACCCTACTTCTCGGTGGGAACAGTATATACGTCTGTAACGTCATATATCCTAACCTAAGGCAACCTAACATCTCAGATATAACATTTGACAACATTCCCGGCGTGTTGGAATCCTATGTCTCGGTGGTAACACTACGTGCGTCTATAACGTTATATATGCTAACCTAAGGCAACCTAACATCTCGGATGCAATATTTGACAACATTCCTGGCCTGTCAAACCCTACTTCTCGGAGGGAACAGCATATACGTCTATAACGTCATATATCCTAACCTAAGGCAACCTAACATCTCGGATGTAACATTTTACAACATTCCAGGCCTGTCGGTCCCTACGTCTCGGTGGTAACATTACATGCGTCTATAACGTTATATATCCTAACCTAAGGCCACCTAACATCTCGTATGTAATATTTGACAACATTCCTAGCGTGTCGAACCCTACTTCTCGGTGGGAACAGTATATACGTCTATAACGTTATATATCCTAACCTAAGGCAACCTAACATCTCGGATATAATATTTGACAACATTCCTGGCGTGTCGGACCCTACTTCTCGGTGGGAACAGTATATACGTCTGTAACGTCATATATCCTAACCTAAGGCAACCTAACATCTCCGGTGCAATATTTGACAACATTCCTGGCCTGTCGAACCCTACTTCTCGGAGGGAACAGCATATACATCTATAACGTCATATATCCTAGCCTAAGGCAACCTAACATCTCGGATGTAACATTTGACAACATTTCAGGCGTGTCGGTCCCTACGTCTCGGTGATAACATTACATGCGTCTATAGCGGTATATATCCTAATCTTAGGCTACCTAACATCTCGGATGTAACATTTTACAACATTCCTGGCGTGTCGGACCCTACTTCTCGGTGGGAACAGTATATACGTCTGTAACGTCATATATCCTAACCTAAGGCAACCTGACATCTCGGATGTAATATTCTACATCATTCCAGGCGTGTCGGACCCTACTTCTCGGTGGGAACAGTATATACGTCTGTAACGTCATATATCCTAACCTAAGGCAACCTCACATCTCGGATGTAATATTCTACATCATTCCAGGCGTGTCGGACCCTACGTCTCGGTGGTAACATTACATGCGTCTATAACGTTATATATCCTAACCTAAGGCCACCTAACATCTCGTATGTAATATTTGACAACATTCCTGGCCTGTCGAACCCTACTTCTCGGAGGGAACAGTATATACGTCTGTAGCGTCATGTATCCTAACATAAGGCAACCTAACATCTCGGATGTAACATTTGACAACATTCCAGGCGTGTCGGTCCCTACTTCTCGGAGGTAATATTACATGCGTCTATAACGTTATATATCCTAACCTAAGGCAACCTAACATCTCGTATGTAATATTTGACAACATTCCTGGCCTGTCGAACCCTACTTCTCGGTGGGAACAGTATATACGTCTATAACGTTATATATCCTAACCTAAGGCAACCTGACATCTCGGATGTAATATTCTACATCATTCCAGGCGTGTCGGACCCTACTTCTCGGTGGGAACAGTATATACGTCTGTAACGTCATATATCCTAACCTAAGGCAACCTAACATCTCAGATATAACATTTGACAACATTCCCGGCGTGTTGGAACCCTATGTCTCGGTGGTAACATTACGTGCGTCTATAACGTTATATATGCTAACCTAAGGCAACCTAACATCTCGGATGCAATATTTGACAACATTCCTGGCCTGTCAAACCCTACTTCTCGGAGGAAACAGCATATACATCTATAACGTCATATATCCTAGCCTAAGGCAACCTAACATCTCGTATGTAATATTTGACAACATTCCTGGCGTGTCGAACCCTACTTCTCGGTGGGAACAGTATATACGTCTATAACGTTGTATATCCTAATCTAAGGCAACCTAACATCTCGGATGTAATATTTGACAACATTCCTGGCGTGTCGGACCCTACTTCTGGGAGGGAACAGTATATACGTCTATAACGTTATATATCCTAACATAAGGCAACCTGACATCTCGGATGTATTATTCTACAACATTCCAGGCGTGTCGGACCCTACTTCTCGGTGGGAACAGTATATACGTCTGTAACGTCATATATCCTAACCTAAGGCAACCTAACATCTCAGATATAACATTTGACAACATTCCCGGCTTGTTGGAATCCTATGTCTCGGTGGTAACACTACGTGCGTCTATAACGTTATATATGCTAACCTAAGGCAACCTAACATCTCGGATGCAATATTTGACAACATTCCTGGCCTGTCAAACCCTACTTCTCGGAGGGAACAGCATATACGTCTATAACGTCATATATCCTAACCTAAGGCAACCTAACATCTCGGATGTAACATTTTACAACATTCCAGGCCTGTCGGTCCCTACGTCTCGGTGGTAACATTACATGCGTCTATAACGTTATATATCCTAACCTAAGGCCACCTAACATCTCGTATGTAATATTTGACAACATTCCTAGCGTGTCGAACCCTACTTCTCGGTGGGAACAGTATATACGTCTATAACGTTATATATCCTAACCTAAGGCAACCTAACATCTCGGATATAATATTTGACAACATTCCTGGCGTGTCGGACCCTACTTCTCGGTGGGAACAGTATATACGTCTGTAACGTCATATATCCTAACCTAAGGCAACCTAACATCTCCGGTGCAATATTTGACAACATTCCTGGCCTGTCGAACCCTACTTCTCGGAGGGAACAGCATATACATCTATAACGTCATATATCCTAGCCTAAGGCAACCTAACATCTCGGATGTAACATTTGACAACATTTCAGGCGTGTCGGTCCCTACGTCTCGGTGATAACATTACATGCGTCTATAGCGGTATATATCCTAATCCTAGGCAACCTAACATCTCGGATGTAACATTTTACAACATTCCTGGCGTGTCGGACCCTACTTCTCGGTGGGAACACTATATACGTCTGTAACGTTATATATCCTAACCTAAGGCAACCTAACATCTCGGATATAACATTTGACAACATTCCAGGCGTGTTGGAACCCTACGTCTCGGTGGTAACATAACGTGCGTCTATAACGTTATATATGCTAACCTAAGGCAACCTAACATCTCGGCTGCAATATTTGACAACATTCCTGGCCTGTCGAACCCTATTTCTCGGAGGGAACAGTATATACGTCTATAACGTTATATATCCTAACCTAAGGCAACCTGACATCTCGGATGTATTATTCTACAACATTCCAGGCGTGTCGGACCCTACTTCTCGGTGGGAACATTATATGCGTCTATAGCGGTATATATCCTAATCTTAGGCAACCTAACATCTCGGATGTAACATTTTACAACATTCCAGGCCTGTCGGTCCCTACGTCTCGGTGGTAACATTACATGCGTCTATAACGTTATATATCCTAACCTAAGGCCACCTAACATCTCGTATGTAATATTTGACAACATTCCTAGCGTGTCGAACCCTACTTCTCGGTGGGAACAGTATATACGTCTATAACGTTATATATCCTAACCTAAGGCAACCTAACATCTCGGATATAATATTTGACAACATTCCTGGCGTGTCGGACCCTACTTCTCGGTGGGAACAGTATATACGTCTGTAACGTCATATATCCTAACCTAAGGCAACCTAACATCTCCGGTGCAATATTTGACAACATTCCTGGCCTGTCGAACCCTACTTCTCGGAGGGAACAGCATATACATCTATAACGTCATATATCCTAGCCTAAGGCAACCTAACATCTCGGATGTAACATTTGACAACATTTCAGGCGTGTCGGTCCCTACGTCTCGGTGATAACATTACATGCGTCTATAGCGGTATATATCCTAATCTTAGGCTACCTAACATCTCGGATGTAACATTTTACAACATTCCTGGCGTGTCGGACCCTACTTCTCGGTGGGAACAGTATATACGTCTGTAACGTCATATATCCTAACCTAAGGCAACCTGACATCTCGGATGTAATATTCTACATCATTCCAGGCGTGTCGGACCCTACTTCTCGGTGGGAACAGTATATACGTCTGTAACGTCATATATCCTAACCTAAGGCAACCTCACATCTCGGATGTAATATTCTACATCATTCCAGGCGTGTCGGACCCTACGTCTCGGTGGTAACATTACATGCGTCTATAACGTTATATATCCTAACCTAAGGCCACCTAACATCTCGTATGTAATATTTGACAACATTCCTGGCCTGTCGAACCCTACTTCTCGGAGGGAACAGTATATACGTCTGTAGCGTCATGTATCCTAACATAAGGCAACCTAACATCTCGGATGTAACATTTGACAACATTCCAGGCGTGTCGGTCCCTACTTCTCGGAGGTAATATTACATGCGTCTATAACGTTATATATCCTAACCTAAGGCAACCTAACATCTCGTATGTAATATTTGACAACATTCCTGGCCTGTCGAACCCTTCTTCTCGGAGGGAACAGTATATACGTCTATAACGTTATATATCCTAACCGAAGGCAACCTGACATCTCGTATGTAATATTCTACAACCTTCCAGGCGTGTCGGACCCTACTTCTCGGTGGGAACATTATATGCGTCTATAACGTTGCATATCCTAATCTAAGGCAACCTAACACCTCGGATTGCAATATTTGACAACATTCCTGGCCTCTCGAACCCTACTGCTCGGAGGGAACAGTATATAAGTCTATAACGGTATATATCCTAATCTAAGGCAACCTAACATCTCGGATGAAATATTTGACAACATTCCTGGCCTGTCGAACCCTACTTCTCGGTGGGAACAGTATATACGTCTATAACGTTATATATCCTAACCTAAGGCAACCTAACATCTCGGATGTAATATTTGACAACATTCCAGGCGTGTCGGAACCTACTTCTCGGTGGGAACATTATATGAATCTATAACGTTGTATATCCCAATCTAAGGCAACCTATTATCTCAGATGTAATATGTTACAATATTCCTGGCGTGTCGGTGCATACTTTTCGGTGGGAATATTATATGCGTCTATAACGGTCGATATCGTAATCTAAGGCAATCTAACATCTCGTATGCAATATTTGACAACATTCCTGGCCCGTCGAACCCTACTTCTCGGAGGGAACAGTATATACGTCTATAACGTTATATATCCTAACCTAGAGCAACCTAACATCTCGGATGTAATATTCCACAACCTTCCAGGCGTGTCGGACCCTACTTCTCGGTGGGAACATTATATGCGTCTATTACGTTGTATATCCTTATCTAAGGCAACCTTACATCTCGGATGCAATATTTGACAACATTCCTAGCCTGTCGAACCCTACTTCTCGGAGGGAACAGTATATACGTCTATAACGTTATATATCCTAACCTAAGGCAACCTGACATCTCGGATGTAATATTCTACATCATTCCAGGCGTGTCGGACCCTACTTCTCGGTGGGAACAGTATATACGTCTGTAACGTCATATATCCTAACCTAAGGCAACCTAACATCTCAGATATAACATTTGACAACATTCCCGGCGTGTTGGAACCCTATGTCTCGGTGGTAACATTACGTGCGTCTATAACGTTATATATGCTAACCTAAGGCAACCTAACATCTCGGATGCAATATTTGACAACATTCCTGGCCTGTCAAACCCTACTTCTCGGAGGAAACAGCATATACATCTATAACGTCATATATCCTAGCCTAAGGCAACCTAACATCTCGTATGTAATATTTGACAACATTCCTGGCGTGTCGAACCCTACTTCTCGGTGGGAACAGTATATACGTCTATAACGTTGTATATCCTAATCTAAGGCAACCTAACATCTCGGATGTAATATTTGACAACATTCCTGGCGTGTCGGACCCTACTTCTGGGAGGGAACAGTATATACGTCTATAACGTTATATATCCTAACATAAGGCAACCTGACATCTCGGATGTATTATTCTACAACATTCCAGGCGTGTCGGACCCTACTTCTCGGTGGGAACAGTATATACGTCTGTAACGTCATATATCCTAACCTAAGGCAACCTAACATCTCAGATATAACATTTGACAACATTCCCGGCTTGTTGGAATCCTATGTCTCGGTGGTAACACTACGTGCGTCTATAACGTTATATATGCTAACCTAAGGCAACCTAACATCTCGGATGCAATATTTGACAACATTCCTGGCCTGTCAAACCCTACTTCTCGGAGGGAACAGCATATACGTCTATAACGTCATATATCCTAACCTAAGGCAACCTAACATCTCGGATGTAACATTTTACAACATTCCAGGCCTGTCGGTCCCTACGTCTCGGTGGTAACATTACATGCGTCTATAACGTTATATATCCTAACCTAAGGCCACCTAACATCTCGTATGTAATATTTGACAACATTCCTAGCGTGTCGGACCCTACTTCTCGGTGGGAACACTATATACGTCTGTAACGTTATATATCCTAACCTAAGGCAACCTAACATCTCGGATATAACATTTGACAACATTCCAGGCGTGTTGGAACCCTACGTCTCGGTGGTAACATAACGTGCGTCTATAACGTTATATATGCTAACCTAAGGCAACCTAACATCTCGGCTGCAATATTTGACAACATTCCTGGCCTGTCGAACCCTATTTCTCGGAGGGAACAGTATATACGTCTATAACGTTATATATCCTAACCTAAGGCAACCTGACATCTCGGATGTATTATTCTACAACATTCCAGGCGTGTCGGACCCTACTTCTCGGTGGGAACATTATATGCGTCTATAGCGGTATATATCCTAATCTTAGGCAACCTAACATCTCGGATGTAACATTTTACAACATTCCAGGCCTGTCGGTCCCTACGTCTCGGTGGTAACATTACATGCGTCTATAACGTTATATATCCTAACCTAAGGCCACCTAACATCTCGTATGTAATATTTGACAACATTCCTGGCGTGTCGAACCCTACTTCTCGGTGGGAACAGTATATACGTCTGTAACGTCATATATCCTAACCTAAGGCAACCTAACATCTCGGATGCAATATTTGACAACATTCCTGGCCTGTCGAACCCTACTTCTCGGAGGGAACAGCATATACATCTATAACGTCATATATCCTAGCCTAAGGCAACCTAACATCTCGGATGTAACATTTGACAACATTCCAGGCGTGTCGGTCCCTACGTCTCGGTGATAACATTACATGCGTCTATAGCGGTATATATCCTAATCTTAGGCAACCTAACATCTCGGATGTAACATTTTACAACATTCCTGGCGTGTCGGACCCTACTTCTCGGTGGGAACAGTATATACGTCTGTAACGTCATATATCCTAACCTAAGGCAACCTAACATCTCGGATATAACATTTGACAACATTCCAGGCGTGTTGGAACCCTACGTCTCGGTGGTAACATTACGTGCGTCTATAACGTTATATATGCTAACCTAAGGCAACCTAACATCTCGGATGCAATATTTGACAACATTCCTGGCCTGTCGAACCCTACTTCTCGGAGGGAACAGTATATACGTCTATAACGGTATATATCCTAATCTAAGGCAACCTAACATCTCGGATGCAATATTTGACAACATTCCTGGCCTGTCGAACCCTACTTCTCGGAGAGAACAGTATATACGTCTGTAGCGTCATGTATCCTAACAAAAGGCAACCTAACATCTCGGATGTAACATTTGACAACATTCCAGGCGTGTCGGTCCCTACTTCTCGGAGGTAACATTACATGAGTCTATAACGTTATATATCCTAACCTAAGGCAACCTAACATCTCGTATGTAATATTTGACAACATTCCTGGCCTGTAGAACCCTACTTCTCGGAGGGAACAGTATATACGTCTATGACGTTATATATCCTAACCTAGGGCAACCTAACATCTCGGATGTAATATTCTACAACCTTCTAGGCGTGTCGGACCCTACTTCTCGGTGGGAACACTATATGCGTCTATAACGTTGTATATCCTTATCTAAGGCAACCTAACATCTCGGATGCAATATTTGACAACATTCCTGGCCTGTTGAACCCTACTTCTCCGACGGAACAGTATGTACGTCTATAACGTTATATATCCTAACCTGAGGCAACCTAACATTTCGGATATAACATTTGACAACATTCCAGGCGTGTCGGTCCCTACGTCTCGGTGGTAACATTAATGCGTCCATAACGGCACCGTAACAACTCGCATGTAATATTTGACAACATTCCTGGCGTATCGGACCCTACTTCTCGGTGGGAACAGTATATACGTCTATAACGTTATATATCCTAACCTAAATCAACCTGACATGTCCGATGTAATATTCTACAACATTCCAGGCGTGTCGGACCCTACATTTCGGTGGGAACATTATATGCGTCTATAACGTTGTATATCCTAATCTAAGGCAACCTAACATCTCGGATGCAATATTTGACAACATTCCTGACCTGTCGAACCCTACTTGTCGGAGGGAACAGTATATACGTCTATAACGGTATATATCCTAATCTAAGGCAACCTAACATCTCGGATGCAATATTTGACAACATTCCTGGCCTGTCGAACCCTAGTTCTCGGAGGGAACAGTATATACGTCTGTAGCGTCATGTATCCTAACATAAGGCAACCTAACATCTCGGATGTAACATTTGACAACATTCCAGGCGTGTCGGTCCCTACTTCTCGGAGGTAACATTATGTGCGTCTATAACGTTATATATCCTAACCTAAGGCAACCTAACATCTCGTATGTAATATTTGACAACATTCCTGGCCTGTCGAACCCTACTTCTCGGAGGGAACAGTATATACGTCTATAACGTTATATATCCTAACCGAAGGCAACCTGACATCTCGTATGTAATATTCTACAACCTTCCAGGCGTGTCGGACCCTACTTCTCGGTGGGAACATTATATGCGTCTATAACGTTGCATATCCTAATCTAAGGCAACCTAACATCTCGGATTGCAACATTTGACAACATTCCTGGCCTCTCGAACCCTACTGCTCGGAGGGAACAGTATATACGTCTATAACGGTATATATCCTAATCTAAGGCAACCTAACGTCTCGGATGAAATATTTGACAACATTCCTGGCCTGTCGAACCCTACTTCTCGAAGGGAACAGTATATACGTCTGTAACGTCATATATCCTAACCTAAGGCAACCTAACATCTCGGATGTAACATTTGACAACATTCCAGGCGTGTCGGTCCCTACGTCTCGGTGATAACATTACATGCGTCTATAACGGTATATATCTTAATCTTAGGCAACCTAACATCTCGGATGTAACATTTTACAACATTCCAGGCGTGTCGGTCCCTACGTCTCGGTCTGAACATTATATGCGTCTATAACGTTGTATATCCTTATCTAAGGCATCCTAACATCTCGGATGCAATATTTGACAACATTCCTGGCCTGTTGAACCCTACTTCTCCGACGGAACAGTATATACGTCTATAACGTTATATATCCTAACCTGAGGTAACCTAACATTTCGGATATAACATTTGACAACATTCCACGCGTGTCGGTCCCTACGTCTCGGTGGTAACATTAATGCGTACATCACGGCACCGTAACAACTCGCATGTAATATTTGACGACATTCCTGGCGTATCGGACCCTACTTCTCGGTGGGAACAGTATATACGTCTATAACGTTATATATCCTAACCTAGGGCAACCTAACGCCTCGGATGTAATATTCTACAACCTTCCAGGCGTGTCGGACCCTACTTCTCGGTGGGAACATTGTATGCGTCTATAACGTTGCATATCCTAATCTAAGGCAACCTAACATCTCGGATGCAATATTTGACAACATTCCTGGCCTGTCGAACCCTACTTCTCGGAGGGAACAGTATATACGTCTATAACGGTATATATCCTATTCTAAGGCAACCTAACATCTCGGATGCAATATTTGACAACATTCCTGGCCTGTTGAACCCTACCTCTCGGAGGGAACAGTATATACGTCTATAACGTTATATATCCTAACCGAAGGCAACCTGACATCTCGGATGTAATATTCTACATCATTCCAGGCGTGTCGGACCCTACTTCTCGGTGGGAACAGTATATACGTCTATAACGTTATATATCCTAACCTAAATCAACCTGACATGTCCGATGTAATATTCTACAACATTCCAGGCGTGTCGGACCCTACATTTCGGTGGGAACATTATATGCGTCTATAACTTTGTATATCCTAATCTAAGGCAACCTAACATCTCGGATGCAATATTTGACAACATTCCTGACCTGTCGAACCCTACTTGTCGGAGGGAACAGTATATACGTCTATAACGGTATATATCCTAATCTAAGGCAACCTAACATCTCGGATGCAATATTTGACAACATTCCTGGCCTGTCGAACCCTAGTTCTCGGAGGGAACAGTATATACGTCTGTAGCGTCATGTATCCTAACATAAGGCAACCTAACATCTCGGATGTAACATTTGACAACATTCCAGGCGTGTCGGTTCCTACTTCTCGGAGGTAACATTACGTGCGTCTATAACGTTATATATCCTAACCTAAGGCAACCTAACATCTCGTATGTAATATTCGACAACATTCCTGGCCTGTCGAACCCTACTTCTCGGAGGGAACAGTATATACGTCTATAACGTTATATATCCTAACCGAAGGCAACCTGACATCTCGTATGTAATATTCTACAACCTTCCAGGCGTGTCGGACCCTACTTCTCGGTGGGAACATTATATGCGTCTATAACGTTGCATATCCTAATCTAAGGCAACCTAACATCTCGGATTGCAACATTTGACAACATTCCTGGCCTCTCGAACCCTACTGCTCGGAGGGAACAGTATATACGTCTATAACGGTATATATCCTAATCTAAGGCAACCTAACGTCTCGGATGCAATATTTGACAACATTTCTGGCCTGTTGAACCCTACTTCTCGGAGGGAACAGTATATACGTCTATAACGTTCTATATCCTAACCGAAGGCAACCTGACATCTCGGATGTAATATTCTACATCATTCCAGGCGTGTCGGACCCTACTTCTCGGTGGGAACACTATATGCGTCTATAACGTTGTATATCCTAACCTAAATCAACCTGACATGTCCGATGTAATATTCTACAACATTCCAGGCGTGTTGGACCCTACATCTCGGTGGGAACATTATATGCGTCTATAACGTTGTATATCCTAATCTAAGGCAACCTAACATCTCGGATGCAATATTTGACAACATTCCTGGCCTGTCGAACCCTACTTCTCGGAGGGAACAGTATATACGTCTGTAACGTCATATATCCTAACCTAAGGCAACCTAACATCTCGGATGTAACATTTCACAACATTCCTGGCCTGTTGAACCCTACTTCTCCGACGGAACAGTATCTACGTCTATAACGTTATATATCCTAACCTGAGGCAACCTAACATTTCGGATATAACATTTGACAACATTCCAGGCGTGTCGGTCCCTACGTCTCGGTGGTAACATTAATGCGTCCATAACGGCACCGTAACAACTCGCATGTAATATTTGACAACATTCCTGGCGTATCGGACCCTACTTCTCGGTGGGAACAGTATATACGTCTATAACGTTATATATCCTAACCTAAATCAACCTGACATGTCCGATGTAATATTCTACAACATTCCAGGCGTGTCGGACCCTACTTCTCGGTGGGAACATTATATGCGTCTATAACGTTGCATATCCTAATCTAAGGCAACCTAACATCTCGGATTGCAATATTTGACAACATTCCTGGCCTCTCGAACCCTACTGCTCGGAGGGAACAGTATATACGTCTATAACGGTATATATCCTAATCTAAGGCAACCTAACATCTCGGATGAAATATTTCACAACATTCCTGGCCTGTCGAACCCTACTTCTCGGAGGGAACAGTATATACGTCTGTAACGTCATATATCCTAACATAAGGCCACCTAACATCTCGGATGTAATATTCTACAACCTTCCAGGCGTGTCGGACCCTACTTCTCGGTGGGAACATTATATGCGTCTATAACGTAGCATATCCTAATCTAAGGCAACCTAGCATCTCGGATTGCAATATTTGACAACATTCCTGGCCTCTCGAACCCTACTGCTCGGAGGGAACAGTATATACGTCTATAACGGTATATATCCTAATCTAAGACAACATAAGATCTCGGATGAAATATTTGACAACATTCCTGGCCTGTCGAACCCTACTTCTCGGAGGGAACAGTATATACGTCTGTAACGTCATATATCCTAACCTAAGGCAACCTAACATCTCGGATGTAACATTTGACAACATTTCAGGTATGTCGGTACCTACGTCTCGGTGGTAACATTATATGCGTCTATAACGTTACATATCCTTACTAAGGCAACCTAACATCTCGGATGCAATATTTGACAACATTCCTAGCCTGTCGAACCCTACTTCTCGGCGGGAACAGTATATACATCTATAACGTTATATATCCTAACCTAAGGCAACCTCACATCTCGGATGTAATATTTTACATCATTCCAGGCGTGTCGGACCCTACTTCTCGGTGGGAACATTATATGAGTCTATAACGTTGTATATCCTAATCTAAGGCAACCTATTATCTCAGATGTAATATTTTACAATATTCCTGGCGTGTCGGTGCATACTTTTCGGTGGGAATGTTATATGCGTCTATAACGGTCGATATCGTAATCTAAGGCAATCTAACATCTCGTATGCAATATTTGACAACATTCCTGGCCTGTCGAACCCTACTTCTCGGAGGGAACAGTATATACGTCTATAACGTTATATATCCTAACCTAGAGCAACCTAACTTCTCGGATGTAATATTCCACAACCTTCCAGGCGTGTCGGACCCTACTTCTCGGTGGGAATATTATATGCGTCTATAACGGTATATATCCTAATCTAAGGCAACCTAACATCTCGGATGCAATATTTGACAACATTCCTGGCCTGTCGAACCCTACTTCTCGGAGGGAACAGTATATACGTCTGTAGCGTCATGTATCCTAACAAAAGGCAACCTAACATCTCGGATGTAACATTTGACAACATTCCAGGCGTGTCGGTCCCTACTTCTCGGAGGTAACATTACATGCGTCTATAACGTTATATATCCTAACCTAAGGCAACCTAACATCTCGTATGTAATATTTGACAACATTCCTGGCCTGTCGAACTCTACTTCTCGGTGGGAACAGTATATACGTCTATAACGTTATATATCCTAACCTAAATCAACCTGACATGTCCGATGTAATATTCTACAACATTCCAGGCGTGTCGGACCCTACATTTCGGTGGGAACATTATATGCGTCTATAACGTTGTATATCCTAATCTAAGGCAACCTAACATCTCGGATGCAATATTTGACAACATTCCTGACCTGTCGAACCCTACTTGTCGGAGGGAACAGTATATACGTCTATAACGGTATATATCCTAATCTAAGGCAACCTAACATTTCGGATATAACATTTGACAACATTCCAGGCGTGTCGGTCCCTACGTCTCGGTGGTAACATTACATGCGTCTATAACGGTATATATCTTAATCTTAGGCAACCTAACATCTCGGATGTAACATTTTACAACATTCCAGGCGTGTCGGTCCCTACGTCTCGGTGTGAACATTATATGCGTCTATAACGCTGTATATCCTTATCTAAGGCATCCTAACATCTCGGATGCAATATTTGACAACATTCCTGGCCTGTTGAACCCTACTTCTCCGACGGAACAGTATGTACGTCTATAACGTTATATATCCTAACCTGAGGCAACCTAACATTTCGGATATAACATTTGACAACATTCCAGGCGTGTCGGTCCCTACGTCTCGGTGGTAACATTAATGCGTCCATAACGGCACCCTAACAACTCGCATGTAATATTTGACGACATTCCTGGCGTATCGGACCCTACTTCTCGGTGGGAACACTATATGCGTCTATAACGTTATATATCCTTATCTAAGGCAACCTAACATCTCGGATGCAATATTTGACAACATTCCTGGCACGTTGAACCCTACTTCTCCGACGGAACAGTATATACGTCTATAACGTTATATATCCTAACCTGAAGCAACCTAACATTTCGGATATAACATTTGACAACATTCCAGGCCTGTCGGTCCCTACGTCTCGGTGGTAACATTAATGCGTCCATAACGGCACCGTAACAACTCGCATGTAATATTTGACGACATTCCTGGCGTATCGGACCCTACTTCTCGGTGGGAACATTATATGCGTCTATAACGTTATATATCCTTATCTAAGGCAACCTAACATCTCGGATGCAATATTTGACAACATTCCTGGCACGTTGAACCCTACTTCTCCGACGGAACAGTATATACGTCTATAACGTTATATATCCTAACCTGAAGCAACCTAACATTTCGGATATAACATTTGACAACATTCCAGGCCTGTCGGTCCCTACGTCTCGGTGGTAACATTAATGCGTCCATAACGGCACCGTAACAACTCGCATGTAATATTTGACAACATTCCTGGCGTATCGGACCCTACTTCTCGGTGGGCACATTATATGCGTCTATAACGTTATATATCCTTATCTAAGGCAACCTAACATCTCGGATGCAATATTTGACAACATTCCTGGCATGTTGAACCCTACTTCTCCGACGGAACAGTATATACGTCTATAACGTTATATATCCTAACCTGAAGCAACCTAACATTTCGGATATAACATTTGACAACATTCCAGGCCTGTCGGTCCCTACGTCTCGGTGGTAACATTAATGCGTCCATAACGGCACCGTAACAACTCGCATGTAATATTTGACAACATTCCTGGCGTATCGGACCCTACTTCTCGGTGGGAACAGTATATACGTCTATAACGTTATATATCCTAACCTAGGGCAACCTAACGCCTCGGATGTAATATTCTACAACCTCCCAGGCGTGTCGGACCCTACTTCTCGGTGGGAACATTATATGCGTCTATAACGTTGTATATCCTAATCTAAGGCAACCTAACATCTCGGATGCAATATTTGACAACATTCCTGGCCTGTCGAACCCTACTTCTCGGAGGGAACAGTATATACGTCTGTAGCGTCATGTATCCTAACAAAAGGCAACCTAACATCTCGGATGTAACATTTGACAACATTCCAGGCGTGTCGGTCCCTACTTCTCGGAGGTAACATTACATGCGTCTATAACGTTATATATCCTAACCTAAGGCAACCTAACATCTCGTATGTAATATTTGACAACATTCCTGGCCTGTCGAACTCTACTTCTCGGAGGGAACAGTATATACGTCTATAACGTTATATATCCTAACCTAGAGCAACCTAACTTCTCGGATGTAATATTCCACAACCTTCCAGGCGTGTCGGACCCTACTTCTCGGTGGGAACACTATATGCGTCTATAACGTTGTATATCCTTATCTAAGGCAACCTAACATCTCGGAGGCAATATTTGACAACATTCCTGGCCTGTTGAACCCTACTTCTCCGACGGAAGAGTATGTACGTCTATAACGTTATATATCCTAACCTGAGGCAACCTAACATTTCGGATATAACATTTGACAACATTCCAGGCGTGTCGATCCCTACGTCTCGGTGGTAACATTAATGCGTCCATAACGGCACCGTAACAACTCGCATGTAATGTTTGACAACATTCCTGTCGTATCGGACCCTACTTCTCGGTGGGAACAGTATATACGTCTATAACGTTATATATCCTAACCTAAATCAACCTGACATGTCCGATGTAATATTCTACAACATTCCAGGCGTGTTGGACCCTACATCTCGGTGGGAACATCATATGCGTCTATAACGTTGTATATCCTAATCTAAGGCAACCTAACATCTCGGATGCAATATTTGACAACATTCCTGGCCTGTCGAACCCTACTTGTCGGAGGGAACAGTATATACGTCCATAACGGTATATATCCTAATCTAAGGCAACCTAACATCTCGGATGAAATATTTGACAACATTCCTGGCCTGTCGAACCCTACTTCTCGGAGGGAACAGTATATAAGTCTATAACGGTATATATCCTAATCTAAGGCAACCTAACATCTCGGATGTAACATTTGACAACATTCCAGGCGTGTCGGTCCCTACGTCTCGGTGGTAACATTACATGCGTCTATAACGGTATATATCCTAATCTTAGGCAACCTAACATCTCGGATGTAACATTTTACAACATTCCAGGCGTGTCGGTCCCTACGTCTCGGTGGTAACATTACATGCGTCTATAACGTTATATATCCTAACCTAAGGCAACCTAACATCTCGGATGTAATATTTGACAACATTCCAGGCGTGTCGGAACCTACTTCTCGGTGGGAACATTATATGAATCTATAACGTTGTATATCCCAATCTAAGGCAACCTATTATCTCAGATGTAATATGTTACAATATTCCTGGCGTGTCGGTGCATACTTTTCGGTGGGAATATTATATGCGTCTATAACGGTCGATATCGTAATCTAAGGCAATCTAACATCTCGTATGCAATATTTGACAACATTCCTGGCCCGTCGAACCCTACTTCTCGGAGGGAACAGTATATACGTCTATAACGTTATATATCCTAACCTAAGGCAACCTAACATCTCGGATGTAATATTTGACATCATTCCTGGCGAGTCGGACCCTACTTCTCGGTGGGAACAGTATATACGTCTGTAACGTCATATATCCCAACCTAAGGCACCCTAACATCTCGGATGTAACATTTGACAACATTCCAGGCATGTCGGTCCCTACGTCTCGGTGGTAACATTATATGCGTCTATAACGTTATATATCCCTATCTAAGGCAACCTAACATCTCGGATGCAATATTTGACAACATTCCTAGCCTGTCGAACCCTACTTCTCGGCGGGAACAGTATATACATCTATAACGTTATATATCCTAACCTAAGGCAACCTCACATCTCTGATGCAATATTCTACATCATTCCAGGCGTGTCGGACCCTACGTCTCGGTGGTAACATTACATGCGTCTATAACGTTATATATCCTAACCTAAGGCCACCTAACATCTCGTATATAATATTTGACAACATTCCTGGCGTGTCGAACCCTACTTCTCGGTGGGAACAGTATATACGTCCATAACGGTATATATCCTAATCTAAGGCAACCTAACATCTCGGATGCAATATTTGACAACATTCCTGGCGTGTCGGACCCTACTTCTCGGAGGGAACAGTATATACGTCCATAACGGTATATATCCTAATCTAGGCAACCTAACATCTCGGATGCAATATTTGACAACATTCCTGGCCTGTCGAACCCTACTTCTCGGAGGGAACAGTATATACGTCTGTAGCGTCATGTATCCTAACATAAGGCAACCTAACATCTCGGATGTAACATTTGACAACATTCCAGGCGTGTCGGTCCCTACTTCTCGGAGGTAACATTACATGCGTCTATAACGTTATATATCCTAACCTAAGGCAACCTAACATCTCGTATGTAATATTTGACAACATTCCTGGCCTGTCGAACCCTACTTCTCGGAGGGAACAGTATATACGTCTATAACGTTATATATCCTAACCGAAGGCAACCTGACATCTCGTATGTAATATTCTACAACCTTCCAGGCGTGTCGGACCCTACTTCTCGGTGGGAACATTATATGCGTCTATAACGTTGCATATCCTAATCTAAGGCAACCTAACACCTCGGATTGCAATATTTGACAACATTCCTGGCCTCTGGAACCCTACTGCTCGGAGGGAACAGTATATAAGTCTATAACGTTATATATCCTAATCTAAGGCAACCTAACATCTCGGATGAAATATTTGACAACATTCCTGGCCTGTCGAACCCTACTTCTCGGAGGGAACAGTATATACGTCTATAACGTTATATATCCTAACCTAGGGCAACCTAACATCTCGGATGTAATATTCTACAACCTTCCAGGCGTGTCGGACCCTGCTTCTCGGTGGGAATACTATATGCGTCTATAACGTTGTATATCCTTATCTAAGGCAACCTAACATCTCGGATGAAATATTTGACAACATTCCTGGCCTGTCGAAACCTACTTCTCGGAGGGAACAGTATATACGTCTGTAACGTCATATATCCTAACCTAAGGCAACCTAACATCTCGGATGTAACATTTGACAACATTCCAGGCGTGTCGGTCCCTACGTCTCGGTGGTAACATTACATGCGTCTATAACGGTATATATCCTAATCTTAGGCAACCTAACATCTCGGATGTAACATTTTACAACATTCCAGGCGTGTCGGTCCCTACGTCTCGGTGGTAACATTACATGCGTCTATAACGTTATATATCCTAACCTAAGGCCACCTAACATCTCGTATATAATATTTGACAACATTCCTGGCGTGTCGAACCCTACTTCTCGGTGGGAACAGTATATACGTCTATAACGTTATATATCCTAACCTAAGGCAACCTAACATCTCGGATGTAATATTTGACATCATTCCTGGCGTGTCGGACCCTACTTCTCGGTGGGAACAGTATATACGTCTCTAACGTCATATATCCTAACCTAAGGCATCCTAACATCTCGGATGTAACATTTGACAACATTCCAGGCATGTCGGTCCCTACGTCTCGGTGGTAACATTATATGCGTCTATAACGTTATATATCCTTATCTAAGGCAACCTAACATCTCGGATGCAATATTTGACAACATTCCTAGCCTGTCGAACCCTACTTCTCGGCGGGAACAGTATATACATCTATAACGTTATATATCCTAACCTAAGGCAACCTCACATCTCGGATGCAATATTCTACATCATTCCAGGCGTGTCGGACCCTACGTCTCGGTGGTAACATTACATGCGTCTATAACGTTATATATCCTAACCTAAGGCCACCTAACATCTCGTATATAATATTTGACAACATTCCTGGCGTGTCGAACCCTACTTCTCGGTGGGAACAGTATATACGTCCATAACGGTATATATCCTAATCTAAGGCAACCTAACATCTCGGATGCAATATTTGACAACATTCCTGGCGTGTCGGACCCTACTTCTCGGAGGGAACAGTATATACGTCCATAACGGTATATATCCTAATCTAGGCAACCTAACATCTCGGATGCAATATTTGACAACATTCCTGGCCTGTCGAACCCTACTTCTCGGAGGGAACAGTATATACGTCTGTAGCGTCATGTATCCTAACATAAGGCAACCTAACATCTCGGATGTAACATTTGACAACATTCCAGGCGTGTCGGTCCCTACTTCTCGGAGGTAACATTACATGCGTCTATAACGTTATATATCCTAACCTAAGGCAACCTAACATCTCGTATGTAATATTTGACAACATTCCTGGCCTGTCGAACCCTACTTCTCGGAGGGAACAGTATATACGTCTATAACGTTATATATCCTAACCGAAGGCAACCTGACATCTCGTATGTAATATTCTACAACCTTCCAGGCGTGTCGGACCCTACTTCTCGGTGGGAACATTATATGCGTCTATAACGTTGCATATCCTAATCTAAGGCAACCTAACACCTCGGATTGCAATATTTGACAACATTCCTGGCCTCTCGAACCCTACTGCTCGGAGGGAACAGTATATAAGTCTATAACGTTATATATCCTAATCTAAGGCAACCTAACATCTCGGATGAAATATTTGACAACATTCCTGGCCTGTCGAACCCTACTTCTCGGAGGGAACAGTATATACGTCTATAACGTTATATATCCTAACCTAGGGCAACCTAACATCTCGGATGTAATATTCTACAACCTTCCAGGCGTGTCGGACCCTGCTTCTCGGTGGGAATACTATATGCGTCTATAACGTTGTATATCCTTATCTAAGGCAACCTAACATCTCGGATGAAATATTTGACAACATTCCTGGCCTGTCGAAACCTACTTCTCGGAGGGAACAGTATATACGTCTGTAACGTCATATATCCTAACCTAAGGCAACCTAACATCTCGGATGTAACATTTGACAACATTCCAGGCGTGTCGGTCCCTACGTCTCGGTGGTAACATTACATGCGTCTATAACGGTATATATCCTAATCTTAGGCAACCTAACATCTCGGATGTAACATTTTACAACATTCCAGGCGTGTCGGTCCCTACGTCTCGGTGGTAACATTACATGCGTCTATAACGTTATATATCCTAACCTAAGGCCACCTAACATCTCGTATATAATATTTGACAACATTCCTGGCGTGTCGAACCCTACTTCTCGGTGGGAACAGTATATACGTCTATAACGTTATATATCCTAACCTAAGGCAACCTAACATCTCGGATGTAATATTTGACATCATTCCTGGCGTGTCGGACCCTACTTCTCGGTGGGAATAGTATATACGTCTCTAACGTCATATATCCTAACCTAAGGCATCCTAACATCTCGGATGTAACATTTGACAACATTCCAGGCATGTCGGTCCCTACGTCTCGGTGGTAACATTATATGCGTCTATAACGTTATATATCCTTATCTAAGGCAACCTAACATCTCGGATGCAATATTTGACAACATTCCTAGCCTGTCGAACCCTACTTCTCGGCGGGAACACTATATACATCTATAACGTTATATATCCTAACCTAAGGCAACCACACATCTCGGATGTAATATTCTACATCATTCCAGGCGTGTCGGACCCTAGGTCTCGGTGGTAACATTACATGCGTCTATAACGTTATATATCCTAACCTAAGGCCACCTAACATCTCGTATGTAATATTTGACAACATTCCTGGCGTGTCGAACCCTACTTCTCGGTGGGAACAGTATATACGTCTATAACGTTATATATTCTAACCTAAATAAACCTGACATGTCCGATGTAATATTCTACAACATTCCAGGCGTGTTGGATCCTACATCTCGGTGGGAACATTATATGCGTCTATAACGTTGTATATCCTAATCTAAGGCAACCTAACATCTCGGATGCAATATTTGACAACATTCCTGGCCTGTCGAACCCTACTTGTCGGAGGGAACAGTATATACGTCCATAACGGTATATATCCTAATCTAAGGCAACCTAACATCTCGGATGCAATATTTGACAACATTCCTGGCCTGTCGAACCCTACTTCTCGGAGGGAACAGTATATACGTCTGTAGCGTCATGTATCCTAACATAAGGCAACCTAACATCTCGGATGTAACATTTGACAACATTCCAGGCGTGTCGGTCCCTACTTCTCGGAGGTAACATTACATGCGTCTATAACGTTATATATCCTAACCTAAGGCAACCTAACATCTCGTATGTAATATTTGACAACATTCCTGGCCTGTCGAACCCTTCTTCTCGGAGGGAACAGTATATACGTCTATAACGTTATATATCCTAACCGAAGGCAACCTGACATCTCGTATGTAATATTCTACAACCTTCCAGGCGTGTCGGACCCTACTTCTCGGTGGGAACATTATATGCGTCTATAACGTTGCATATCCTAATCTAAGGCAACCTAACATCTCGGATGTAACATTTGACAACATTCCAGGCGTGTCGGTCCCTACGTCTCGGTGGTAATATTACATGCGTCTATAACGTTATATATCCTAATCTAAGGCAACCTAACATCTCGGATGAAATATTTGACAACATTCCTGGCCTGTCGAACCCTACTTCTCGGAGGGAACAGTATATACGTCTATAACGTTATATATCCTAACCTAGGGCAACCTAACATCTCGGATGTAATATTCTACAACCTTCCAGGCGTGTCGGACCCTGCTTCTCGGTGGGAACACTATATGCGTCTATAACGTTGTATATCCTTATCTAAGGCAACCTAACATCTCGGATGAAATATTTGACAACATTCCTGGCCTGTCGAACCCTACTTCTCGGAGGGAACAGTATATACGTCTGTAACGTCATATATCCTAACCTAAGGCAACCTAACATCTCGGATGTAACATTTGACAACATTCCAGGCGTGTCGGTCCCTACGTCTCGGTGGTAACATTACATGCGTCTATAACGGTATATATCCTAATCTTAGGCAACCTAACATCTCGGATGTGACATTTTACAACATTCCAGGCGTGTCGGTCCCTACGTCTCGGTGGTAACATTACATGCGTCTATAACGTTATATATCCTAACCTAAGGCCACCTAACATCTCGTATATAATATTTGACAACATTCCTGGCGTGTCGAACCCTACTTCTCGGTGGGAACAGTATATACATCTATAACGTTATATATCCTAACCTAAGGCAACCTCACATCTCGGATGTAATATTCTACATCATTCCAGGCGTGTCGGACCCTACGTCTCGGTGGTAACATTACATGCGTCTATAACGTTATATATCCTAACCTAAGGCCACCTAACATCTCGTATGTAATATTTGACAACATTCCTGGCGTGTCGAACCCTACTTGTCGGAGGGAACAGTATATACGTCCATAACGGTATATATCCTAATCTAAGGCAACCTAACATCTCGGATGCAATATTTGACAACATTCCTGGCCTGTCGAACCCTACTTCTCGGAGGGAACAGTATATACGTCTGTAGCGTCATGTATCCTAACATAAGGCAACCTAACATCTCGGATGTAACATTTGACAACATTCCAGGCGTGTCGGTCCCTACTTCTCGGAGGTAACATTACATGCGTCTATAACGTTATATATCCTAACCTAAGGCAACCTAACATCTCGTATGTAATATTTGACAACATTCCTGGCCTGTCGAACCCTTCTTCTCGGAGGGAACAGTATATACGTCTATAACGTTATATATCCTAACCGAAGGCAACCTGACATCTCGTATGTAATATTCTACAACCTTCCAGGCGTGTCGGACCCTACTTCTCGGTGGGAACATTATATGCGTCTATAACGTTGCATATCCTAATCTAAGGCAACCTAACACCTCGGATTGCAATATTTGACAACATTCCTGGCCTCTCGAACCCTACTGCTCGGAGGGAACAGTATATAAGTCTATAACGGTATATATCCTAATCTAAGGCAACCTAACATCTCGGATGAAATATTTGACAACATTCCTGGCCTGTCGAACCCTACTTCTCGGAGGGAACAGTATATACGTCTGTAACGTCATATATCCTAACCTAAGGCAACCTAACATCTCGGATGTAACATTTGACAACATTCCAGGCGTGTCGGTCCCTACGTCTCGGTGGTAACATTACATGCGTCTATAACGGTATATATCCTAATCTTAGGCAACCTAACATCTCGGATGTAACATTTTACAACATTCCAGGCGTGTCGGTCCCTACGTCTCGGTGGTAACATTACATGCGTCTATAACGTTATATATCCTAACCTAAGGCAACCTAACATCTCGGATGTAATATTTGACAACATTCCAGGCGTGTCGGAACCTACTTCTCGGTGGGAACATTATATGAATCTATAACGTTGTATATCCCAATCTAAGGCAACCTATTATCTCAGATGTAATATGTTACAATATTCCTGGCGTGTCGGTGCATACTTTTCGGTGGGAATATTATATGCGTCTATAACGGTCGATATCGTAATCTAAGGCAATCTAACATCTCGTATGCAATATTTGACAACATTCCTGGCCCGTCGAACCCTACTTCTCGGAGGGAACAGTATATACGTCTATAACGTTATATATCCTAACCTAGAGCAACCTAACATCTCGGATGTAATATTCCACAACCTTCCAGGCGTGTCGGACCCTACTTCTCGGTGGGAACATTATATGCGTCTATTACGTTGTATATCCTTATCTAAGGCAACCTTACATCTCGGATGCAATATTTGACAACATTCCTAGCCTGTCGAACCCTACTTCTCGGAGGGAACAGTATATACGTCTATAACGTTATATATCCTAACCTAAGGAAACCTGACATCTCGGATGTAATATTCTACATCATTCCAGGCGTGTCGGACCCTACTTCTCGGTGGGAACAGTATATACGTCTGTAACGTCATATATCCTAACCTAAGGCAACCTAACATCTCAGATATAACATTTGACAACATTCCCGGCGTGTTGGAACCCTATGTCTCGGTGGTAACATTACGTGCGTCTATAACGTTATATATGCTAACCTAAGGCAACCTAACATCTCGGATGCAATATTTGACAACATTCCTGGCCTGTCGAACCCTACTTCTCGGAGGGAACAGTATATACGTCTGTAGCGTCATGTATCCTAACATAAGGCAACCTAACATCTCGGATGTAACATTTGACAACATTCCAGGCGTCTCGGACCCTACTTCTCGGAGGTAACATTACATGCGTCTATAACGTTATATATCCAAACCTAAGGCAACCTAACATCTCGTATGTAATATTTGACAACATTCCTGGCCTGTCGAACCCTTCTTCTCGGAGGGAACAGTATATACGTCTATAACGTTATATATCCTAACCGAAGGCAACCTGACATCTCGTATGTAATATTCTACAACCTTCCAGGCGTGTCGGACCCTACTTCTCGGTGGGAACATTATATGCGTCTATAACGTTGCATATCCTAATCTAAGGCAACCTAACATCTCGGATGTAACATTTGACAACATTCCAGGCGTGTCGGTCCCTACGTCTCGGTGGTAATATTACATGCGTCTATAACGTTATATATCCTAATCTAAGGCAACCTAACATCTCGGATGAAATATTTGACAACATTCCTGGCCTGTCGAACCCTACTTCTCGGAAGGAACAGTATATACGTCTATAACGTTATATATCCTAACCTAGGGCAACCTAACATCTCGGATGTAATATTCTACAACCTTCCAGGCGTGTCGGACCCTGCTTCTCGGTGGGAACACTATATGCGTCTATAACGTTGTATATCCTTATCTAAGGCAACCTAACATCTCGGATGAAATATTTGACAACATTCCTGGCCTGTCGAACCCTACTTCTCGGAGGGAACAGTATATACGTCTGTAACGTCATATATCCTAACCTAAGGCAACCTAACATCTCGGATGTAACATTTGACAACATTCCAGGCGTGTCGGTCCCTACGTCTCGGTGGTAACATTACATGCGTCTATAACGGTATATATCCTAATCTTAGGCAACCTAACATCTCGGATGTAACATTTTACAACATTCCAGGCGTGTCGGTCCCTACGTCTCGGTGGTAACATTACATGCGTCTATAACGTTATATATCCTAACCTAAGGCAACCTAACATCTCGGATGTAATATTTGACAACATTCCAGGCGTGTCGGAACCTACTTCTCGGTGGGAACATTATATGAATCTATAACGTTGTATATCCCAATCTAAGGCAACCTATTATCTCAGATGTAATATGTTACAATATTCCTGGCGTGTCGGTGCATACTTTTCGGTGGGAATATTATATGCGTCTATAACGGTCGATATCGTAATCTAAGGCAATCTAACATCTCGTATGCAATATTTGACAACATTCCTGGCCCGTCGAACCCTACTTCTCGGAGGGAACAGTATATACGTCTATAACGTTATATATCCTAACCTAGAGCAACCTAACATCTCGGATGTAATATTCCACAACCTTCCAGGCGTGTCGGACCCTACTTCTCGGTGGGAACATTATATGCGTCTATTACGTTGTATATCCTTATCTAAGGCAACCTTACATCTCGGATGCAATATTTGACAACATTCCTAGCCTGTCGAACCCTACTTCTCGGAGTGAACAGTATATACGTCTATAACGTTATATATCCTAACCTAAGGCAACCTGACATCTCGGATGTAATATTCTACATCATTCCAGGCGTGTCGGACCCTACTTCTCGGTGGGAACAGTATATACGTCTGTAACGTCATATATCCTAACCTAAGGCAACCTAACATCTCAGATATAACATTTGACAACATTCCCGGCGTGTTGGAACCCTATGTCTCGGTGGTAACATTACGTGCGTCTATAACGTTATATATGCTAACCTAAGGCAACCTAACATCTCGGATGCAATATTTGACAACATTCCTGGCCTGTCAAACCCTACTTCTCGGAGGAAACAGCATATACATCTATAACGTCATATATCCTAGCCTAAGGCAACCTAACATCTCGGATGCAATATTTGACAACATTCCTGGCCTGTCGAACCCTACTTCTCGGAGGGAACAGCATATACATCTATAACGTCATATATCCTAGCCTAAGGCAACCTAACATCTCGGATGTAACATTTGACAACATTCCAGGCGTGTCGGTCCCCACGTCTCGGTGATAACATTACATGCGTCTATAGCGGTATATATCCTAATCTTAGGCAACCTAACATCTCGGATGTAACATTTTACAACATTCCTGGCGTGTCGGACCCTACTTCTCGGTGGGAACAGTATATACGTCTGTAACGTCATATATCCTAACCTAAGGCAACCTAACATCTCGGATGTAACATTTGACAACATTCCAGGCGTGTCGGTCCCTACTTCTCGGAGGTAACATTACATGCGTCTATAACGTTATATATCCTAACCTAAGGCAACCTAACATCTCGTATGTAATATTTGACAACATTCCTGGCCTGTCGAACCCTTCTTCTCGGAGGGAACAGTATATACGTCTATAACGTTATATATCCTAACCGAAGGCAACCTGACATCTCGTATGTAATATTCTACAACCTTCCAGGCGTGTCGGACCCTACTTCTCGGTGGGAACATTATATGCGTCTATAACGTTGCATATCCTAATCTAAGGCAACCTAACACCTCGGATTGCAATATTTGACAACATTCCTGGCCTCTCGAACCCTACTGCTCGGAGGGAACAGTATATAAGTCTATAACGGTATATATCCTAATCTAAGGCAACCTAACATCTCGGATGAAATATTTGACAACATTCCTGGCCTGTCGAACCCTACTTCTCGGTGGGAACAGTATATACGTCTATAACGTTATATATCCTAACCTAATGCAACCTAACATCTCGGATGTTATATTTGACAACATTCCTGGCGTGTCGGACCCTACTTCTCGGTGGGAACAGTATATACGTCTGTAACGTCATATATCCTAACCTAAGGCAACCTAACATCTCGGATGCAATATTTGACAACATTCCTGGCCTGTCGAACCCTACTTCTCGGAGGGAACAGCATATACATCTATAACGTCATATATCCTAGCCTAAGGCAACCTAACATCTCGGATGTAACATTTGACAACATTCCAGGCGTGTCGGTCCCTACGGCTCGGTGGTAACATTACATGCGTCTATAACGGTATATATCCTAATCTTAGGCAACCTAACATCTCGCATGTAACATTTTACAACATTCCAGGCGTGTCGGTCCCTACGTCTCGGTGGTAACATTACATGCGTCTATAACGTTATATATCCTAACCTAAGGCCACCTAACATCTCGTATATAATATTTGACAACATTCCTGGCGTGTCGAACCCTACTTCTCGGTGGGAACAGTATATACGTCTATAACGTTATATATCCTAACCTAAGGCAACCTAACATCTCGGATGTAATATTTGACATCATTCCTGGCGTGTCGGACCCTACTTCTCGGTGGGAACAGTATATACGTCTGTAACGTCATATATCCTAACCTAAGGCATCCTAACATCTCGGATGTAACATTTGACAACATTCCAGGCATGTCGGTCCCTACGTCTCGGTGGTAACATTATATGCGTCTATAACGTTATATATCCTTATCTAAGGCAACCTAACATCTCGGATGCAATATTTGACATAATTCCTAGCCTGTCGAACCCTACCTCTCGGCGGGAACAGTATATACATCTATAACGTTATATATCCTAACCTAAGGCAACCTCACATCTCGGATGTAATATTCTACATCATTCCAGGCGTGTCGGACCCTACGTCTCGGTGGTAACATTACATGCGTCTATAACGTTATATATCCTAACCTAAGGCCACCTAACATCTCGTATGTAATATTTGACAACATTCCTGGCCTGTCGAACCCTACTTCTCGGAGGGAACAGTATATACGTCTGTAGCGTCATGTATCCTAACATAAGGCAACCTAACATCTCGGATGTAACATTTGACAACATTCCAGGCGTGTCGGTCCCTACTTCTCGGAGGTAACATTACATGCGTCTATAACGTTATATATCCTAACCTAAGGCAACCTAACATCTCGTATGTAATATTTGACAACATTCCTGGCCTGTCGAACCCTTCTTCTCGGAGGGAACAGTATATACGTCTATAACGTTATATATCCTAACCGAAGGCAACCTGACATCTCGTATGTAATATTCTACAACCTTCCAGGCGTGTCGGACCCTACTTCTCGGTGGGAACATTATATGCGTCTATAACGTTGCATATCCTAATCTAAGGCAACCTAACACCTCGGATTGCAATATTTGACAACATTCCTGGCCTCTCGAACCCTACTGCTCGGAGGGAACAGTATATAAGTCTATAACGGTATATATCCTAATCTAAGGCAACCTAACATCTCGGATGAAATATTTGACAACATTCCTGGCCTGTCGAACCCTACTTCTCGGTGGGAACAGTATATACGTCTATAACGTTATATATCCTAACCTAAGGCAACCTAACATCTCGGATGTAATATTCCACAACCTTCCAGGCGTGTCGGACCCTACTTCTCGGTGGGAACATTATATGCGTCTATTACGTTGTATATCCTTATCTAAGGCAACCTTACATCTCGGATGCAATATATGACAACATTCCTAGCCTGTCGAACCCTACTTCTCGGAGGGAACAGTATATACGTCTATAACGTTATATATCCTAACCTAAGGCAACCTGACATCTCGGATGTAATATTCTACATCATTCCAGGCGTGTCGGACCCTACTTCTCGGTGGGAACAGTATATACGTCTGTAACGTCATATATCCTAACCTAAGGCAACCTAACATCTCAGATATAACATTTGACAACATTCCCGGCGTGTTGGAACCCTATGTCTCGGTGGTAACATTACGTGCGTCTATAACGTTATATATAATAACCTAAGGCAACCTAACATCTCGGATGCAATATTTGACAACATTCCTGGCCTGTCAAACCCTACTTCTCGGAGGAAACAGCATATACATCTATAACGTCATATATCCTAGCCTAAGGCAACCTAACATCTCGTATGTAACATTTGACAACATTCCTGGCGTGTCGAACCCTACTTCTCGGTGGGAACAGTATATACGTCTATAACGTTGTATATCCTAATCTAAGGCAACCTAACATCTCGGATGTAATATTTGACAACATTCCTGGCGTGTCGGACCCTACTTCTGGGAGGGAACAGTATATACGTCTATAACGTTATATATCCTAACATAAGGCAACCTGACATCTCGGATGTATTATTCTACAACATTCCAGGCGTGTCGGACCCTACTTCTCGGTGGGAACAGTATATACGTCTGTAACGTCATATATCCTAACCTAAGGCAACCTAACATCTCAGATATAACATTTGACAACATTCCCGGCGTGTTGGAATCCTATGTCTCGGTGGTAACACTACGTGCGTCTATAACGTTATATATGCTAACCTAAGGCAACCTAACATCTCGGATGCAATATTTGACAACATTCCTGGCCTGTCAAACCCTACTTCTCGGAGGGAACAGCATATACGTCTATAACGTCATATATCCTAACCTAAGGCAACCTAACATCTCGGATGTAACATTTTACAACATTCCAGGCCTGTCGGTCCCTACGTCTCGGTGGTAACATTACATGCGTCTATAACGTTATATATCCTAACCTAAGGCCACCTAACATCTCGTATGTAATATTTGACAACATTCCTAGCGTGTCGAACCCTACTTCTCGGTGGGAACAGTATATACGTCTATAACGTTATATATCCTAACCTAAGGCAACCTAACATCTCGGATATAATATTTGACAACATTCCTGGCGTGTCGGACCCTACTTCTCGGTGGGAACAGTATATACGTCTGTAACGTCATATATCCTAACCTAAGGCAACCTAACATCTCCGGTGCAATATTTGACAACATTCCTGGCCTGTCGAACCCTACTTCTCGGAGGGAACAGCATATACATCTATAACGTCATATATCCTAGCCTAAGGCAACCTAACATCTCGGATGTAACATTTGACAACATTTCAGGCGTGTCGGTCCCTACGTCTCGGTGATAACATTACATGCGTCTATAGCGGTATATATCCTAATCTTAGGCAACCTAACATCTCGGATGTAACATTTGCCAACATTCCTGGCGTGTCGGACCCTACTTCTCGGTGGGAACAGTATATACGTCTGTAACGTCATATATCCTAACCTAAGGCAACCTAACATCTCGGATATAACATTTGACAACATTCCAGGCGTGTTGGAACCCTACGTCTCGGTGGTAACATAACGTGCGTCTATAACGTTATATATGCTAACCTAAGGCAACCTAACATCTCGGCTGCAATATTTGACAACATTCCTGGCCTGTCGAACCCTATTTCTCGGAGGGAACAGTATATACGTCTATAACGTTATATATCCTAACCTAAGGCAACCTGACATCTCGGATGTATTATTCTACAACATTCCAGGCGTGTCGGACCCTGCTTCTCGGTGGGAACACTATATGCGTCTATAACGTTGTATATCCTTATCTAAGGCAACCTAACATCTCGGATGAAATATTTGACAACATTCCTGGCCTGTCGAACCCTACTTCTCGGAGGGAACAGTATATACGTCTGTAACGTCATATATTTTAACCTAAGGCCACCTAACATCTCGTATGTAATATTTGACAACAGTCCTGGCGTGTCGAACCCTACTTCTCGGTGGGAACAGTATATACGTCTGTAACGTTATATATCCTAACCTAAGGCAACCTAACATCTCGGATGTAATATTTGACAACATTCCTGGCGTGTCGAACCCTACTTCTCGGTGGGAACAGTATATACGTCTATTACGTTGTATATCCTAACCTAAGGCAACCTAACATCTCGGATGTAATATTTGACAACATTCCTGGCGTGTCGAACCCTACTTCTCGGTGGGAACAGTATATACGTCTGTAACGTTATATATCCTAACCTAAGGCAACCTAACATCTCGGATGTAATATTTGACAACATTCCTGGCGTGTCGGACCCTACTTCTCGGTGGGAACAGTATATATGTCTGTAACGTCATATATCCTAACATAAGGCCACCTAACATCTCGGATGTAATATTCTACAACCTTCCAGGCGTGTCGGACCCTACTTCTCGGCGGGAACATTATATGCGTCTATAACGTAGCATATCCTAATCTAAGGCAACCTAGCATCTCGGATTGCAATATTTGACAACATTCCTGGCCTCTCGAACCCTACTGCTCGGAGGGAACAGTATATACGTCTATAACGGTATATATCCTAATCTAAGGCAACCTAAGATCTCGGATGAAATATTTGACAACATTCCTGGCCTGTCGAACCCTACCTCTCGGTGGGAACAGTATATACGTCTATAACGATATATATTCTAACCTAAGGCAACCTAACATCTCGGATGTAACATTTGACAACATTCCAGGCGTGTCGGTCCCTACGTCTCGGTGGTAACATTAATGAGTCTATAACGGCAACGTAACAACTCGGTTGTAATATTTGACAATATTCCTGTCGTGTCGGACCCTACTTCTCGGTGGGAACAGTATATACGTCCATAACGTTATATATCCTAACCTAAGGCAACCTTACATCTCGGATGTAATGTTTGACAACATTCCTGGCGTATCGGACGCTACTTCTCGGTGGGAACAGTATATACGTCTATAACGCTATATATCCTAACCTGAGGCAACCTGACATCTCGGATGTATTATTCTACAACATTCCAGGCGTGTCGGACCCTACTTCTCGGTGGGAACATTATATGCGTCTATAACGTTGTATATCCTAATCTAAGGCAACCTAACATCTCGGATGCAATATTTGACAACATTCCTGGCCTGTCGAACCCTACATCTCGGAGGGAACAGTATATACGTCTATAACGTTATATATCCTAACGTAAGGCAACCTAACATCTCGGATGTAATATTTGACAACATTCCTGGCCTGTCGAACCCTACATCTCGGAGGGAACAGTATATACGTCTATAGCGGTATATATCCTAATCTAAGGCCACCTAACATCTCGTATGTAATATTTGACAACATTCCTGGCGTGTCGAACCCTACTTCTCGGTGGGAACAGTATATACGTCTATAACGTTATATATCCTAACGTAAGACAACCTAACATCTCGGATGTAATATTTGACAACATTCCTGGCGTGTCGGACCCTACTTCTCGGTGGGAACAGTATATATGTCTGTAACGTCATATATCCTAACATACGGCCACCTAACATCTCGGATGTAATATTCTACAACCTTCCAGGCGTGTCGGACCCTACTTCTCGGCGGGAACATTATATGCGTCTATAACGTAACATATCCTAATCTAAGGCAACCTAGCATCTCGGATTGCAATATTTGACAACATTCCTGGCCTCTCGAACCCTACTGCTCGGAGGGAACAGTATATACGTCTATAACGGTATATATCCTAATCTAAGGCAACCTAAGATCTCGGATGAAATATTTGACAACATTCCTGGCCTGTCGAACCCTACCTCTCGGTGGGAACAGTATATACGTCTATAACGATATATATCCTAACCTAAGGCAACCTAACATCTCGGATGTAACATTTGACAACATTCCAGGCGTGTCGGTCCCTACGTCTCGGTGGTAACATTAATGAGTCTATAACGGCAACGTAACAACTCGGTTGTAATATTTGACAACATTCGTGGCGTGTCGGACCCTACTTCTCGGTGGGAACAGTATATACGTCCATAACGTTATATATCCTAACCTAAGGCAACCTTAAATCTCGGATGTAATGTTTGACAACATTCCTGGCGTATCGGACGCTACTTCTCGGTGGGAACAGTATATACGTCTATAACGTTATATATCCTAACCTAAGGCAACCTGACATGTCGGATGTAATATTTTACAACATTCCAGGCGTGTCGGACCCTACATCTCGGTGGGAACATTATATGCGTCTATAACGTTGTATATCCTAATCTAAGGCAACCTAACATCTCGGATGCAATATTTGACAACATTCCTGGCCTGTCGAACCCTATATCTCGGAGGGAACAGTATATACGTCTATAACGTTATATATCCTAACGTAAGGCAACCTAACATCTCGGATGTAATATTTGACAACATTCCTGGCGTGTCGGACCCTACTTCTCGGTGGGAACAGTATATATGTCTGTAACGTTATATATCCTAACCTAAGGCAACCTGACATCTCGGATGTAATATTCTACATCATTCCAGGCGTGTCGGACCCTACTTCTCGGTGGGAACATTATATGCGTCTATAGCGGTATATATCCTAATCTTAGGCAACCTAACATCTCGGATGTAACATTTTACAACATTCCAGGCCTGTCGGTCCCTACGTCTCGGTGGTAACATTACATGCGTCTATAACGTTATATATTTTAACCTAAGGCCACCTAACATCTCGTATGTAATATTTGACAACAGTCCTGGCGTGTCGAACCCTACTTCTCGGTGGGAACAGTATATACGTCTATAACGTTATATATCCTAACCTAAGGCAACCTAACATCTCGGATGTAATATTTGACAACATTCCTGGCGTGTCGGACCCTACTTCTCGGTGGGAACAGTATATACGTCTGTAACGTCATATATCCTAACCTAAGGCAACCTAACATCTCGGATATAACATTTGACAACATTCCAGGCGTGTCGGTCCCTACGTCTCGGTGGTAACATTACATGCGTCTATAACGGTATATATCCTAATCTTAGGCAACCTAACATCTCGGATGTAACATTTTACAACATTCCAGGCCTGTCGGTCCCTACGTCTCGGTGGTAACATTACATGCGTCTATAACGTTATTTATCCTAACCTAAGGCCACCTAACATCTCGTATGTAATATTTGACAACATTCCTGGCGTGTCGAACCCTACTTCTCGGTGGGAACAGTATATACGTCTATAACGTTTAATATCCTAACCTAAGGCAACCTAACATCTCGGATGTAATATTTGACAACATTCCTGGCGTGTCGGACCCTACTTCTCGGTGGGAACAGTGTATACGTCTGTAACGTCATATATCCTAACCTAAGGCAACCTAACATCTCGGATATAACATTTGACAACATTCCAAGTCGTGTTGGAACCCTACTTCTCGGAGGGAACAGCATATACATCTATAACGTCATATATCATAACCTAAGGCAACCTAACATCTCGGATGCAATATTTGACAACATTCCTGGCCTGTCGAACCCTACTTCTCGGAGGGAACAGCATATACATCTATAATGTCATATATCCTAGCCTAAGGCAACCTAACATCTCGGATGCAATATTTGACAACATTCCTGGCCTGTCGAACCCTACATCTCGGAGGGAACAGTATATACGTCTATAGCGGTATATATCCTAATCTAAGGCCACCTAACATCTCGTATGTAATATTTGACAACATTCCTGGCGTGTCGAACCCTACTTCTCGGTGGGAACAGTATATACGTCTATAACGTTATATATCCTAACGTAAGACAACCTAACATCTCGGATGTAATATTTGACAACATTCCTGGCGTGTCGGACCCTACTTCTCGGTGGGAACAGTATATATGTCTGTAACGTCATATATCCTAACATAAGGCCACCTAACATCTCGGATGTAATATTCTACAACCTTCTAGGCGTGTCGGACCCTCCTTCTCGGCGGGAACATTATATGCGTCTATAACGTAGCATATCCTAATCTAAGGCAACCTAGCATCTCGGATTGCAATATTTGACAACATTCCTGGCCTCTCGAACCCTACTGCTCGGAGGGAACAGTATATACGTCTATAACGGTATATATCCTAATCTAAGGCAACCTAAGATCTCGGATGAAATATTTGACAACATTCCTGGCCTGTCGAACCCTACCTCTCGGTGGGAACAGTATATACGTCTATAACGATATATATCCTAACCTAAGGCAACCTAACATCTCGGATGTAACATTTGACAACATTCCAGGCGTGTCGGTCCCTACGTCTCGGTGGTAACATTAATGAGTCTATAACGGCAACGTAACAACTCGGTTGTAATATTTGACAACATTCCTGTCGTGTCGGACCCTACTTCTCGGTGGGAACAGTATATACGTCCATAACGTTATATATCCTAACCTAAGGCAACCTTACATCTCGGATGTAATGTTTGACAACATTCCTGGCGTATCGGACGCTACTTCTCGGTGGGAACAGTATATACGTCTATAACGTTACATATCCTAATCTAAGGCAACCTAACATCTCGGATGCAATATTTGACAACATTCCTGGCCTGTCGAACCCTACTTATCGGAGGGAACAGTATATACGTCTATAACATTATGTATCCTAATCTAAGGCAACCTAACATCTCGGATGCAATATTTGACAACATTCCAGGCGAGTCGGTCCCTACGTCTCGGTGGTAACATTACATGCGTCTATAACGGTATATATCCTAATCTTAGGCAACCTAACATCTCGGATGTAACATTTTACCACATTCCAGGCGTGTCGGTCCCTACGTCTCGGTGGTAACATTACATGCGTCTATAGCGTTATATATCCTAACCTAAGGCCACCTAACATCTCGTATGTAATATTTGACAACATTCCTGGCGTGTCGAACCCTACTTCTCGGTGGGAACAGTATATACGTCTATAACGTTATATATCCTAACCTAGGGCAACCTAACATCTCGGATGCAATATTTGACAACATTCCTGGCCTGTCGAACCCTATTTCTCGGAGGGAACAGTATATACGTCTATAACGCTATATATCCTAACCTGAGGCAACCTGACATCTCGGATGTATTATTCTACAACATTCCAGGCGTGTCGGACCCTACTTCTCGGTGGGAACATTATATGCGTCTATAACGTTGTATATCCTAATCTAAGGCAACCTAACATCTCGGATGCAATATTTGACAACATTCCTGGCCTGTCGAACCCTACATCTCGGAGGGAACAGTATATACGTCTATAACGTTATATATCCTAACGTAAGGCAACCTAACATCTCGGATGTAATATTTGACAACATTCCTGGCGTGTCGGACCCTACTTCTCGGTGGGAACAGTATATATGTCTGTAACGTCATATATCCTAACCTAAGGCAACCTAACATCTCGGATATAACATTTGACAACATTCCCGGCGTGTTGGAACCCTACGTCTCGGTGGTAACATTACGTGCGTCTATAACGTTATATATGCTAACCTAAGGCGACCTAACATCTCGGATGCAATATTTGACAACATTCCTAGCCTGTCGAACCCTGCTTCTCGGAGGGAACAGTATATACGTCTATAACGTTATATATCCTAACCTAAGGCAACCTGACATCTCGGATGTAATATTCTACAACCTTCCAGGCGTGTCGGACCCTACTTCTCGGTGGGAACATTATATACGTCTATAACGGTATATATCCTAATCTAAGGCAACCTAACATCTCGGATGCAATATTTGACAACATTCCTGGCCTGTCGAACCCTACTTCTCGGAGGGAACAGTATATACGTCTGTAGCGTCATGTATCCTAACAAAAGGCAACCTAACATCTCGGATGTAACATTTGACAACATTCCAGGCGTGTCGGTCCCTACTTCTCGGAGGGAACAGTATATACGTCTATAACGTTATATATCCTAACCTAGGGCAACCTAACATCTCGGATGTAATATTCTACAACCTTCCAGGCGTGTCGGACCCTGCTTCTCGGTGGGAACAGTATATGCGTCTATAACGTTGTATATCCTTATCTAAGGCAACCTAACATCTCGGATGCAATATTTGACAACATTCCTTGCCTGTTGAACCCTACTTCTCCGACGGAACAGTATGTACGTCTATAAGTTATATATCCTAACCTGAGGCAACCTAACATTTCGGATATAACATTTGACAACATTCCAGGCGTGTCGGTCCCTACGTCTCGGTGGTAACATTAATGCGTCCATAACGGCACCGTAACAACTCACATGTAATATTTGACAACATTCCTGGCGTATCGGACCCTACTACTCGGTGGGAACAGTATATACGTCTATAACGTTATATATCCTAACCTAAATCATCCTGACATGTCCGATGTAATATTCTACAACATTCCAGGCGAGTCGGACCCTACATTTCGGTGGGAACATTATATGCGTCTATAACGTTGTATATCCTAACCTAAGGCAACCTAACATCTCGGATGTAACATTTGACAACATTCCAGGCATGTCGGTCCCTACGTCTCGGTGGTAACATTATATGCGTCTATAACGTTATATATCCTTATCTAAGGCAACCTAACATCTCGGATGCAATATTTGACAACATTCCTAGCCTGTCGAAACCTACTTCTCGGAGGGAACAGTATATGCGTCTATAACGTTATATATCCTAACCTAAGGCAACCTGACATCTCGGATGCAATATTCTACATCATTCCAGGCGTGTCGGACCCTACTTCTCGGTGGGAACAGTATATTCGTCTGTAACGTCATATATCCTAACCTAAGGCAACCTAACATCTCAGATATAACATTTGACAACATTCCCGGCGTGTTGGAACCCTACGTCTCTGTGGTAACATTACGTGCGTCTATAACGCTATATATGCTAACCTAAGGCAACCTAACATCTCGGATGCAATATTTGACAACATTCCTGGCCTGTCGAACCCTATTTCTCGGAGGGAACAGCATATACGTCTATAACGTTATATATCCTAACCTAAGGCAACCTGACATCTCGGATGTATTATTCTACAACATTCCAGGCGTGTCGGACCCTACTTCTCGGTGGTAACATTACGTGCGTCTATAACGTTATATATGCTAACCTAAGGCAACCTAACATCTCGGATGCAATATTTGACAACATTCCTAGCCTGTCGAACCCTACTTCTCGGAGGGAACAGTATATACGTCTATAACGTTATATATCCTAACCTAAGGCAACCTGACATCTCGGATGTAATATTCTACATCATTCCAGGCGTGTCGGACCCTACTTCTCGGTGGGAACATTATATGCGTCTATAACGTTGTATATCCTAATCTAAGGCAACCTAACATCTCGGATGCAATATTTGACAACATTCCTGGCCTGTCGAACCCTACATCTCGGAGGGAACAGTATATACGTCTATAACGTTATATATCCTAACGTAAGGCAACCTAACATCTCGGATGTAATATTTGACAACATTCCTAGCGTGTCGGACCCTACTTCTCGGTGGGAACAGTATATATGTCTGTAACGTCATATATCCTAACCTAAGGCAACCTAACATCTCGGATATAACATTTGACAACATTCCAGGCGTGTCGGTCCCTACGTCTCGGTGGTAACATTAATGCGTCCATAACGGCACCGTAACAACTCGCATGTAATATTTGACAACATTCCTGGCGTATCGGACCCTACTACTCGGTGGGAACAGTATATACGTCTATAACGTTATATATCCTAACCTAAATCATCCTGACATGTCCGATGTAATATTCTACAACATTCCAGGCGAGTCGGACCCTACATTTCGGTGGGAACATTATATGCGTCTATAACGTTGTATATCCTAACCTAAGGCAACCTAACATCTCGGATGTAACATTTGACAACATTCCAGGCATGTCGGTCCCTACGTCTCGGTGGTAACATTATATGCGTCTATAACGTTATATATCCTTATCTAAGGCAACCTAACATCTCGGATGCAATATTTGACAACATTCCTAGCCTGTCGAAACCTACTTCTCGGAGGGAACAGTATATGCGTCTATAACGTTATATATCCTAACCTAAGGCAACCTGACATCTCGGATGCAATATTCTACATCATTCCAGGCGTGTCGGACCCTACTTCTCGGTGGGAACAGTATATACGTCTGTAACGTCATATATCCTAACCTAAGGCAACCTAACATCTCAGATATAACATTTGACAACATTCCCGGCGTGTTGGAACCCTACGTCTCTGTGGTAACATTACGTGCGTCTATAACGCTATATATGCTAACCTAAGGCAACCTAACATCTCGGATGCAATATTTGACAACATTCCTGGCCTGTCGAACCCTATTTCTCGGAGGGAACAGCATATACGTCTATAACGTTATATATCCTAACCTAAGGCAACCTGACATCTCGGATGTATTATTCTACAACATTCCAGGCGTGTCGGACCCTACTTCTCGGTGGTAACATTACGTGCGTCTATAACGTTATATATGCTAACCTAAGGCAACCTACCATCTCGGATGCAATATTTGACAACATTCCTAGCCTGTCGAACCCTACTTCTCGGAGGCAACAGTATATACGTCTATAACGTTATATATCCTAACCTAAGGCAACCTGACATCTCGGATGTAATATTCTACATCATTCCAGGCGTGTCGGACCCTACTTCTCGGTGGGAACATTATATGCGTCTATAACGTTGTATATCCTAATCTAAGGCAACCTAACATCTCGGATGCAATATTTGACAACATTCCTGGCCTGTCGAACCCTACATCTCGGAGGGAACAGTATATACGTCTATAACGTTATATATCCTAACGTAAGGCAACCTAACATCTCGGATGTAATATTTGACAACATTCCTAGCGTGTCGGACCCTACTTCTCGGTGGGAACAGTATATATGTCTGTAACGTCATATATCCTAACCTAAGGCAACCTAACATCTCGGATATAACATTTGACAACATTCCCGGCGTGTTGGAACCCTACGTCTCGGTGGTAACATTACGTGCGTCTATAACGTTATATATGCTAACCTAAGGCGACCTAACATCTCGGATGCAATATTTGACAACATTCCTAGCCTGTCGAACCCTGCTTCTCGGAGGGAACAGTATATACGTCTATAACGTTATATATCCTAACCTAAGGCAACCTGACATCTCGGATGTAATATTCTACAACCTTCCAGGCGTGTCGGACCCTACTTCTCGGTGGGAACATTATATACGTCTATAACGGTATATATCCTAATCTAAGGCAACCTAACATCTCGGATGCAATATTTGACAACATTCCTGGCCTGTCGAACCCTACTTCTCGGAGGGAACAGTATATACGTCTGTAGCGTCATGTATCCTAACAAAAGGCAACCTAACATCTCGGATGTAACATTTGACAACATTCCATGCGTGTCGGTCCCTACTTCTCGGAGGGAACAGTATATACGTCTATAACGTTATATATCCTAACCTAGGGCAACCTAACATCTCGGATGTAATATTCTACAACCTTCCAGGCGTGTCGGACCCTGCTTCTCGGTGGGAACAGTATATGCGTCTATAACGTTGTATATCCTTATCTAAGGCAACCTAACATCTCGGATGCAATATTTGACAACATTCCTTGCCTGTTGAACCCTACTTCTCCGACGGAACAGTATGTACGTCTATAAGTTATATATCCTAACCTGAGGCAACCTAACATTTCGGATATAACATTTGACAACATTCCAGGCGTGTCGGTCCCTACGTCTCGGTGGTAACATTAATGCGTCCATAACGGCACCGTAACAACTCGCATGTAATATTTGACAACATTCCTGGCGTATCGGACCCTACTTCTCGGTGGGAACAGTATATACGTCTATAACGTTATATATCCTAACCTAAATCATCCTGACATGTCCGATGTAATATTCTACAACATTCCAGGCGAGTCGGACCCTACATTTCGGTGGGAACATTATATGCGTCTATAACGTTGTATATCCTAACCTAAGGCAACCTAACATCTCGGATGTAACATTTGACAACATTCCAGGCATGTCGGTCCCTACGTCTCGGTGGTAACATTATATGCGTCTATAACGTTATATATCCTTATCGAAGGCAACCTAACATCTCGGATGCAATATTTGACAACATTCCTAGCCTGTCGAAACCTACTTCTCGGAGGGAACAGTATATACGTCTATAACGTTATATATCCTAACCTAAGGCAACCTGACATCTCGGATGCAATATTCTACATCATTCCAGGCGTGTCGGACCCTACTTCTCGGTGGGAACAGTATATACGTCTGTAACGTCATATATCCTAACCTAAGGCAACCTAACATCTCAGATATAACATTTGACAACATTCCCGGCGTGTTGGAACCCTACGTCTCTGTGGTAACATTACGTGCGTCTATAACGCTATATATGCTAACCTAAGGCAACCTAACATCTCGGATGCAATATTTGACAACATTCCTGGCCTGTCGAACCCTATTTCTCGGAGGGAACAGCATATACGTCTATAACGTTATATATCCTAACCTAAGGCAACCTGACATCTCGGATGTATTATTCTACAACATTCCAGGCGTGTCGGACCCTACTTCTCGGTGGTAACATTACGTGCGTCTATAACGTTATATATGCTAACCTAAGGCAACCTAACATCTCGGATGCAATATTTGACAACATTCCTAGCCTGTCGAACCCTACTTCTCGGAGGGAACAGTATATACGTCTATAACGTTATATATCCTAACCTAAGGCAACCTGACATCTCGGATGTAATATTCTACATCATTCCAGGCGTGTCGGACCCTACTTCTCGGTGGGAACATTATATGCGTCTATAGCGGTATATATCCTAATCTTAGGCAACCTAACATCTCGGAAGTATCATTTTACAACATTCCAGGCCTGTCGGTCCCTACGTCTCGGTGGTAACATTACATGCGTCTATAACGTTATATATCCTAACCTGAGGCCACCTAACATCTCGTATGTAATATTTGACAACAGTCCTGGCGTGTCGAACCCTACTTCTCGGTGGGAACAGTATATACGTCTATAACGTTATATATCCTAACCTAAGGCAACCTAACATCTCGGATGTAACATTTGACAACATTCCAGGCATGTCGGTCCCTACGTCTCGGTGGTAACATTATATGCGTCTATAACGTTATATATCCTTATCTAAGGCAACCTAACATCTCGGATGCAATATTTGACAACATTCCTAGCCTGTCGAAACCTACTTCTCGGAGGGAACAGTATATACGTCTATAACGTTATATATCCTAACCTAATGCAACCTGACATCTCGGATGTAATATTCTACATCATTCCAGGCGTGTCGGACCCTACTTCTCGGTGGGAACAGTATATACGTCTGTAACGTCATATATCCTAACCTAAGGCAACCTAACATCTCAGATATAACATTTGACAACATTCCCGGCGTGTTGGAACCCTATGTCTCGGTGGTAACATTACGTGCGTCTATAACGTTATATATGCTAACCTAAGGCAACTTAACATCTCGGATGCAATATTTGACAACATTCCTGGCGTGTCGAACCCTACTGCTCGGTGGGAACAGTATATACGTCTGTAACGTCATATATCCTAACCTAAGGCAACCTAACATTTCGGATATAACATTTGACAACATTCCAGGCGTGTTGGAACCCTACGTCTCTGTGGTAACATTACGTGCGTCTATAACGCTATATATGCTAACCTAAGGCAACCTAACATCTCGGATGCAATATTTGACAACATTCCTGGCCTGTCGAACCCTATTTCTCGGAGGGAACAGCATATACGTCTATAACGTTATATATCCTAACCTAAGGCAACCTGACATCTCGGATGTAATATTTGACAACATTCCTGGCGTGTCGGACCCTACTTCTCGGTGGGAACAGTATATACGTCTGTAACGTCATATATCCTAACCTAAGGCAACCTAACATCTCGGATGCAATATTTGACAACATTCCTGGCCTGTCGAACCCTACTTCTCGGAGGGAACAGCATCTACATCTATAACGTCATATATCCTAGCCTAAGGCAACCTAACATCTCGGATGTAACATTTGACAACATTCCAGGCATGTCGGTCCCTACGTCTCGGTGGTAACATTATATGCGTCTATAACGTTATATATCCTTATCGAAGGCAACCTAACATCTCGGATGCAATATTTGACAACATTCCTAGCCTGTCGAAACCTACTTCTCGGAGGGAACAGTATATACGTCTATAACGTTATATATCCTAACCTAAGGCAACCTGACATCTCGGATGCAATATTCTACATCATTCCAGGCGTGTCGGACCCTACTTCTCGGTGGGAACAGTATATACGTCTGTAACGTCATATATCCTAACCTAAGGCAACCTAACATCTCAGATATAACATTTGACAACATTCCCGGCGTGTTGGAACCCTACGTCTCTGTGGTAACATTACGTGCGTCTATAACGCTATATATGCTAACCTAAGGCAACCTAACATCTCGGATGCAATATTTGACAACATTCCTGGCCTGTCGAACCCTATTTCTCGGAGGGAACAGCATATACGTCTATAACGTTATATATCCTAACCTAAGGCAACCTGACATCTCGGATGTATTATTCTACAACATTCCAGGCGTGTCGGACCCTACTTCTCGGTGGTAACATTACGTGCGTCTATAACGTTATATATGCTAACCTAAGGCAACCTAACATCTCGGATGCAATATTTGACAACATTCCTAGCCTGTCGAACCCTACTTCTCGGAGGGAACAGTATATACGTCTATAACGTTATATATCCTAACCTAAGGCAACCTGACATCTCGGATGTAATATTCTACATCATTCCAGGCGTGTCGGACCCTACTTCTCGGTGGGAACATTATATGCGTCTATAGCGGTATATATCCTAATCTTAGGCAACCTAACATCTCGGAAGTATCATTTTACAACATTCCAGGCCTGTCGGTCCCTACGTCTCGGTGGTAACATTACATGCGTCTATAACGTTATATATCCTAACCTGAGGCCACCTAACATCTCGTATGTAATATTTGACAACAGTCCTGGCGTGTCGAACCCTACTTCTCGGTGGGAACAGTATATACGTCTATAACGTTATATATCCTAACCTAAGGCAACCTAACATCTCGGATGTAACATTTGACAACATTCCAGGCATGTCGGTCCCTACGTCTCGGTGGTAACATTATATGCGTCTATAACGTTATATATCCTTATCTAAGGCAACCTAACATCTCGGATGCAATATTTGACAACATTCCTAGCCTGTCGAAACCTACTTCTCGGAGGGAACAGTATATACGTCTATAACGTTATATATCCTAACCTAATGCAACCTGACATCTCGGATGTAATATTCTACATCATTCCAGGCGTGTCGGACCCTACTTCTCGGTGGGAACAGTATATACGTCTGTAACGTCATATATCCTAACCTAAGGCAACCTAACATCTCAGATATAACATTTGACAACATTCCCGGCGTGTTGGAACCCTATGTCTCGGTGGTAACATTACGTGCGTCTATAACGTTATATATGCTAACCTAAGGCAACTTAACATCTCGGATGCAATATTTGACAACATTCCTGGCGTGTCGAACCCTACTGCTCGGTGGGAACAGTATATACGTCTGTAACGTCATATATCCTAACCTAAGGCAACCTAACATTTCGGATATAACATTTGACAACATTCCAGGCGTGTTGGAACCCTACGTCTCTGTGGTAACATTACGTGCGTCTATAACGCTATATATGCTAACCTAAGGCAACCTAACATCTCGGATGCAATATTTGACAACATTCCTGGCCTGTCGAACCCTATTTCTCGGAGGGAACAGCATATACGTCTATAACGTTATATATCCTAACCTAAGGCAACCTGACATCTCGGATGTAATATTTGACAACATTCCTGGCGTGTCGGACCCTACTTCTCGGTGGGAACAGTATATACGTCTGTAACGTCATATATCCTAACCTAAGGCAACCTAACATCTCGGATGCAATATTTGACAACATTCCTGGCCTGTCGAACCCTACTTCTCGGAGGGAACAGCATCTACATCTATAACGTCATATATCCTAGCCTAAGGCAACCTAACATCTCGGATGTAACATTTGACAACATTCCAGGCGTGTCGGTCCCTACGTCTCGGTGGTAACATTACATGCGTCTATAACGTTATTTATCCTAACCTAAGGCCACCTAACATCTCGTATGTAATATTTGACAACATTCCTGGCGTGTCGAACCCTACTTCTCGGTGGGCACAGTATATACGTCTATAACGTTATATATCCTAACCTAAGGCAACCTAACATCTCGGATGTAATATTTGACACCATTCCTGGCGTGTCGGACCCTACTTCTCGGTGGGAACAGTATATACATCTGTAACGTTATATATCCTTATCTAAGGCAACCTAACATCTCGGATATAACATTTGACAACATTCCAGGCGTGTTGGAACCCTACGTCTCTGTGGTAACATTACGTGCGTCTATAACGCTATATATGCTAACCTAAGGCAACCTAACATCTCGGATGCAATATTTGACAACATTCCTGGCCTGTCGAAACCTATTTCTCGGAGGGAACAGTATATACGTCTATAACGTTATATATCCTAACCTAAGGCAACCTGACATCTCGGATGTATTATTCTACAACATTCCAGGCGTGTCGGACCCTACTTCTCGGTGGGAACATTATATGCGTCTATAACGTTGTATATCCTAATCTAAGGCAACCTAACATCTCGGATGCAATATTTGACAACATTCCTGGCCTGTCGAACCCTACATCTCGGAGGGAACAGTATATACGTCTATAGCGGTATATATCCTAATCTAAGGCCACCTCACATCTCGTATGTAATATTTGACAACATTCCTGGCGTGTCGAACCCTACTTCTCGGTGGGAACAGTATATACGTCTATAACGTTATATATATGCTAACCTAAGGCAACCTAACATCTCGGATATAACATTTGACAACATTCCCGGCGTGTTGGAACCCTACGTCTCGGTGGTAACATTACGTGCGTCTATAACGTTATATATGCTAACCTATGGCAACCTAACATCTCGGATGTATCATTTTACAACATTCCAGGCCTGTCGGTCCCTACGTCTCGGTGGTAACATTACATGCGTCTATAACGTTATATATCCTAACCTAAGGCCACCTAACATCTCGGATGTAACATTCGACAACATTCCAGGCGTGTCGGTCCCTACGTCTCGGTGGTAACATTACATGCGTCTATAGCGGTATATATCCTAATCTTAGGCAACCTAACATCTCGGATGTAACATTTTACAACATTCCAGGCCTGTCGGTCCCTACGTCTCGGTGGTAACATTACATGCGTCTATAACGTTATATATCCTATCCTAAGGCCACCTAACAACTCGTATGTAATATTTGACAACAGTCCTGGCGTGTCGAACCCTACTTCTCGGTGGGAACAGTATATACGTCTATAACGTTATATATCCTAACCTAAGGCAACCTAACATCTCGGATGTAATATTTGACAACATTCCTGGCGTGTCGGACCCTACTTCTCGGTGGGAACAGTATATACGTCTGTAACGTCATATATCCTAACCTAAGGCAACCTAACATCCCGGATGTAACATTTGACAACATTCCAGGCGTGTCGGTCCCTACGTCTCGGTGGTAACGTTACATGCGTCTATAACGTTATATATCCTAACCTAAGGCAACCTAACATCTCGGATGCAATATTTGACAACATTCCTAGCCTGTCGAACCCTACTTCTCGGAGGGAACAGTATATACGTCTATAACGTTATATATCCTAACCTAAGGCAACCTGACATCTCGGATGTAATATTCTACATCATTCCAGGCGTGTCGAACCCTACTTCTCGGTGGGAACATTATATGAGTCTATAACGTTGTATATCCTAATCTAAGGCAACCTATTATCTCAGACGTAATATTTTACAATATTCCTGGCGTGTCGGTGCATACTTTTCGGTGGGAATATTATATGCGTCTATAACGGTCGATATCGTAATCTAAGGCAACCTAACATCTCGGATGCAATATTTGACAACATTCCTGGCCTGTCGAACCCTACTTCTCGGAGGGAACAGCATATACGTCTATTACGACATATATCCTAACCAAAGACAACCTAACATCTCGGATATAACATTTGACAACATTCCCGGCTTGTTGGAAACCTACGTCTCGGTGGTAACATTACGTGCGTCTATAACGTCATATATCCTAGCCTAAGGCAACCTAACATCTCGGATGTAACATTTGACAACATTCCAGGCGTGTCGGTCCCTACGCCTCGGTGGTGACATTACATTCGTCTATAACGGTATATATCCTAATCTTAGGCAACCTAACACCTCGGATATAACATTTGACAACATTCCCGGCGTGTTGGAACCCTACGTCTCGGTGGTAACATTACGTGCGTCTATAACGTTATATATGCTAACCTAAGGCGACCTAACATCTCGGATGCAATATTTGACAACATTCCTAGCCTGTCGAACCCTGCTTCTCGGAGGGAACAGTATATACGTCTATAACGTTATATTTCCTAACCTAAGGCAACCTGACATCTCGGATGTAATATTCTACAACCTTCCAGGCGTGTCGGACCCTACTTCTCGGTGGGAACATTATATACGTCTATAACGGTATATATCCTAATCTAAGGCAACCTAACATCTCGGATGCAATATTTGACAACATTCCTGGCCTGTCGAACCCTACTTCTCGGAGGGAACAGTATATACGTCTGTAGCGTCATGTATCCTAACAAAAGGCAACCTAACATCTCGGATGTAACATTTGACAACATTCCAGGCGTGTCGGTCCCTACTTCTCGGAGGGAACAGTATATACGTCTATAACGTTATATATCCTAACCTAGGGCAACCTAACATCGCGGATGTAATATTCTACAACCTTCCAGGCGTGTCGGACCCTGCTTCTCGGTGGGAACAGTATATGCGTCTATAACGTTATATATCCTTATCTAAGGCAACCTAACATCTCGGATGCAATATTTGACAACATTCCTTGCCTGTTGAACCCTACTTCTCCGACGGAACAGTATGTACGTCTATAAGTTATATATCCTAACCTGAGGCAACCTAACATTTCGGATATAACATTTGACAACATTCCAGGCGTGTCGGTCCCTACGTCTCGGTGGTAACATTAATGCGTCCATAACGGCACCGTAACAACTCGCATGTAATATTTGACAACATTCCTGGCGTATCGGACCCTACTTCTCGGTGGGAACAGTATATACGTCTATAACGTTATATATCCTAACCTAAATCATCCTGACATGTCCGATGTAATATTCTACAACATTCCAGGCGAGTCGGACCCTACATTTCGGTGGGAACATTATATGCGTCTATAACGTTGTATATCCTAACCTAAGGCAACCTAACATCTCGGATGTAACATTTGACAACATTCCAGGCATGTCGGTCCCTACGTCTCGGTGGTAACATTATATGCGTCTATAACGTTATATATCCTTATCTAAGGCAACCTAACATCTCGGATGCAATATTTGACAACATTCCTAGCCTGTCGAAACCTACTTCTCGGAGGGAACAGTATATACGTCTATAACGTTATATATCCTAACCTAAGGCAACCTGACATCTCGGATGCAATATTCTACATCATTCCAGGCGTGTCGGACCCTACTTCTCGGTGGGAACAGTATATACGTCTGTAACGTCATATATCCTAACCTAAGGCAACCTAACATCTCAGATATAACATTTGACAACATTCCCGGCGTGTTGGAACCCTACGTCTCTGTGGTAACATTACGTGCGTCTATAACGCTATATATGCTAACCTAAGGCAACCTAACATCTCGGATGCAATATTTGACAACATTCCTGGCCTGTCGAACCCTATTTCTCGGAGGGAACAGCATATACGTCTATAACGTTATATATCCTAACCTAAGGCAACCTGACATCTCGGATGTAATATTTGACAACATTCCTGGCGTGTCGGACCCTACTTCTCGGTGGGAACAGTATATACGTCTGTAACGTCATATATCCTAACCTAAGGCAACCTAACATCTCGGATGCAATATTTGACAACATTCCTGGCCTGTCGAACCCTACTTCTCGGAGGGAACAGCATATACATCTATAACGTCATATATCCTAGCCTAAGGCAACCTAACATCTCGGATGTAACATTTGACAACATTCCAGGCGTGTCGGTCCCTACGTCTCGGTGGTAACATTACATGCGTCTATAACGTTATTTATCCTAACCTAAGGCCACCTAACATCTCGTATGTAATATTTGACAACATTCCTGGCGTGTCGAACCCTACTTCTCGGTGGGCACAGTATATACGTCTATAACGTTATATATCCTAACCTAAGGCAACCTAACATCTCGGATGTAATATTTGACACCATTCCTGGCGTGTCGGACCCTACTTCTCGGTGGGAACAGTATATACATCTGTAACGTTATATATCCTTATCTAAGGCAACCTAACATCTCGGATATAACATTTGACAACATTCCAGGCGTGTTGGAACCCTACGTCTCTGTGGTAACATTACGTGCGTCTATAACGCTATATATGCTAACCTAAGGCAACCTAACATCTCGGATGCAATATTTGACAACATTCCTGGCCTGTCGAAACCTATTTCTCGGAGGGAACAGTATATACGTCTATAACGTTATATATCCTAACCTAAGGCAACCTGACATCTCGGATGTATTATTCTACAACATTCCAGGCGTGTCGGACCCTACTTCTCGGTGGGAACATTATATGCGTCTATAACGTTGTATATCCTAATCTAAGGCAACCTAACATCTCGGATGCAATATTTGACAACATTCCTGGCCTGTCGAACCCTACATCTCGGAGGGAACAGTATATACGTCTATAGCGGTATATATCCTAATCTAAGGCCACCTCACATCTCGTATGTAATATTTGACAACATTCCTGGCGTGTCGAACCCTACTTCTCGGTGGGAACAGTATATACGTCTATAACGTTATATATATGCTAACCTAAGGCAACCTAACATCTCGGATATAACATTTGACAACATTCCCGGCGTGTTGGAACCCTACGTCTCGGTGGTAACATTACGTGCGTCTATAACGTTATATATGCTAACCTATGGCAACCTAACATCTCGGATGTATCATTTTACAACATTCCAGGCCTGTCGGTCCCTACGTCTCGGTGGTAACATTACATGCGTCTATAACGTTATATATCCTAACCTAAGGCCACCTAACATCTCGTATGTAATATTTGACAACAGTCCTGGCGTGTCGAACCCTACTTCTCGGTGGGAACAGTATATACGTCTATAACGTTATATATACTAACCTAAGGCAACCTAACATCTCGGATGTAATATTTGACAACATTCCTGGCGTGTCGGAACCTACTTCTCGGTGGGAACAGTATATACGTCTGTAACGTCATATATCCTAACCTAAGGCAACCTAACATCTCGGATGCAATATTTGACAACATTTCTGGCCTGTCGAACCCTACTTCTCGGAGCGAACAGCATATACATCTATAACGTCATATATCCTAACCTAAGGCCACCTAACATCTCGGATGTAACATTTGACAACATTCCAGGCGTGTCGGTCCCTACGTCTCGGTGGTAACATTACATGCGTCTATAGCGGTATATATCCTAATCTTAGGCAACCTAACATCTCGGATGTAACATTTTACCACATTCCAGGCGTGTCGGTCCCTACGTCTCGGTGGTAACATTACATGCGTCTATAACGTTATATATCCTAACCTAAGGCCACCTAACATCTCGTATGTAATATTTGACAATATTCCTGGCGTGTCGGTCCCTACGTCTCGGTGGTAACATTACATGCGTCTATAACGTTATATATCCTAACCTAAGGCCACCTAACATCTCGGATGTAACATTTGACAACATTCCAGGCGTGTCGGTCCCTACGTCTCGGTGGTAACATTACATGCGTCTATAGCGGTATATATCCTAATCTTAGGCAACCTAACATCTCGGATGTAACATTTTACAACATTCCAGGCCTGTCGGTCCCTACGTCTCGGTGGTAACATTACATGCGTCTATAACGTTATATATCCTATCCTAAGGCCACCTAACATCTCGTATGTAATATTTGACAACAGTCCTGGCGTGTCGAACCCTACTTCTCGGTGGGAACAGTATATACGTCTATAACGTTATATATCCTAACCTAAGGCAACCTAACATCTCGGATGTAATATTTGACAACATTCCTGGCGTGTCGGACCCTACTTCTCGGTGGGAACAGTATATACGTCTGTAACGTCATATATCCTAACCTAAGGCAACCTAACATCTCGGATGCAATATTTGACAACATTCCTGGCCTGTTGAACCCTACTTCTCGGAGGGAACAGCATATACATCTATAACGTCATATATCCTAGCCTAAGGCAACCTAACATCTCGGATGTAACATTTGACAACATTCCAGGCGTGTCGGACCCTACTTCTCGGTGGGAACATTATATGCGTCTATAACGTAGCATATCCTAATCTTAGGCAACCTAACATCTCGGATGTAACATTTTACCACATTCCAGGCGTGTCGGTCCCTACGTCTCGGTGGTAACATTACATGCGTCTATAACGTTATATATCCTAACCTAAGGCCACCTAACATCTCGTATGTAATATTTGACAATATTCCTGGCGTGTCGGTCCCTACGACTCGGTGGTAACATTACATGCGTCTATAACGTTATATATCCTAACCTAAGGCCACCTAACATCTCGTATGTAATATTTGACAATATTCCTGGCGTGTCGGTCCCTACGACTCGGTGGTAACATTACATGCGTCTATAGCGGTATATATCCTAATCTTAGGCAACCTAACATCTCGGATGTAACATTTTACAACATTCCAGGCCTGTCTGTCCCTACGTCTCGGTGGTAACATTACATGCGTCTATAACGTTATATAACCTAACGTAAGGCCACCTAACATCTCGTATGTAATATTTGACAACATTCCTGGCGTGTCGAACCCTACTTCTCGGTGGGAACAGTATATACGTCTATAACGTTATATATCCTAACCTAAGGCAACCTAACATCTCGGATGTAATATTTGACAACATTCCTGGCGTGTCGGACCCTACTTCTCGGTGGGAACAGTATATACGTCTGTAACGTCATATATCCTAACCTAAGGCAACCTAACATCCCGGATGTAACATTTGACAACATTCCAGGCGTGTCGGTCCCTACGTCTCGGTGGTAACGTTACATGCGTCTATAACGTTATATATCCTAACCTAAGGCAACCTAACATCTCGGATGCAATATTTGACAACATTCCTAGCCTGTCGAACCCTACTTCTCGGAGGGAACAGTATATACGTCTATAACGTTATATATCCTAACCTAAGGCAACCTGACATCTCGGATGTAATATTCTACATCATTCCAGGCGTGTCGAACCCTACTTCTCGGTGGGAACATTATATGAGTCTATAACGTTGTATATCCTAATCTAAGGCAACCTATTATCTCAGACGTAATATTTTACAATATTCCTGGCGTGTCGGTGCATACTTTTCGGTGGGAATATTATATGCGTCTATAACGGTCGATATCGTAATCTAAGGCAACCTAACATCTCGGATGCAATATTTGACAACATTCCTGGCCTGTCGAACCCTACTTCTCGGAGGGAACAGCATATACGTCTATTACGACATATATCCTAACCAAAGACAACCTAACATCTCGGATATAACATTTGACAACATTCTCGGCGTGTTGGAAACCTACGTCTCGGTGGTAACATTACGTGCGTCTATAACGTTATATATGCTAACCTAAGGCAACCTAACATCTCGGATGTAATATTTGACAACATTCCTGGCGTGTCGGACCCTACTTCTCGGTGGGAACAGTATATACGTCTGTAACGTCATATATCCTAACCTAAGGCAACCTAACATCTCGGATGCAATATTTGACAACATTCCTGGCCTGTCGAACCCTACTTCTCGGAGGCAACAGCATATACATCTATAACGTCATATATCCTAGCCTAAGGCAACCTAACATCTCGGATGTAACATGTGACAACATTCCAGGCGTGTCGGTCCCTACGCCTCGGTGGTGACATTACATTCGTCTATAACGGTATATATCCTAATCTTAGGCAACCTAACATCCCGGATGTAACATTTGACAACATTCCAGGCGTGTCGGTCCCTACGTCTCGGTGGTAACGTTACATGCGTCTATAACGTTATATATCCTAACCTAAGGCAACCTAACATCTCGGATGCAATATTTGACAACATTCCTGGCCTGTCGAGCCCTACTTCTCGGAGGGAACAGCATATACGTCTATAACGTCATATATCCTAACCTAAGGCAACCTAACATCTCGGATGTAACATTTGACAACATTCCAGGTGTGTCGGTCCCTACGTCTCGGTGGTAACGTTATATGCGTCTACAACGTTATATATCCTAACCTAAGGCAACCTAACATCTTGGATGTAACATTTGACAACATTCCAGGCATGTCGGTCCCTACGTCTCGGTGGTAACATTATATGCGTCTATAACGTTATATATCCTTATCTAAGGCAACCTAACATCTCGGATGCAATATTTGACAACATTCCTGGCCTGTCGAACCCTACATCTCGGAGGGAAGATTATATACGTCTATGGCGGTATATATCCTAATCTAAGGCAACCTAACATCTCGGATGCAATATTTGATAACATTCCTGGCCTGTCGAACCCTACTTCTCGGAGGGAACAGTATATACGTCTATAACGTTATATATCCTAACCCAAGGCAACCTGACATCTCGGATGTAATATTCTACATCATTCCAGGCGTGTCGGTCCCTACGTCTCGGTGGTAATATTACATATGTCTATAACGTTATATATCCTAACCTAAGGCAACCTAACATCTCGGATGCAATATTTGACAACATTCCTGGCCTGTCGAACCCTACTTCTCGGAGGGAACAGCATATACATCTATAACGTCATATATCCTAGCCTAAGGCAACCTAACATCTCGGATGTAACATTTGACAACATTCCAGGCGTGTCGGTCCCTACGTCTCGGTGGTAACGTTACATGCGTCTATAACGGTATATATCCTAACCTAAGGCAACCTAACATCTCGGATGCAATATTTGACAACATTCCTGGCCTGTCGAATCCTACTTCTCGGAGGGAACAGCATATACGTCTATAACGTCATATATCCTAACCTAAGGCAACCTAACATCTCGCATGTAACATTTTACAACATTCCTGGCGTGTCGGACCCTACTTCTCGGTGGGAACAGTATATACGTCTGTAACGTCATATATCCTAACCTAAGGCAACCTAACATCTCGGATATAACATTTGACAACATTCCAGGCGTGTTGGAACCCTACGTCTCGGTGGTAACATTACGTGCGTCTATAACGTTATATATGCTAACCTAAGGCAACATAACATCTCGGATGCAATATTTGACAACATTCCTGGCCTGTCGAACCCTACTTCTCGGAGGGAACAGTATATGCGTCTATAACGGTATATATCCTAGTCTAAGGCAACCTAACATCTCGGATGCAATATTTGACAACATTCCTGGCCTGTAGAACCCTACTCCTCGGAGGGAACAGTATATACGTCTGTATCGACATATATCCTAACCTAAGACAACCTAACATCCCGGATGTAACATTTGACAACATTCCAGGCGTGTCGGTCCCTACGTCTCGGTGGTAACGTTACATGCGTCTATAACGTTATATATCCTAACCTAAGGCAACCTAACATCTCGGATGCAATATTTGACAACATTCCTGGCCTGTCGAATCCTACTTCTCGGAGGGAACAGCATATACGTCTATAACGTCATATATCCTAACCTAAGGCAACCTAACATCTCGGATGTAACATTTGACAACATTCCAGGCGTGTCGGTCCCTACGTCTCGGTGATAACATTACATGCGTCTATAGCGGTATATATCCTAATCTTAGGCAACCTAACATCTCGGATGTAACATTTGACAACATTCCAGGCGCGTCGGTCCCTACGTCACAGTGGTAACATTACATGCGTCTATAACGTTATATATCCTAACCTAAGGCCACCTAACATCTCGTATGTAATATTTGATAACATTCCTGGCGTGTCGAACCCTACTTCTCGGAGGGAACAGCATATACGTCTATAGCGTCATATATCCTAACCTAAGGCAACCTAACATCTCGGATATAACATTTGACAACATACCCGGCGTGTTGGAACCCTACGTCCCGGTGGTAACATTACGTGCGTCTATAACGTTATATATGCTAAGCTAAGGCAACCTAACATCTCGGATGCAATATCTGACAACATTCCTGGCCTGTCGAACCCTACTTCTCGGAGGGAACAGTATATACGTCTATAACGTTATATATCCTAACCTAAGGCAACCTGACATCTCGGATGTAATATTCTACATCATTCCAGGCGTGTCGTACCCTACTTCTCGGATGGAACTGTATATACGTCTATAACGGTATATATCCTAATCTAAGGCAACCTAACATCTCGGATGCAACATTTGACAACATTGCAGGCGTGTCGGTCCCTACGTCTCGGTGGTAACGTTACATGCGTCTACAACGTTATATATCCTAACCTAAGGCAACCTAACATCTTGGATGTAACATTTGACAACATTCCAGGCATGTCGGTCCCTACGTCTCGGTGGTAACATTATATGCGTCTATAACGTTATATATACTTATCTAAGGCAACCTAACATCTCGGATGCAATATTTGACAACACTCCTAGCCTGTCGAACCCTACTTCTCGGAGGGAACAGTATATACGTCTATAACGTTATATATCCTAACCTAAGGCAACCTGACATCTCGGATGTAATATTCTACATCATTCCAGGCGTGTCGTACCCTACTTCTCGGATGGAAATGTATATACGTCTATAACGGTATATATCCTAATCTAAGGCAACCTAACATCTCGGATGCAACATTTGACAACATTGCAGGCGTGTCGGTCCCTACGTCTCGGTGGTAACGTTACATGCGTCTACAACGTTATATATCCTAACCTAAGGCAACCTAACATCTTGGATGTAACATTTGACAACATTCCAGGCATGTCGGTCCCTACGTCTCGGTGGTAACATTATATGCGTCTATAACGTTATATATACTTATCTAAGGCAACCTAACATCTCGGATGCAATATTTGACAACACTCCTAGCCTGTCGAACCCTACTTCTCGGAGGGAACAGTATATACGTCTATAACGTTATATATCCTAACCTAAGGCAACCTGACATTTCGGATGTAATATTCTACATCATTCCAGGCGTGTCGAACCCTACTTCTCGGTGGGAACATTATATGAGTCTATAACGTTGTATATCCTAATCTAAGGCAACCTATTATCTCAGACGTAATATTTTACAATATTCCTGGCGTGTCGGTGCATACTTTTCGGTGGGAATATTATATGCGTCTATAACGGTCGATATCGTAATCTAAGGCAACCTTACATCTCGGATGCAATATTTGACAACATTCCTGGCCTGTCGAACCCTACTTCTCGGATGGAACTGTATATACGTCTATAACGGTATATATACTAATCTAAGGCAACCTAACATCTCGGATGCAACATTTGACAACATTGCAGGCGTGTCGGTCCCTACGTCTCGGTGGTAACATTACATGCGTCTATAACGTTATATATCCTAACCTAAGGCAACCTAACATCTCTGATATAACATTTGACAACATTCCCGGCGTGTTGGAACCCTATGTCTCGGTGGTAACATTACGTGCGTCTATAACGTTATATATGCTAACCTAAGGCAACCTAACATCTCGGATGCAATATTTGACAACATTCCTGGCCTGTCGAACCCTACTTCTCGGAGGGAACAACATATACGTCTATAACGTCATATATCCTAACCTAAGGCAACCTAACATCTCGGATGTAACATTTGACAACATTCCAGGTGTGTCGGTCCCTACGTCTCGGTGGTAACGTTACATGCGTCTACAACGTTATATATCCTAACCTAAGGCAACCTAACATCTTGGATGTAACATTTGACAACATTCCAGGCATGTCGGTCCCTACGTCTCGGTGGTTACATTATATGCGTCTATAACGTTATATATCCTTATCTAAGGCAACCTAACATCTCGGATGCAATATTTGACAACATTCCTAGCCTGTCGAACCCTACTTCTCGGAGGGAACAGTATATACGTCTATAACGTTATATATCCTAACCTAAGGCAACCTGACCTCTCGGATGTAATATTCTACATCATTCCAGGCGTGTCGAACCCTACTTCTCGGTGGGAACATTATATGAGTCTATAACGTTGTATATCCTAATCTAAGGCAACCTATTATCTCAGACGTAATATTTTACAATATTCCTGGCGTGTCGGTGCATACTTTTCGGTGGGAATATTATATGCGTCTATAACGGTCGATATCGTAATCTAGGGCAACCTAACATCTCGGATGCAATATTTGACAACATTCCTGGCCTGTCGAATCCTACTTCTCGGAGGGAACTGTATATACGTCTATAACGGTATATATCCTAATCTAAGGCAACCTAACATCTCGGATGTAACATTTGACAACATTCCAGGCGTGTCGGACCCTACTTCTCGGTGGGAACATTATATGCGTCTATAACGTTGTATATCCTTATCTAAGGCAACCTAACATCTCGGATGCAATATTTGACAACATTCCTGGCCTGTCGAACCCTACTTCTCGGAGGGAACAGCATATACGTCTATTACGACATATATCCTAGCCTAAGGCAACCTAACATCTCGGATGTAACATTTGACAACATTCCAGGCGTGTCGGTCCCTACGTCTCGGTGGTAACGTTACATGCGTCTATAACGGTATATATCCTAACCTAAGGCAACCTAACATCTCGGATGCAATATTTGACAACATTCCTGGCCTGTCGAATCCTACTTCTCGGAGGGAACAGCATATACGTCTATAACGTCATATATCCTAACCTAAGGCAACCTAACATCTCGCATGTAACATTTTACAACATTCCTGGCGTGTCGGACCCTACTTCTCGGTGGGAACAGTATATACGTCTGTAACGTCATATATCCTAACCTAAGGCAACCTAACATCTCGGATATAACATTTGACAACATTCCAGGCGTGTTGGAACCCTACGTCTCGGTGGTAACATTACGTGCGTCTATAACGTTATATATGCTAACCTAAGGCAACATAACATCTCGGATGCAATATTTGACAACATTCCTGGCCTGTCGAACCCTACTTCTCGGAGGGAACAGTATATACGTCTATAACGGTATATATCCTAGTCTAAGGCAACCTAACATCTCGGATGCAATATTTGACAACATTCCTGGCCTGTAGAACCCTACTCCTCGGAGGGAACAGTATATACGTCTGTATCGACATATATCCTAACCTAAGACAACCTAACATCCCGGATGTAACATTTGACAACATTCCAGGCGTGTCGGTCCCTACGTCTCGGTGGTAACGTTACATGCGTCTATAACGTTATATATCCTAACCTAAGGCAACCTAACATCTCGGATGCAATATTTGACAACATTCCTGGCCTGTCGAATCCTACTTCTCGGAGGGAACAGCATATACGTCTATAACGTCATATATCCTAACCTAAGGCAACCTAACATCTCGGATGTAACATTTGACAACATTCCAGGCGTGTCGGTCCCTACGTCTCGGTGATAACATTACATGCGTCTATAGCGGTATATATCCTAATCTTAGGCAACCTAACATCTCGGATGTAACATTTGACAACATTCCAGGCGTGTCGGTCCCTACGTCACAGTGGTAACATTACATGCGTCTATAACGTTATATATCCTAACCTAAGGCCACCTAACATCTCGTATGTAATATTTGATAACATTCCTGGCGTGTCGAACCCTACTTCTCGGAGGGAACAGCATATACGTCTATAGCGTCATATATCCTAACCTAAGGCAACCTAACATCTCGGATATAACATTTGACAACATACCCGGCGTGTTGGAACCCTACGTCCCGGTGGTAACATTACGTGCGTCTATAACGTTATATATGCTAAGCTAAGGCAACCTAACATCTCGGATGCAATATCTGACAACATTCCTGGCCTGTCGAACCCTACTTCTCGGAGGGAACAGTATATACGTCTATAACGTTATATATCCTAACCTAAGGCAACCTGACATCTCGGATGTAATATTCTACATCATTCCAGGCGTGTCGTACCCTACTTCTCGGATGGAACTGTATATACGTCTATAACGGTATATATCCTAATCTAAGGCAACCTAACATCTCGGATGCAACATTTGACAACATTGCAGGCGTGTCGGTCCCTACGTCTCGGTGGTAACGTTACATGCGTCTACAACGTTATATATCCTAACCTAAGGCAACCTAACATCTTGGATGTAACATTTGACAACATTCCAGGCATGTCGGTCCCTACGTCTCGGTGGTAACATTATATGCGTCTATAACGTTATATATACTTATCTAAGGCAACCTAACATCTCGGATGCAATATTTGACAACACTCCTAGCCTGTCGAACCCTACTTCTCGGAGGGAACAGTATATACGTCTATAACGTTATATATCCTAACCTAAGGCAACCTGACATCTCGGATGTAATATTCTACATCATTCCAGGCGTGTCGTACCCTACTTCTCGGATGGAACTGTATATACGTCTATAACGGTATATATCCTAATCTAAGGCAACCTAACATCTCGGATGCAACATTTGACAACATTGCAGGCGTGTCGGTCCCTACGTCTCGGTGGTAACGTTACATGCGTCTACAACGTTATATATCCTAACCTAAGGCAACCTAACATCTTGGATGTAACATTTGACAACATTCCAGGCATGTCGGTCCCTACGTCTCGGTGGTAACATTATATGCGTCTATAACGTTATATATACTTATCTAAGGCAACCTAACATCTCGGATGCAATATTTGACAACACTCCTAGCCTGTCGAACCCTACTTCTCGGAGGGAACAGTATATACGTCTATAACGTTATATATCCTAACCTAAGGCAACCTGACATTTCGGATGTAATATTCTACATCATTCCAGGCGTGTCGAACCCTACTTCTCGGTGGGAACATTATATGAGTCTATAACGTTGTATATCCTAATCTAAGGCAACCTATTATCTCAGACGTAATATTTTACAATATTCCTGGCGTGTCGGTGCATACTTTTCGGTGGGAATATTATATGCGTCTATAACGGTCGATATCGTAATCTAAGGCAACCTTACATCTCGGATGCAATATTTGACAACATTCCTGGCCTGTCGAACCCTACTTCTCGGATGGAACTGTATATACGTCTATAACGGTATATATACTAATCTAAGGCAACCTAACATCTCGGATGCAACATTTGACAACATTGCAGGCGTGTCGGTCCCTACGTCTCGGTGGTAACATTACATGCGTCTATAACGTTATATATCCTAACCTAAGGCAACCTAACATCTCTGATATAACATTTGACAACATTCCCGGCGTGTTGGAACCCTATGTCTCGGTGGTAACATTACGTGCGTCTATAACGTTATATATGCTAACCTAAGGCAACCTAACATCTCGGATGCAATATTTGACAACATTCCTGGCCTGTCGAACCCTACTTCTCGGAGGGAACAGCATATACGTCTATAACGACATATATCCTAACTTAAGACAACCTAACATCTCGGATATAACATTTCACAACATTCCCAGCGTGTTGGAACCCTACGTCTCGGTGGTAACATTACGTGCGTCTATAACGTTATATATGCTAACCTAAGGCAACCTAACATCTCGGATGCAATATTTGACAACATTCCTGGCCTGTCGAACCCTACTTCTCGGAGGGAACAACATATACGTCTATAACGTCATATATCCTAACCTAAGGCAACCTAACATCTCGGATGTAACATTTGACAACATTCCAGGTGTGTCGGTCCCTACGTCTCGGTGGTAACGTTACATGCGTCTACAACGTTATATATCCTAACCTAAGGCAACCTAACATCTTGGATGTAACATTTGACAACATTCCAGGCATGTCGGTCCCTACGTCTCGGTGGTTACATTATATGCGTCTATAACGTTATATATCCTTATCTAAGGCAACCTAACTTCTCGGATGCAATATTTGACAACATTCCTAGCCTGTCGAACCCTACTTCTCGGAGGGAACAGTATATACGTCTATAACGTTATATATCCTAACCTAAGGCAACCTGACCTCTCGGATGTAATATTCTACATCATTCCAGGCGTGTCGAACCCTACTTCTCGGTGGGAACATTATATGAGTCTATAACGTTGTATATCCTAATCTAAGGCAACCTATTATCTCAGACGTAATATTTTACAATATTCCTGGCGTGTCGGTGCATACTTTTCGGTGGGAATATTATATGCGTCTATAACGGTCGATATCGTAATCTAGGGCAACCTAACATCTCGGATGCAATATTTGACAACATTCCTGGCCTGTCGAATCCTACTTCTCGGAGGGAACTGTATATACGTCTATAACGGTATATATCCTAATCTAAGGCAACCTAACATCTCGGATGTAACATTTGACAACATTCCAGGCGTGTCGGACCCTACTTCTCGGTGGGAACATTATATGCGTCTATAACGTTGTATATCCTTATCTAAGGCAACCTAACATCTCGGATGCAATATTTGACAACATTCCTGGCCTGTCGAACCCTACTTCTCGGAGGGAACAGCATATACGTCTATTACGACATATATCCTAACCTAAGACAACCTAACATCCCGGATGTAACATTTGACAACATTCCAGGCGTGTCGGTCCCTACGTCTCGGTGGTAACGTTACATGCGTCTATAACGTTATATATCCTAACCTAAGGCAACCTAACATCTCGGATGCAATATTTGACAACATTCCAGGCCTGTCGAATCCTACTTCTCGGAGGGAACAGCATATACGTCTATAACGTCATATATCCTAACCTAAGGCAACCTAACATCTCGGATGCAATATTTGACAACATTCCTGGCCTGTCGAACCCTACTTCTCGGAGGGAACAGCATATACGTCTATAACGTCATATATCCTAATGTTAGGCAACCTAACATCTCGGATGTAACATTTGACAACATTCCAGGTGTGTCGGTCCCTACGTCTCGGTGGTAACGTTACATGCGTCTACAACGTTATATATCCTAACCTAAGGCAACCTAACATCTTGGATGTAACATTTGACAACATTCCAGGCATGTCGGTCCCTACGTCTCGGTGGTAACATTATATGCGTCTATAACGTTATACATCCTTATCTAAGGCAACCTAACATCTCGGATGCAACATTTGACAACATTCCTAGCCTGTCGAACCCTACTTCTCGGAGGGAACAGTATATACGTCTATAACGTCATATATCCTAACCTAAGGCAACCTAACATCTCGGATGTAACATTTGACAACATTCCAGGCGTGTCGAATCCTACTTCTCGGTGGGAACAGTATATACGTCTATAACGTTATATATCCTAACGTAAGGCAACCTAACATCTCGGATGTAATATTTGACAACATTCCTGGCGTGTCGGACCCTACTTCTCGGAGGGAACAGCATATACGTCTATAACGACATATATCCTAACCTAAGACAACCTAACATCTCGGATATAACATTTCACAACATTCCCGGCGTGTTGGAACCCTACGTCTCGGTGGTAACATTACGTGCGTCTATAACGTTATATATGCTAACCTAAGGCAACCTAACATCTCGGATGCAATATTTGACAACATTCCTGGCCTGTCGGTCCCTACGTCTCGGTGGTAATATTACATATGTCTATAACGTCATATGTCCTAACCTAAGGCAACCTAACATCTCGGATGCAATATTTGACAACATTCCTGGCCTGTCGAACCCTACTTCTCGGAGGGAACAGCATATACATCTATAACGTCATATATCCTAGCCTAAGGCAACCTAACATCTCGGATGTAACATTTGACAACATTCCAGGCGTGTCGGTCCCTACGTCTCGGTGGTAACATTACATGCGTCTATAACGGTATATATCCTAATCTTAGGCAACCTAACATCTCGGATGTAACATTTTACCAGATTCCAGGCGTGTCGGTCCCTACGTCTCGGAGGTAACATTACATGCGTCTATAACGTTACATATCCTAACCTAAGGCCACCTAACATCTCGTATGTAATATTTGATAACATTCCTGGCCTGTCGAACCCTATTTCTCGGAGGGAACAGCATATACGTCTATAACGTCATATATCCTAACCTAAGGCAACCTAACATCTCGGATGTAACATTTGACAACATTCCAGGTGTGTCGGTCCCTACGTCTCGGTGGTAACGTTACATGCGTCTACAACGTTATATATCCTAACCTAAGGCAACCTAACATCTTGGATGTAACATTTGACATCATTCCAGGCATGTCGGTCCCTACGTCTCGGTGGTAACATTATATGCGTCTATAACGTTATATATCCTTATCTAAGGCAGCCTAACATCTCGGATGCAATATTTGACAACACTCCTAGCCTGTCGAACCCTACTTCTCGGAGGGAACAGTATATACGTCTATAACGTTATATATCCTAACCTAAGGCAACCTGACCTCTCGGATGTAATATTCTACATCATTCCAGGCGTGTCGAACCCTACTTCTCGGTGGGAACATTATATGAGTCTATAGCGTTGTATATCCTAATCTAAGGCAACCTATTATCTCAGACGTAATATTTTACAATATTCCTGGCGTGTCGGTGCATACTTTTCGGTGGGAATATAATATGCGTCTATAACGGTCGATATCGTAATCTAAGGCAACCTAACATCTCGGATGCAATATTTGACAACATTCCTGGCCTGTCGAATCCTACTTCTCGGAGGGAACTGTATATACGTCTATAACGGTATATATCCTAATCTAAGGCAACCTAACATCTCGGATGTAACATTTGACAACATTCCAGGCGTGTCGGACCCTACTTCTCGGTGGGAACATTACATGCGTCTACAACGTTATATATCCTAACCTAAGGCAACCTAACATCTTGGATGTAACATTTGACAACATTCCAGGCGTGTCGGTCCCTACGTCTCGGAGGTAACATTACATGCGTCTATAACGTTATATATCCTAACCTAAGGCCACCTAACATCTCGTATGTAATATTTGACAACATTCCTGGCGTGTCGAACCCTATTTCTCGGTGGGAACAGTATATACGTCTATAACGTTATATATCCTAACCTAAGGCAACCTAACATCTCGGATGCAATATTTGACAACATTCCTGGCCTGTCGAACCCTACTTCTCGGAGGGAACAGCATATACGTCTATAACGACATATATCCTAACTTAAGACAACCTAACATCTCGGATATAACATTTCACAACATTCCCAGCGTGTTGGAACCCTACGTCTCGGTGGTAACATTACGTGCGTCTATAACGTTATATATGCTAACCTAAGGCAACCTAACATCTCGGATGCAATATTTGACAACATTCCTGGCCTGTCGAACCCTACTTCTCGGAGGGAACAACATATACGTCTATAACGTCATATATCCTAACCTAAGGCAACCTAACATCTCGGATGTAACATTTGACAACATTCCAGGTGTGTCGGTCCCTACGTCTCGGTGGTAACGTTACATGCGTCTACAACGTTATATATCCTAACCTAAGGCAACCTAACATCTTGGATGTAACATTTGACAACATTCCAGGCATGTCGGTCCCTACGTCTCGGTGGTTACATTATATGCGTCTATAACGTTATATATCCTTATCTAAGGCAACCTAACATCTCGGATGCAATATTTGACAACATTCCTGGCCTGTCGAACCCTACTTCTCGGAGGGAACAGCATATACGTCTATTACGACATATATCCTAACCTAAGACAACCTAACATCCCGGATGTAACATTTGACAACATTCCAGGCGTGTCGGTCCCTACGTCTCGGTGGTAACGTTACATGCGTCTATAACGTTATATATCCTAACCTAAGGCAACCTAACATCTCGGATGCAATATTTGACAACATTCCAGGCCTGTCGAATCCTACTTCTCGGAGGGAACAGCATATACGTCTATAACGTCATATATCCTAACCTAAGGCAACCTAACATCTCGGATGCAATATTTGACAACATTCCTGGCCTGTCGAACCCTACTTCTCGGAGGGAACAGCATATACGTCTATAACGTCATATATCCTAATGTTAGGCAACCTAACATCTCGGATGTAACATTTGACAACATTCCAGGTGTGTCGGTCCCTACGTCTCGGTGGTAACGTTACATGCGTCTACAACGTTATATATCCTAACCTAAGGCAACCTAACATCTTGGATGTAACATTTGACAACATTCCAGGCATGTCGGTCCCTACGTCTCGGTGGTAACATTATATGCGTCTATAACGTTATACATCCTTATCTAAGGCAACCTAACATCTCGGATGCAACATTTGACAACATTCCTAGCCTGTCGAACCCTACTTCTCGGAGGGAACAGTATATACGTCTATAACGTCATATATCCTAACCTAAGGCAACCTAACATCTCGGATGTAACATTTGACAACATTCCAGGCGTGTCGAATCCTACTTCTCGGTGGGAACAGTATATACGTCTATAACGTTATATATCCTAACGTAAGGCAACCTAACATCTCGGATGTAATATTTGACAACATTCCTGGCGTGTCGGACCCTACTTCTCGGAGGGAACAGCATATACGTCTATAACGACATATATCCTAACCTAAGACAACCTAACATCTCGGATATAACATTTCACAACATTCCCGGCGTGTTGGAACCCTACGTCTCGGTGGTAACATTACGTGCGTCTATAACGTTATATATGCTAACCTAAGGCAACCTAACATCTCGGATGCAATATTTGACAACATTCCTGGCCTGTCGGTCCCTACGTCTCGGTGGTAATATTACATATGTCTATAACGTTATATGTCCTAACCTAAGGCAACCTAACATCTCGGATGCAATATTTGACAACATTCCTGGCCTGTCGAACCCTACTTCTCGGAGGGAACAGCATATACATCTATAACGTCATATATCCTAGCCTAAGGCAACCTAACATCTCGGATGTAACATTTGACAACATTCCAGGCGTGTCGGTCCCTACGTCTCGGTGGTAACATTACATGCGTCTATAACGGTATATATCCTAATCTTAGGCAACCTAACATCTCGGATGTAACATTTTACCAGATTCCAGGCGTGTCGGTCCCTACGTCTCGGAGGTAACATTACATGCGTCTATAACGTTATATATCCTAACCTAAGGCCACCTAACATCTCGTATGTAATATTTGACAACATTCCTGGCGTGTCGAACCCTATTTCTCGGTGGGAACAGTATATACGTCTATAACGTTATATATCCTAACCTAAGGCAACCTAACATCTCGGATGAAATATTTGACAACATTCCTGGCGTGTCGGACCCTACTTCTCGGTGGGAACAGTATATACGTCTGTAACGTAATATATCCTAACCTAAGGCAACCTAACATCTCGGATATAATATTTGACAACATTCCAGGCGTGTTGGAACCCTACGTCTCGGTGGTAACATTACGTGCGTCTATAACGTTATATATGCTAACCTAAGGCAACATAACATCTCGGATGCAATATTTGACAACATTCCTGGCCTGTCGAACCCTATTTCTCGGAGGGAACAGTATATACGTCTATAACGGTATATATCCTAATCTAAGGCAACCTAACATCTCGGATGCAATATTTGACATCATTCCTGGCCTGTAGAACCCTACTCCTCGGAGGGAACAGTATATACGTCTGTAACGACATATATCCTAACCTAAGACAACCTAACATCCCGGATGTAACATTTGACAACATTCCAGGCGTGTCGGTCCCTACGTCTCGGTGGTAACATTACATGCGTCTATAGCGTTATATATCCTAACCTAAGGCAACCTAACATCTCGGATGCAATATTTGACAACATTCCTGGCCTGTCGAATCCTACTTCTCGGAGGGAAAAGCATATACGTCTATAACGTCATATATCCTAACCTAAGGCAACCTAACATCTCGGATGTAACATTTGACAACATTCCAGGCGTGTCGGTCCCTACGTCTCGGTGATAACATTACATGCGTCTATAGCGGTATATATCCTAATCTTAGGCAACCTAACATCTCGGATGTAACATTTGACAACATTCCAGGCGTGTCGGTCCCTACGTCACAGTGGTAACATTACATGCGTCTATAACGTTATATATCCTAACCTAAGGCCACCTAACATCTCGTATGTAATATTTGATAACATTCCTGGCCTGTCGAACCCTATTTCTCGGAGGGAACAGCATATACGTCTATAACGTCATATATCCTAACCTAAGGCAACCTAACATCTCGGATGTAACATTTGACAACATTCCAGGTGTGTCGGTCCCTACGTCTCGGTGGTAACGTTACATGCGTCTACAACGTTATATATCCTAACCTAAGGCAACCTAACATCTTGAATGTAACATTTGACAACATTCCAGGCATGTCGGTCCCTACGTCTCGGTGGTTACATTATATGCGCCTATAACGTTATATATCCTTATCTAAGGCAACCTAACATCTCGGATGCAATATTTGACAACATTCCTAGCCTGTCGAACCCTACTTCTCGGAGGGAACAGTATATACGTCTATAACGTTATATATCCTACCCTAAGGCAACCTGACATCTCGGATGTAATATTCTACATCATTCCAGGCGTGTCGAACCCTACTTCTCGGTGGGAACATTATATGAGTCTATAACGTTGTATATCCTAATCTAAGGCAACCTATTATCTCAGACGTAATATTTTACAATATTCCTGGCGTGTCGGTGCATACTTTTCGGTGGGAATATTATATGCGTCTATAACGGTCGATATCGTAATCTAAGGCAACCTAACATCTCGGATGCAATATTTGACAACATTCCTGGCCTGTCGAACCCTACTTCTCGGAGGGAACTGTATATACGTCTATAACGGTATATATCCTAATCTAAGGCAACCTAACATCTCGGATGTAATATTTGACAACATTCCAGGCGTGTCGGTCCCTACGTCTCGGTGGTAACATTACATGCGTCTATAACGGTATATATCCTAATCTTAGGCAACCTAACATCTCGGATGTAACATTTTACCACATTCCAGGCGTGTCGGTCCCTACGTCTCGGAGGTAACATTACATGCGTCTATAACGTTATATATCCTAACCTAAGGCCACCTAACATCTCATATGTAATATTTGACAACATTCCTGGCGTGTCGAACCCTACTTCTCGGTGGGAACAGTATATACGTCTATAACGTTATATATCCTAACCTAAGGCAACCTAACATCTCGGATGAAACATTTGACAACATTCCTGGCGTGTCGGACCCTACTTCTCGGTGGGAACAGTATATACGTCTGTAACGTAATATATCCTAACCTAAGGCAACCTAACATCTCGGATATAACATTTGACAACATTCCAGGCGTGTTGGAACCCTACGTCTCGGTGGTAACATTACGTGCGTCTATAACGTTATATATGCTAACCTAATACAACATAACATCTCGGATGCAATATTTGACAACATTCCTGGCCTGTCGAACCCTACTTCTCGGAGGGAACAGTATATACGTCTATAACGGTATATATCCTAATCTAAGGCAACCTAACATCTCGGATGCAATATTTGACATCATTCCTGGCCTGTAAAACCCTACTCCTCGGAGGGAACAGTATATACGTCTATAACGTCATATATCCTAATGTTAGGCAACCTAACATCTCGGATGTAACATTTGACAACATTCCAGGTGTGTCGGTCCCTACGTCTCGGTGGGAACATTATATGCGTCTATAACGTTGTATATCCTTATCTAAGGCAACCTAACATCTCGGATGCAATATTTGACAACATTCCTGGCCTGTCGAACCCTACTTCTCGGAGGGAACAGCATATACATCTATAACGTCATATATCCTAGCCTAAGGCAACCTAACATCTCGGATGTTATATTTGACAACATTCCTGGCGTGTCGGACCCTACTTCTCGGTGGGAACAGTATATACGTCTGTAACGTCATATATCATAACCTAAGGCAACCTAACATCTCGGATGCAATATTTGACAACATTCCTGGCCTGTCGAACCCTACTTCTCGGAGGGAACAGCATATACGTCTATAACGTCATATATCCTAACCTAATGCAACCTAACATCTCGGATATAACATTTGACAACATTCCCGGCGTGTTGGAACCCTATGTCTCGGTGGTAACATTACGTGCGTGTATAACGTTATATATGCTAACCTAAGGCAACCTAACATCTCGGATGCAATATTTGACAACATTCCTGGCCTCTCGAACCCTACTTCTCGGAGGGAACAGTATATACGTCTATAACGGTATATATCCTAATCTAAGGCAACCTAACATCTCGGATGCAATATTTGACAACATTCCTGGCCTGTAGAACCCTACTCCTCGGAGGGAACAGTATATACGTCTGTAACGACATATATCCTAACCTAAGACAACCTAACATCTCGGATGTAACATTTGACAACATTCCAGGCGTGTCGGTCCCTACGTCTCGGTGGTAACGTTACATGCGTCTATAACGTTATATATCCTAACCTAAGGCAACCTAACATCTCGGATGTAATGTTTGACAACATTCCTGGCCTGTCGAATCCTACTTCTCGGAGGGAACAGCATATACGTCTATAACGTCATATATCCTAACCTAAGGCAACCTAACATCTCGGATGTAACATTTGACAACATTCCAGGCGTGTCGGTCCCTACGTCTCGGTGATAATATTACATGCGTCTATAGCGGTATATATCCTAATCTTAGGCAACCTAACATCTCGGATGTAACATTTGACAACATTCCAGGCGTGTCGGTCCCTACGTCACAGTGGTAACATTACATGCGTCTATAACGTTATATATCCTAACCTAAGGCCACCTAACATCTCGTATGTAATATTTGATAACATTCCTGGCGTGTCGAACCCTACTTCTCGGAGGGAACAGCATATACGTCTATAACGTCATATATCCTAACCTAAGGCAACCTAACATCTCGGATATAACATTTGACAACATCCCCGGCGTGTTGGAACCCTACGTCTCGGTGGTAACATTACGTGCGTCTATAACGTTATATATGCTAACCTAAGGCAACCTAACATCTCGGATGCAATATTTGACAACATTCCTGGCCTGTCGAACCCTACTTCTCGGAGGGAACAGCATATACGTCTATAACGTCATATATCCTAACCTAAGGCAACCTAATATCTCGGATGTAACATTTGACAACATTCCAGGTGTGTCGGTCCCTACGTCTCGGTGGTAACGTTACATGCGTCTACAACGTTATATATCCTAACCTAAGGCAACCTAACATCTTGGATGTAACATTTGACAACATTCCAGGCGTGTTGGAAACCTACGTCTCGGTGGTAACATTACGTGCGTCTATAACGTTATATATGCTAACCTAAGGCCACCTAACATCTCGTATGTAATATTTGATAACATTCCTGGCGTGTCGAACCCTACTTCTCGGAGGGAACAGCATATACGTCTATAACGTCATATATCCTAACCTAAGGCAACCTAACATCTCGGATATAACATTTGACAACATACCCGGCGTGTTGGAACCCTACGTCTCGGTGGTAACATTACGTGCGTCTATAACGTTATATATGCTAACCTAAGGCAACCTAACATCTCGGATGCAATATTTGACAACATTCCTGGCCTGTCGAACTCTACTTCTCGGAGGGAACAGCATATACGTCTATAACGTCATATATCCTAACCTAAGGCAACCTAACATCTCGGATGTAACATTTGACAACATTCCAGGTGTGTCGGTCCCTACGTCTCGGTGGTAACGTTACATGCGTCTACAACGTTATATATCCTAACCTAAGGCAACCTAACATCTTGAATGTAACATTTGACAACATTCCAGGCATGTCGGTCCCTACGTCTCGGTGGTTACATTATATGCGTCTATAACGTTATATATCCTTATCTAAGGCAACCTAACATCTCGGATGCAATATTTGACAACATTCCTAGCCTGTCGAACCCTACTTCTCGGAGGGAACAGTATATACGTCTATAACGTTATATATCCTAACCTAAGGCAACCTGACATCTCGGATGTAATATTCTGCATCATTCCAGGCGTGTCGAACCCTACTTCTCGGTGGGAACATTATATGAGTCTATAACGTTGTATATCCTAATCTAAGGCAACCTATTATCTCAGACGTAATATTTTACAATATTCCTGGCGTGTCGGTGCATACTTTTCGGTGGGAATATTATATGCGTCTATAACGGTCGATATCGTAATCTAAGGCAACCTAACATCTCGGATGCAATATTTGACAACATTCCTGGCCTGTCGAACCCTACTTCTCGGAGGGAACTGTATATACGTCTATAACGGTATATATCCTAATCTAAGGCAACCTAACATCTCGGATGTAATATTTGACAACATTCCTGGCCTGTAGAACCCTACTCCTCGGAGGGAACAGTATATACGTCTGTAACGACATATATCCTAACCTAAGACAACCTAACATCTCGGATGTAACATTTGACAACATTCCAGGCGTGTCGGTCCCTACGTCTCGGTGGTAACGTTACATGCGTCTATAACGTTATATATCCTAACCTAAGGCAACCTAACATCTCGGATGTAATGTTTGATAACATTCCTGGCGTGTCGAACCCTACTTCTCGGAGGGAACAGCATATACGTCTATAACGTCATATATCCTAACCTAAGGCAACCTAACATCTCGGATATAACATTTGACAACATCCCCGGCGTGTTGGAACCCTACGTCTCGGTGGTAACATTACGTGCGTCTATAACGTTATATATGCTAACCTAAGGCAACCTAACATCTCGGATGCAATATTTGACAACATTCCTGGCCTGTCGAACCCTACTTCTCGGAGGGAACAGCATATACGTCTATAACGTCATATATCCTAACCTAAGGCAACCTAATATCTCGGATGTAACATTTGACAACATTCCAGGTGTGTCGGTCCCTACGTCTCGGTGGTAACGTTACATGCGTCTACAACGTTATATATCCTAACCTAAGGCAACCTAACATCTTGGATGTAACATTTGACAACATTCCAGGCGTGTTGGAAACCTACGTCTCGGTGGTAACATTACGTGCGTCTATAACGTTATATATGCTAACCAAAGGCCACCTAACATCTCGTATGTAATATTTGATAACATTCCTGGCGTGTCGAACCCTACTTCTCGGAGGGAACAGCATATACGTCTATAACGTCATATATCCTAACCTAAGGCAACCCAACATCTCGGATATAACATTTGACAACATACCCGGCGTGTTGGAACCCTACGTCTCGGGGGTAACATTACGTGCGTCTATAACGTTATATATGCTAACCTAAGGCAACCTAACATCTCGGATGCAATATTTGACAACATTCCTGGCCTGTCGAACCCTACTTCTCGGAGGGAACTGTATATACGTCTATAACGGTATATATCCTAATCTAAGGCAACCTAACATCTCGGATGTAATATTTGACAACATTCCAGGCGTGTCGGTTCCTACGTCTCGGTGGTAACATTACATGCGTCTATAACGGTATATATCCTAATCTTAGGCAACCTAACATCTCGGATGTAACATTTTACCACATTCCAGGCGTGTCGGTCCCTACGTCTCGGTGGTAACATTACATGCGTCTATAACGTTATATATCCTAACCTAAGGCAACCTAACATCTCGGATGCAATATTTGACAACATTCCTGGCCTGTCGAATCCTACTTCTCGGAGGGAACAGCATATACGTCTATAACGTCATATATCCTAACCTAAGGCAACCTAACATCTCGGATGTAACATTTTACAACATTCCTGGCGTGTCGGACCCTACTTCTCGGTGGGAACAGTATATACATCTGTAACGTCATATATCCTAACCTAAGGCAACCTAACATCTCGGATATAACATTTGACAACATTCCAGGCGTGTTGGAACCCTACGTCTCGGTGGTAACATTACGTGCGTCTATAACGTTATATATGCTAACCTAAGGCAACATAACATCTCGGATGCAATATTTGACAACATTCCTGGCCTGTCGAACCCTACTTCTCGGAGGGAACAGTATATACGTCTGTAACGACATATATCCTAACCTAAGACAACCTAACATCTCGGATGTAACATTTGACAACATTCCAGGCGTGTCGGTCCCTACGTCTCGGTGGTAACATTACATGCTTCTATAACGGTATATATCCTAATCTTAGGCAACCTAACATCTCGGATATAACATTTTACCACATTCCAGGCGTGTCGGTCCCTACGTCTCGGAGGTAACATTACATGCGTCTATAACGTTATATATCCTAACCTAAGGCCACCTAACATCTCGGATATAACATTTGACATCATTCCTGGCCTGTAGAACCCTACTCCTCGGAGGGAACAGTATATACGTCTATAACGTCATATATCCTAATGTTAGGCAACCTAACATCTCGGATGTAACATTTGACAACATTCCAGGTGTGTCGGTCCCTACGTCTCGGTGGTAACGTTACATGCGTCTACAACGTTACATATCCTAACCTAAGGCAACCTAACATCTTGGATGTAACATTTGACAACATTCCAGGCATGTCGGTCCCTACGTCTCGGTGGTAATATTATATGCGTCTATAACGTTATATATCCTTATCTAAGGCAACCTAACATCTCGGATGCAACAGTTGACAACATTCCTAGCCTGTCGAACCCTACTTCTCGGAGGGAACAGTATATACGTCTATAACGTCATATATCCTAACCTAAGGCAACCTAACATCTCGGATGTAACATTTGACAACATTCCAGGCGTGTCGAATCCTACTTCTCGGTGGTAACGTTACATGCGTCTATAACGTTATATATCCTAACCTAAGGCAACCTAACATCTCGGATGTAATATTTGACAATATTCCTGGCCTGTCGAATCCTACTTCTCGGAGGGAACAGCATATACGTCTATAACGTCATATATCCTAACCTAAGGCAACCTAACATCCCGGATGTAACATTTGACAACATTCCAGGCGTGTCGGTCCCTACGTCTCGGTGATAACATTAGATGCGTCTATAGCGGTATATATCCTAATCTTAGGCAACCTAACATCTCGGATGTAACATTTGACAACATTCCAGGCGTGTCGGTCCCTACGTCACAGTGGTAACATTACATGCGTCTATAACGTTATATATCCTAACCTAAGGCCACCTAACATCTCGTATGTAATATTTGATAACATTCCTGGCGTGTCGAACCCTACTTCTCGGAGGGAACAGCATATACGTCTATAACGTCATATATCCTAACCTAAGGCAACCTAACATCTCGGATATAACATTTGACAACATCCCCGGCGTGTTGGAACCCTACGTCTCGGTGGTAACATTACGTGCGTCTATAACGTTATATATGCTAACCTAAGGCAACCTAACATCTCGGATGCAATATTTGACAACACTCCTGGCCTGTCGAACCCTACTTCTCGGAGGGAACAGCATATACGTCTATAACGTCATATATCCTAACCTAAGGCAACCTAACATCTCGGATGTAACATTTGACAACATTCCAGGTGTGTCGGTCCCTACGTCTCGGTGGTAACGTTACATGCGTCTACAACGTTATATATTCTAACCTAAGGCAACCTAACATCTTGGATGTAACATTTGACAACATTCCAGGCGTGTTGGAAACCTACGTCTCGGTGGTAACATTACGTGCGTCTATAACGTTATATATGCTAACCTAAGGCCACCTAACATCTCGTATGTAATATTTGATAACATTCCTGGCGTGTCGAACCCTACTTCTCGGAGGGAACAGCATATACGTCTATAACGTCATATATCCTAACCTAAGGCAACCTAACATCTCGGATATAATATTTGACAACATACCCGGCGTGTTGGAACCCTACGTCTCGGTGGTAACATTACGTGCGTCTATAACGTTATATATGCTAACCTAAGGCAACCTAACATCTCGGATGCAATATTTGACAACATTCCTGGCCTGTAGAACCCTACTCCTCGGAGGGAACAGTATATACGTCTGTAACGACATATATCCTAACCTAAGACAACCTAACATCTCGGATGTAACATTTGACAACATTCTAGGCGTGTCGGTCCCTACGTCTCGGTGGTAACGTTACATGCGTCTATAACGTTATATATCCTAACCTAAGGCAACCTAACATCTCGGATGTAATATTTGACAACATTCCTGGCCTTTAGAACCCTACTCCTCGGAGGGAACAGTATATACGTCTGTAACGACATATATCCTAACCTAAGGCAACCTAACATCTCGGATATAACATTTGACAACATTCCAGGCGTGTCGGTCCCTACGTCTCGGTGGTAACGTTACATGCGTCTATAACGTTATATATCCCAACCTAAGGCAACCTAACATCTCGGATGTAATATTTGACTACATTCCTGGCCTGTCGAATCCTACTTCTCGGAGGGAACAGCATATACGTCTATAACGTCATATATCCTAACCTAAGGCAACCTAACATCTCGGATGTAACATTTGACAACATTCCAGGTGTGTCGGTCCCTACGTCTCGGTGGTAACGTTACATGCGTCTACAACGTTATATATCCTAACCTAAGGCAACCTAACATCTTGAATGTAACATTTGACAACATTCCAGGCATGTCGGTCCCTACGTCTCGGTGGTTACATTATATGCGTCTATAGCGTTATATATCCTTATCTAAGGCAACCTAACATCTCGGATGCAATATTTGACAACATTCCTAGCCTGTCGAACCCTACTTCTCGGAGGGAACAGTATATACGTCTATAACGTTATATATCCTAACCTAAGGCAACCTGACATCTCGGATGTAATATTCTACATCATTCCAGGCGTGTCGAACCCTACTTCTCGGTGGTAACATTACATGCGTCTATAACGGTATATATCCTAACCTAACGCCACCTAACATCTCATATGTAATATTTGACAACATTCCTGGCGTGTCGAACCCTACTTCTCGGTGGGAACAGTATATACGTCTATAACGTTATATATCCTAACCTAAGGCAACCTAACATCTCGGATGAAATATTTGACAACATTCCTGGCGTGTCGGACCCTACTTCTCGGTGGGAACAGTATATACGTCTGTAACGTAATATATCCTAACCTAAGGCAACCTAACATCTCGGATATAACATTTGACAACATTCCAGGCGTGTTGGAACCCTACGTCTCGGTGGTAACATTACGTGCGTCTATAACGTTATATATGCTAACCTAAGGCAACATAACATCTCGGGTGCAATATTTGACAACATTCCTGGCCTGTCGAACCCTACTTCTCGGAGGGAACAGTATATACGTCTATAACGGTATATATGCTAATCTAAGGCAACCTAACATCTCGGATGCAATATTTGACATCATTCCTGGCCTGTAGAACCCTACTCCTCGGAGGGAACAGTATATACGTCTATAACGTCATATATCCTAATGTTAGGCAACCTAACATCTCGGATGTAACATTTGACAACATTCCAGGTGTGTCGGTCCCTACGTCTCGGTGGTAACGTTACATGCGTCTACAACGTTATATATCCTAACCTAAGGCAACCTAACATCTTGGATGTAACATTTGACAACATTCCAGGCATGTCGGTCCCTACGTCTCGGTGGTAACATTATATGCGTCTATAACGTTATATATCCTTATCTAAGGCAACCTAACATCTCGGATGCAACATTTGACAACATTCCTAGCCTGTCGAACCCTACTTCTCGGAGGGAACAGTATATACGTCTATAACGTCATATATCCTAACCTAAGGCAACCTAACATCTCGGATGTAACATTTGACAACATTCCAGGCGTGTCGAATCCTACTTCTCGGTGGGAACAGTATATACGTCTATAACGTTATATATCCTAACGTAAGGCAACCTAACATCTCGGAAGTAATATTTGACAACATTCCTGGCGTGTCGGACCCTACTTCTCGGTGGGAACAGTATATACGTCTGTAACGTCATATATCCTAACCTAAGGCAACCTAACATCTCGGATATAACATTTGACAACATTCCCGGCGTGTTGGAACCCTATGTCTCGGTGGTAACATTACGTGCGTGTATAACGTTATATATGCTAACCTAAGGCAACCTAACATCTCGGATGCAATATTTGACAACATTCCTGGCCTGTCGAACCCTACTTCTCGGAGGGAACAGCATATACGTCTATAACGACATATATCCTAACCTAAGACAACCTAACATCTCGGATATAACATTTCACAACATTCCCGGCGTGTTGGAACCCTACGTCTCGGTGGTAACATTACGTGCGTCTATAACGTTATATATGCTAACCTAAGGCAACATAACATCTCGGATGCAATATTTGACAACATTCCTGGCCTGTCGAACCCTACTTCTCGGAGGGAACAGTATATACGTCTATAACGGTATATATCCTAATCTAAGGCAACCTAACATCTCGGATGCAATATTTGACAACATTCCTGGCCTGTAGAACCCTACTCCTCGGAGGGAACAGTATATACGTCTGTAACGACATATATCCTAACCTAAGACAACCTAACATCTCGGATGTAACATTTGACAACATTCCAGGCGTGTCGGTCCCTACGTCTCGGTGGTAACGTTACATGCGTCTATAACGTTATATATCCTAACCTAAGGCAACCTAACATCTCGGATGTAATATTTGACAACATTCCTGGCCTGTCGAATCCTACTTCTCGGAGGGAACAGCATATACGTCTATAACGTCATATATCCTAACCTAAGGCAACCTAACATCTCGGATGTAACATTTGACAACATTCCAGGCGTGTCGGTCCCTACGTCTCGGTGATAACATTACATGCGTCTATAGCGGTATATATCCTAATCTTAAGCAACCTAACATCTCGGATGTAACATTTGACAACATTCCAGGCGTGTCGGTCCCTACGTCACAGTGGTAACATTACATGCGTCTATAACGTTATATATCCTAACCTAAGGCCACCTAACATCTCGTATGTAATATTTGATAACATTCCTGGCGTGTCGAACCCTACTTCTCGGAGGGAACAACATATACGTCTATAACGTCATATATCCTAACCTAAGGCAACCTAACATCTCGGATATAACATTTGACAACATCCCCGGCGTGTTGGAACCCTACGTCTCGGTGGTAACATTACATGCGTCTATAACGTTATATATGCTAACCTAAGGCAACCTAACATCTCGGATGCAATATTTGACAACATTCCTGGCCTGTCGAACCCTACTTCTCGGAGGGAACAGCATATACGTCTATAACGTCATATATCCTAACCTAAGGCAACCAAACATCTCGGATGTAACATTTGACAACATTCCAGGTGTGTCGGTCCCTACGTCTCGGTGGTAATGTTACATGCGTCTACAACGTTATATATCCTAACCTAAGGCAACCTAACATCTTGGATGTAACATTTGACAACATTCCAGGCGTGTTGGAAACCTACGTCTCGGTGGTAACATTACGTGCGTCTATAACGTTATATATGCTAACCTAAGGCCACCTAACATCTCGTATGTAATATTTGATAACATTCCTGGCGTGTCGAACCCTACTTCTCGGAGGGAACAGCATATACGTCTATAACGTCATATATCCTAACCTAAGGCAACCTAACATCTCGGATATAACATTTGACAACATACCCGGCGTGTTGGAACCCTACGTCTCGGTGGTAACATTACGTGCGTCTATAACGTTATATATGCTAACCTAAGGCAACCTAACATCTCGGATGCAATATTTGACAACATTCCTGGCCTGTCGAACTCTACTTCTCGGAGGGAACAGCATATACGTCTATAACGTCATATATCCTAACCTAAGGCAACCAATCATCTCGGATGTAACATTTGACAACATTCCAGGTGTGTCGGTCCCTACGTCTCGGTGGTTACATTATATGCGTCTATAGCGTTATATATCCTTATCTAAGGCAACCTAACATCTCGGATGCAATATTTGACAACATTCCTAGCCTGTCGAACCCTACTTCTCGGAGGGAACAGTATATACGTCTATATCGTTATACATCCTAACCTAAGGCAACCTGACATCTCGGATGTAATATTCTACATCATTCCAGGCGTGTCGAACCCTACTTCTCGGTGGGAACATTATATGAGTCTATAACGTTGTATATCCTAATCTAAGGCAACCTATTATCTCAGACGTAATATTTTACAATATTCCTGGCGTGTCGGTGCATACTTTTCGGTGGGAATATTATATGCGTCTATAACGTTCGATATCGTAATCTAAGGCAACCTAACATCTCGGATGCAATATTTGACAACATTCCTGGCCTGTCGAACCCTACTTCTCGGAGGGAACTGTATATACGTCTATAACGGTATATATCCTAATCTAAGGCAACCTAACATCTCGGATGTAATATTTGACAACATTCCAGGCGTGTCGGTCCCTACGTCTCGGTGGTAACATTACATGCGTCTATAACGGTATCTATCCTAATCTTAGGCAACCTAACATCTCGGATGTAACATTTTACCACATTCCAGGCGTGTCGGTCCCTACGTCTCGGAGGTAACATTACATGCGTCTATAACGTTATATATCCTAACCTAAGGCCACCTAACATCTCATATGTAATATTTGACAACATTCCTGGCGTGTCGAACCCTACTTCTCGGTGGGAACAGTATATACGTCTATAACGTTATATATCCTAACCTAAGGCAACCTAACATCTCGGATGAAATATTTGACAACATTCCTGGCGTGTCGGACCCTACTTCTCGGTGGAAACAGTATATACGTCTGTAACGTAATATATCCTAACCTAAGGCAACCTAACATCTCGGATATAACATTTGACAACATTCCAGGCGTGTTGGAACCCTACGTCTCGGTGGTAACATTACGTGCGTCTATAACGTTATATATGCTAACCTAAGGCAACATAACATCTCGGATGCAATATTTGACAACATTCCTGGCCTGTCGAACCCTACTTCTCGGAGGGAACAGTATATACGTCTATAACGGTATATATCCTAATCTAAGGCAACCTAACATCTCGGATGCAATATTTGACATCATTCCTGGCCTGTAGAACCCTACTCCTCGGAGGGAACAGTATATACGTCTATAACGTCATATATCCTAATGTTAGGCAACCTAACATCTCGGATGTAACATTTGACAACATTCCAGGTGTGTCGGTCCCTACGTCTCGGTGGTAACGTTACATGCGTCTACAACGTTATATATCCTAACCTAAGGCAACCTAACATCTTGGATGTAACATTTGACAACATTCCAGGCATGTCGGTCCCTACGTCTCGGTGGTAACATTATATGCGTCTATAACGTTATATATCCTTATCTAAGGCAACCTAACATCTCGGATGCAACATTTGACAACATTCCTAGCCTGTCGAACCCTACTTCTCGGAGGGAACAGTATATACGTCTATAACGTCATATATCCTAACCTAAGGCAACCTAACATCTCGAATGTAACATTTGACAACATTCCAGGCGTGTCGAATCCTACTTCTCGGTGGGAACAGTATATACGTCTATAACGTTATATATCCTAACGTAAGGCAACCTAACATCTCGGATGTAATATTTGACAACATTCCTGGCGTGTCGGACCCTACTTCTCGGTGGGAACAGTATATACGTCTGTAACGTCATATATCCTAACCTAAGGCAACCTAACATCTCGGATATAACATTTGACAACATTCCCGGCGTGTTGGAACCCTATGTCTCGGTGGTAACATTACGTGCGTGTATAACGTTATATATGCTAACCTAAGGCAACCTAACATCTCGGATGCAATATTTGACAACATTCCTGGCCTGTCGAACCCTACTTCTCGGAGGGAACAGCATATACGTCTATAACGACATATATCCTAACCTAAGACAACCTAACATCTCGGATATAACATTTCACAACATTCCCGGCGTGTTGGAACCCTACGTCTCGGTGGTAACATTACGTGCGTCTATAACGTTATATATGCTAACCTAAGGCAACATAACATCTCGGATGCAATATTTGACAACATTCCTGGCCTGTCGAACCCTACTTCTCGGAGGGAACAGTATATACGTCTATAACGGTATATATCCTAATCTAAGGCAACCTAACATCTCGGATGCAATATTTGACAACATTCCTGGCCTGTAGAACCCTACTCCTCGGAGGGAACAGTATATACGTCTGTAACGACATATATCCTAACCTAAGACAACCTAACATCTCGGATGTAACATTTGACAACATTCCAGGCGTGTCGGTCCCTACGTCTCGGTGGTAACGTTACATGCGTCTATAACGTTATATATCCTAACCTAAGGCAACCTAACATCTCGGATGTAATATTTGACAACATTCCTGGCCTGTCGAATCCTACTTCTCGGAGGGAACAGCATATACGTCTATAACGTCATATATCCTAACCTAAGGCAACCTAACATCTCGGATGTAACATTTGACAACATTCCAGGCGTGTCGGTCCCTACGTCTCGGTGATAACATTACATGCGTCTATAGCGGTATATATCCTAATCTTAGGCAACCTAACATCTCGGATGTAACATTTGACAACATTCCAGGCGTGTCGGTCCCTACGTCACAGTGGTAACATTACATGCGTCTATAACGTTATATATCCTAACCTAAGGCCACCTAACATCTCGTATGTAATATTTGATAACATTCCTGGCGTGTCGAACCCTACTTCTCGGAGGGAACAGCATATACGTCTATAACGTCATATATCCTAACCTAAGGCAACCTAACATCTCGGATATAACATTTGACAACATCCCCGGCGTGTTGGAACCCTACGTCTCGGTGGTAACATTACATGCGTCTATAACGTTATATATGCTAACCTAAGGCAACCTAACATCTCGGATGCAATATTTGACAACATTCCTGGCTTGTCGAACCCTACTTCTCGGAGGGAACAGCATATACGTCTATAACGTCATATATCCTAACCTAAGGCAACCAAACATCTCGGATGTAACATTTGTCAACATTCCGGGTGTGTCGGTCCCTACGTCTCGGTGGTAACGTTACATGCGTCTACAACGTTATATATCCTAACCTAAGGCAACCTAACATCTTGGATGTAACATTTGACAACATTCCAGGCGTGTTGGAAACCTACGTCTCGGTGGTAACATTACGTGCGTCTATAACGTTATATATGCTAACCTAAGGCCACCTAACATCTCGTATGTAATATTTGATAACATTCCTGGCGTGTCGAACCCTACTTCTCGGAGGGAACAGCATATACGTCTATAACGTCATATATCCTAACCTAAGGCAACCTAACATCTCGGATATAACATTTGACAACATACCCGGCGTGTTGGAACCCTACGTCTCGGTGGTAACATTACGTGCGTCTATAACGTTATATATGCTAACCTAAGGCAACCTAACATCTCGGATGCAATATTTGACAACATTCCTGGCCTGTCGAACTCTACATCTCGGAGGGAACAGCATATACGTCTATAACGTCATATATCCTAACCTAAGGCAACCTAACATCTCGGATGTAACATTTGACAACATTCCAGGTGTGTCGGTCCCTACGTCTCGGTGGTAACGTTACATGCGTCTACAACGTTATATATCCTAACCTAAAGCAACCTAACATCTTGAATGTAACATTTGACAACATTCCAGGCATGTCGGTCCCTACTTCTCGGAGGGAACAGCATATACGTCTATAACGTTATATATCCTAACCCAAGGCAAGCTGACATCTCGGATGTAATATTCTACATCATTCCAGGCGTGTCGGTCCCTACGTCTCGGTGGTAATATTACATATGTCTATAACGTTATATATCCTAACCTAAGGCAACCTAACATCTCGGATGCAATATTTGACAACATTCCTGGCCTGTCGAACCCTACTTCTCGGAGGGAACAGCATATACATCTATAACGTCATATATCCTAGCCTAAGGCAACCTAACATCTCGGATGTAACATTTGACAACATTCCAGGCGTGTCGGTCCCTACGTCTCGGTGGTAACATTACATGCGTCTATAACGTTATATATCCTAACCTAAGGCAACCTAACATCTCGGATGCAATATTTGACAACATTCCTGGCCTGTCGAATCCTACTTCTCGGAGGGAACAGCATATACGTCTATAACGTCATATATCCTAACCTAAGGCAACCTAACATCTCGGATGTAACATTTTACAACATTCCTGGCGTGTCGGACCCTACTTCTCGGTGGGAACAGTATATACGTCTGTAACGTCATATATCCTAACCTAAGGCAACCTAACATCTCGGATATAACATTTGACAACATTCCAGGCGTGTCGGTCCCTACGTCTCGGTGGTAACATTACATGCGTCTATAACGGTATATATCCTAATCTTAGGCAACCTAACATCTCGGATGTAACATTTTACCACATTCCAGGCGTGTCGGTCCCTACGTCTCGGAGGTAACATTACATGCGTCTATAACGTTATATATCCTAACCTAAGGCCACCTAACATCTCATATGTAATATTTGACAACATTCCTGGTGTGTCGAACCCTACTTCTCGGTGGGAACAGTATATACGTCTATAACGTTATATATCCTAACCTAAGGCAACCTAACATCTCGGATGAAATATTTGACAACATTCCTGGCGTGTCGGACCCTACTTCTCGGTGGGAATAGTATATACGTCTGTAACGTCATATATCCTAACCTAAGGCAACCTAACATCTCGGATATAACATTTGACAACATTCCCGGCGTGTTGGAACCCTATGTCTCGGTGGTAACATTACGTGCGTGTATAACGTTATATATGCTAACCTAAGGCAACCTAACATCTCGGATGCAATATTTGACAACATTCCTGGCCTGTCGAACCCTACTTCTCGGAGGGAACAGCATATACGTCTATAACGACATATATCCTAACCTAAGACAACCTAACATCTCGGATATAACATTTCACAACATTCCCGGCGTGTTGGAACCCTACGTCTCGGTGGTAACATTACGTGCGTCTATAACGTTATATATGCTAACCTAAGGCAACATAACATCTCGGATGCAATATTTGACAACATTCCTGGCCTGTCGAACCCTACTTCTCGGAGGGAACAGTATATACGTCTATAACGGTATATATCCTAATCTAAGGCAACCCAACATCTCGGATGCAATATTTGACAACATTCCTGGCCTGTAGAGCCCTACTCCTCGGAGGGAACAGTATATACGTCTGTAACGACATATATCCTAACCTAAGACAACCTAACATCTCGGATGTAACATTTGACAACATTCCAGGCGTGTCGGTCCCTACGTCTCGGTGGTAACGTTACATGCGTCTATAACGTTATATATCCTAACCTAAGGCAACCTAACATCTCGGATGTAATATTTGACAATATTCCTGGCCTGTCGAATCCTACTTCTCGGAGGGAACAGCATATACGTCTATAACGTCATATATCCTAACCTAAGGCAACCTAACATCTCGGATGTAACATTTGACAACATTCCAGGCGTGTCGGTCCCTACGTCTCGGTGATAACATTACATGCGTCTATAGCGGTATATATCCTATTCTTAGGCAACCTAACATCTCGGATGTAACATTTGACAACATTCCAGGCGTGTCGGTCCCTACATCACAGTGGTAACATTACATGCGTCTATAACGTTATATATCCTAACCTAAGGCCACCTAACATCTCGTATGTAATATTTGATAACATTCCTGGCGTGTCGAACCCTACTTCTCGGAGGGAACAGCATATACGTCTATAACGTCATATATCCTAACCTAAGGCAACCTAACATCTCGGATATAACATTTGACAACATCCCCGGCGTGTTGGAACCCTACGTCTCGGTGGTAACATTACGTGCGTCTATAACGTTATATATGCTAACCTAAGGCAACCTAACATCTCGGATGCAATATTTGACAACATTCCTGGCCTGTCGAACCCTACTTCTCGGAGGGAACAGCATATACGTCTATAACGTCATATATCCTAATGTTAGGCAACCTAACATCTCGGATGTAACATTTGACAACATTCCAGGTGTGTCGGTCCCTACGTCTCGGTGGTAACGTTACATGCGTCTACAACGTTATATATCCTAACCTAAGGCAACCTAACATCTTGGATGTAACATTTGACAACATTCCAGGCATGTCGGTCCCTACGTCTCGGTGGTAACATTATATGCGTCTATAACGTTATATATCCTTATCTAAGGCAACCTAACATCTCGGATGCAATATTTGACAACATTCCTGGCCTGTCGAACCCTACTTCTCGGAGGGAACAGCATATACGTCTATAACGTCATATATCCTAACCTAAGGCAACCTAACATCTCGGATGTAACATTTGACAACATTCCAGGTGTGTCGGTCCCTACGTCACGGTGGTAACGTTACATGCTTCCACAACGTTATATATCCTAACCTAAGGCAACCTAACATCTTGGATGTAACATTTGACAACATTCCAGGCGTGTTGGAAACCTACGTCTCGGTGGTAACATTACGTGCTCTATAACGTTATATATGCTAACCTAAGGCCACCTAACATCTCGTATGTAATATTTGATAACATTCCTGGCGTGTCGAACCCTACTTCTCGGAGGGAACAGCATATACGTCTATAACGTCATATATCCTAACCTAAGGCAACCTAACATCTCGGATATAACATTTGACAACATACCCGGCGTGTTGGAACCCTACGTCACGGTGGTAACATTACGTGCGTCTATAACGTTATATATGCTAACCTAAGGCAACCTAACATCTCGGATGCAATATTTGACAACATTCCTGGCCTGTCGAACTCTACTTCTCGGAGGGAACAGCATATACGTCTATAACGTCCTATATCCTAACCTAAGGCAACCTAACATCTCGGATGTAACATTTGACAACATTCCAGGTGTGTCGGTCCCTACGTCTCGGTGGTAACGTTACATGCGTCTACAACGTTATATATCCTAACCTAAGGCAACCTAACATCTTGAATGTAACATTTGACAACATTCCAGGCATGTCGGTCCCTACGTCTCGGTGGTTACAGTATATACGTCTATAACGTTATATATCCTAACCTAAGGCAACCTAACATCTCGGATGAAATATTTGACAACATTCCTGGCGTGTCGGACCCTACTTCTCGGTGGAAACAGTATATACGTCTGTAACGTAATATATCCTAACCTAAGGCAACCTAACATCTCGGATATAACATTTGACAACATTCCAGGCGTGTTGGAACCCTACGTCTCGGTGGTAACATTACGTGCGTCTATAACGTTATATATGCTAACCTAAGGCAACATAACATCTCGGATGCAATATTTGACAACATTCCTGGCCTGTCGAACCCTACTTCTCGGAGGGAACAGTATATACGTCTATAACGGTATATATCCTAATCTAAGGCAACCTAACATCTCGGATGCAATATTTGACATCATTCCTGGCCTGTAGAACCCTACTCCTCGGAGGGAACAGTATATACGTCTATAACGTCATATATCCTAATGTTAGGCAACCTAACATCTCGGATGTAACATTTGACAACATTCCAGGTGTGTCGGTCCCTACGTCTCGGTGGTAACGTTACATGCGTCTACAACGTTATATATCCTAACCTAAGGCAACCTAACATCTCGGATGCAACATTTGACAACATTCCTAGCCTGTCGAACCCTACTTCTCGGAGGGAACAGTATATACGTCTATAACGTCATATATCCTAACCTAAGGCAACCTAACATCTCGAATGTAACATTTGACAACATTCCAGGCGTGTCGAATCCTACTTCTCGGTGGGAACAGTATATACGTCTATAACGTTATATATCCTAACGTAAGGCAACCTAACATCTCGGATGTAATATTTGACAACATTCCTGGCGTGTCGGACCCTACTTCTCGGTGGGAACAGTATATACGTCTGTAACGTCATATATCCTAACCTAAGGCAACCTAACATCTCGGATATAACATTTGACAACATTCCCGGCGTGTTGGAACCCTATGTCTCGGTGGTAACATTACGTGCGTGTATAACGTTATATATGCTAACCTAAGGCAACCTAACATCTCGGATGCAATATTTGACAACATTCCTGGCCTGTCGAACCCTACTTCTCGGAGGGAACAGCATATACGTCTATAACGACATATATCCTAACCTAAGACAACCTAACATCTCGGATATAACATTTCACAACATTCCCGGCGTGTTGGAACCCTACGTCTCGGTGGTAACATTACGTGCGTCTATAACGTTATATATGCTAACCTAAGGCAACATAACATCTCGGATGCAATATTTGACAACATTCCTGGCCTGTCGAACCCTACTTCTCGGAGGGAACAGTATATACGTCTATAACGGTATATATCCTAATCTAAGGCAACCTAACATCTCGGATGCAATATTTGACAACATTCCTGGCCTGTAGAACCCTACTCCTCGGAGGGAACAGTATATACGTCTGTAACGACATATATCCTAACCTAAGACAACCTAACATCTCGGATGTAACATTTGACAACATTCCAGGCGTGTCGGTCCCTACGTCTCGGTGGTAACGTTACATGCGTCTATAACGTTATATATCCTAACCTAAGGCAACCTAACATCTCGGATGTAATATTTGACAACATTCCTGGCCTGTCGAATCCTACTTCTCGGAGGGAACAGCATATACGTCTATAACGTCATATATCCTAACCTAAGGCAACCTAACATCTCGGATGTAACATTTGACAACATTCCAGGCGTGTCGGTCCCTACGTCTCGGTGATAACATTACATGCGTCTATAGCGGTATATATCCTAATCTTAGGCAACCTAACATCTCGGATGTAACATTTGACAACATTCCAGGCGTGTCGGTCCCTACGTCACAGTGGTAACATTACATGCGTCTATAACGTTATATATCCTAACCTAAGGCCACCTAACATCTCGTATGTAATATTTGATAACATTCCTGGCGTGTCGAACCCTACTTCTCGGAGGGAACAGCATATACGTCTATAACGTCATATATCCTAACCTAAGGCAACCTAACATCTCGGATATAACATTTGACAACATCCCCGGCGTGTTGGAACCCTACGTCTCGGTGGTAACATTACATGCGTCTATAACGTTATATATGCTAACCTAAGGCAACCTAACATCTCGGATGCAATATTTGACAACATTCCTGGCTTGTCGAACCCTACTTCTCGGAGGGAACAGCATATACGTCTATAACGTCATATATCCTAACCTAAGGCAACCAAACATCTCGGATGTAACATTTGTCAACATTCCGGGTGTGTCGGTCCCTACGTCTCGGTGGTAACGTTACATGCGTCTACAACGTTATATATCCTAACCTAAGGCAACCTAACATCTTGGATGTAACATTTGACAACATTCCAGGCGTGTTGGAAACCTACGTCTCGGTGGTAACATTACGTGCGTCTATAACGTTATATATGCTAACCTAAGGCCACCTAACATCTCGTATGTAATATTTGATAACATTCCTGGCGTGTCGAACCCTACTTCTCGGAGGGAACAGCATATACGTCTATAACGTCATATATCCTAACCTAAGGCAACCTAACATCTCGGATATAACATTTGACAACATACCCGGCGTGTTGGAACCCTACGTCTCGGTGGTAACATTACGTGCGTCTATAACGTTATATATGCTAACCTAAGGCAACCTAACATCTCGGATGCAATATTTGACAACATTCCTGGCCTGTCGAACTCTACATCTCGGAGGGAACAGCATATACGTCTATAACGTCATATATCCTAACCTAAGGCAACCTAACATCTCGGATGTAACATTTGACAACATTCCAGGTGTGTCGGTCCCTACGTCTCGGTGGTAACGTTACATGCGTCTACAACGTTATATATCCTAACCTAAAGCAACCTAACATCTTGAATGTAACATTTGACAACATTCCAGGCATGTCGGTCCCTACTTCTCGGAGGGAACAGCATATACGTCTATAACGTTATATATCCTAACCCAAGGCAAGCTGACATCTCGGATGTAATATTCTACATCATTCCAGGCGTGTCGGTCCCTACGTCTCGGTGGTAATATTACATATGTCTATAACGTTATATATCCTAACCTAAGGCAACCTAACATCTCGGATGCAATATTTGACAACATTCCTGGCCTGTCGAACCCTACTTCTCGGAGGGAACAGCATATACATCTATAACGTCATATATCCTAGCCTAAGGCAACCTAACATCTCGGATGTAACATTTGACAACATTCCAGGCGTGTCGGTCCCTACGTCTCGGTGGTAACATTACATGCGTCTATAACGTTATATATCCTAACCTAAGGCAACCTAACATCTCGGATGCAATATTTGACAACATTCCTGGCCTGTCGAATCCTACTTCTCGGAGGGAACAGCATATACGTCTATAACGTCATATATCCTAACCTAAGGCAACCTAACATCTCGGATGTAACATTTTACAACATTCCTGGCGTGTCGGACCCTACTTCTCGGTGGGAACAGTATATACGTCTGTAACGTCATATATCCTAACCTAAGGCAACCTAACATCTCGGATATAACATTTGACAACATTCCAGGCGTGTCGGTCCCTACGTCTCGGTGGTAACATTACATGCGTCTATAACGGTATATATCCTAATCTTAGGCAACCTAACATCTCGGATGTAACATTTTACCACATTCCAGGCGTGTCGGTCCCTACGTCTCGGAGGTAACATTACATGCGTCTATAACGTTATATATCCTAACCTAAGGCCACCTAACATCTCATATGTAATATTTGACAACATTCCTGGCGTGTCGAACCCTACTTCTCGGTGGGAACAGTATATACGTCTATAACGTTATATATCCTAACCTAAGGCAACCTAACATCTCGGATGAAATATTTGACAACATTCCTGGCGTGTCGGACCCTACTTCTCGGTGGGAATAGTATATACGTCTGTAACGTCATATATCCTAACCTAAGGCAACCTAACATCTCGGATATAACATTTGACAACATTCCCGGCGTGTTGGAACCCTATGTCTCGGTGGTAACATTACGTGCGTGTATAACGTTATATATGCTAACCTAAGGCAACCTAACATCTCGGATGCAATATTTGACAACATTCCTGGCCTGTCGAACCCTACTTCTCGGAGGGAACAGCATATACGTCTATAACGACATATATCCTAACCTAAGACAACCTAACATCTCGGATATAACATTTCACAACATTCCCGGCGTGTTGGAACCCTACGTCTCGGTGGTAACATTACGTGCGTCTATAACGTTATATATGCTAACCTAAGGCAACATAACATCTCGGATGCAATATTTGACAACATTCCTGGCCTGTCGAACCCTACTTCTCGGAGGGAACAGTATATACGTCTATAACGGTATATATCCTAATCTAAGGCAACCCAACATCTCGGATGCAATATTTGACAACATTCCTGGCCTGTAGAGCCCTACTCCTCGGAGGGAACAGTATATACGTCTGTAACGACATATATCCTAACCTAAGACAACCTAACATCTCGGATGTAACATTTGACAACATTCCAGGCGTGTCGGTCCCTACGTCTCGGTGGTAACGTTACATGCGTCTATAACGTTATATATCCTAACCTAAGGCAACCTAACATCTCGGATGTAATATTTGACAATATTCCTGGCCTGTCGAATCCTACTTCTCGGAGGGAACAGCATATACGTCTATAACGTCATATATCCTAACCTAAGGCAACCTAACATCTCGGATGTAACATTTGACAACATTCCAGGCGTGTCGGTCCCTACGTCTCGGTGATAACATTACATGCGTCTATAGCGGTATATATCCTATTCTTAGGCAACCTAACATCTCGGATGTAACATTTGACAACATTCCAGGCGTGTCGGTCCCTACATCACAGTGGTAACATTACATGCGTCTATAACGTTATATATCCTAACCTAAGGCCACCTAACATCTCGTATGTAATATTTGATAACATTCCTGGCGTGTCGAACCCTACTTCTCGGAGGGAACAGCATATACGTCTATAACGTCATATATCCTAACCTAAGGCAACCTAACATCTCGGATATAACATTTGACAACATCCCCGGCGTGTTGGAACCCTACGTCTCGGTGGTAACATTACGTGCGTCTATAACGTTATATATGCTAACCTAAGGCAACCTAACATCTCGGATGCAATATTTGACAACATTCCTGGCCTGTCGAACTCTACTTCTCGGAGGGAACAGCATATACGTCTATAACGTCCTATATCCTAACCTAAGGCAACCTAACATCTCGGATGTAACATTTGACAACATTCCAGGTGTGTCGGTCCCTACGTCTCGGTGGTAACGTTACATGCGTCTACAACGTTATATATCCTAACCTAAGGCAACCTAACATCTTGAATGTAACATTTGACAACATTCCAGGCATGTCGGTCCCTACGTCTCGGTGGTTACATTATATGCGTCTATAACGTTATATATCCTAACCTAAGGCAACCTGACATCTCGGATGTAATATTCTACATCATTCCAGGCGTGTCGAACCCTACTTCTCGGTGGGAACATTATATGAGTCTATAACGTTGTATATCCTAATCTAAGGCAACCTATTATCTCAGACGTAATATTTTACAATATTCCTGGCGTGTCGGTGCATACTTTTCGGTGGGAATATTATATGCGTCTATAACGTTCGATATCGTAATCTAAGGCAATCTAACATCTCGGATGCAATATTTGACAACATTCCTGGCCTGTCGAACCCTACTTCTCGGAGGGAACTGTATATACGTCTATAACGGTATATATCCTAATCTAAGGCAACCTAACATCTCGGATGTAATATTTGACAACATTCCAGGCGTGTCGGTCCCTACGTCTCGGTGGTAACATTACATGCGTCTATAACGGTATATATCCTAATCTTAGGCAACCTAACATCTCGGATGTAACATTTTACCACATTCCAGGCGTGTCGGTCCCTACGTCTCGGAGGTAACATTACATGCGTCTATAACGTTATATATCCTAACCTAAGGCCACCTAACATCTCATATGTAATATTTGACAACATTCCTGGCGTGTCGAACCCTACTTCTCGGTGGGAACAGTATATACGTCTATAACGTTATATATCCTAACCTAAGGCAACCTAACATCTCGGATGAAATATTTGACAACATTCCTGGCGTGTCGGACCCTACTTCTCGGTGGGAACAGTGTATACGTCTGTAACGTAATATATCCTAACCTAAGGCAACCTAACATCTCGGATATAACATTTGACAACATTCCAGGCGTGTTGGAACCCTACGTCTCGGTGGTAACATTACGTGCGTCTATAACGTTATATATGCTAACCTAAGGCAACATAACATCTCGGATGCAATATTTGACAACATTCCTGGCCTGTCGAACCCTACTTCTCGGAGGGAACAGTATATACGTCTATAACGGTATATATCCTAATCTAAGGCAACCTAACATCTCGGATGCAATATTTGACATCATTCCTGGCCTGTAGAACCCTACTCCTCGGAGGGAACAGTATATACGTCTATAACGTCATATATCCTAATGTTAGGCAACCTAACATCTCGGATGTAAGATTTGACAACATTCCAGGTGTGTCGGACCCTACGTCTCGGTGGTAACGTTACATGCGTCTATAGCGGTATATATCCTAATCTTAGGCAACCTAACATCTCGGATGTAACATTTGACAACATTCCAGGCGTGTCGGTCCCTACGTCACAGTGGTAACATTACATGCGTCTATAACGTTATATATCCTAACCTAAGGCCACCTAACATCTCGTATGTAATATTTGATAACATTCCTGGCCTGTCGAACCCTACTTCTCGGAGGGAACAGTATATACGACTATAACGGTATATATCCTAATCTAAGGCAACCTAACATCTCGGATGCAATATTTGACATCATTCCTGGCCTGTAGAACCCTACTCCTCGGAGGGAACAGTATATACGTCTATAACGTCATATATCCTAATGTTAGGCAACCTAACATCTCGGATGTAACATTTGACAACATTCCAGGTGTGTCGGTCCCTACGTCTCGGTGGTAACGTTACATGCGTCTACAACGTTATATATCCTAACCTAAGGCAACCTAACATCTTGGATGTAACATTTGACAACATTCCAGGCATGTCGGTCCCTACGTCTCGGTGGTAACATTATATGCGTCTATAACGTTATATATCCTTATCTAAGGCAACCTAACATCTCGGATGCAATATTTGACAACATTCCTGGCCTGTCGAACCCTACTTCTCGGAGGGAACAGCATATACGTCTATAACGTCATATATCCTAACCTAAGGCAACCTAACATCGCGGATGTAACATTTGACAACATTCCAGGTGTGTCGGTCCCTACGTCACGGTGGTAACGTTGCATGCGTCTACAACGTTATATATCCTAACCTAAGGCAACCTAACATCTTGGATGTAACATTTGACAACATTCCAGGCGTGTTGGAAACCTACGTCTCGGTGGTAACATTACGTGCGTCTATAACGTTATATATGCTAACCTAAGGCCACCTAACATCTCGTATGTAATATTTGATAACATTCCTGGCGTGTCGAACCCTACTTCTCGGAGGGAACAGCATATACGTCTATAACGTCATATATCCTAACCTAAGGCAACCTAACATCTCGGATATAACATTTGACAACATACCCGGCGTGTTGGAACCCTACGTCACGGTGGTAACATTACGTGCGTCTATAACGTTATATATGCTAACCTAAGGCAACCTAACATCTCGGATGCAATATTTGACAACATTCCTGGCCTGTCGAACTCTACTTCTCGGAGGGAACAGCATATACGTCTATAACGTCCTATATCCTAACCTAAGGCAACCTAACATCTCGGATGTAACATTTGACAACATTCCAGGTGTGTCGGGCCCTACGTCTCGGTGGTAACGTTACATGCGTCTACAACGTTATATATCCTAACCTAAGGCAACCTAACATCTTGAATGTAACATTTGACAACATTCCAGGCGTGTCGGTCCCTACGTCTCGGTGGTAACGTTACATGCGTCTATAACGTTATATATCCTAACCTAAGGCAACCTAACATCTCGGATGTAATATTTGACAATATTCCTGGCCTGTCGAATCCTACTTCTCGGAGGGAACAGCATATACGTCTATAACGTCATATATCCTAACCTAAGGCAACCTAACATCTCGGATGTAACATTTGACAACATTCCAGGCGTGTCGGTCCCTACGTCTCGGTGATAACATTACATGCGTCTATAGCGGTATATATCCTAATCTTAGGCAACCTAACATCTCGGATGTAACATTTGACAACATTCCAGGCGTGTCGGTCCCTACGTCACAGTGGTAACATTACATGCGTCTATAACGTTATATATCCTAACCTAAGGCCACCTAACATCTCGTATGTAATATTTGATAACATTCCTGGCGTGTCGAACCCTACTTCTCGGAGGGAACAGCATATACGTCTATAACGTCATATATCCTAACCTAAGGCAACCTAACATCTCGGATATAACATTTGACAACATCCCCGGCGTGTTGGAACCCTACGTCTCGGTGGTAACATTACGTGCGTCTATAACGTTATATATGCTAACCTAAGGCAACCTAACATCTCGGATGCAATATTTGACAACATTCCTGGCCTGTCGAACCCTACTTCTCGGAGGGAACAGCATATACGTCTATAACGTCATATATCCTAATGTTAGGCAACCTAACATCTCGGATGTAACATTTGACAACATTCCAGGTGTGTCGGTCCCTACGTCTCGGTGGTAACGTTACATGCGTCTACAACGTTATATATCCTAACCTAAGGCAACCTAACATCTTGGATGTAACATTTGACAACATTCCAGGCATGTCGGTCCCTACGTCTCGGTGGTAACATTATATGCGTCTATAACGTTATATATCCTTATCTAAGGCAACCTAACATCTCGGATGCAATATTTGACAACATTCCTGGCCTGTCGAACCCTACTTCTCGGAGGGAACAGCATATACGTCTATAACGTCATATATCCTAACCTAAGGCAACCTAACATCTCGGATGTAACATTTGACAACATTCCAGGTGTGTCGGTCCCTACGTCACGGTGGTAACGTTACATGCGTCTACAACGTTATATATCCTAACCTAAGGCAACCTAACATCTTGGATGTAACATTTGACAACATTCCAGGCGTGTTGGAAACCTACGTCTCGGTGGTAACATTACGTGCTCTATAACGTTATATATGCTAACCTAAGGCCACCTAACATCTCGTATGTAATATTTGATAACATTCCTGGCGTGTCGAACCCTACTTCTCGGAGGGAACAGCATATACGTCTATAACGTCATATATCCTAACCTAAGGCAACCTAACATCTCGGATATAACATTTGACAACATACCCGGCGTGTTGGAACCCTACGTCACGGTGGTAACATTACGTGCGTCTATAACGTTATATATGCTAACCTAAGGCAACCTAACATCTCGGATGCAATATTTGACAACATTCCTGGCCTGTCGAACTCTACTTCTCGGAGGGAACAGCATATACGTCTATAACGTCCTATATCCTAACCTAAGGCAACCTAACATCTCGGATGTAACATTTGACAACATTCCAGGTGTGTCGGTCCCTACGTCTCGGTGGTAACGTTACATGCGTCTACAACGTTATATATCCTAACCTAAGGCAACCTAACATCTTGAATGTAACATTTGACAACATTCCAGGCGTGTTGGAACCCTACGTCTCGGTGGTAACATTACGTGCGTCTATAACGTTATATATGCTAACCTAAGGCAACATAACATCTCGGATGCAATATTTGACAACATTCCTGGCCTGTCGAACCCTACTTCTCGGAGGGAACAGTATATACGTCTATAACGGTATATATCCTAATCTAAGGCAACCTAACATCTCGGATGCAATATTTGACATCATTCCTGGCCTGTAGAACCCTACACCTCGGAGGGAACAGTATATACGTCTATAACGTCATATATCCTAATGTTAGGCAGCCTAACATCTCGGATGTAAGATTTGACAACATTCCAGGTGTGTCGGACCCTACGTCTCGGTGGTAACGTTACATGCGTCTATAGCGGTATATATCTTAATCTTAGGCAACCTAACATCTCGGATGTAACATTTGACAACATTCCAGGCGTGTCGGTCCCTACGTCACAGTGGTAACATTACATGCGTCTATAACGTTATATATCCTAACCTAAGGCCACCTAACATCTCGTATGTAATATTTGATAACATTCTTGGCGTGTCGAACCCTACTTCTCGGAGGGAACAGCATATACGTCTATAACGTCATATATCCTAACCTAAGGCAACCTAACATCTCGGATATAACATTTGACAACATCCCCGGCGTGTTGGAACCCTACGTCTCGGTGGTAACATTACGTGCGTCTATAACGTTATATATGCTAACCTAAGGCAACCTAACATCTCGGATGCTAATATTTGACAACATTCCTGGCCTGTCGAACCCTACTTCTCGGAGGGAACAGTATATACGTCTATAACGGTATATATCCTAATCTAAGGCAACCTAACATCTCGGATGCAATATTTGACATCATTCCTGGCCTGTAGAACCCTACTCCTCGGAGGGAACAGTATATACGTCTATAACGTCATATATACTATTGTTAGGCAACCTAACATCTCGGATGTAACATTTGACAACATTCCAGGTGTGTCGGTCCCTACGTCTCGGTGGTAACGTTACATGCGTCTACAACGTTATATATCCTAACCTAAGGCAACCTAACATCTTGGATGTAACATTTGACAACATTCCAGGCATGTCGGTCCCTACGTCTCGGTGGTAACATTACGTGCGTCTATAACGTTATATATGCTAACCTAAGGCCACCTAACATCTCGTATGTAATATTTGATAACATTCCTGGCGTGTCGAACCCTACTTCTCGGAGGGAACAGCATATACGTCTATAACGTCATATATCCTAACCTAAGGCAACCTAACATCTCGGATATAACATTTGACAACATACCCGGCGTGTTGGAACCCTACGTCACGGTGGTAACATTACGTGCGTCTATAACGTTATATATGCTAACCTAAGGCAACCTAACATCTCGGATGCAATATTTGACAACATTCCTGGCCTGTCGAACTCTACTTCTCGGAGGGAACAGCATATACGTCTATAACGTCCTATATCCTAACCTAAGGCAACCTAACATCTCGGATGTAACATTTGACAACATTCCAGGTGTGTCGGTCCCTACGTCTCGGTGGTAACGTTACATGCGTCTACAACGTTATATATCCTAACCTAAGGCAACCTAACATCTTGAATGTAACATTTGACAACATTCCAGGCATGTCGGTCCCTACGTCTCGGTGGTTACATTATATGCGTCTATAACGTTATATATCCTAACCTAAGGCAACCTGACATCTCGGATGTAATATTCTACATCATTCCAGGCGTGTCGAACCCTACTTCTCGGTGGGAACATTATATGAGTCTATAACGTTGTATATCCTAATCTAAGGCAACCTATTATCTCAGACGTAATATTTTACAATATTCCTGGCGTGTCGGTGCATACTTTTCGGTGGGAATATTATATGCGTCTATAACGTTCGATATCGTAATCTAAGGCAATCTAACATCTCGGATGCAATATTTGACAACATTCCTGGCCTGTCGAACCCTACTTCTCGGAGGGAACTGTATATACGTCTATAACGGTATATATCCTAATCTAAGGCAACCTAACATCTCGGATGTAATATTTGACAACATTCCAGGCGTGTCGGTCCCTACGTCTCGGTGGTAACATTACATGCGTCTATAACGGTATATATCCTAATCTTAGGCAACCTAACATCTCGGATGTAACATTTTACCACATTCCAGGCGTGTCGGTCCCTACGTCTCGGAGGTAACATTACATGCGTCTATAACGTTATATATCCTAACCTAAGGCCACCTAACATCTCATATGTAATATTTGACAACATTCCTGGCGTGTCGAACCCCACTTCTCGGTGGGAACAGTATATACGTCTATAACGTTATATATCCTAACCAAAGGCAACCTAACATCTCGGATGAAATATTTGACAACATTCCTGGCGTGTCGGACCATACTTCTCGGTGGGAACAGTATATACGTCTGTAACGTAATATATCCTAACCTAAGGCAACCTAACATCTCGGATATAACATTTGACAACATTCCAGGCGTGTTGGAACCCTACGTCTCGGTGGTAACATTACGTGCGTCTATAACGTTATATATGCTAACCTAAGGCAACATAACATCTCGGATGCAATATTTGACAACATTCCTGGCCTGTCGAACCCTACTTCTCGGAGGGAACAGTATATACGTCTATAACGGTATATATCCTAATCTAAGGCAACCTAACATCTCGGATGCAATATTTGACATCATTCCTGGCCTGCAGAACCCTACTCCTCGGAGGGAACAGTATATACGTCTATAACGTCATATATCCTAATGTTAGGCAACCTAACATCTCGGATGTAAGATTTGACAACATTCCAGGTGTGTCGGACCCTACGTCTCGGTGGTAACGTTACATGCGTCTATAGCGGTATATATCCTAATCTTAGGCAACCTAACATCTCGGATGTAACATTTGACAACATTCCAGGCGTGTCGGTCCCTACGTCACAGTGGTAACATTACATGCGTCTATAACGTTATATATCCTAACCTAAGGCCACCTAACATCTCGTATGTAATATTTGATAACATTCTTGGCGTGTCGAACCCTACTTCTCGGAGGGAACAGCATATACGTCTATAACGTCATATATCCTAACCTAAGGCAACCTAACATCTCGGATATAACATTTGACAACATCCCCGGCGTGTTGGAACCCTACGTCTCGGTGGTAACATTACGTGCGTCTATAACGTTATATATGCTAACCTAAGGCAACCTAACATCTCGGATGCAATATTTGACAACATTCCTGGCCTGTCGAACCCTACTTCTCGGAGGGAACAGTATATACGTCTATAACGGTATATATCCTAATCTAAGGCAACCTAACATCTCGGATGCAATATTTGACATCATTCCTGGCCTGTAGAACCCTACTCCTCGGAGGGAACAGTATATACGTCTATAACGTCATATATACTATTGTTAGGCAACCTAACATCTCGGATGTAACATTTGACAACATTCCAGGTGTGTCGGTCCCTACGTCTCGGTGGTAACGTTACATGCGTCTACAACGTTATATATCCTAACCTAAGGCAACCTAACATCTTGGATGTAACATTTGACAACATTCCAGGCATGTCGGTCCCTACGTCTCGGTGGTAACATTACGTGCGTCTATAACGTTATATATGCTAACCTAAGGCCACCTAACATCTCGTATGTAATATTTGATAACATTCCTGGCGTGTCGAACCCTACTTCTCGGAGGGAACAGCATATACGTCTATAACGTCATATATCCTAACCTAAGGCAACCTAACATCTCGGATATAACATTTGACAACATACCCGGCGTGTTGGAACCCTACGTCACGGTGGTAACATTACGTGCGTCTATAACGTTATATATGCTAACCTAAGGCAACCTAACATCTCGGATGCAATATTTGACAACATTCCTGGCCTGTCGAACTCTACTTCTCGGAGGGAACAGCATATACGTCTATAACGTCCTATATCCTAACCTAAGGCAACCTAACATCTCGGATGTAACATTTGACAACATTCCAGGTGTGTCGGTCCCTACGTCTCGGTGGTAACGTTACATGCGTCTACAACGTTATATATCCTAACCTAAGGCAACCTAACATCTTGAATGTAACATTTGACAACATTCCAGGCATGTCGGTCCCTACGACTCGGTGGTTACATTATATGCGTCTATAACGTTATATATCCTTATCTAAGGCAACCTAACATCTCGGATGCAATATTTGACAACATTCCTGGCCTGTCGAACCCTACTTCTCGGAGGGAACAGCATATACGTCTATAACGTCATATATCCTAACCTAAGGCAACCTAACATCTCGGATGTAACATTTGACAACATTCCAGGTGTGTCGGTCCCTACGTCACGGTGGTAACGTTACATGCGTCTACAACGTTATATATCCTAACCTAAGGCAACCTAACATCTTGGATGTAACATTTGACAACATTCCAGGCGTGTTGGAAACCTACGTCTCGGTGGTAACATTACGTGCTCTATAACGTTATATATGCTAACCTAAGGCCACCTAACATCTCGTATGTAATATTTGATAACATTCCTGGCGTGTCGAACCCTACTTCTCGGAGGGAACAGCATATACGTCTATAACGTCATATATCCTAACCTAAGGCAACCTAACATCTCGGATATAACATTTGACAACATACCCGGCGTGTTGGAACCCTACGTCACGGTGGTAACATTACGTGCGTCTATAACGTTATATATGCTAACCTAAGGCAACCTAACATCTCGGATGCAATATTTGACAACATTCCTGGCCTGTCGAACTCTACTTCTCGGAGGGAACAGCATATACGTCTATAACGTCCTATATCCTAACCTAAGGCAACCTAACATCTCGGATGTAACATTTGACAACATTCCAGGTGTGTCGGTCCCTACGTCTCGGTGGTAACGTTACATGCGTCTACAACGTTATATATCCTAACCTAAGGCAACCTAACATCTTGAATGTAACATTTGACAACATTCCAGGCATGTCGGTCCCTACGTCTCGGTGGTTACATTATATGCGTCTATAACGTTATATATCCTAACCTAAGGCAACCTGACATCTCGGATGTAATATTCTACATCATTCCAGGCGTGTCGAACCCTACTTCTCGGTGGGAACATTATATGAGTCTATAACGTTGTATATCCTAATCTAAGGCAACCTATTATCTCAGACGTAATATTTTACAATATTCCTGGCGTGTCGGTGCATACTTTTCGGTGGGAATATTATATGCGTCTATAACGTTCGATATCGTAATCTAAGGCAATCTAACATCTCGGATGCAATATTTGACAACATTCCTGGCCTGTCGAACCCTACTTCTCGGAGGGAACTGTATATACGTCTATAACGGTATATATCCTAATCTAAGGCAACCTAACATCTCGGATGTAATATTTGACAACATTCCAGGCGTGTCGGTCCCTACGTCTCGGTGGTAACATTACATGCGTCTATAACGGTATATATCCTAATCTTAGGCAACCTAACATCTCGGATGTAACATTTTACCACATTCCAGGCGTGTCGGTCCCTACGTCTCGGAGGTAACATTACATGCGTCTATAACGTTATATATCCTAACCTAAGGCCACCTAACATCTCATATGTAATATTTGACAACATTCCTGGCGTGTCGAACCCCACTTCTCGGTGGGAACAGTATATACGTCTATAACGTTATATATCCTAACCTAAGGCAACCTAACATCTCGGATGAAATATTTGACAACATTCCTGGCGTGTCGGACCATACTTCTCGGTGGGAACAGTATATACGTCTGTAACGTAATATATCCTAACCTAAGGCAACCTAACATCTCGGATATAACATTTGACAACATTCCAGGCGTGTTGGAACCCTACGTCTCGGTGGTAACATTACGTGCGTCTATAACGTTATATATGCTAACCTAAGGCAACATAACATCTCGGATGCAATATTTGACAACATTCCTGGCCTGTCGAACCCTACTTCTCGGAGGGAACAGTATATACGTCTATAACGGTATATATCCTAATCTAAGGCAACCTAACATCTCGGATGCAATATTTGACATCATTCCTGGCCTGCAGAACCCTACTCCTCGGAGGGAACAGTATATACGTCTATAACGTCATATATCCTAATGTTAGGCAACCTAACATCTCGGATGTAAGATTTGACAACATTCCAGGTGTGTCGGACCCTACGTCTCGGTGGTAACGTTACATGCGTCTATAGCGGTATATATCCTAATCTTAGGCAACCTAACATCTCGGATGTAACATTTGACAACATTCCAGGCGTGTCGGTCCCTACGTCACAGTGGTAACATTACATGCGTCTATAACGTTATATATCCTAACCTAAGGCCACCTAACATCTCGTATGTAATATTTGATAACATTCTTGGCGTGTCGAACCCTACTTCTCGGAGGGAACAGCATATACGTCTATAACGTCATATATCCTAACCTAAGGCAACCTAACATCTCGGATATAACATTTGACAACATCCCCGGCGTGTTGGAACCCTACGTCTCGGTGGTAACATTACGTGCGTCTATAACGTTATATATGCTAACCTAAGGCAACCTAACATCTCGGATGCAATATTTGACAACATTCCTGGCCTGTCGAACCCTACTTCTCGGAGGGAACAGTATATACGTCTATAACGGTATATATCCTAATCTAAGGCAACCTAACATCTCGGATGCAATATTTGACATCATTCCTGGCCTGTAGAACCCTACTCCTCGGAGGGAACAGTATATACGTCTATAACGTCATATATACTATTGTTAGGCAACCTAACATCTCGGATGTAACATTTGACAACATTCCAGGTGTGTCGGTCCCTACGTCTCGGTGGTAACGTTACATGCGTCTACAACGTTATATATCCTAACCTAAGGCAACCTAACATCTTGGATGTAACATTTGACAACATTCCAGGCATGTCGGTCCCTACGTCTCGGTGGTAACATTACGTGCGTCTATAACGTTATATATGCTAACCTAAGGCCACCTAACATCTCGTATGTAATATTTGATAACATTCCTGGCGTGTCGAACCCTACTTCTCGGAGGGAACAGCATATACGTCTATAACGTCATATATCCTAACCTAAGGCAACCTAACATCTCGGATATAACATTTGACAACATACCCGGCGTGTTGGAACCCTACGTCACGGTGGTAACATTACGTGCGTCTATAACGTTATATATGCTAACCTAAGGCAACCTAACATCTCGGATGCAATATTTGACAACATTCCTGGCCTGTCGAACTCTACTTCTCGGAGGGAACAGCATATACGTCTATAACGTCCTATATCCTAACCTAAGGCAACCTAACATCTCGGATGTAACATTTGACAACATTCCAGGTGTGTCGGTCCCTACGTCTCGGTGGTAACGTTACATGCGTCTACAACGTTATATATCCTAACCTAAGGCAACCTAACATCTTGAATGTAACATTTGACAACATTCCAGGCATGTCGGTCCCTACGACTCGGTGGTTACATTATATGCGTCTATAACGTTATATATCCTTATCTAAGGCAACCTAACATCTCGGATGCAATATTTGACAACATTCCTGGCCTGTCGAACCCTACTTCTCGGAGGGAACAGCATATACGTCTATAACGTCATATATCCTAACCTAAGGCAACCTAACATCTCGGATGTAACATTTGACAACATTCCAGGTGTGTCGGTCCCTACGTCACGGTGGTAACGTTACATGCGTCTACAACGTTATATATCCTAACCTAAGGCAACCTAACATCTTGGATGTAACATTTGACAACATTCCAGGCGTGTTGGAAACCTACGTCTCGGTGGTAACATTACGTGCTCTATAACGTTATATATGCTAACCTAAGGCCACCTAACATCTCGTATGTAATATTTGATAACATTCCTGGCGTGTCGAACCCTACTTCTCGGAGGGAACAGCATATACGTCTATAACGTCATATATCCTAACCTAAGGCAACCTAACATCTCGGATATAACATTTGACAACATACCCGGCGTGTTGGAACCCTACGTCACGGTGGTAACATTACGTGCGTCTATAACGTTATATATGCTAACCTAAGGCAACCTAACATCTCGGATGCAATATTTGACAACATTCCTGGCCTGTCGAACTCTACTTCTCGGAGGGAACAGCATATACGTCTATAACGTCCTATATCCTAACCTAAGGCAACCTAACATCTCGGATGTAACATTTGACAACATTCCAGGTGTGTCGGTCCCTACGTCTCGGTGGTAACGTTACATGCGTCTACAACGTTATATATCCTAACCTAAGGCAACCTAACATCTTGAATGTAACATTTGACAACATTCCAGGCATGTCGGTCCCTACGTCTCGGTGGTTACATTATATGCGTCTATAACGTTATATATCCTAACCTAAGGCAACCTGACATCTCGGATGTAATATTCTACATCATTCCAGGCGTGTCGAACCCTACTTCTCGGTGGGAACATTATATGAGTCTATAACGTTGTATATCCTAATCTAAGGCAACCTATTATCTCAGACGTAATATTTTACAATATTCCTGGCGTGTCGGTGCATACTTTTCGGTGGGAATATTATATGCGTCTATAACGTTCGATATCGTAATCTAAGGCAATCTAACATCTCGGATGCAATATTTGACAACATTCCTGGCCTGTCGAACCCTACTTCTCGGAGGGAACTGTATATACGTCTATAGCGGTATATATCCTAATCTTAGGCAACCTAACATCTCGGATGTAACATTTGACAACATTCCAGGCGTGTCGGTCCCTACGTCACAGTGGTAACATTACATGCGTCTATAACGTTATATATCCTAACCTAAGGCCACCTAACATCTCGTATGTAATATTTGATAACATTCTTGGCGTGTCGAACCCTACTTCTCGGAGGGAACAGCATATACGTCTATAACGTCATATATCCTAACCTAAGGCAACCTAACATCTCGGATATAACATTTGACAACATCCCCGGCGTGTTGGAACCCTACGTCTCGGTGGTAACATTACGTGCGTCTATAACGTTATATATGCTAACCTAAGGCAACCTAACATCTCGGATGCAATATTTGACAACATTCCTGGCCTGTCGAACCCTACTTCTCGGAGGGAACAGTATATACGTCTATAACGGTATATATCCTAATCTAAGGCAACCTAACATCTCGGATGCAATATTTGACATCATTCCTGGCCTGTAGAACCCTACTCCTCGGAGGGAACAGTATATACGTCTATAACGTCATATATACTATTGTTAGGCAACCTAACATCTCGGATGTAACATTTGACAACATTCCAGGTGTGTCGGTCCCTACGTCTCGGTGGTAACGTTACATGCGTCTACAACGTTATATATCCTAACCTAAGGCAACCTAACATCTTGGATGTAACATTTGACAACATTCCAGGCATGTCGGTCCCTACGTCTCGGTGGTAACATTACGTGCGTCTATAACGTTATATATGCTAACCTAAGGCCACCTAACATCTCGTATGTAATATTTGATAACATTCCTGGCGTGTCGAACCCTACTTCTCGGAGGGAACAGCATATACGTCTATAACGTCATATATCCTAACCTAAGGCAACCTAACATCTCGGATATAACATTTGACAACATACCCGGCGTGTTGGAACCCTACGTCACGGTGGTAACATTACGTGCGTCTATAACGTTATATATGCTAACCTAAGGCAACCTAACATCTCGGATGCAATATTTGACAACATTCCTGGCCTGTCGAACTCTACTTCTCGGAGGGAACAGCATATACGTCTATAACGTCCTATATCCTAACCTAAGGCAACCTAACATCTCGGATGTAACATTTGACAACATTCCAGGTGTGTCGGTCCCTACGTCTCGGTGGTAACGTTACATGCGTCTACAACGTTATATATCCTAACCTAAGGCAACCTAACATCTTGAATGTAACATTTGACAACATTCCAGGCATGTCGGTCCCTACGACTCGGTGGTTACATTATATGCGTCTATAACGTTATATATCCTTATCTAAGGCAACCTAACATCTCGGATGCAATATTTGACAACATTCCTGGCCTGTCGAACCCTACTTCTCGGAGGGAACAGCATATACGTCTATAACGTCATATATCCTAACCTAAGGCAACCTAACATCTCGGATGTAACATTTGACAACATTCCAGGTGTGTCGGTCCCTACGTCACGGTGGTAACGTTACATGCGTCTACAACGTTATATATCCTAACCTAAGGCAACCTAACATCTTGGATGTAACATTTGACAACATTCCAGGCGTGTTGGAAACCTACGTCTCGGTGGTAACATTACGTGCTCTATAACGTTATATATGCTAACCTAAGGCCACCTAACATCTCGTATGTAATATTTGATAACATTCCTGGCGTGTCGAACCCTACTTCTCGGAGGGAACAGCATATACGTCTATAACGTCATATATCCTAACCTAAGGCAACCTAACATCTCGGATATAACATTTGACAACATACCCGGCGTGTTGGAACCCTACGTCACGGTGGTAACATTACGTGCGTCTATAACGTTATATATGCTAACCTAAGGCAACCTAACATCTCGGATGCAATATTTGACAACATTCCTGGCCTGTCGAACTCTACTTCTCGGAGGGAACAGCATATACGTCTATAACGTCCTATATCCTAACCTAAGGCAACCTAACATCTCGGATGTAACATTTGACAACATTCCAGGTGTGTCGGTCCCTACGTCTCGGTGGTAACGTTACATGCGTCTACAACGTTATATATCCTAACCTAAGGCAACCTAACATCTTGAATGTAACATTTGACAACATTCCAGGCATGTCGGTCCCTACGTCTCGGTGGTTACATTATATGCGTCTATAACGTTATATATCCTAACCTAAGGCAACCTGACATCTCGGATGTAATATTCTACATCATTCCAGGCGTGTCGAACCCTACTTCTCGGTGGGAACATTATATGAGTCTATAACGTTGTATATCCTAATCTAAGGCAACCTATTATCTCAGACGTAATATTTTACAATATTCCTGGCGTGTCGGTGCATACTTTTCGGTGGGAATATTATATGCGTCTATAACGTTCGATATCGTAATCTAAGGCAATCTAACATCTCGGATGCAATATTTGACAACATTCCTGGCCTGTCGAACCCTACTTCTCGGAGGGAACTGTATATACGTCTATAACGGTATATATCCTAATCTAAGGCAACCTAACATCTCGGATGTAATATTTGACAACAATCCAGGCGTGTCGGTCCCTACGTCTCGGTGGTAACATTACATGCGTCTATAACGGTATATATCCTAATCTTAGGCAACCTAACATCTCGGATGTAACATTTTACCACATTCCAGGCGTGTCGGTCCCTACGTCTCGGAGGTAACATTACATGCGTCTATAACGTTATATATCCTAACCTAAGGCCACCTAACATCTCATATGTAATATTTGACAACATTCCTGGCGTGTCGAACCCCACTTCTCGGTGGGAACAGTATATACGTCTATAACGTTATATATCCTAACCTAAGGCAACCTAACATCTCGGATGAAATATTTGACAACATTCCTGGCTTGTCGGACCATACTTCTCGGTGGGAACAGTATATACGTCTGTAACGTAATATATCCTAACCTAAGGCAACCTAACATCTCGGATATAACATTTGACAACATTCCAGGCGTGTTGGAACCCTACGTCTCGGTGGTAACATTACGTGAGTCTATAACGTTATATATGCTAACCTAAGGCAACATAACATCTCGGATGCAATATTTGACAACATTCCTGGCCTGTCGAACCCTACTTCTCGGAGGGAACAGTATATACGTCTATAACGGTATATATCCTAATCTAAGGCAACCTAACATCTCGGATGCAATATTTGACATCATTCCTGGCCTGCAGAACCCTACTCCTCGGAGGGAACAGTATATACGTCTATAACGTCATATATCCTAATGTTAGGCAACCTAACATCTCGGATGTAAGATTTGACAACATTCCAGGTGTGTCGGACCCTACGTCTCGGTGGTAACGTTACATGCGTCTATAGCGGTATATATCCTAATCTTAGGCAACCTAACATCTCGGATGTAACATTTGACAACATTCCAGGCGTGTCGGTCCCTACGTCACAGTGGTAACATTACATGCGTCTATAACGTTATATATCCTAACCTAAGGCCACCTAACATCTCGTATGTAATATTTGATAACATTCTTGGCGTGTCGAACCCTACTTCTCGGAGGGAACAGCATATACGTCTATAACGTCATATATCCTAACCTAAGGCAACCTAACATCTCGGATATAACATTTGACAACATCCCCGGCGTGTTGGAACCCTACGTCTCGGTGGTAACATTACGTGCGTCTATAACGTTATATATGCTAACCTAAGGCAACCTAACATCTCGGATGCAATATTTGACAACATTCCTGGCCTGTCGAACCCTACTTCTCGGAGGGAACAGTATATACGTCTATAACGGTATATATCCTAATCTAAGGCAACCTAACATCTCGGATGCAATATTTGACATCATTCCTGGCCTGTAGAACCCTACTCCTCGGAGGGAACAGTATATACGTCTATAACGTCATATATCCTAATGTTAGGCAACCTAACATCTCGGATGTAACATTTGACAACATTCCAGGTGTGTCGGTCCCTACGTCTCGGTGGTAACGTTACATGCGTCTACAACGTTATATATCCTAACCTAAGGCAACCTAACATCTTGGATGTAACATTTGACAACATTCCAGGCATGTCGGTCCCTACGTCTCGGTGGTAACATTATATGCGTCTATAACGTTATATATCCTTATCTAAGGCAACCTAACATCTCGGATGCAATATTTGACAACATTCCTGGCCTGTCGAACCCTACTTCTCGGAGGGAACAGCATATACGTCTATAACGTCATATATCCTAACCTAAGGCAACTTAACATCGCGGATGTAACATTTGACAACATTCCAGGTGTGTCGGTCCCTACGTCACGGTGGTAACGTTACATGCGTCTACAACGTTATATATCCTAACCTAAGGCAACCTAACATCTTGGATGTAACATTTGACAACATTCCAGGCATGTCGGTCCCTACGTCTCGGTGGTTACATTATATGCGTCTATAACGTTATATATCCTTATCTAAGGCAACCTAACATCTCGGATGCAATATTTGACAACATTCCTAGCCTGTCGAACCCTACTTCTCGGAGGGAACAGTATATACGTCTATAACGTTATATATCCTAACCTAAGGCAACCTGACATCTCGGATGTAATATTCTACATCATTCCAGGCGTGTCGAATCCTACTTCTCGGTGGGAACATTATATGAGTCTATAACGTTGTATATCCTAATCTAAGGCAACCTATTATCTCAGACGTAATATTTTACAATATTCCTGGCGTGTCGGTGCATACTTTTCGGTGGGAATATTATATGCGTCTATAACGTTCGATATCGTAATCTAAGGCAACCTAACATCTCGGATGCAATATTTGACAACATTCCTGGCCTGTCGAACCCTACTTCTCGGAGGGAACTGTATATACGTCTATAACGGTATATATCCTAATCTAAGGCAACCTAACATCTCGGATGTAATATTTGACAACATTCCAGGCGTGTCGGTCCCTACGTCTCGGTGGTAACATTACATGCGTCTATAACGGTATATATCCTAATCTTAGGCAACCTAACATCTCGGATGTAACATTTTACCACATTCCAGGCGTGTCGGTCCCTACGTCTCGGAGGCAACATTAAATGCGTCTATAACGTTATATATCCTAACCTAAGGCCACCTAACATCTCATATGTAATATTTGACAACATTCCTGGCGTGTCGAACCCTACTTCTCGGTGGGAACAGTATATACGTCTATAACGTTATATATCCTAACCTAAGGCAACCTAACATCTCGGATGAAATATTTGACAACATTCCTGGCGTGTCGGACCCTACTTCTCGGTGGGAACAGTATATACGTCTGTAACGTAATATATCCTAACCTAAGGCAACCTAACATCTCGGATATAACATTTGACAACATTCCAGGCGTGTTGGAACCCTACGTCTCGGTGGTAACATTACATGCGTCTATAACGTTATATATGCTAACCTAAGGCAACATAACATCTCGGATGCAACATTTGACAACATTCCTAGCCTGTCGAACCCTACTTCTCGGAGGGAACAGTATATACGTCTATAACGTCATATATCCTAACCTAAGGCAACCTAACATCTCGGATGTAACATTTGACAACATTCCAGGCGTGTCGAATCCTACTTCTCGGTGGGAACAGTATATACGTCTATAACGTTATATATCCTAACGTAAGGCAACCTAACATCTCGGATGTAATATTTGACAACATTCCTGGCGTGTCGGACCCTACTTCTCGGTGGGAACAGTATATACGTCTGTAACGTCATATATCCTAACCTAAGGCAACCTAACATCTCGGATATAACATTTGACAACATTCCCGGCGTGTTGGAACCCTATGTCTCGGTGGTAACATTACGTGCGTGTATAACGTTATATATGCTAACCTAAGGCAACCTAACATCTCGGATGCAATATTTGACAACATTCCTGGCCTGTCGAACCCTACTTCTCGGAGGGAACAGCATATACGTCTATAACGACATATATCCTAACCTAAGACAACCTAACATCTCGGATATAACATTTCACAACATTCCCGGCGTGTTGGAACCCTACGTCTCGGTGGTAACATTACGTGCGTCTATAACGTTATATATGCTAACCTAAGGCAACATAACATCTCGGATGCAATATTTGACAACATTCCTGGCCTGTCGAACCCTACTTCTCGGAGGGAACAGTATATACGTCTATAACGGTATATATCCTAATCTAAGGCAACCTAACATCTCGGATGCAATATTTGACAACATTCCTGGCCCGTAGAACCCTACTCCTCGGAGGGAACAGTATATACGTCTGTAACGACATATATCCTAACCTAAGACAACCTAACATCTCGGATGTAACATTTGACAACATTCCAGGCGTGTCGGTCCCTACGTCTCGGTGGTAACGTTACATGCGTCTATAACGTTATATATCCTAACCTAAGGCAACCTAACATCTCGGATGTAATATTTGACAACATTCCTGGCCTGTCGAACCCTACTTCTCGGAGGGAACTGTATATACGTCTATAACGGTATATATCCTAATCTAAGGCAACCTAACATCTCGGATGTAATATTTGACAACATTCCAGGCGTGTCGGTCCCTACGTCTCGGTGGTAACGTTACATGCGTCTATAACGTTATATATCCTAACCTAAGGCAACCTAACATCTCGGATGTAATATGTGACAACATTCCTGGCCTGTCGAACCCTACTTCTCGGAGGGAACTGTATATACGTCTATAACGGTATATATCCTAATCTAAGGCAACCTAACTTCTCGGATGTAATATTTGACAACATTCCAGGCGTGTCGGTCCCTACGTCTCGGTGGTAACATTACATGCGTCTATAACGGTATATATCCTAATCTTAGGCAACCTAACATCTCGGATGTAACATTTTACCACATTCCAGGCGTGTCGGTCCCTACGTCTCGGAGGTAACATTACATGCGTCTATAACGTTATATATCCTAACCTAAGGCCACCTAACTTCTCATATGTAATATTTGACAACATTCCTGGCGTGTCGAACCCTACTTCTCGGTGGGAACAGTATATACGTCTATAACGTTATATATCCTAACCTAAGGCAACCTAACATCTCGGATGAAATATTTGACAACATTCCTGGCGTGTCGGACCCTACTTCTCGGTGGGAACAGTATATACGTCTGTAACGTAATATATCCTAACCTAAGGCAACCTAACATCTCGGATATAACATTTGACAACATTCCAGGCGTGTTGGAACCCTACGTCTCGGTGGTAACATTACGTGCGTCTATAACGTTATATATGCTAACCTAAGGCAACATAACATCTCGGATGCAATATTTGACAACATTCCTGGCCTGCCGAACCCTACTTCTCGGAGGGAACAGTATATACGTCTATAACGGTATATATCCTAATCTAAGGCAACCTAACATCTCGGATGCAATATTTGACATCATTCCTGGCCTGTAGAACCCTACTCCTCGGAGGGAACAGTATATACGTCTATAACGTCATATATCCTAATGTTAGGCAACCTAACATCTCGGATGTAACATTTGACAACATTCCAGGTGTGTCGGTCCCTACGTCTCGGTGGTAACGTTACATGCGTCTACAACGTTATATATCCTAACCTAAGGCAACCTAACATCTTGGATGTAACATTTGACAACATTCCAGGCATGTCGGTCCCTACGTCTCGGTGGTAACATTATATGCGTCTATAACGTTATATATCCTTATCTAAGGCAACCTAACATCTCGGATGCAACATTTGACAACATTCCTAGCCTGTCGAACCCTACTTCTCGGAGGGAACAGTATATACGTCTATAACGTCATATATCCTAACCTAAGGCAACCTAACATCTCGGATGTAACATTTGACAACATTCCAGGCGTGTCGAATCCTACTTCTCGGTGGGAACAGTATATACGTCTATAACGTTATATATCCTAACGTAAGGCAACCTAACATCTCGGATATAACATTTCACAACATTCCCGGCGTGTTGGAACCCTACGTCTCGGTGGTAACATTACGTGCGTCTATAACGTTATATATGCTAACCTAAGGCAACATAACATCTCGGATGCAATATTTGACAACATTCCTGGCCTGTCGAACCCTACTTCTCGGAGGGAACAGTATATACGTCTATAACGGTATATATCCTAATCTAAGGCAACCTAACATCTCGGATGCAATATTTGACAACATTCCTGGCCTGTAGAACCCTACTCCTCGGAGGGAACAGTATATACGTCTGTAACGACATATATCCTAACCTAAGACAACCTAACATCTCGGATGTAACATTTGACAACATTCCAGGCGTGTCGGTCCCTACGTCTCGGTGGTAACGTTACATGCGTCTATAACGTTATATATCCTAACCTAAGGCAACCTAACATCTCGGATGTAATATTTGACAACATTCCTGGCCTGTCGAACCCTACTTCTCGGAGGGAACAGCATATACGTCTATAACGTCATATATCCTAACCTAAGGCAACCTAACATCTCGGATGTAACATTTGACAACATTCCAGGTGTGTCGGTCCCTACGTCTCGGTGGTAACGTTACATGCGTCTACAACGTTATATATCCTAACCTAAGGCAACCTAACATCTTGGATGTAACATTTGACAACATTCCAGGCGTGTTCGAAACCTACGTCTCGGTGGTAACATTACGTGCGTCTATAACGTTATATATGCTAACCTAAGGCCACCTAACATCTCGTATGTAATATTTGATAACATTCCTGGCGTGTCGAACCCTACTTCTCGGAGGGAACAGCATATACGTCTATAACGTCATATATCCTAACCTAAGGCAACCTAACATCTCGGATATAACATTTGACAACATACCCGGCGTGTTGGAACCCTACGTCACTGTGGTAACATTACGTGCGTCTATAACGTTATATATGCTAACCTAAGGCAACCTAACATCTCGGATGCAATATTTGACAACATTCCTGGCCTGTCGAACCCTACTTCTCGGAGGGAACTGTATATACGTCTATAACGGTATATATCCTAATCTAAGGCAACTTAACATCTCGGATGTAATATTTGACAACATTCCAGGCGTGTCGGTCCCTACGTCTCGGTGGTAACATTACATGCGTCTATAACGGTATATATCCTAATCTTAGGCAACCTAACATCTCTGATGTAACATTTTACCACATTCCAGGCGTGTCGGTCCCTACGTCTCGGAGGTAACATTACATGCGTCTATAACGTTATATATCCTAACCTAAGGCCACCTAACTTCTCATATGTAATATTTGACAACATTCCTGGCGTGTCGAACCCTACTTCTCGGTGGGAACAGTATATACGTCTATAACGTTATATATCCTAACCTAAGGCAACCTAACATCTCGGATGAAATATTTGACAACATTCCTGGCGTGTCGGACCCTACTTCTCGGTGGGAACAGTATATACGTCTGTAACGTAATATATCCTAACCTAAGGCAACCTAACATCTCGGATATAACATTTGACAACATTCCAGGCGTGTTGGAACCCTACGTCTCGGTGGTAACATTACGTGCGTCTATAACGTTATATATGCTAACCTAAGGCAACATAACATCTCGGATGCAATATTTGACAACATTCCTGGCCTGCCGAACCCTACTTCTCGGAGGGAACAGTATATACGTCTATAACGGTATATATCCTAATCTAAGGCAACCTAACATTTCGGATGCAATATTTGACATCATTCCTGGCCTGTAGAACCCTACTCCTCGGAGGGAACAGTATATACGTCTATAACGTCATATATCCTAATGTTAGGCAACCTAACATCTCGGATGTAACATTTGACAACATTCCAGGTGTGTCGGTCCCTACGTCTCGGTGGTAACGTTACATGCGTCTACAACGTTATATATCCTAACCTAAGGCAACCTAACATCTTGGATGTAACATTTGACAACATTCCAGGCATGTCGGTCCCTACGTCTCGGTGGTAACATTATATGCGTCTATAACGTTATATATCCTTATCTAAGGCAACCTAACATCTCGGATGCAACATTTGACAACATTCCTAGCCTGTCGAACCCTACTTCTCGGAGGGAACAGTATATACGTCTATAACGTCATATATCCTAACCTAAGGCAACCTAACATCTCGGATGTAACATTTGACAACATTCCAGGCGTGTCGAATCCTACTTCTCGGTGGGAACAGTATATACGTCTATAACGTTATATATCCTAACGTAAGGCAACCTAACATCTCGGATGTAATATTTGACAACATTCCTGGCGTGTCGGACCCTACTTCTCGGTGGGAACAGTATATACGTCTGTAACGTCATATATCCTAACCTAAGGCAACCTAACATCTCGGATATAACATTTGACAACATTCCCGGCGTGTTGGAACCCTATGTCTCGGTGGTAACATTACGTGCGTGTATAACGTTATATATGCTAACCTAAGGCAACCTAACATCTCGGATGCAATATTTGACAACATTCCTGGCCTGTCGAACCCTACTTCTCGGAGGGAACAGCATATACGTCTATAACGACATATATCCTAACCTAAGACAACCTAACATCTCGGGTATAACATTTCACAACATTCCCGGCGTGTTGGAACCCTACGTCTCGGTGGTAACATTACGTGCGTCTATAACGTTATATATGCTAACCTAAGGCAACATAACATCTCGGATGCAATATTTGACAACATTCCTGGCCTGTCGAACCCTACTTCTCGGAGGGAACAGTATATACGTCTATAACGGTATATATCCTAATCTAAGGCAACCTAACATCTCGGATGCAATATTTGACAACATTCCTGGCCTGTAGAACCCTACTCCTCGGAGGGAACAGTATATACGTCTGTAACGACATATATCCTTACCTAAGACAACCTAACATCTCGGATGCAATATTTGACAACATTCCTGGCCTGTCGAACTCTACTTCTCGGAGGGAACAGCATATACGTCTATAACGTCCTATATCCTAACCTAAGGCAACCTAACATCTCGGATGTAACATTTGACAACATTCCAGGTGTGTCGGTCCCTACGTCTCGGTGGTAACGTTACATGCGTCTACAACATTATATATCCTAACCTAAGGCAACCTAACATCTTGAATGTAACATTTGACAACATTCCAGGCATGTCGGTCCCTACGTCTCGGTGGTTACATTATATGCGTCTATAACGTTATATATCCTTATCTAAGGCAACCTAACATCTCGGATGCAATATTTGACAACATTCCTAGCCTGTCGAACCCTACTTCTCGGAGGGAACAGTATATACGTCTATAACGTTATATATCCTAACCTAAGGCAACCTGACATCTCGGATGTAATATTCTACATCATTCCAGGCGTGTCGAACCCTACTTCTCGGTGGGAACATTATATGAGTCTATAACGTTGTATATCCTAATCTAAGGCAACCTATTATCTCAGACGTAATATTTTACAATATTCCTGGCGTGTCGGTGCATACTTTTCGGTGGGAATATTATATGCGTCTATAACGTTCGATATCGTAATCTAAGGCAACCTAACATCTCGGATGCAATATTTGACAACATTCCTGGCCTGTCGAACCCTACTTCTCGGAGGGAACTGTATATACGTCTATAACGGTATATATCCTAATCTAAGGCAACCTAACATCTCGGATGTAATATTTGACAACATTCCAGGCGTGTCGGTCCCTACGTCTCGGTGGTAACATTACATGCGTCTATAACGGTATATATCCTAATCTTAGGCAACCTAACATCGCGGATGTAACATTTTACCACATTCCAGGCGTGTCGGTCCCTACGTCTCGGAGGTAACATTACATGCGTCTATAACGTTATATATCCTAACCTAAGGCCACCTAACATCTCATATGTAATATTTGACAACATTCCTGGCGTGTCGAACCCTACTTCTCGGTGGGAACAGTATATACGTCTATAACGTTATATATCCTAACCTAAGGCAACCTAACATCTCGGATGAAATACTTGACAACATTCCTGGCGTGTCGGACCCTATTTCTCGGTGGGAACAGTATATACGTCTGTAACGTAATATATCCTAACCTAAGGCAACCTAACATCTCGGATATAACATTTGACAACATTCCAGGCGTGTTGGAACCCTACGTCTCGGTGGTAACATTACGTGCGTCTATAACGTTATATATCCTAACCTAAGGCAACCTAACATCTTGGATGTAACATTTGACAACATTCCAGGCATGTCGGTCCCTACGTCTCGGTGGTAACATTATATGCGTCTATAACGTTATATATGCTAACCTAAGGCAACATAACATCTCGGATGCAATATTTGACAACATTCCTAGCCTGTCGAACCCTACTTCTCGGAGGGAACAGTATATACGTCTATAACGTCATATATCCTAACCTAAGGCAACCTAACATCTCGGATGTAACATTTGACAACATTCCAGGCGTGTCGAATCCTACTTCTCGGTGGGAACAGTATATACGTCTATAACGTTATATATCCTAACGTAAGGCAACCTAACATCTCGGATATAACATTTCACAACATTCCCGGCGTGTTGGAACCCTACGTCTCGGTGGTAACATTACGTGCGTCTATAACGTTATATATGCTAACCTAAGGCAACATAACATCTCGGATGCAATATTTGACAACATTCCTGGCCTGTCGAACCCTACTTCTCGGAGGGAACAGTATATACGTCTATAACGGTATATATCCTAATCTAAGGCAACCTAACATCTCGGATGCAATATTTGACAACATTCCTGGCCTGTAGAACCCTACTCCTCGGAGGGAACAGTATATACGTCTGTAACGACATATATCCTAACCTAAGACAACCTAACATCTCGGATGTAACATTTCACAACATTCCCGGCGTGTTGGAACCCTACGTCTCGGTGGTAACATTACGTGCGTCTATAACGTTATATATGCTAACCTAAGGCAACATAACATCTCGGATGCAATATTTGACAACATTCCTGGCCTGTCGAACCCTACTTCTCGGAGGGAACAGTATATACGTCTATAACGGTATATATCCTAATCTAAGGCAACCTAACATCTCGGATGCAATATTTGACAACATTCCTGGCCTGTAGAACCCTACTCCTCGGAGGGAACAGTATATACGTCTGTAACGACATATATCCTTACCTAAGACAACCTAACATCTCGGATGCAATATTTGACAACATTCCTGGCCTGTCGAACTCTACTTCTCGGAGGGAACAGCATATACGTCTATAACGTCCTATATCCTAACCTAAGGCAACCTAACATCTCGGATGTAACATTTGACAACATTCCAGGTGTGTCGGTCCCTACGTCTCGGTGGTAACGTTACATGCGTCTACAACATTATATATCCTAACCTAAGGCAACCTAACATCTTGAATGTAACATTTGACAACATTCCAGGCATGTCGGTCCCTACGTCTCGGTGGTTACATTATATGCGTCTATAACGTTATATATCCTTATCTAAGGCAACCTAACATCTCGGATGCAATATTTGACAACATTCCTAGCCTGTCGAACCCTACTTCTCGGAGGGAACAGTATATACGTCTATAACGTTATATATCCTAACCTAAGGCAACCTGACATCTCGGATGTAATATTCTACATCATTCCAGGCGTGTCGAACCCTACTTCTCGGTGGGAACATTATATGAGTCTATAACGTTGTATATCCTAATCTAAGGCAACCTATTATCTCAGACGTAATATTTTACAATATTCCTGGCGTGTCGGTGCATACTTTTCGGTGGGAATATTATATGCGTCTATAACGTTCGATATCGTAATCTAAGGCAACCTAACATCTCGGATGCAATATTTGACAACATTCCTGGCCTGTCGAACCCTACTTCTCGGAGGGAACTGTATATACGTCTATAACGGTATATATCCTAATCTAAGGCAACCTAACATCTCGGATGTAATATTTGACAACATTCCAGGCGTGTCGGTCCCTACGTCTCGGTGGTAACATTACATGCGTCTATAACGGTATATATCCTAATCTTAGGCAACCTAACATCGCGGATGTAACATTTTACCACATTCCAGGCGTGTCGGTCCCTACGTCTCGGAGGTAACATTACATGCGTCTATAACGTTATATATCCTAACCTAAGGCCACCTAACATCTCATATGTAATATTTGACAACATTCCTGGCGTGTCGAACCCTACTTCTCGGTGGGAACAGTATATACGTCTATAACGTTATATATCCTAACCTAAGGCAACCTAACATCTCGGATGAAATACTTGACAACATTCCTGGCGTGTCGGACCCTATTTCTCGGTGGGAACAGTATATACGTCTGTAACGTAATATATCCTAACCTAAGGCAACCTAACATCTCGGATATAACATTTGACAACATTCCAGGCGTGTTGGAACCCTACGTCTCGGTGGTAACATTACGTGCGTCTATAACGTTATATATCCTAACCTAAGGCAACCTAACATCTTGGATGTAACATTTGACAACATTCCAGGCATGTCGGTCCCTACGTCTCGGTGGTAACATTATATGCGTCTATAACGTTATATATGCTAACCTAAGGCAACATAACATCTCGGATGCAATATTTGACAACATTCCTAGCCTGTCGAACCCTACTTCTCGGAGGGAACAGTATATACGTCTATAACGTCATATATCCTAACCTAAGGCAACCTAACATCTCGGATGTAACATTTGACAACATTCCAGGCGTGTCGAATCCTACTTCTCGGTGGGAACAGTATATACGTCTATAACGTTATATATCCTAACGTAAGGCAACCTAACATCTCGGATATAACATTTCACAACATTCCCGGCGTGTTGGAACCCTACGTCTCGGTGGTAACATTACGTGCGTCTATAACGTTATATATGCTAACCTAAGGCAACATAACATCTCGGATGCAATATTTGACAACATTCCTGGCCTGTCGAACCCTACTTCTCGGAGGGAACAGTATATACGTCTATAACGGTATATATCCTAATCTAAGGCAACCTAACATCTCGGATGCAATATTTGACAACATTCCTGGCCTGTAGAACCCTACTCCTCGGAGGGAACAGTATATACGTCTGTAACGACATATATCCTAACCTAAGACAACCTAACATCTCGGATGTAACATTTGACAACATTCCAGGCGTGTCGGTCCCTACGTCTCGGTGGTAACGTTACATGCGTCTATAACGGTATATATCCTAATCTTAGGCAACCTAACATCGCGGATGTAACATTTTACCACATTCCAGGCGTGTCGGTCCCTACGTCTCGGAGGTAACATTACATGCGTCTATAACGTTATATATTCTAACCTAAGGCCACCTAACATCTCATATGTAATATTTGACAACATTCCTGGCGTGTCGAACCCTACTTCTCGGTGGGAACAGTATATACGTCTATAACGTTATATATCCTAACCTAAGGCAACCTAACATCTCGGATGAAATATTTGACAACATTCCTGGCGTGTCGGACCCTACTTCTCGGTGGGAACAGTATATACGTCTGTAACGTAATATATCCTAACCTAAGGCAACCTAACATCTCGGATGCAATATTTGACAACATTCCTGGCCTGTCGAACCCTACTTCTCGGAGGGAACAGCATATACGTCTATAACGACATATATCCTAACCTAAGACAACCTAACATCTCGGGTATAACATTTCACAACATTCCCGGCGTGTTGGAACCCTACGTCTCGGTGGTAACATTACGTGCGTCTATAACGTTATATATGCTAACCTAAGGCAACATAACATCTCGGATGCAATATTTGACAACATTCCTGGCCTGTCGAACCCTACTTCTCGGAGGGAACAGTATATACGTCTATAACGGTATATATCCTAATCTAAGGCAACCTAACATCTCGGATGCAATATTTTACAACATTCCTGGCCTGTAGAACCCTACTCCTCGGAGGGAACAGTATATACGTCTGTAACGACATATATCCTTACCTAAGACAACCTAACATCTCGGATGCAATATTTGACAACATTCCTGGCCTGTCGAACTCTACTTCTCGGAGGGAACAGCATATACGTCTATAACGTCCTATATCCTAACCTAATGCAACCTAACATCTCGGATGTAACATTTGACAACATTCCAGGTGTGTCGGTCCCTACGTCTCGGTGGTAACGTTACATGCGTCTACAACATTATATATCCTAACCTAAGGCAACCTAACATCTTGAATGTAACATTTGACAACATTCCAGGCATGTCGGTCCCTACGTCTCGGTGGTTACATTATATGCGTCTATAACGTTATATATCCTTATCTAAGGCAACCTAACATCTCGGATGCAATATTTGACAACATTCCTAGCCTGTCGAACCCTACTTCTCGGAGGGAACAGTATATACGTCTATAACGTTATATATCCTAACCTAAGGCAACCTGACATCTCGGATGTAATATTCTACATCATTCCAGGCGTGTCGAACCCTACTTCTCGGTGGGAACATTATATGAGTCTATAACGTTGTATATCCTAATCTAAGGCAACCTATTATCTCAGACGTAATATTTTACAATATTCCTGGCGTGTCGGTGCATACTTTTCGGTGGGAATATTATATGCGTCTATAACGTTCGATATCGTAATCTAAGGCAACCTAACATCTCGGATGCAATATTTGACAACATTCCTGGCCTGTCGAACCCTACTTCTCGGAGGGAACTGTATATACGTCTATAACGGTATATATCCTAATCTAAGGCAACCTAACATCTCGGATGTAATATTTGACAACATTCCAGGCGTGTCGGTCCCTACGTCTCGGTGGTAACATTACATGCGTCTATAACGGTATATATCCTAATCTTAGGCAACCTAACATCGCGGATGTAACATTTTACCACATTCCAGGCGTGTCGGTCCCTTCGTCTCGGAGGTAACATTACATGCGTCTATAACGTTATATATCCTAACCTAAGGCCACCTAACATCTCATATGTAATATTTGACAACATTCCTGGCGTGTCGAACCCTACTTCTCGGTGGGAACAGTATATACGTCTATAACGTTATATATCCTAACCTAAGGCAACCTAACATCTCGGATGAAATATTTGACAACATTCCTGGCGTGTCGGACCCTACTTCTCGGTGGGAACAGTATATACGTCTGTAACGTAATATATCCTAACCTAAGGCAACCTAACATCTCGGATATAACATTTGACAACATTCCAGGCGTGTTGGAACCCTACGTCTCGGTGGTAACATTACGTGCGTCTATAACGTTATATATCCTAACCTAAGGCAACCTAACATCTTGGATGTAACATTTGACAACATTCCAGGCATGTCGGTCCCTACGTCTCGGTGGTAACATTATATGCGTCTATAACGTTATATATGCTAACCTAAGGCAACATAACATCTCGGATGCAATATTTGACAACATTCCTGGCCTGTCGAACCCTACTTCTCGGAGGGAACAGTATATACGTCTATAACGGTATATATCCTAATCTAAGGCAACCTAACATCTCGGATGCAATATTTGACATCATTCCTGGCCTGTAGAACCCTACTCCTCGGAGGGAACAGTATATACGTCTATAACGTCATATATCCTAATGTTAGGCAACCTAACATCTCGGATGTAACATTTGACAACATTCCAGGTGTGTCGGTCCCTACGTCTCGGTGGTAACGTTACATGCGTCTACAACGTTATATATCCTAACCTAAGGCAACCTAACATCTTGGATGTAACATTTGACAACATTCCAGGCATGTCGGTCCCTACGTCTCGGTGGTAACATTATATGCGTCTATAACGTTATATATGCTTATCTAAGGCAACCTAACATCTCGGATGCAACATTTGACAACATTCCTAGCCTGTCGAACCCTACTTCTCGGAGGGAACAGTATATACGTCTATAACGTCATATATCCTAACCTCAGGCAACCTAACATCTCGGATGTAACATTTGACAACATTCCAGGCGTGTCGAATCCTACTTCTCGGTGGGAACAGTATATACGCCTATAACGTTATATATCCTAACGTAAGGCAACCTAACATCTCGGATGTAATATTTGACAACATTCCTGGCGTGTCGGACCCTACTTCTCGGTGGGAACAGTATATACGTCTGTAACGTCATATATCCTAACCTAAGGCAACCTAACATCTCGGATATAACATTTGACAACATTCCAGGCGTGTTGGAACCCTACGTCTCGGTGGTAACATTACGTGCGTCTATAACGTTATATATGCTAACCTAAGGCAACATAACATCTCGGATGCAATATTTGACAACATTCCTGGCCTGTCGAACCCTACTTCTCGGAGGGAACAGTATATACGTCTATAACGGTATATATCCTAATCTAAGGCAACCTAACATCTCGGATGCAATATTTGACATCATTCCTGGCCTGTAGAACCCTACTCCTCGGAGGGAACAGTATATACGTCTATAACGTCATATATCCTAATGTTAGGCAACCTAACATCTCGGATGTAACATTTGAAAACATTCCAGGTGTGTCGGTCCCTACGTCTCGGTGGTAACGTTACATGCGTCTACAACGTTATATATCCTAACCTAAGGCAACCTAACATCTTGGATGTAACATTTGACAACATTCCAGGCGTGTTCGAAACCTACGTCTCGGTGGTAACATTACGTGCGTCTATAACGTTATATATGCTAACCTAAGGCCACCTAACATCTCGTATGTAATATTTGATAACATTCCTGGCGTGTCGAACCCTACTTCTCGGAGGGAACAGCATATACGTCTATAACGTCATATATCCTAACCTAAGGCAACCTAACATCTCGGATATAACATTTGACAACATACCCGGCGTGTTGGAACCCTACGTCACTGTGGTAACATTACGTGCGTCTATAACGTTATATATGCTAACCTAAGGCAACCTAACATCTCGGATGCAATATTTGACAACATTCCTGGCCTGTCGAACCCTACTTCTCGGAGGGAACTGTATATACGTCTATAACGGTATATATCCTAATCTAAGGCAACTTAACATCTCGGATGTAATATTTGACAACATTCCAGGCGTGTCGGTCCCTACGTCTCGGTGGTAACATTACATGCGTCTATAACGGTATATATCCTAATCTTAGGCAACCTAACATCTCTGATGTAACATTTTACCACATTCCAGGCGTGTCGGTGCCTACGTCTCGGAGGTAACATTACATGCGTCTATAACGTTATATATCCTAACCTAAGGCCACCTAACTTCTCATATGTAATATTTGACAACATTCCTGGCGTGTCGAACCCTACTTCTCGGTGGGAACAGTATATACGTCTATAACGTTATATATCCTAACCTAAGGCAACCTAACATCTCGGATGAAATATTTGACAACATTCCTGGCGTGTCGGACCCTACTTCTCGGTGGGAACAGTATATACGTCTGTAACGTAATATATCCTAACCTAAGGCAACCTAACATCTCGGATATAACATTTGACAACATTCCAGGCGTGTTGGAACCCTACGTCTCGGTGGTAACATTACGTGCGTCTATAACGTTATATATGCTAACCTAAGGCAACATAACATCTCGGATGCAATATTTGACAACATTCCTGGCCTGCCGAACCCTACTTCTCGGAGGGAACAGTATATACGTCTATAACGGTATATATCCTAATCTAAGGCAACCTAACATTTCGGATGCAATATTTGACATCATTCCTGGCCTGTAGAACCCTACTCCTCGGAGGGAACAGTATATACGTCTATAACGTCATATATCCTAATGTTAGGCAACCTAACATCTCGGATGTAACATTTGACAACATTCCAGGTGTGTCGGTCCCTACGTCTCGGTGGTAACGTTACATGCGTCTACAACGTTATATATCCTAACCTAAGGCAACCTAACATCTTGGATGTAACATTTGACAACATTCCAGGCATGTCGGTCCCTACGTCTCGGTGGTAACATTATATGCGTCTATAACGTTATATATCCTTATCTAAGGCAACCTAACATCTCGGATGCAACATTTGACAACATTCCTAGCCTGTCGAACCCTACTTCTCGGAGGGAACAGTATATACGTCTATAACGTCATATATCCTAACCTAAGGCAACCTAACATCTCGGATGTAACATTTGACAACATTCCAGGCGTGTCGAATCCTACTTCTCGGTGGGAACAGTATATACGTCTATAACGTTATATATCCTAACGTAAGGCAACCTAACATCTCGGATGTAATATTTGACAACATTCCTGGCGTGTCGGACCCTACTTCTCGGTGGGAACAGTATATACGTCTGTAACGTCATATATCCTAACCTAAGGCAACCTAACATCTCGGATATAACATTTGACAACATTCCCGGCGTGTTGGAACCCTATGTCTCGGTGGTAACATTACGTGCGTGTATAACGTTATATATGCTAACCTAAGGCAACCTAACATCTCGGATGCAATATTTGACAACATTCCTGGCCTGTCGAACCCTACTTCTCGGAGGGAACAGCATATACGTCTATAACGACATATATCCTAACCTAAGACAACCTAACATCTCGGGTATAACATTTCACAACATTCCCGGCGTGTTGGAACCCTACGTCTCGGTGGTAACATTACGTGCGTCTATAACGTTATATATGCTAACCTAAGGCAACATAACATCTCGGATGCAATATTTGACAACATTCCTGGCCTGTCGAACCCTACTTCTCGGAGGGAACAGTATATACGTCTATAACGGTATATATCCTAATCTAAGGCAACCTAACATCTCGGATGCAATATTTGACAACATTCCTGGCCTGTAGAACCCTACTCCTCGGAGGGAACAGTATATACGTCTGTAACGACATATATCCTTACCTAAGACAACCTAACATCTCGGATGCAATATTTGACAACATTCCTGGCCTGTCGAACTCTACTTCTCGGAGGGAACAGCATATACGTCTATAACGTCCTATATCCTAACCTAAGGCAACCTAACATCTCGGATGTAACATTTGACAACATTCCAGGTGTGTCGGTCCCTACGTCTCGGTGGTAACGTTACATGCGTCTACAACATTATATATCCTAACCTAAGGCAACCTAACATCTTGAATGTAACATTTGACAACATTCCAGGCATGTCGGTCCCTACGTCTCGGTGGTTACATTATATGCGTCTATAACGTTATATATCCTTATCTAAGGCAACCTAACATCTCGGATGCAATATTTGACAACATTCCTAGCCTGTCGAACCCTACTTCTCGGAGGGAACAGTATATACGTCTATAACGTTATATATCCTAACCTAAGGCAACCTGACATCTCGGATGTAATATTCTACATCATTCCAGGCGTGTCGAACCCTACTTCTCGGTGGGAACATTATATGAGTCTATAACGTTGTATATCCTAATCTAAGGCAACCTATTATCTCAGACGTAATATTTTACAATATTCCTGGCGTGTCGGTGCATACTTTTCGGTGGGAATATTATATGCGTCTATAACGTTCGATATCGTAATCTAAGGCAACCTAACATCTCGGATGCAATATTTGACAACATTCCTGGCCTGTCGAACCCTACTTCTCGGAGGGAACTGTATATACGTCTATAACGGTATATATCCTAATCTAAGGCAACCTAACATCTCGGATGTAATATTTGACAACATTCCAGGCGTGTCGGTCCCTACGTCTCGGTGGTAACATTACATGCGTCTATAACGGTATATATCCTAATCTTAGGCAACCTAACATCGCGGATGTAACATTTTACCACATTCCAGGCGTGTCGGTCCCTACGTCTCGGAGGTAACATTACATGCGTCTATAACGTTATATATCCTAACCTAAGGCCACCTAACATCTCATATGTAATATTTGACAACATTCCTGGCGTGTCGAACCCTACTTCTCGGTGGGAACAGTATATACGTCTATAACGTTATATATCCTAACCTAAGGCAACCTAACATCTCGGATGAAATACTTGACAACATTCCTGGCGTGTCGGACCCTACTTCTCGGTGGGAACAGTATATACGTCTGTAACGTAATATATCCTAACCTAAGGCAACCTAACATCTCGGATATAACATTTGACAACATTCCAGGCGTGTTGGAACCCTACGTCTCGGTGGTAACATTACGTGCGTCTATAACGTTATATATCCTAACCTAAGGCAACCTAACATCTTGGATGTAACATTTGACAACATTCCAGGCATGTCGGTCCCTACGTCTCGGTGGTAACATTATATGCGTCTATAACGTTATATATGCTAACCTAAGGCAACATATCATCTCGGATGCAATATTTGACAACATTCCTAGCCTGTCGAACCCTACTTCTCGGAGGGAACAGTATATACGTCTATAACGTCATATATCCTAACCTAAGGCAACCTAACATCTCGGATGTAACATTTGACAACATTCCAGGCGTGTCGAATCCTACTTCTCGGTGGGAACAGTATATACGTCTATAACGTTATATATCCTAACGTAAGGCAACCTAACATCTCGGATATAACATTTCACAACATTCCCGGCGTGTTGGAACCCTACGTCTCGGTGGTAACATTACGTGCGTCTATAACGTTATATATGCTAACCTAAGGCAACATAACATCTCGGATGCAATATTTGACAACATTCCTGGCCTGTCGAACCCTACTTCTCGGAGGGAACAGTATATACGTCTATAACGGTATATATCCTAATCTAAGGCAACCTAACATCTCGGATGCAATATTTGACAACATTCCTGGCCTGTAGAACCCTACTCCTCGGAGGGAACAGTATATACGTCTGTAACGACATATATCCTAACCTAAGACAACCTAACATCTCGGATGTAACATTTGACAACATTCCAGGCGTGTCGGTCCCTACGTCTCGGTGGTAACGTTACATGCGTCTATAACGGTATATATCCTAATCTTAGGCAACCTAACATCGCGGATGTAACATTTTACCACATTCCAGGCGTGTCGGTCCCTACGTCTCGGAGGTAACATTACATGCGTCTATAACGTTATATATCCTAACCTAAGGCCACCTAACATCTCATATGTAATATTTGACAACATTCCTGGCGTGTCGAACCCTACTTCTCGGTGGGAACAGTATATACGTCTATAACGTTATATATCCTAACCTAAGGCAACCTAACATCTCGGATGAAATATTTGACAACATTCCTGGCGTGTCGGACCCTACTTCTCGGTGGGAACAGTATATACGTCTGTAACGTAATATATCCTAACCTAAGGCAACCTAACATCTCGGATGCAATATTTGACAACATTCCTGGCCTGTCGAACCCTACTTCTCGGAGGGAACAGCATATACGTCTATAACGACATATATCCTAACCTAAGACAACCTAACATCTCGGGTATAACATTTCACAACATTCCCGGCGTGTTGGAACCCTACGTCTCGGTGGTAACATTACGTGCGTCTATAACGTTATATATGCTAACCTAAGGCAACATAACATCTCGGATGCAATATTTGACAACATTCCTGGCCTGTCGAACCCTACTTCTCGGAGGGAACAGTATATACGTCTATAACGGTATATATCCTAATCTAAGGCAACCTAACATCTCGGATGCAATATTTTACAACATTCCTGGCCTGTAGAACCCTACTCCTCGGAGGGAACAGTATATACGTCTGTAACGACATATATCCTTACCTAAGACAACCTAACATCTCGGATGCAATATTTGACAACATTCCTGGCCTGTCGAACTCTACTTCTCGGAGGGAACAGCATATACGTCTATAACGTCCTATATCCTAACCTAAGGCAACCTAACATCTCGGATGTAACATTTGACAACATTCCAGGTGTGTCGGTCCCTACGTCTCGGTGGTAACGTTACATGCGTCTACAACATTATATATCCTAACCTAAGGCAACCTAACATCTTGAATGTAACATTTGACAACATTCCAGGCATGTCGGTCCCTACGTCTCGGTGGTTACATTATATGCGTCTATAACGTTATATATCCTTATCTAAGGCAACCTAACATCTCGGATGCAATATTTGACAACATTCCTAGCCTGTCGAACCCTACTTCTCGGAGGGAACAGTATATACGTCTATAACGTTATATATCCTAACCTAAGGCAACCTGACATCTCGGATGTAATATTCTACATCATTCCAGGCGTGTCGAACCCTACTTCTCGGTGGGAACATTATATGAGTCTATAACGTTGTATATCCTAATCTAAGGCAACCTATTATCTCAGACGTAATATTTTACAATATTCCTGGCGTGTCGGTGCATACTTTTCGGTGGGAATATTATATGCGTCTATAACGTTCGATATCGTAATCTAAGGCAACCTAACATCTCGGATGCAATATTTGACAACATTCCTGGCCTGTCGAACCCTACTTCTCGGAGGGAACTGTATATACGTCTATAACGGTATATATCCTAATCTAAGGCAACCTAACATCTCGGATGTAATATTTGACAACATTCCAGGCGTGTCGGTCCCTACGTCTCGGTGGTAACATTACATGCGTCTATAACGGTATATATCCTAATCTTAGGCAACCTAACATCGCGGATGTAACATTTTACCACATTCCAGGCGTGTCGGTCCCTACGTCTCGGAGGTAACATTACATGCGTCTATAACGTTATATATCCTAACCTAAGGCCACCTAACATCTCATATGTAATATTTGACAACATTCCTGGCGTGTCGAACCCTACTTCTCGGTGGGAACAGTATATACGTCTATAACGTTATATATCCTAACCTAAGGCAACCTAACATCTCGGATGCAATATTTGACAACATTCCTGGCCTGTCGAACCCTACTTCTCGGAGGGAACTGTATATACGTCTATAACGGTATATATCCTAATCTAAGGCAACCTAACATCTCGGATGTAATATTTGACAACATTCCAGGCGTGTCGGTCCCTACGTCTCGGTGGTAACATTACATGCGTCTATAACGGTATATATCCTAATCTTAGGCAACCTAACATCGCGGATGTAACATTTTACCACATTCCAGGCGTGTCGGTCCCTACGTCTCGGAGGTAACATTACATGCGTCTATAACGTTATATATCCTAACCTAAGGCCACCTAACATCTCATATGTAATATTTGACAACATTCCTGGCGTGTCGAACCCTACTTCTCGGTGGGAACAGTATATACGTCTATAACGTTATATATCCTAACCTAAGGCAACCTAACATCTCGGATGAAATATTTGACAACATTCCTGGCGTGTCGGACCCTACTTCTCGGTGGGAACAGTATATACGTCTGTAACGTAATATATCCTAACCTAAGGCAACCTAACATCTCGGATATAACATTTGACAACATTCCAGGCGTGTTGGAACCCTACGTCTCGGTGGTAACATTACGTGCGTCTATAACGTTATATATCCTAACCTAAGGCAACCTAACATCTTGGATGTAACATTTGACAACATTCCAGGCATGTCGGTCCCTACGTCTCGGTGGTAACATTATATGCGTCTATAACGTTATATATGCTAACCTAAGGCAACATAACATCTCGGATGCAATATTTGACAACATTCCTGGCCTGTCGAACCCTACTTCTCGGAGGGAACAGTATATACGTCTATAACGGTATATATCCTAATCTAAGGCAACCTAACATCTCGGATGCAATATTTGACATCATTCCTGGCCTGTAGAACCCTACTCCTCGGAGGGAACAGTATATACGTCTATAACGTCATATATCCTAATGTTAGGCAACCTAACATCTCGGATGTAACATTTGACAACATTCCAGGTGTGTCGGTCCCTACGTCTCGGTGGTAACGTTACATGCGTCTACAACGTTATATATCCTAACCTAAGGCAACCTAACATCTTGGATGTAACATTTGACAACATTCCAGGCATGTCGGTCCCTACGTCTCGGTGGTAACATTATATGCGTCTATAACGTTATATATGCTTATCTAAGGCAACCTAACATCTCGGATGCAACATTTGACAACATTCCTAGCCTGTCGAACCCTACTTCTCGGAGGGAACAGTATATACGTCTATAACGTCATATATCCTAACCTCAGGCAACCTAACATCTCGGATGTAACATTTGACAACATTCCAGGCGTGTCGAATCCTACTTCTCGGTGGGAACAGTATATACGCCTATAACGTTATATATCCTAACGTAAGGCAACCTAACATCTCGGATGTAATATTTGACAACATTCCTGGCGTGTCGGACCCTACTTCTCGGTGGGAACAGTATATACGTCTGTAACGTCATATATCCTAACCTAAGGCAACCTAACATCTCGGATATAACATTTGACAACATTCCAGGCGTGTTGGAACCCTACGTCTCGGTGGTAACATTACGTGCGTCTATAACGTTATATATGCTAACCTAAGGCAACATAACATCTCGGATGCAATATTTGACAACATTCCTGGCCTGTCGAACCCTACTTCTCGGAGGGAACAGTATATACGTCTATAACGGTATATATCCTAATCTAAGGCAACCTAACATCTCGGATGCAATATTTGACATCATTCCTGGCCTGTAGAACCCTACTCCTCGGAGGGAACAGTATATACGTCTATAACGTCATATATCCTAATGTTAGGCAACCTAACATCTCGGATGTAACATTTGAAAACATTCCAGGTGTGTCGGTCCCTACGTCTCGGTGGTAACGTTACATGCGTCTACAACGTTATATATCCTAACCTAAGGCAACCTAACATCTTGGATGTAACATTTGACAACATTCCAGGCATGTCGGTCCCTACGTCTCGGTGGTAACATTATATGCGTCTATAACGTTATATATCCTTATCTAAGGCAACCTAACATCTCGGATGCAACATTTGACAACATTCCTAGCCTGTCGAACCGTACTTCTCGGAGGGAACAGTATATACGTCTATAACGTCATATATCCTAACCTAAGGCAACCTAACATCTCGGATGTAACATTTGACAACATTCCAGGCGTGTCGAATCCTACTTCTCGGTGGGAACAGTATATACGTCTATAACGTTATATATCCTAACGTAAGGCAACCTAACATCTCGGATGTAATATTTGACAACATTCCTGGCGTGTCGGACCCTACTTCTCGGTGGGAACAGTATATACGTCTGTAACGTCATATATCCTAACCTAAGGCAACCTAACATCTCGGATATAACATTTGACAACATTCCCGGCGTGTTGGAACCCTATGTCTCGGTGGTAACATTACGTGCGTGTATAACGTTATATATGCTAACCTAAGGCAACCTAACATCTCGGATGCAATATTTGACAACATTCCTGGCCTGTCGAACCCTACTTCTCGGGGGCAACAGCATATACGTCTATAACGACATATATCCTAACCTAAGACAACCTAACATCTCGGATATAACATTTCACAACATTCCCGGCGTGTTGGAACCCTACGTCTCGGTGGTAACATTACGTGCGTCTATAACGTTATATATGCTAACCTAAGGCAACATAACATCTCGGATGCAATATTTGACAACATTCCTTGCCTGTCGAACCCTACTTCTCGGAGGGAACAGTATATACGTCTATAACGGTATATATCCTAATCTAAGGCAACCTAACATCTCGGATGCAATATTTGACAACATTCCTGGCCTGTAGAACCCTACTCCTCGGAGGGAACAGTATATACGTCTGTAACGACATATATCCTAACCTAAGACAACCTAACATCTCGGATGTAACATTTGACAACATTCCAGGCGTGTCGGTCCCTACGTCTCGGTGGTAACGTTACATGCGTCTATAACGTTATATATCCTAACCTAAGGCAACCTAACATCTCGGATGTAATATTTGACAACATTCCTGGCCTGTCGAATCCTACTTCTCGGAGGGAACAGCATATACGTCTATAACGTCATATATCCTAACCTAAGGCAACCTAACATCTCGGATGTAACATTTGACAACATTCCTGGCCTGTCGAACCCTACTTCTCGGAGGGAACAGTATATACGTCTATAACGGTATATATCCTAATCGAAGGCAACCTAACATCTCGGATGTAACATTTGACAACATTCCAGGCGTGTCGGTCCCTACGTCACAGTGGTAACATTACATGCGTCTATAACGTTATATATCCTAACCTAAGGCCACCTAACATCTCGTATATAATATTTGATAACATTCCTGGCGTGTCGAACCCTACTTCTCGGAGGGAACAGCATATACGTCTATAACGTCATATATCCTAACCTAAGGCAACCTAACATCTCGGATATAACATTTGACAACATCCCCGGCGTGTTGGAACCCTACGTCTCGGTGGTAACATTACGTGCGTCTATAACGTTATATATGCTAACCTAAGGCAACATAACATCTCGGATGCAATATTTGACAACATTCCTGGCCTGTCGAACCCTACTTCTCGGAGGGAACAGTATATACGTCTATAACGGTATATATCCTAATCTAAGGCAACCTAACATCTCGGATGCAATATTTGACATCATTCCTGGCCTGTAGAACCCTACTCCTCGGAGGGAACAGTATATACGTCTATAACGTCATATATCCTAATGTTAGGCAACCTAACATCTCGGATGTAACATTTGACAACATTCCAGGTGTGTCGGTCCCTACGTCTCGGTGGTAACGTTACATGCGTCTACAACGTTATATATCCTAACCTAAGGCAACCTAACATCTTGGATGTAACATTTGACAACATTCCAGGCATGTCGGTCCCTACGTCTCGGTGGTAACATTATATGCGTCTATAACGTTATATATCCTTATCTAAGGCAACCTAACATCTCGGATGCAACATTTGACAACATTCCTAGCCTGTCGAACCCTACTTCTCGGAGGGAACAGTATATACGTCTATAACGTCATATATCCTAACCTAAGGCAACCTAACATCTCGGATGTAACATTTGACAACATTCCAGGCGTGTCGAATCCTACTTCTCGGTGGGAACAGTATATACGTCTATAACGTTATATATCCTAACGTAAGGCAACCTAACATCTCGGATGTAATATTTGACAACATTCCTGGCGTGTCGGACCCTACTTCTCGGTGGGAACAGTATATACGTCTGTAACGTCATATATCCTAACCTAAGGCAACCTAACATCTCGGATATAACATTTGACAACATTCCCGGCGTGTTGGAACCCTATGTCTCGGTGGTAACATTACGTGCGTGTATAACGTTATATATGCTAACCTAAGGCAACCTAACATCTCGGATGCAATATTTGACAACATTCCTGGCCTGTCGAACCCTACTTCTCGGGGGCAACAGCATATACGTCTATAACGACATATATCCTAACCTAAGACAACCTAGCATCTCGGATATAACATTTCACAACATTCCCGGCGTGTTGGAACCCTACGTCTCGGTGGTAACATTACGTGCGTCTATAACGTTATATATGCTAACCTAAGGCAACATAACATCTCGGATGCAATATTTGACAACATTCCTGGCCTGTCGAATCCTACTTCTCGGAGGGAACAGCATATACGTCTATAACGTCATATATCCTAACCTAAGGCAACCTAACATCTCGGATGTAACATTTGACAACATTCCAGGCGTGTCGGTCCCTACGTCTCGGTGATAACATTACATGCGTCTATAGCGGTATATATCCTAATCTTAGGCAACCTAACATCTCGGATGTAACATTTGACAACATTCCAGGCGTGTCGGTCCCTACGTCACAGTGGTAACATTACATGCGTCTATAACGTTATATATCCTAACCTAAGGCCACCTAACATCTCGTATGTAATATTTGATAACATTCCTGGCGTGTCGGACCCTACTTCTCGGTGGGAACAGTATATACGTCTGTAACGTAATATATCCTAACCTAAGGCAACCTAACATCTCGGATGCAATATTTGACAACATTCCTGGCCTGTCGAACCCTACTTCTCGGAGGGAACAGCATATACGTCTATAACGACATATATCCTAACCTAAGACAACCTAACATCTCGGGTATAACATTTCACAACATTCCCGGCGTGTTGGAACCCTACGTCTCGGTGGTAACATTACGTGCGTCTATAACGTTATATATGCTAACCTAAGGCAGCATAACATCTCGGATGCAATATTTGACAACATTCCTGGCCTGTCGAACCCTACTTCTCGGAGGGAACAGTATATACGTCTATAACGGTATATATCCTAATCTAAGGCAACCTAACATCTCGGATGCAATATTTTACAACATTCCTGGCCTGTAGAACCCTACTCCTCGGAGGGAACAGTATATACGTCTGTAACGACATATATCCTTACCTAAGACAACCTAACATCTCGGATGCAATATTTGACAACATTCCTGGCCTGTCGAACTCTACTTCTCGGAGGGAACAGCATATACGTCTATAACGTCCTATATCCTAACCTAAGGCAACCTAACATCTCGGATGTAACATTTGACAACATTCCAGGTGTGTCGGTCCCTACGTCTCGGTGGTAACGTTACATGCGTCTACAACATTATATATCCTAACCTAAGGCAACCTAACATCTTGAATGTAACATTTGACAACATTCCAGGCATGTCGGTCCCTACGTCTCGGTGGTTACATTATATGCGTCTATAACGTTATATATGCTTATCTAAGGCAACCTAACATCTCGGATGCAATATTTGACAACATTCCTAGCCTGTCGAACCCTACTTCTCGGAGGGAACAGTATATACGTCTATAACGTTATATATCCTAACCTAAGGCAACCTGACATCTCGGATGTAATATTCTACATCATTCCAGGCGTGTCGAACCCTACTTCTCGGTGGGAACATTATATGAGTCTATAACGTTGTATATCCTAATCTAAGGCAACCTATTATCTCAGACGTAATATTTTACAATATTCCTGGCGTGTCGGTGCATACTTTTCGGTGGGAATATTATATGCGTCTATAACGTTCGATATCGTAATCTAAGGCAACCTAACATCTCGGATGCAATATTTGACAACATTCCTGGCCTGTCGAACCCTACTTCTCGGAGGGAACTGTATATACGTCTATAACGGTATATATCCTAATCTAAGGCAACCTAACATCTCGGATGTAATATTTGACAACATTCCAGGCGTGTCGGTCCCTACGTCTCGGTGGTAACATTACATGCGTCTATAACGGTATATATCCTAATCTTAGGCAACCTAACATCGCGGATGTAACATTTTACCACATTCCAGGCGTGTCGGTCCCTACGTCTCGGAGGTAACATTACATGCGTCTATAACGTTATATATCCTAACCTAAGGCCACCTAACATCTCATATGTAATATTTGACAACATTCCTGGCGTGTCGAACCCTACTTCTCGGTGGGAACAGTATATACGTCTATAACGTTATATATCCTAACCTAAGGCAACCTAACATCTCGGATGAAATATTTGACAACATTCCTAGCGTGTCGGACCCTACTTCTCGGTGGGAACAGTATATACGTCTGTAACGTAATATATCCTAACCTAAGGCAACCTAACATCTCGGATATAACATTTGACAACATTCCAGGCGTGTTGGAACCCTACGTCTCGGTGGTAACATTACGTGCGTCTATAACGTTATATATCCTAACCTAAGGCAACCTAACATCTTGGATGTAACATTTGACAACATTCCAGGCATGTCGGTCCCTACGTCTCGGTGGTAACATTATATGCGTCTATAACGTTATATATGCTAACCTAAGGCAACATAACATCTCGGATGCAATATTTGACAACATTCCTGGCCTGTCGAACCCTACTTCTCGGAGGGAACAGTATATACGTCTATAACGGTATATATCCTAATCTAAGGCAACCTAACATCTCGGATGCAATATTTGACATCATTCCTGGCCTGTAGAACCCTACTCCTCGGAGGGAACAGTATATACGTCTATAACGTCATATATCCTAATGTTAGGCAACCTAACATCTCGGATGTAACATTTGACAACATTCCAGGTGTGTCGGTCCCTACGTCTCGGTGGTAACGTTACATGCGTCTACAACGTTATATATCCTAACCTAAGGCAACCTAACATCTTGGATGTAACATTTGACAACATTCCAGGCATGTCGGTCCCTACGTCTCGGTGGTAACATTATATGCGTCTATAACGTTATATATGCTTATCTAAGGCAACCTAACGTCTCGGATGCAACATTTGACAACATTCCTAGCCTGTCGAACCCTACTTCTCGGAGGGAACAGTATATACGTCTATAACGTCATATATCCTAACCTCAGGCAACCTAACATCTCGGATGTAACATTTGACAACATTCCAGGCGTGTCGAATCCTACTTCTCGGTGGGAACAGTATATACGCCTATAACGTTATATATCCTAACGTAAGGCAACCTAACATCTCGGATGTAATATTTGACAACATTCCTGGCGTGTCGGACCCTACTTCTCGGTGGGAACAGTATATACGTCTGTAACGTCATATATCCTAACCTAAGGCAACCTAACATCTCGGATATAACATTTGACAACATTCCCGGCGTGTTGGAACCCTATGTCTCGGTGGTAACATTACGTTCGTGTATAACGTTATATATGCTAACCTAAGGCAACCTAACATCTCGGATGCAATATTTGACAACATTCCTGGCCTGTCGAACCCTACTTCTCGGGGGCAACAGCATATACGTCTATAACGACATATATCCTAACCTAAGACAACCTAGCATCTCGGATATAACATTTCACAACATTCCCGGCGTGTTGGAACCCTACGTCTCGGTGGTAACATTACGTGCGTCTATAACGTTATATATGCTAACCTAAGGCAACATAACATCTCGGATGCAATATTTGACAACATTCCTTGCCTGTCGAACCCTACTTCTCGGAGGGAACAGTATATACGTCTATAACGGTATATATCCTAATCTAAGGCAACCTAACATCTCGGATGCAATATTTGACAACATTCCTGGCCTGTAGAACCCTACTCCTCGGAGGGAACAGTATATACGTCTGTAACGACATATATCCTAACCTAAGACAACCTAACATCTCGGATGTAACATTTGACAACATTCCAGGCGTGTCGGTCCCTACGTCTCGGTGGTAACGTTACATGCGTCTATAACGTTATATATCCTAACCTAAGGCAACCTAACATCTCGGATGTAATATTTGACAACATTCCTGGCCTGTCGAATCCTACTTCTCGGAGGGAACAGCATATACGTCTATAACGTCATATATCCTAACCTAAGGCAACCTAACATCTCGGATGTAACATTTGACAACATTCCAGGCGTGTCGGTCCCTACGTCTCGGTGATAACATTACATGCGTCTATAGCGGTATATATCCTAATCTTAGGCAACCTAACATCTCGGATGTAACATTTGACAACATTCCAGGCGTGTCGGTCCCTACGTCACAGTGGTAACATTACATGCGTCTATAACGTTATATATCCTAACCTAAGGCCACCTAACATCTCGTATGTAATATTTGATAACATTCCTGGCGTGTCGGACCCTACTTCTCGGTGGGAACAGTATATACGTCTGTAACGTAATATATCCTAACCTAAGGCAACCTAACATCTCGGATGCAATATTTGACAACATTCCTGGCCTGTCGAACCCTACTTCTCGGAGGGAACAGCATATACGTCTATAACGACATATATCCTAACCTAAGACAACCTAACATCTCGGGTATAACATTTCACAACATTCCCGGCGTGTTGGAACCCTACGTCTCGGTGGTAACATTACGTGCGTCTATAACGTTATATATGCTAACCTAAGGCAACATAACATCTCGGATGCAATATTTGACAACATTCCTGGCCTGTCGAACCCTACTTCTCGGAGGGAACAGTATATACGTCTATAACGGTATATATCCTAATCTAAGGCAACCTAACATCTCGGATGCAATATTTTACAACATTCCTGGCCTGTAGAACCCTACTCCTCGGAGGGAACAGTATATACGTCTGTAACGACATATATCCTTACCTAAGACAACCTAACATCTCGGATGCAATATTTGACAACATTCCTGGCCTGTCGAACTCTACTTCTCGGAGGGAACAGCATATACGTCTATAACGTCCTATATCCTAACCTAAGGCAACCTAACATCTTGGATGTAACATTTGACAACATTCCAGGTGTGTCGGTCCCTACGTCTCGGTGGTAACGTTACATGCGTCTACAACATTATATATCCTAACCTAAGGCAACCTAACATCTTAAATGTAACATTTGACAACATTCCAGGCATGTCGGTCCCTACGTCTCGGTGGTTACATTATATGCGTCTATAACGTTATATATGCTTATCTAAGGCAACCTAACATCTCGGATGCAATATTTGACAACATTCCTAGCCTGTCGAACCCTACTTCTCGGAGGGAACAGTATATACGTCTATAACGTTATATATCCTAACCTAAGGCAACCTGACATCTCGGATGTAATATTCTACATCATTCCAGGCGTGTCGAACCCTACTTCTCGGTGGGAACATTATATGAGTCTATAACGTTGTATATCCTAATCTAAGGCAACCTATTATCTCAGACGTAATATTTTACAATATTCCTGGCGTGTCGGTGCATACTTTTCGGTGGGAATATTATATGCGTCTATAACGTTCGATATCGTAATCTAAGGCAACCTAACATCTCGGATGCAATATTTGACAACATTCCTGGCCTGTCGAACCCTACTTCTCGGAGGGAACTGTATATACGTCTATAACGGTATATATCCTAATCTAAGGCAACCTAACATCTCGGATGTAATATTTGACAACATTCCAGGCGTGTCGGTCCCTACGTCTCGGTGGTAACATTACATGCGTCTATAACGGTATATATCCTAATCTTAGGCAACCTAACATCGCGGATGTAACATTTTACCACATTCCAGGCGTGTCGGTCCCTACGTCTCGGAGGTAACATTACATGCGTCTATAACGTTATATATCCTAACCTAAGGCCACCTAACATCTCATATGTAATATTTGACAACATTCCTGGCGTGTCGAACCCTACTTCTCGGTGGGAACAGTATATACGTCTATAACGTTATATATCCTAACCTAAGGCAACCTAACATCTCGGATGAAATATTTGACAACATTCCTGGCGTGTCGGACCCTACTTCTCGGTGGGAACAGTATATACGTCTGTAACGTAATATATCCTAACCTAAGGCAACCTAACATCTCGGATATAACATTTGACAACATTCCAGGCGTGTTGGAACCCTACGTCTCGGTGGTAACATTACGTGCGTCTATAACGTTATATATCCTAACCTAAGGCAACCTAACATCTTGGATGTAACATTTGACAACATTCCAGGCATGTCGGTCCCTACGTCTCGGTGGTAACATTATATGCGTCTATAACGTTATATATGCTAACCTAAGGCAACATAACATCTCGGATGCAATATTTGACAACATTCCTGGCCTGTCGAACCCTACTTCTCGGAGGGAACAGTATATACGTCTATAACGGTATATATCCTAATCTAAGGCAACCTAACATCTCGGATGCAATATTTGACATCATTCCTGGCCTGTAGAACCCTACTCCTCGGAGGGAACAGTATATACGTCTATAACGTCATATATCCTAATGTTAGGCAACCTAACATCTCGGATGTAACATTTGACAACATTCCAGGTGTGTCGGTCCCTACGTCTCGGTGGTAACGTTACATGCGTCTACAACGTTATATATCCTAACCTAAGGCAACCTAACATCTTGGATGTAACATTTGACAACATTCCAGGCATGTCGGTCCCTACGTCTCGGTGGTAACATTATATGCGTCTATAACGTTATATATGCTTATCTAAGGCAACCTAACGTCTCGGATGCAACATTTGACAACATTCCTAGCCTGTCGAACCCTACTTCTCGGAGGGAACAGTATATACGTCTATAACGTCATATATCCTAACCTCAGGCAACCTAACATCTCGGATGTAACATTTGACAACATTCCAGGCGTGTCGAATCCTACTTCTCGGTGGGAACAGTATATACGCCTATAACGTTATATATCCTAACGTAAGGCAACCTAACATCTCGGATGTAATATTTGACAACATTCCTGGCGTGTCGGACCCTACTTCTCGGTGGGAACAGTATATACGTCTGTAACGTCATATATCCTAACCTAAGGCAACCTAACATCTCGGATATAACATTTGACAACATTCCAGGCGTGTTGGAACCCTACGTCTCGGTGGTAACATTACGTGCGTCTATAACGTTATATATGCTAACCTAAGGCAACATAACATCTCGGATGCAATATTTGACAACATTCCTGGCCTGTCGAACCCTACTTCTCGGAGGGAACAGTATATACGTCTATAACGGTATATATCCTAATCTAAGGCAACCTAACATCTCGGATGCAATATTTGACATCATTCCTGGCCCTTAGAACCCTACTCCTCGGAGGGAACAGTATATACGTCTATAACGTCATATATCCTAATGTTAGGCAACCTAACATCTCGGATGTAACATTTGAAAACATTCCAGGTGTGTCGGTCCCTACGTCTCGGTGGTAACGTTACATGCGTCTACAACGTTATATATCCTAACCTAAGGCAACCTAACATCTTGGATGTAACATTTGACAACATTCCAGGCATGTCGGTCCCTACGTCTCGGTGTTAACATTATATGCGTCTATAACGTTATATATCCTTATCTAAGGCAACCTAACATCTCGGATGCAACATTTGACAACATTCCTAGCCTGTCGAACCGTACTTCTCGGAGGGAACAGTATATACGTCTATAACGTCATATATCCTAACCTAAGGCAACCTAACATCTCGGATGTAACATTTGACAACATTCCAGGCGTGTCGAATCCTACTTCTCGGTGGGAACAGTATATACGTCTATAACGTTATATATCCTAACGTAAGGCAACCTAACATCTCGGATGTAATATTTGACAACATTCCTGGCGTGTCGGACCCTACTTCTCGGTGGGAACAGTATATACGTCTGTAACGTCATATATCCTAACCTAAGGCAACCTAACATCTCGGATATAACATTTGACAACATTCCCGGCGTGTTGGAACCCTATGTCTCGGTGGTAACATTACGTGCGTGTATAACGTTATATATGCTAACCTAAGGCAACCTAACATCTCGGATGCAATATTTGACAACATTCCTGGCCTGTCGAACCCTACTTCTCGGGGGCAACAGCATATACGTCTATAACGACATATATCCTAACCTAAGACAACCTAACATCTCGGATATAACATTTCACAACATTCCCGGCGTGTTGGAACCCTACGTCTCGGTGGTAACATTACGTGCGTCTATAACGTTATATATGCTAACCTAAGGCAACATAACATCTCGGATGCAATATTTGACAACATTCCTTGCCTGTCGAACCCTACTTCTCGGAGGGAACAGTATATACGTCTATAACGGTATATATCCTAATCTAAGGCAACCTAACATCTCGGATGCAATATTTGACAACATTCCTGGCCTGTAGAACCCTACTCCTCGGAGGGAACAGTATATACGTCTGTAACGACATATATCCTAACCTAAGACAACCTAACATCTCGGATGTAACATTTGACAACATTCCAGGCGTGTCGGTCCCTACGTCTCGGTGGTAACGTTACATGCGTCTATAACGTTATATATCCTAACCTAAGGCAACCTAACATCTCGGATGTAATATTTGACAACATTCCTGGCCTGTCGAATCCTACTTCTCGGAGGGAACAGCATATACGTCTATAACGTCATATATCCTAACCTAAGGCAACCTAACATCTCGGATGTAACATTTGACAACATTCCTGGCCTGTCGAACCCTACTTCTCGGAGGGAACAGTATATACGTCTATAACGGTATATATCCTAATCTAAGGCAACCTAACATCTCGGATGTAACATTTGACAACATTCCAGGCGTGTCGGACCCTACGTCACAGTGGTAACATTACATGCGTCTATAACGTTATATATCCTAACCTAAGGCCACCTAACATCTCGTATATAATATTTGATAACATTCCTGGCGTGTCGAACCCTACTTCTCGGAGGGAACAGCATATACGTCTATAACGTCATATATCCTAACCTAAGGCAACCTAACATCTCGGATATAACATTTGACAACATCCCCGGCGTGTTGGAACCCTACGTCTCGGTGGTAACATTACGTGCGTCTATAACGTTATATATGCTAACCTAAGGCAACATAACATCTCGGATGCAATATTTGACAACATTCCTGGCCTGTCGAACCCTACTTCTCGGAGGGAACAGTATATACGTCTATAACGGTATATATCCTAATCTAAGGCAACCTAACATCTCGGATGCAATATTTGACATCATTCCTGGCCTGTAGAACCCTACTCCTCGGAGGGAACAGTATATACGTCTATAACGTCATATATCCTAATGTTAGGCAACCTAACATCTCGGATGTAACATTTGACAACATTCCAGGTGTGTCGGTCCCTACGTCTCGGTGGTAACGTTACATGCGTCTACAACGTTATATATCCTAACCTAAGGCAACCTAACATCTTGGATGTAACATTTGACAACATTCCAGGCATGTCGGTCCCTACGTCTCGGTGGTAACATTATATGCGTCTATAACGTTATATATCCTTATCTAAGGCAACCTAACATCTCGGATGCAACATTTGACAACATTCCTAGCCTGTCGAACCCTACTTCTCGGAGGGAACAGTATATACGTCTATAACGTCATATATCCTAACCTAAGGCAACCTAACATCTCGGATGTAACATTTGACAACATTCCAGGCGTGTCGAATCCTACTTCTCGGTGGGAACAGTATATACGTCTATAACGTTATATATCCTAACGTAAGGCAACCTAACATCTCGGATGTAATATTTGACAACATTCCTGGCGTGTCGGACCCTACTTCTCGGTGGGAACAGTATATACGTCTGTAACGTCATATATCCTAACCTAAGGCAACCTAACATCTCGGATATAACATTTGACAACATTCCCGGCGTGTTGGAACCCTATGTCTCGGTGGTAACATTACGTGCGTGTATAACGTTATATATGCTAACCTAAGGCAACCTAACATCTCGGATGCAATATTTGACAACATTCCTGGCCTGTCGAACCCTACTTCTCGGGGGCAACAGCATATACGTCTATAACGACATATATCCTAACCTAAGACAACCTAACATCTCGGATATAACATTTCACAACATTCCCGGCGTGTTGGAACCCTACGTCTCGGTGGTAACATTACGTGCGTCTATAACGTTATATATGCTAACCTAAGGCAACATAACATCTCGGATGCAATATTTGACAACATTCCTTGCCTGTCGAACCCTACTTCTCGGAGGGAACAGTATATACGTCTATAACGGTATATATCCTAATCTAAGGCAACCTAACATCTCGGATGCAATATTTGACAACATTCCTGGCCTGTAGAACCCTACTCCTCGGAGGGAACAGTATATACGTCTGTAACGACATATATCCTAACCTAAGACAACCTAACATCTCGGATGTAACATTTGACAACATTCCAGGCGTGTCGGTCCCTACGTCTCGGTGGTAACGTTACATGCGTCTATAACGTTATATATCCTAACCTAAGGCAACCTAACATCTCGGATGTAATATTTGACAACATTCCTGGCCTGTCGAATCCTACTTCTCGGAGGGAACAGCATATACGTCTATAACGTCATATATCCTAACCTAACTCAACCTAACATCTCGGATGTAACATTTGACAACATTCCTGGCCTGTCGAACCCTACTTCTCGGAGGGAACAGTATATACGTCTATAACGGTATATATCCTAATCTAAGGCAACCTAACATCTCGGATGTAACATTTGACAACATTCCAGGCGTGTCGGTCCCTACGTCACAGTGGTAACATTACATGCGTCTATAACGTTATATATCCTAACCTAAGGCCACCTAACATCTCGTATATAATATTTGATAACATTCCTGGCGTGTCGAACCCTACTTCTCGGAGGGAACAGCATATACGTCTATAACGTCATATATCCTAACCTAAGGCAACCTAACATCTCGGATATAACATTTGACAACATCCCCGGCGTGTTGGAACCCTACGTCTCGGTGGTAACATTACGTGCGTCTATAACGTTATATATGCTAACCTAAGGCAACATAACATCTCGGATGCAATATTTGACAACATTCCTGGCCTGTCGAACCCTACTTCTCGGAGGGAACAGTATATACGTCTATAACGGTATATATCCTAATCTAAGGCAACCTAACATCTCGGATGCAATATTTGACATCATTCCTGGCCTGTAGAACCCTACTCCTCGGAGGGAACAGTATATACGTCTATAACGTCATATATCCTAATGTTAGGCAACCTAACATCTCGCATGTAACATTTGACAACATTCCAGGTGTGTCGGTCCCTACGTCTCGGTGGTAACGTTACATGCGTCTACAACGTTATATATCCTAACCTAAGGCAACCTAACATCTTGGATGTAACATTTGACAACATTCCAGGCATGTCGGTCCCTACGTCTCGGTGGTAACATTATATGCGTCTATAACGTTATATATCCTTATCTAAGGCAACCTAACATCTCGGATGCAACATTTGACAACATTCCTAGCCTGTCGAACCCTACTTCTCGGAGGGAACAGTATATACGTCTATAACGTCATATATCCTAACCTAAGGCAACCTAACATCTCGGATGTAACATTTGACAACATTCCAGGCGTGTCGAATCCTACTTCTCGGTGGGAACAGTATATACGTCTATAACGTTATATATCCTAACGTAAGGCAACCTAACATCTCGGATGTAATATTTGACAACATTCCTGGCGTGTCGGACCCTACTTCTCGGTGGGAACAGTATATACGTCTGTAACGTCATATATCCTAACCTAAGGCAACCTAACATCTCGGATATAACATTTGACAACATTCCCGGCGTGTTGGAACCCTATGTCTCGGTGGTAACATTACGTGCGTGTATAACGTTATATATGCTAACCTAAGGCAACCTAACATCTCGGATGCAATATTTGACAACATTCCTGGCCTGTCGAACCCTACTTCTCGGGGGCAACAGCATATACGTCTATAACGACATATATCCTAACCTAAGACAACCTAACATCTCGGATATAACATTTCACAACATTCCCGGCGTGTTGGAACCCTACGTCTCGGTGGTAACATTACGTGCGTCTATAACGTTATATATGCTAACCTAAGGCAACATAACATCTCGGATGCAATATTTGACAACATTCCTTGCCTGTCGAACCCTACTTCTCGGAGGGAACAGTATATACGTCTATAACGGTATATATCCTAATCTAAGGCAACCTAACATCTCGGATGCAATATTTGACAACATTCCTGGCCTGTAGAACCCTACTCCTCGGAGGGAACAGTATATACGTCTGTAACGACATATATCCTAACCTAAGACAACCTAACATCTCGGATGTAACATTTGACAACATTCCAGGCGTGTCGGTCCCTACGTCTCGGTGGTAACGTTACATGCGTCTATAACGTTATATATCCTAACCTAAGGCAACCTAACATCTCGGATGTAATATTTGACAACATTCCTGGCCTGTCGAATCCTACTTCTCGGAGGGAACAGCATATACGTCTATAACGTCATATATCCTAACCTAAGGCAACCTAACATCTCGGATGTAACATTTGACAACATTCCAGGCGTGTCGGTCCCTACGTCTCGGTGATAACATTACATGCGTCTATAGCGGTATATATCCTAATCTTAGGCAACCTAACATCTCGGATGTAACATTTGACAACATTCCAGGCGTGTCGGTCCCTACGTCACAGTGGTAACATTACATGCGTCTATAACGTTATATATCCTAACCTAAGGCCACCTAACATCTCGTATGTAATATTTGATAACATTCCTGGCGTGTCGAACCCTACTTCTCGGAGGGAACAGCATATACGTCTATAACGTCATATATCCTAACCTAAGGCAACCTAACATCTCGGATATAACATTTGACAACATCCCCGGCGTGTTGGAACCCTACGTCTCGGTGGTAACATTACGTGCGTGTATAACGTTATATATGCTAACCTAAGGCAACCTAACATCTCGGATGCAATATTTGACAACATTCCTGGCCTGTCGAACCCTACTTCTCGGGGGCAACAGCATATACGTCTATAACGACATATATCCTAACCTAAGACAACCTAACACCTCGGATATAACATTTCACAACATTCCCGGCGTGTTGGAACCCTACGCCTCGGTGGTAACATTACGTGCGTCTATAACGTTATATATGCTAACCTAAGGCAACATAACATCTCGGATGCAATATTTGACAACATTCCTTGCCTGTCGAACCCTACTTCTCGGAGGGAACAGTATATACGTCTATAACGGTATATATCCTAATCTAAGGCAACCTAACATCTCGGATGCAATATTTGACAACATTCCTGGCCTGTAGAACCCTACTCCTCGGAGGGAACAGTATATACGTCTGTAACGACATATATCCTAACCTAAGACAACCTAACATCTCGGATGTAACATTTGACAACATTCCAGGCGTGTCGGTCCCTACGTCTCGGTGGTAACGTTACATGCGTCTATAACGTTATATATCCTAACCTAAGGCAACCTAACATCTCGGATGTAATATTTGACAACATTCCTGGCCTGTCGAATCCTACTTCTCGGAGGGAACAGCATATATGTCTATAACGTCATATATCCTAACCTAAGGCAACCTAACATCTCGGATGTAACATTTGACAACATTCCAGGCGTGTCGGTCCCTACTTCTCGGTGATAACATTACATGCGTCTATAGCGGTATATATCCTAATCTTAGGCAACCTAACATCTCGGATGTAACATTTGACAACATTCCAGGCGTGTCGGTCCCTACGTCACAGTGGTAACATTACATGCGTCTATAACGTTATATATCCTAACCTAAGGCCACCTAACATCTCGTATGTAATATTTGATAACATTCCTGGCGTGTCGAACCCTACTTCTCGGAGGGAACAGCATATACGTCTATAACGTCATATATCCTAACCTAAGGCAACCTAACATCTCGGATATAACATTTGACAACATTCCAGGCGTGTTGGAACCCTACGTCTCGGTGGTAACATTACGTGCGTCTATAACGTTATATATGCTAACCTAAGGCAACATAACATCTCGGATGCAGTATTTGACAACATTCCTGGCCTGTCGAACCCTACTTCTCGGAGGGAACAGCATATACGTCTATAACGTCATATATCCTAACCTAAGGCAACCTAACATCTCGGATGTAACATTTGACAACATTCCAGGTGTGTCGGTCCCTACGTCTCGGTGGTAACGTTACATGCGTCTACAACGTTATATATCCTAACCTAAGGCAACCTAACATCTTGGATGTAACATTTGGCAACATTCCAGGCGTGTTGGAAACCTACGTCTCGGTGGTAACATTACGTGCGTCTATAACGTTATATATGGTAACCTAAGGCCACCTAACATCTCGTATGTCATATTTGATAACATTCCTGGCGTGTCGAACCCTACTTCTCGGAGGGAACAGCATATACGTCTATAACGTCATATATCCTAACCTAAGGCAACCTAACATCTCGGATATAACATTTGACAACATTCCTGGCGTGTCGGACCCTACTTCTCGGTGGGAACAGTATATACGTCTGTAACGTAATATATCCTAACCTAAGGCAACCTAACATCTCGGATATAACATTTGACAACATTCCAGGCGTGTTGGAAACCTACGTCTCGGTGGTAACATTACGTGCGTCTATAACGTTATATATGCTAACCTAAGGCAACATAACATCTCGCATGCAATATTTGACAACATTCCTGGCCTGTCGAACCCTACTTCTCGGAGGGAACAGTATATACGTCTATAACGGTATATATGCTAATCTAAGGCAACCTAACATCTCGGATGCAATATTTGACATCATTCCTGGCCTGTAGAACCCTACTCCTCGGAGGGAACAGTATATACGTCTGTAACGACATATATCCTAACCTAAGACAACCTAACATCCCGGATGTAACATTTGACAACATTCCAGGCGTGTCGGTCCCTACGTCTCCGTGGTAACATTACATGCGTCTATAGCGTTATATATCCTAACCTAAGGCAACCTAACATCTCGGATGCAATATTTGACAACATTCCAGGCCTGTCGAATCCTACTTCTCGGAGGGAACAGCATATACGTCTATAACGTCATATATCCTAACCTAAGGCAACCTAACATCTCGGATGTAACATTTTACAACATTCCTGGCGTGTCAGACCCTACTTCTCGGTGGGAACAGTATATACGTCTGTAACGTCATATATCCTAACCTAAGGCAACCTAACATCTCGGATATAACATTTCACAACATTCCAGGCGTGTTGGAACCCTACGTCTCGGTGGTAACATTACGTGCGTCTATAACGTTATATATGCTAACCTAAGGCAACATAACATCTCGGATGTAATATTTGACAACATTCCTGGCCTGTCGAATCCTACTTCTCGGAGGGAACAGCATATATGTCTATAACGTCATATATCCTAACCTAAGGCAACCTAACATCTCGGATGTAACATTTTACCACATTCCAGGCGTGTCGGTCCCTACGTCTCGGAGGTAACATTACATGCGTCTATAACGTTATATATCCTAACCTAAGGCCACCTAACTTCTCATATGTAATATTTGACAACATTCCTGGCGTGTCGAACCCTACTTCTCGGTGGGAACAGTATATACGTCTATAACGTTATATATCCTAACCTAAGGCAACCTAACATCTCGGATGAAATATTTGACAACATTCCTGGCGTGTCGGACCCTACTTCTCGGTGGGAACAGTATATACGTCTGTAACGTAATATATCCTAACCTAAGGCAACCTAACATCTCGGATATAACATTTGACAACATTCCAGGCGTGTTGGAACCCTACGTCTCGGTGGTAACATTACGTGCGTCTATAACGTTATATATGCTAACCTAAGGCAACATAACATCTCGGATGCAATATTTGACAACATTCCTGGCCTGCCGAACCCTACTTCTCGGAGGGAACAGTATATACGTCTATAACGGTATATATCCTAATCTAAGGCAACCTAACATTTCGGATGCAATATTTGACATCATTCCTGGCCTGTAGAACCCTACTCCTCGGAGGGAACAGTAGATACGTCTATAACGTCATATATCCTAATGTTAGGCAACCTAACATCTCGGATGTAACATTTGACAACATTCCAGGTGTGTCGGTCCCTACGTCTCGGTGGTAACGTTACATGCGTCTACAACGTTATATATCCTAACCTAAGGCAACCTAACATCTTGGATGTAACATTTGACAACATTCCAGGCATGTCGGTCCCTACGTCTCGGTGGTAACATTATATGCGTCTATAACGTTATATATCCTTATCTAAGGCAACCTAACATCTCGGATGCAACATTTGACAACATTCCTAGCCTGTCGAACCCTACTTCTCGGAGGGAACAGTATATACGTCTATAACGTCATATATCCTAACCTAAGGCAACCTAACATCTCGGATGTAACATTTGACAACATTCCAGGCGTGTCGAATCCTACTTCTCGGTGGGAACAGTATATACGTCTATAACGTTATATATCCTAACGTAAGGCAACCTAACATCTCGGATGTAATATTTGACAACATTCCTGGCGTGTCGGACCCTACTTCTCGGTGGGAACAGTATATACGTCTGTAACGTCATATATCCTAACCTAAGGCAACCTAACATCTCGGATATAACATTTGACAACATTCCCGGCGTGTTGGAACCCTATGTCTCGGTGGTAACATTACGTGCGTGTATAACGTTATATATGCTAACCTAAGGCAACCTAACATCTCGGATGCAATATTTGACAACATTCCTGGCCTGTCGAACCCTACTTCTCGGAGGGAACAGCATATACGTCTATAACGACATATATCCTAACCTAAGACAACCTAACATCTCGGGTATAACATTTCACAACATTCCCGGCGTGTTGGAACCCTACGTCTCGGTGGTAACATTACGTGCGTCTATAACGTTATATATGCTAACCTAAGGCAACATAACATCTCGGATGCAATATTTGACAACATTCCTGGCCTGTCGAACCCTACTTCTCGGAGGGAACAGTATATACGTGTATAACGGTATATATCCTAATCTAAGGCAACCTAACATCTCGGATGCAATATTTGACAACATTCCTGGCCTGTAGAACCCTACTCCTCGGAGGGAACAGTATATACGTCTGTAACGACATATATCCTTACCTAAGACAACCTAACATCTCGGATGCAATATTTGACAACATTCCTGGCCTGTCGAACTCTACTTCTCGGAGGGAACAGCATATACGTCTATAACGTCCTATATCCTAACCTAAGGCAACCTAACATCTCGGATGTAACATTTGACAACATTCCAGGTGTGTCGGTCCCTACGTCTCGGTGGTAACGTTACATGCGTCTACAACATTATATATCCTAACCTAAGGCAACCTAACATCTTGAATGTAACATTTGACAACATTCCAGGCATGTCGGTCCCTACGTCTCGGTGGTTACATTATATGCGTCTATAACGTTATATATCCTTATCTAAGGCAACCTAACATCTCGGATGCAATATTTGACAACATTCCTAGCCTGTCGAACCCTACTTCTCGGAGGGAACAGTATATACGTCTATAACGTTATATATCCTAACCTAAGGCAACCTGACATCTCGGATGTAATATTCTACATCATTCCAGGCGTGTCGAACCCTACTTCTCGGTGGGAACATTATATGAGTCTATAACGTTGTATATCCTAATCTAAGGCAACCTATTATCTCAGACGTAATATTTTACAATATTCCTGGCGTGTCGGTGCATACTTTTCGGTGGGAATATTATATGCGTCTATAACGTTCGATATCGTAATCTAAGGCAACCTAACATCTCGGATGCAATATTTGACAACATTCCTGGCCTGTCGAACCCTACTTCTCGGAGGGAACTGTATATACGTCTATAACGGTATATATCCTAATCTAAGGCAACCTAACATCTCGGATGTAATATTTGACAACATTCCAGGCGTGTCGGTCCCTACGTCTCGGTGGTAACATTACATGCGTCTATAACGGTATATATCCTAATCTTAGGCAACCTAACATCGCGGATGTAACATTTTACCACATTACAGGCGTGTCGGTCCCTACGTCTCGGAGGTAACATTACATGCGTCTATAACGTTATATATCCTAACCTAAGGCCACCTAACATCTCATATGTAATATTTGACAACATTCCTGGCGTGTCGAACCCTACTTCTCGGTGGGAACAGTATATACGTCTATAACGTTATATATCCTAACCTAAGGCAACCTAACATCTCGGATGAAATATTTGACAACATTCCTGGCGTGTCGGACCCTACTTCTCGGTGGGAACAGTATATACGTCTGTAACGTAATATATCCTAACCTAAGGCAACCTAACATCTCGGATATAACATTTGACAACATTCCAGGCGTGTTGGAACCCTACGTCTCGGTGGTAACATTACGTGCGTCTATAACGTTATATATCCTAACCTAAGGCAACCTAACATCTTGGATGTAACATTTGACAACATTCCAGGCATGTCGGTCCCTACGTCTCGGTGGTAACATTATATGCGTCTATAACGTTATATATGCTAACCTAAGGCAACATAACATCTCGGATGCAATATTTGACAACATTCCTAGCCTGTCGAACCCTACTTCTCGGAGGGAACAGTATATACGTCTATAACGTCATATATCCTAACCTAAGGCAACCTAACATCTCGGATGTAACATTTGACAACATTCCAGGCGTGTCGAATCCTACTTCTCGGTGGGAACAGTATATACGTCTATAACGTTATATATCCTAACGTAAGGCAACCTAACATCTCGGATATAACATTTCACAACATTCCCGGCGTGTTGGAACCCTACGTCTCGGTGGTAACATTACGTGCGTCTATAACGTTATATATGCTAACCTAAGGCAACATAACATCTCGGATGCAATATTTGACAACATTCCTGGCCTGTCGAACCCTACTTCTCGGAGGGAACAGTATATACGTCTATAACGGTATATATCCTAATCTAAGGCAACCTAACATCTCGGATGCAATATTTGACAACATTCCTGGCCTGTAGAACCCTACTCCTCGGAGGGAACAGTATATACGTCTGTAACGACATATATCCTAACCTAAGACAACCTAACATCTCGGATGTAACATTTGACAACATTCCAGGCGTGTCGGTCCCTACGTCTCGGTGGTAACGTTACATGCGTCTATAACGGTATATATCCTAATCTTAGGCAACCTAACATCGCGGATGTAACATTTTACCACATTCCAGGCGTGTCGGTCCCTACGTCTCGGAGGTAACATTACATGCGTCTATAACGTTATATATCCTAACCTAAGGCCACCTAACATCTCATATGTAATATTTGACAACATTCCTGGCGTGTCGAACCCTACTTCTCGGTGGGAACAGTATATACGTCTATAACGTTATATATCCTAACCTAAGGCAACCTAACATCTCGGATGAAATATTTGACAACATTCCTGGCGTGTCGGACCCTACTTCTCGGTGGGAACAGTATATACGTCTGTAACGTAATATATCCTAACCTAAGGCAACCTAACATCTCGGATATAACATTTGACAACATTCCTGGCGTGTTGGAACCCTACGTCTCGGTGGTAACATTACGTGCGTCTATAACGTTATATATCCTAACCTAAGGCAACCTAACATCTTGGATGTAACATTTGACAACATTCCAGGCATGTCGGTCCCTACGTCTCGGTGGTAACATTATATGCGTCTATAACGTTATATATGCTTATCTAAGGCAACCTAACATCTCGGATGCAACATTTGACAACATTCCTAGCCTGTCGAACCCTACTTCTCGGAGGGAACAGTATATACGTCTATAACGTCATATATCCTAACCTCAGGCAACATAACATCTCGGATGTAACATTTGACAACATTCCAGGCGTGTCGAATCCTACTTCTCGGTGGGAACAGTATATACGCCTATAACGTTATATATCCTAACGTAAGGCAACCTAACATCTCGGATGTAATATTTGACAACATTCCTGGCGTGTCGGACCCTACTTCTCGGTGGGAACAGTATATACGTCTATAACGGTATATATCCTAATCTAAGGCAACCTAACATCTCGGATGCAATATTTGACATCATTCCTGGCCTGTAGAACCCTACTCCTCGGAGGGAACAGTATATACGTCTATAACGTCATATATCCTAATGTTAGGCAACCTAACATCTCGGATGTAACATTTGACAACATTCCAGGTGTGTCGGTCCCTACGTCTCGGTGGTAACGTTACATGCGTCTACAACGTTATATATCCTAACCTAAGGCAACCTAACATCTTGGATGTAACATTTGACAACATTCCAGGCATGTCGGTCCCTACGTCTCGGTGGTAACATTATATGCGTCTATAACGTTATATATGCTTATCTAAGGCAACCTAACATCTCGGATGCAACATTTGACAACATTCCTAGCCTGTCGAACCCTACTTCTCGGAGGGAACAGTATATACGTCTATAACGTCATATATCCTAACCTCAGGCAACATAACATCTCGGATGTAACATTTGACAACATTCCAGGCGTGTCGAATCCTACTTCTCGGTGGGAACAGTATATACGCCTATAACGTTATATATCCTAACGTAAGGCAACCTAACATCTCGGATGTAATATTTGACAACATTCCTGGCGTGTCGGACCCTACTTCTCGGTGGGAACAGTATATACGTCTGTAACGTCATATATCCTAACCTAAGGCAACCTAACATCTCGGATATAACATTTGACAACATTCCAGGCGTGTTGGAACCCTACGTTTCGGTGGTAACATTACGTGCGTCTATAACGTTATATATGCTAACCTAAGGCAACATAACATCTCGGATGCAATATTTGACAACATTCCTGGCCTGTCGAACCCTACTTCTCGGAGGGAACAGTATATACGTCTATAACGGTATATATCCTAATCTAAGGCAACCTAACATCTCGGATGCAATATTTGACATCATTCCTGGCCTGTAGAACCCTACTCCTCGGAGGGAACAGTATATACGTCTATAACGTCATATATCCTAATGTTAGGCAACCTAACATCTCGGATGTAACATTTGAAAACATTCCAGGTGTGTCGGTCCCTACGTCTCGGTGGTAACGTTACATGCGTCTACAACGTTATATATCCTAACCTAAGGCAACCTAACATCTTGGATGTAACATTTGACAACATTCCAGGCATGTCGGTCCCTACGTCTCGGTGGTAACATTATATGCGTCTATAACGTTATATATCCTTATCTAAGGCAACCTAACATCTCGGATGCAACATTTGACAACATTCCTAGCCTGTCGAACCGTACTTCTCGGAGGGAACAGTATATACGTCTATAACGTCATATATCCTAACCTAAGGCAACCTAACATCTCGGATGTAACATTTGACAACATTCCAGGCGTGTCGAATCCTACTTCTCGGTGGGAACAGTATATACGTCTATAACGTTATATATCCTAACGTAAGGCAACCTAACATCTCGGATGTAATATTTGACAACATTCCTGGCGTGTCGGACCCTACTTCTCGGTGGGAACAGTATATACGTCTGTAACGTCATATATCCTAACCTAAGGCAACCTAACATCTCGGATATAACATTTGACAACATTCCCGGCGTGTTGGAACCCTATGTCTCGGTGGTAACATTACGTGCGTGTATAACGTTATATATGCTAACCTAAGGCAACCTAACATCTCGGATGCAATATTTGACAACATTCCTGGCCTGTCGAACCCTACTTCTCGGGGGCAACAGCATATACGTCTATAACGACATATATCCTAACCTAAGACAACCTAACATCTCGGATATAACATTTCACAACATTCCCGGCGTGTTGGAACCCTACGTCTCGGTGGTAACATTACGTGCGTCTATAACGTTATATATGCTAACCTAAGGCAACATAACATCTCGGATGCAATATTTGACAACATTCCTTGCCTGTCGAACCCTACTTCTCGGAGGGAACAGTATATACGTCTATAACGGTATATATCCTAATCTAAGGCAACCTAACATCTCGGATGCAATATTTGACAACATTCCTGGCCTGTAGAACCCTACTCCTCGGAGGGAACAGTATATACGTCTGTAACGACATATATCCTAACCTAAGACAACCTAACATCTCGGATGTAACATTTGACAACATTCCAGGCGTGTCGGTCCCTACGTCTCGGTGGTAACGTTACATGCGTCTATAACGTTATATATCCTAACCTAAGGCAACCTAACATCTCGGATGTAATATTTGACAACATTCCTGGCCTGTCGAATCCTACTTCTCGGAGGGAACAGCATATACGTCTATAACGTCATATATCCTAACCTAAGGCAACCTAACATCTCGGATGTAACATTTGACAACATTCCAGGCGTGTCGGTCCCTACGTCTCGGTGATAACATTACATGCGTCTATAGCGGTATATATCCTAATCTTAGGCAACCTAACATCTCGGATGTAACATTTGACAACATTCCAGGCGTGTCGGTCCCTACGTCACAGTGGTAACATTACATGCGTCTATAACGTTATATATCCTAACCTAAGGCCACCTAACATCTCGTATATAATATTTGATAACATTCCTGGCGTGTCGAACCCTACTTCTCGGAGGGAACAGCATATACGTCTATAACGTCATATATCCTAACCTAAGGCAACCTAACATCTCGGATATAACATTTGACAACATCCCCGGCGTGTTGGAACCCTACGTCTCGGTGGTAACATTACGTGCGTCTATAACGTTATATATGCTAACCTAAGGCAACATAACATCTCGGATGCAATATTTGACAACATTCCTGGCCTGTCGAACCCTACTTCTCGGAGGGAACAGTATATACGTCTATAACGGTATATATCCTAATCTAAGGCAACCTAACATCTCGGATGCAATATTTGACATCATTCCTGGCCTGTAGAACCCTACTCCTCGGAGGGAACAGTATATACGTCTATAACGTCATATATCCTAATGTTAGGCAACCTAACATCTCGGATGTAACATTTGACAACATTCCAGGTGTGTCGGTCCCTACGTCTCGGTGGTAACGTTACATGCGTCTACAACGTTATATATCCTAACCTAAGGCAACCTAACATCTTGGATGTAACATTTGACAACATTCCAGGCATGTCGGTCCCTACGTCTCGGTGGTAACATTATATGCGTCTATAACGTTATATATCCTTATCTAAGGCAACCTAACATCTCGGATGCAACATTTGACAACATTCCTAGCCTGTCGAACCCTACTTCTCGGAGGGAACAGTATATACGTCTATAACGTCATATATCCTAACCTAAGGCAACCTAACATCTCGGATGTAACATTTGACAACATTCCAGGCGTGTCGAATCCTACTTCTCGGTGGGAACAGTATATACGTCTATAACGTTATATATCCTAACGTAAGGCAACCTAACATCTCGGATGTAATATTTGACAACATTCCTGGCGTGTCGGACCCTACTTCTCGGTGGGAACAGTATATACGTCTGTAACGTCATATATCCTAACCTAAGGCAACCTAACATCTCGGATATAACATTTGACAACATTCCCGGCGTGTTGGAACCCTATGTCTCGGTGGTAACATTACGTGCGTGTATAACGTTATATATGCTAACCTAAGGCAACCTAACATCTCGGATGCAATATTTGACAACATTCCTGGCCTGTCGAACCCTACTTCTCGGGGGCAACAGCATATACGTCTATAACGACATATATCCTAACCTAAGACAACCTAACATCTCGGATATAACATTTCACAACATTCCCGGCGTGTTGGAACCCTACGTCTCGGTGGTAACATTACGTGCGTCTATAACGTTATATATGCTAACCTAAGGCAACATAACATCTCGGATGCAATATTTGACAACATTCCTTGCCTGTCGAACCCTACTTCTCGGAGGGAACAGTATATACGTCTATAACGGTATATATCCTAATCTAAGGCAACCTAACATCTCGGATGCAATATTTGACAACATTCCTGGCCTGTAGAACCCTACTCCTCGGAGGGAACAGTATATACGTCTGTAACGACATATATCCTAACCTAAGACAACCTAACATCTCGGATGTAACATTTGACAACATTCCAGGCGTGTCGGTCCCTACGTCTCGGTGGTAACGTTACATGCGTCTATAACGTTATATATCCTAACCTAAGGCAACCTAACATCTCGGATGTAATATTTGACAACATTCCTGGCCTGTCGAATCCTACTTCTCGGAGGGAACAGCATATACGTCTATAACGTCATATATCCTAACCTAAGGCAACCTAACATCTCGGATGTAACATTTGACAACATTCCAGGCGTGTCGGTCCCTACGTCTCGGTGATAACATTACATGCGTCTATAGCGGTATATATCCTAATCTTAGGCAACCTAACATCTCGGATGTAACATTTGACAACATTCCAGGCGTGTCGGTCCCTACGTCACAGTGGTAACATTACATGCGTCTATAACGTTATATATCCTAACCTAAGGCCACCTAACATCTCGTATGTAATATTTGATAACATTCCTGGCGTGTCGAACCCTACTTCTCGGAGGGAACAGCATATACGTCTATAACGTCATATATCCTAACCTAAGGCAACCTAACATCTCGGATATAACATTTGACAACATCCCCGGCGTGTTGGAACCCTACGTCTCGGTGGTAACATTACGTGCGTGTATAACGTTATATATGCTAACCTAAGGCAACCTAACATCTCGGATGCAATATTTGACAACATTCCTGGCCTGTCGAACCCTACTTCTCGGGGGCAACAGCATATACGTCTATAACGACATATATCCTAACCTAAGACAACCTAACATCTCGGATATAACATTTCACAACATTCCCGGCGTGTTGGAACCCTACGCCTCGGTGGTAACATTACGTGCGTCTATAACGTTATATATGCTAACCTAAGGCAACATAACATCTCGGATGCAATATTTGACAACATTCCTTGCCTGTCGAACCCTACTTCTCGGAGGGAACAGTATATACGTCTATAACGGTATATATCCTAATCTAAGGCAACCTAACATCTCGGATGCAATATTTGACAACATTCCTGGCCTGTAGAACCCTACTCCTCGGAGGGAACAGTATATACGTCTGTAACGACATATATCCTAACCTAAGACAACCTAACATCTCGGATGTAACATTTGACAACATTCCAGGCGTGTCGGTCCCTACGTCTCGGTGGTAACGTTACATGCGTCTATAACGTTATATATCCTAACCTAAGGCAACCTAACATCTCGGATGTAATATTTGACAACATTCCTGGCCTGTCGAACCCTACTTCTCGGAGGGAACAGTATATACGTCTATAACGTCATATATCCTAACCTAAGGCAACCTAACATCTCGGATGTAACATTTGACAACATTCCAGGCGTGTCGAATCCTACTTCTCGGTGGGAACAGTATATACGTCTATAACGTTATATATCCTAACGTAAGGCAACCTAACATCTCGGATGTAATATTTGACAACATTCCTGGCGTGTCGGACCCTACTTCTCGGTGGGAACAGTATATACGTCTGTAACGTCATATATCCTAACCTAAGGCAACCTAACATCTCGGATATAACATTTGACAACATTCCCGGCGTGTTGGAACCCTATGTCTCGGTGGTAACATTACGTGCGTGTATAACGTTATATATGCTAACCTAAGGCAACCTAACATCTCGGATGCAATATTTGACAACATTCCTGGCCTGTCGAACCCTACTTCTCGGGGGCAACAGCATATACGTCTATAACGACATATATCCTAACCTAAGACAACCTAACATCTCGGATATAACATTTCACAACATTCCCGGCGTGTTGGAACCCTACGTCTCGGTGGTAACATTACGTGCGTCTATAACGTTATATATGCTAACCTAAGGCAACATAACATCTCGGATGCAATATTTGACAACATTCCTTGCCTGTCGAACCCTACTTCTCGGAGGGAACAGTATATACGTCTATAACGGTATATATCCTAATCTAAGGCAACCTAACATCTCGGATGCAATATTTGACAACATTCCTGGCCTGTAGAACCCTACTCCTCGGAGGGAACAGTATATACGTCTGTAACGACATATATCCTAACCTAAGACAACCTAACATCTCGGATGTAACATTTGACAACATTCCAGGCGTGTCGGTCCCTACGTCTCGGTGGTAACGTTACATGCGTCTATAACGTTATATATCCTAACCTAAGGCAACCTAACATCTCGGATGTAATATTTGACAACATTCCTGGCCTGTCGAATCCTACTTCTCGGAGGGAACAGCATATACGTCTATAACGTCATATATCCTAACCTAAGGCAACCTAACATCTCGGATGTAACATTTGACAACATTCCAGGCGTGTCGGTCCCTACGTCTCGGTGATAACATTACATGCGTCTATAGCGGTATATATCCTAATCTTAGGCAACCTAACATCTCGGATGTAACATTTGACAACATTCCAGGCGTGTCGGTCCCTACGTCACAGTGGTAACATTACATGCGTCTATAACGTTATATATCCTAACCTAAGGCCACCTAACATCTCGTATGTAATATTTGATAACATTCCTGGCGTGTCGAACCCTACTTCTCGGAGGGAACAGCATATACGTCTATAACGTCATATATCCTAACCTAAGGCAACCTAACATCTCGGATATAACATTTGACAACATCCCCGGCGTGTTGGAACCCTACGTCTCGGTGGTAACATTACGTGCGTGTATAACGTTATATATGCTAACCTAAGGCAACCTAACATCTCGGATGCAATATTTGACAACATTCCTGGCCTGTCGAACCCTACTTCTCGGGGGCAACAGCATATACGTCTATAACGACATATATCCTAACCTAAGACAACCTAACATCTCGGATATAACATTTCACAACATTCCCGGCGTGTTGGAACCCTACGCCTCGGTGGTAACATTACGTGCGTCTATAACGTTATATATGCTAACCTAAGGCAACATAACATCTCGGATGCAATATTTGACAACATTCCTTGCCTGTCGAACCCTACTTCTCGGAGGGAACAGTATATACGTCTATAACGGTATATATCCTAATCTAAGGCAACCTAACATCTCGGATGCAATATTTGACAACATTCCTGGCCTGTAGAACCCTACTCCTCGGAGGGAACAGTATATACGTCTGTAACGACATATATCCTAACCTAAGACAACCTAACATCTCGGATGTAACATTTGACAACATTCCAGGCGTGTCGGTCCCTACGTCTCGGTGGTAACGTTACATGCGTCTATAACGTTATATATCCTAACCTAAGGCAACCTAACATCTCGGATGTAATATTTGACAACATTCCTGGCCTGTCGAATCCTACTTCTCGGAGGGAACAGCATATATGTCTATAACGTCATATATCCTAACCTAAGGCAACCTAACATCTCGGATGTAACATTTGACAACATTCCAGGCGTGTCGGTCCCTACTTCTCGGTGATAACATTACATGCGTCTATAGCGGTATATATCCTAATCTTAGGCAACCTAACATCTCGGATGTAACATTTGACAACATTCCAGGCGTGTCGGTCCCTACGTCACAGTGGTAACATTACATGCGTCTATAACGTTATATATCCTAACCTAAGGCCACCTAACATCTCGTATGTAATATTTGATAACATTCCTGGCGTGTCGAACCCTACTTCTCGGAGGGAACAGCATATACGTCTATAACGTCATATATCCTAACCTAAGGCAACCTAACATCTCGGATATAACATTTGACAACATTCCAGGCGTGTTGGAACCCTACGTCTCGGTGGTAACATTACGTGCGTCTATAACGTTATATATGCTAACCTAAGGCAACATAACATCTCGGATGCAGTATTTGACAACATTCCTGGCCTGTCGAACCCTACTTCTCGGAGGGAACAGCATATACGTCTATAACGTCATATATCCTAACCTAAGGCAACCTAACATCTCGGATGTAACATTTGACAACATTCCAGGTGTGTCGGTCCCTACGTCTCGGTGGTAACGTTACATGCGTCTACAACGTTATATATCCTAACCTAAGGCAACCTAACATCTTGGATGTAACATTTGGCAACATTCCAGGCGTGTTGGAAACCTACGTCTCGGTGGTAACATTACGTGCGTCTATAACGTTATATATGGTAACCTAAGGCCACCTAACATCTCGTATGTCATATTTGATAACATTCCTGGCGTGTCGAACCCTACTTCTCGGAGGGAACAGCATATACGTCTATAACGTCATATATCCTAACCTAAGGCAACCTAACATCTCGGATATAACATTTGACAACATTCCTGGCGTGTCGGACCCTACTTCTCGGTGGGAACAGTATATACGTCTGTAACGTAATATATCCTAACCTAAGGCAACCTAACATCTCGGATATAACATTTGACAACATTCCAGGCGTGTTGGAAACCTACGTCTCGGTGGTAACATTACGTGCGTCTATAACGTTATATATGCTAACCTAAGGCAACATAACATCTCGCATGCAATATTTGACAACATTCCTGGCCTGTCGAACCCTACTTCTCGGAGGGAACAGTATATACGTCTATAACGGTATATATGCTAATCTAAGGCAACCTAACATCTCGGATGCAATATTTGACATCATTCCTGGCCTGTAGAACCCTACTCCTCGGAGGGAACAGTATATACGTCTGTAACGACATATATCCTAACCTAAGACAACCTAACATCCCGGATGTAACATTTGACAACATTCCAGGCGTGTCGGTCCCTACGTCTCCGTGGTAACATTACATGCGTCTATAGCGTTATATATCCTAACCTAAGGCAACCTAACATCTCGGATGCAATATTTGACAACATTCCAGGCCTGTCGAATCCTACTTCTCGGAGGGAACAGCATATACGTCTATAACGTCATATATCCTAACCTAAGGCAACCTAACATCTCGGATGTAACATTTTACAACATTCCTGGCGTGTCAGACCCTACTTCTCGGTGGGAACAGTATATACGTCTGTAACGTCATATATCCTAACCTAAGGCAACCTAACATCTCGGATATAACATTTCACAACATTCCAGGCGTGTTGGAACCCTACGTCTCGGTGGTAACATTACGTGCGTCTATAACGTTATATATGCTAACCTAAGGCAACATAACATCTCGGATGCAATATTTGACAACATTCCTGGCCTGTCGAACCCTACTTCTCGGAGGGAACAGTATATACGTCTATAACGGTATATATCCTAATCTCAGGCAACATAACATCTCGGATGCAATATTTGACAACATTCCTGGCCTGTCGAACCCTACTTCTCGGAGGGAACAGTATATACGTCTATAACGGTATATATGCTAATCTAAGGCAACCTAACATCTCGGATGCAATATTTGACATCATTCCTGGCCTGTAGAACCCTACTCCTCGGAGGGAACAGTATATACGTCTGTAACGACATATATCCTAACCTAAGACAACCTAACATCCCGGATGTAACATTTGACAACATTCCAGGCGTGTCGGTCCCTACGTCTCCGTGGTAACATTACATGCGTCTATAGCGTTATATATCCTAACCTAAGGCAACCTAACATCTCGGATGCAATATTTGACAACATTCCAGGCGTGTCGAATCCTACTTCTCGGAGGGAACAGTATATACGTCTATAACGTTATATATCCTAACGTAAGGCAACCTAACATCTCGGATGTAATATTTGACAACATTCTTGGCGTGTCGGACCCTACTTCTCGGTGGGAACAGTATATACGTCTGTAACGTCATATATCCTAACCTAAGGCAACCTAACATCTCGGATATAACATTTGACAACGTTCCCGGCGTGTTGGAACCCTATGTCTCGGTGGTAACATTACGTGCGTGTATAACGTTATATATGCTAACCTAAGGCAACCTAACATCTCGGATGCAATATTTGACAACATTCCTGGCCTGTAGAACCCTACTCCTCGGAGGGAACAGTATATACGTCTGTAACGACATATATCCTAACCTAAGACAACCTAACATCTCGGATGTAACATTTGACAACATTCCAGGCGTGTCGGTCCCTACGTCTCGGTGGTAACGTTACATGCGTCTATAACGTTATATATCCTAACCTAAGGCAACCTAACATCTCGGATGTAATATTTGACAACATTCCTGGCCTGTCGAATCCTGCTTCTCGGAGGGAACAGCATATACGTCTATAACGTCATATATCCTAACCTAAGGCAACCTAACATCTCGGATGTAACATTTGACAACATTCCAGGCGTGTCGGTCCCTACGTCACAGTGGTAACATTACATGCGTCTATAACGTTATATATCCTAACCTAAGGCCACCTAACATCTCGTATGTAATATTTGATAACATTCCTGGCGTGTCGAACCCTACTTCTCGGAGGGAACAGCATATACGTCTATAACGTCATATATCCTAACCTAAGGCAACCTAACATCTCGGATATAACATTTGACAACATCCCCGGCGTGTTGGAACCCTACGTCTCGGTGGTAACATTACGTGCGTCTATAACGTTATATATGCTAACCTAAGGCAACCTAACATCTCGGATGCAGTATTTGACAACATTCCTGGCCTGTCGAACCCTACTTCTCGGAGGGAACAGCATATACGTCTATAACGTCATATATCCTAACCTAAGGCAACCTAACATCTCGGATGTAACATTTGACAACATTCCAGGTGTGTCGGTCCCTACGTCTCGGTGGTAACGTTATATGCGTCTACAACGTTATATATCCTAACCTAAGGCAACCTAACATCTTGGATGTAACATTTGGCAACATTCCAGGCGTGTTGGAAACCTACGTCTCGGTGGTAACATTACGTGCGTCTATAACGTTATATATGCTAACCTAAGGCCACCTAACATCTCGTATGTCATATTTGATAACATTCCTGGCGTGTCGAACCCTACTTCTCGGAGGGAACAGCATATACGTCTATAACGTCATATATCCTAACCTAAGGCAACCTAACATCTCGGATATAACATTTGACAACATTCCTGGCGTGTCGGACCCTACTTCTCGGTGGGAACAGTATATACGTCTGTAACGTAATATATCCTAACCTAAGGCAACCTAACATCTCGGATATAACATTTGACAACATTCCAGGCGTGTTGGAAACCTACGTCTCGGTGGTAACATTACGTGCGTCTATAACGTTATATATGCTAACCTAAGGCAACATAACATCTCGCATGCAATATTTGACAACATTCCTGGCCTGTCGAACCCTACTTCTCGGAGGGAACAGTATATACGTCTATAACGGTATATATGCTAATCTAAGGCAACCTAACATCTCGGATGCAATATTTGACATCATTCCTGGCCTGTAGAACCCTACTCCTCGGAGGGAACAGTATATACGTCTGTAACGACATATATCCTAACCTAAGACAACCTAACATCCCGGATGTAACATTTGACAACATTCCAGGCGTGTCGGTCCCTACGTCTCCGTGGTAACATTACATGCGTCTATAGCGTTATATAGCCTAACCTAAGGCAACCTAACATCTCGGATGCAATATTTGACAACATTCCAGGCCTGTCGAATCCTACTTCTCGGAGGGAACAGCATATACGTCTATAACGTCATATATCCTAACCTAAGACAACCTAACATCCCGGATGTAACATTTGACAACATTCCAGGCGTGTCGGTCCCTACGTCTCGGTGGTAACGTTACATGCGTCTATAACGTTATATATCCTAACCTAAGGCAACCTAACATCTCGGATGCAATATTTGACAACATTCCTGGCCTGTCGAATCCTACTTCTCGGAGGGAACAGCATATACGTCTATAACGTTATATATCCTAACCCAAGGCAAGCTGACATCTCGGATGTAATATTCTACATCATTCCAGGCGTGTCGGTCCCTACGTCTCGGTGGTAATATTACATATGTCTATAACGTTATATATCCTAACCTAAGGCAACCTAACATCTCGGATGCAATATTTGACAACATTCCTGGCCTGTCGAACCCTACTTCTCGGAGGGAACAGCATATACATCTATAACGTCATATATCCTAGCCTAAGGCAACCTAACATCTCGGATGTAACATTTGACAACATTCCAGGCGTGTCAGTCCCTACGTCTCGGTGGTAACATTACATGCGTCTATAACGGTATATATCCTAATCTTACGCAACCTAACATCTCGGATGTAATATTTGACAACATTCCTGGCGTGTCGGACCCTACTTCTCGGTGGGAACAGTATATACGTCTGTAACGTCATATATCCTAACCTAAGACAACCTAACAACCCGGATGTAACATTTGACAACATTCCTGGCGTGTCGGTCCCTACGTCTCGGTGGTAACATTACCTGCGTCTATAACGTTATATATCCTAACCTAAGGCAACCTAACATCTCGGATGCAATATTTGACAATATTCCTGGCCTGTCTAATCCTACTTCTCGGAGGGAACAGCATATACGTCTATAACGTCATATATCCTAACCTAAGGCAACCTAACATCTCGGATGTAACATTTTACAACATTCCTGGCGTGTCGGACCCTACTTCTCGGTGGGAACAGTATATACGTCTGTAACGTCATATATCCTAACCTAAGGCAACCTAACATCTCGGATATAACATTTCACAACATTCCAGGCGTGTCGGTCCCTACGTCTCGGTGGTAACATTACATGCGTCTATAACGGTATATATCCTAATCTTAGGCAACCTAACATCTCGGATGTAACATTTTACCACATTCCAGGCGTGTCGATCCCTACGTCTCGGAGGTAACATTACATGCGTCTATAACGTTATATATCCTAACCTAAGGCCACCTAACATCTCATATGTAATATTTGACAACATTCCTGGCGCGTCGAACCCTACTTCTCGGTGGGAACAGTATATACGTCTATAACGTTATATATCCTAACCTAAGGCAACCTAACATCTCGGATGAAATATTTGACAACATTCCTGGCGTGTCGGACCCTACTTCTCGGTGGGAACAGTATATACGTCTGTAACGTAATATATCCTAACCTAAGGCAACCTAACATCTCGGATATAACATTTGACAACATTCCAGGCGTGTTGGAACCCTACGTCTCGGTGGTAACATTACGTGCGTCTATAACGTTATATATGCTAACCTAAGGCAACATAACATCTCGGATGCAATATTTGACAACATTCCTGGCCTGTCGAACCCTACTTCTCGGAGGGAACAGTATATACGTCTATAACGGTATATATGCTAATCTAAGGCAACCTAACATCTCAGATGCAATATTTGACATCATTCCTGGCCTGTAGAACCCTACTCCTCGGAGGGAACAGTATATACGTCTGTAACGACATATATCCTAACCTAAGAAAACCTAACATCCCGGATGTAACATTTGAAAACATTCCAGGCGTGTCGGTCCCTACGTCTCCGTGGTAACATTACATGCGTCAATAGCGTTATATATCCTAACCTAAGGCAACCTAACATCTCGGATGCAATATTTGACAACATTCCTGGCCTGTCGAATCCTACTTCTCGGAGGGAACAGCATATACGTCTATAACGTCATATATCCTAACCTAAGGCAACCTAACATCTCGGATGTAACATTTTACAACATTCCTGGCGTGTCAGACCCTACTTCTCGGTGGGAACAGTATATACGTCTGTAACGTCATATATCCTAACCTAAGGCAACCTAACATCTCGGATATAACATTTGACAACATTCCAGGCGTGTTGGAACCCTACGTCTCGGTGGTAACATTACGTGCGTCTATAACGTTATATATGCTAACCTAAGGCAACATAACATCTCGGATGCAATATTTGACAACATTCCTGGCCTGTCGAACCCTACTTCTCGGAGGGAACAGTATATACGTCTATAACGGTATATATCCTAATCTAAGGCAACATAACATCTCGGATGCAATATTTGACAACATTCCTGGCCTGTCGAACCCTACTTCTCGGAGGGAACAGTATATACGTCTATAACGGTATATATGCTAATCTAAGGCAACCTAACATCTCGGATGCAATATTTGACATCATTCCTGGCCTGTAGAACCCTACTCCTCGGAGGGAACAGTATATACGTCTGTAACGACATATATCCTAACCTAAGACAACCTAACATCCCGGATGTAACATTTGACAACATTCCAGGCGTGTCGGTCCCTACGTCTCCGTGGTAACATTACATGCGTCTATAGCGTTATATATCCTAACCTAAGGCAACCTAACATCTCGGATGCAATATTTGACAACATTCCTGGCCTGTCGAATCCTACTTCTCGGAGGGAACAGCATATACGTCTATAACGTTATATATCCTAACCCAAGGCAAGCTGACATCTCGGATGTAATATTCTACATCATTCCAGGCGTGTCGGTCCCTACGTCTCGGTGGTAATATTACATATGTCTATAACGTTATATATCCTAACCTAAGGCAACCTAACATCTCGGATGCAATATTTGACAACATTCCTGGCCTGTCGAACCCTACTTCTCGGAGGGAACAGCATATACATCTATAACGTCATATATCCTAGCCTAAGGCAACCTAACATCTCGGATGTAACATTTGACAACATTCCAGGCGTGTCGATCCCTACGTCTCGGAGGTAACATTACATGCGTCTATAACGTTATATATCCTAACCTAAGGCCACCTAACATCTCATATGTAATATTTGACAACATTCCTGGCGTGTCGAACCCTACGTCTCGGTGGTAACATTACGTGCGTCTATAACGTTATATATGCTAACCTAAGGCAACATAACATCTCGGATGCAATATTTGACAACATTCCTGGCCTGTCGAACCCTACTTCTCGGAGGGAACAGTATATACGTCTATAACGGTATATATGCTAATCTAAGGCAACCTAACATCTCGGATGCAATATTTGACATCATTCCTGGCCTGTAGAACCCTACTCCTCGGAGGGAACAGTATATACGTCTGTAACGACATATATCCTAACCTAAGAAAACCTAACATCCCGGATGTAACATTTGAAAACATTCCAGGCGTGTCGGTCCCTACGTCTCCGTGGTAACATTACATGCGTCTATAGCGTTATATATCCTAACCTAAGGCAACCTAACATCTCGGATGCAATATTTGACAACATTCCTGGCCTGTCGAATCCTACTTCTCGGAGGGAACAGCATATACGTCTATAACGTCATATATCCTAACCTAAGGCAACCTAACATCTCGGATGTAACATTTTACAACATTCCTGGCGTGTCAGACCCTACTTCTCGGTGGGAACAGTATATACGTCTGTAACGTCATATATCCTAACCTAAGGGAACCTAACATCTCGGATATAACATTTCACAACATTCCAGGCGTGTTGGAACCCTACGTCTCGGTGGTAACATTACGTGCGTCTATAACGTTATATATGCTAACCTAAGGCAACATAACATCTCGGATGCAATATTTGACAACATTCCTGGCCTGTCGAACCCTACTTCTCGGAGGGAACAGTATATACGTCTATAACGGTATATATCCTAATCTCAGGCAACATAACATCTCGGATGCAATATTTGACAACATTCCTGGCCTGTCGAACCCTACTTCTCGGAGGGAACAGTATATACGTCTATAACGGTATATATGCTAATCTAAGGCAACCTAACATCTCGGATGCAATATTTGACATCATTCCTGGCCTGTAGAACCCTACTCCTCGGAGGGAACAGTATATACGTCTGTAACGACATATATCCTAACCTAAGACAACCTAACATCCCGGATGTAACATTTGACAACATTCCAGGCGTGTCGGTCCCTACGTCTCCGTGGTAACATTACATGCGTCTATAGCGTTATATATCCTAACCTAAGGCAACCTAACATCTCGGATGCAATATTTGACAACATTCCTGGCCTGTCGAATCCTACTTCTCGGAGGGAACAGCATATACGTCTATAACGTCATATATCCTAACCTAAGGCAACCTAACATCTCGGATGTAACATTTTACAACATTCCTGGCGTGTCGGACCCTACTTCTCGGTGGGTACAGTATATACGTCTGTAACGTCATATATCCTAACCTAAGGCAACCTAACATCTCGGATATAACATTTGACAACATTCCAGGCGTGTTGGAACCCTACGTCTCGGTGGTAACATTACGTGCGTCTATAACGTTATATATGCTAACCTAAGGCAACATAACATCTCGGATGCAATATTTGACAACATTCCTGGCCTGTCGAACCCTACTTCTCGGAGGGAACAGTATATACGTCTATAACGGTATATATCCTAATCTAAGGCAACCTAACATCTCGGATGCAATATTTGACAACATTCCTGGCCTGTAGAACCCTACTCCTTGGAGGGAACAGTATATACGTCTGTAACGACATATATCCTAACCTAAGACAACCTAACATCCCGGATGTAACATTTGACAACATTCCAGGCGTGTCGGTCCCTACGTCTCGGTGGTAACGTTACATGCGTCTATAACGTTATATATCCTAACCTAAGGCAACCTAACATCTTGAATGTAACATTTGACAACATTCCAGGCATGTCGGTCCCTACGTCTCGGTGGTAACATTATATGCGTCTATAACGTTATATATCCTTATCTAAGGCAACCTAACATCTCGGATGCAACATTTGACAACATTCCAGGCGTGTCGGTCCCTACGTCTCGGTGGTAACGTTACATGCGTCTATAACGTTATATATCCTAACCTAAGGCAACCTAACATCTCGGATGTAATATTTGACAACATTCCTGGCCTGTCGAATCCTGCTTCTCGGAGGGAACAGCATATACGTCTATAACGTCATATATCCTAACCTAAGGCAACCTAACATCTCGGATGTAACATTTGACAACATTCCAGGCGTGTCGGTCCCTACGTCTCGGTGATAACATTACATGCGTCTATAGCGGTATATATCCTAATCTTAGGCAACCTAACATCTCGGATGTAACATTTGACAACATTCCAGGCGTGTCGGTCCCTACGTCACAGTGGTAACATTACATGCGTCTATAACGTTATATATCCTAACCTAAGGCCACCTAACATCTCGTATGTAATATTTGATAACATTCCTGGCGTGTCGAACCCTACTTCTCGGAGGGAACAGCATATACGTCTATAACGTCATATATCCTAACCTAAGGCAACCTAACATCTCGGATATAACATTTGACAACATCCCCGGCGTGTTGGAACCCTACGTCTCGGTGGTAACATTACGTGCGTCTATAACGTTATATATGCTAACCTAAGGCAACCTAACATCTCGGATGCAGTATTTGACAACATTCCTGGCCTGTCGAACCCTACTTCTCGGAGGGAACAGCATATACGTCTATAACGTCATATATCCTAACCTAAGGCAACCTAACATCTCGGATGTAACATTTGACAACATTCCAGGTGTGTCGGTCCCTACGTCTCGGTGGTAACGTTACATGCGTCTACAACGTTATATATCCTAACCTAAGGCAACCTAACATCTTGGATGTAACATTTGGCAACATTCCAGGCGTGTTGGAAGCCTACGTCTCGGTGGTAACATTAGGTGCGTCTATAACGTTATATATGCTAACCTAAGGCCACCTAATATCTCGTATGTCATATTTGATAACATTCCTGGCGTGTCGAACCCTACTTCTCGGAGGGAACAGCATATACGTCTATAACGTCATATATCCTAACCTAAGGCAACCTAACATCTCGGATATAACATTTGACAACATTCCTGGCGTGTCGGACCCTACTTCTCGGTGGGAACAGTATATACGTCTGTAACGTAATATATCCTAACCTAAGGCAACCTAACATCTCGGATATAACATTTGACAACATTCCAGGCGTGTTGGAAACCTACGTCTCGGTGGTAACATTACGTGCGTCTATAACGTTATATATGCTAACCTAAGGCAACATAACATCTCGCATGCAATATTTGACAACATTCCTGGCCTGTCGATCCCTACTTCTCGGAGGGAACAGTATATACGTCTATAACGTTATATATGCTAATCTAAGGCAACCTAACATCTCGGATGCAATATTTGACATCATTCCTGGCCTGTAGAACCCTACTCCTCGGAGGGAACAGTATATACGTCTGTAACGACATATATCCTAACCTAAGACAACCTAACATCCCGGATGTAACATTTGACAACATTCCAGGCGTGTCGGTCCCTACGTCTCCGTGGTAACATTACATGCGTCTATAGCGTTATATATCCTAACCTAAGGCAACCTAACATCTCGGATGCAATATTTGACAACATTCCAGGCCTGTCGAATCCTACTTCTCGGAGGGAACAGCATATACGTCTATAACGTCATATATCCTAACCTAAGACAACCTAACATCCCGGATGTAACATTTGACAACATTCCAGGCGTGTCGGTCCCTACGTCTCGGTGGTAACGTTACATGCGTCTATAACGTTATATATCCTAACCTAAGGCAACCTAACATCTCGGATGCAATATTTGACAACATTCCTGGCCTGTCGAATCCTACTTCTCGGAGGGAACAGCATATACGTCTATAACGTTATATATCCTAACCCAAGGCAAGCTGACATCTCGGATGTAATATTCTACATCATTCCAGGCGTGTCGGTCCCTACGTCTCGGTGGTAATATTACATATGTCTATAACGTTATATATCCTAACCTAAGGCAACCTAACATCTCGGATGCAATATTTGACAACATTCCTGGCCTGTCGAACCCTACTTCTCGGAGGGAACAGCATATACATCTATAACGTCATATATCCTAGCCTAAGGCAACCTAACATCTCGGATGTAACATTTGACAACATTCCAGGCGTGTCGGTCCCTACGTCTCGGTGGTAACATTACATGCGTCTATAACGGTATATATCCTAATCTTACGCAACCTAACATCTCGGATGTAATATTTGACAACATTCCTGGCGTGTCGGACCCTACTTCTCGGTGGGAACAGTATATACGTCTGTAACGTCATATATCCTAACCTAAGACAACCTAACAACCCGGATGTAACATTTGACAACATTCCTGGCGTGTCGGTCCCTACGTCTCGGTGGTAACATTACCTGCGTCTATAACGTTATATATCCTAACCTAAGGCAACCTAACATCTCGGATGCAATATTTGACAATATTCCTGGCCTGTCGAATCCTACTTCTCGGAGGGAACAGCATATACGTCTATAACGTCATATATCCTAACCTAAGGCAACCTAACATCTCGGATGTAACATTTTACAACATTCCTGGCGTGTCGGACCCTACTTCTCGGTGGGAACAGTATATACGTCTGTAACGTCATATATCCTAACCTAAGGCAACCTAACATCTCGGATATAACATTTGACAACATTCCAGGCGTGTCGGTCCCTACGTCTCGGTGGTAACATTACATGCGTCTATAACGGTATATATCCTAATCTTAGGCAACCTAACATCTCGGATGTAACATTTTACCACATTCCAGGCGTGTCGATCCCTACGTCTCGGAGGTAACATTACATGCGTCTATAACGTTATATATCCTAACCTAAGGCCACCTAACATCTCATATGTAATATTTGACAACATTCCTGGCGTGTCGAACCCTACTTCTCGGTGGGAACAGTATATACGTCTATAACGTTATATATCCTAACCTAAGGCAACCTAACATCTCGGATGAAATATTTGACAACATTCCTGGCGTGTCGGACCCTACTTCTCGGTGGGAACAGTATATACGTCTGTAACGTAATATATCCTAACCTAAGGCAACCTAACATCTCGGATATAACATTTGACAACATTCCAGGCGTGTTGGAACCCTACGTCTCGGTGGTAACATTACGTGCGTCTATAACGTTATATATGCTAACCTAAGGCAACATAACATCTCGGATGCAATATTTGACAACATTCCTGGCCTGTCGAACCCTACTTCTCGGAGGGAACAGTATATACGTCTATAACGGTATATATGCTAATCTAAGGCAACCTAACATCTCAGATGCAATATTTGACATCATTCCTGGCCTGTAGAACCCTACTCCTCGGAGGGAACAGTATATACGTCTGTAACGACATATATCCTAACCTAAGAAAACCTAACATCCCGGATGTAACATTTGAAAACATTCCAGGCGTGTCGGTCCCTACGTCTCCGTGGTAACATTACATGCGTCTATAGCGTTATATATCCTAACCTAAGGCAACCTAACATCTCGGATGCAATATTTGACAACATTCCTGGCCTGTCGAATCCTACTTCTCGGAGGGAACAGCATATACGTCTATAACGTCATATATCCTAACCTAAGGCAACCTAACATCTCGGATGTAACATTTTACAACATTCCTGGCGTGTCAGACCCTACTTCTCGGTGGGAACAGTATATACGTCTGTAACGTCATATATCATAACCTAAGGCAACCTAACATCTCGGATATAACATTTCACAACATTCCAGGCGTGTTGGAACCCTACGTCTCGGTGGTAACATTACGTGCGTCTATAACGTTATATATGCTAACCTAAGGCAACATAACATCTCGGATGCAATATTTGACAACATTCCTGGCCTGTCGAACCCTACTTCTCGGAGGGAACAGTATATACGTCTATAACGCTATATATCCTAATCTAAGGCAACATAACATCTCGGATGCAATATTTGACAACATTCCTGGCCTGTCGAACCCTACTTCTCGGAGGGAACAGTATATACGTCTATAACGGTATATATGCTAATCTAAGGCAACCTAACATCTCGGATGCAATATTTGACATCATTCCTGGCCTGTAGAACCCTACTCCTCGGAGGGAACAGTATATACGTCTGTAACGACATATATCCTAACCTAAGACAACCTAACATCCCGGATGTAACATTTGACAACATTCCAGGCGTGTCGGTCCCTACGTCTCCGTGGTAACATTACATGCGTCTATAGCGTTATATATCCTAACCTAAGGCAACCTAACATCTCGGATGCAATATTTGACAACATTCCTGGCCTGTCGAATCCTACTTCTCGGAGGGAACAGCATATACGTCTATAACGTCATATATCCTAACCTAAGGCAACCTAACATCTCGGATGTAACATTTTACTACATTCCTGGCGTGTCGGACCCTACTTCTCGGTGGGAACAGTATATACGTCTGTAACGTCATATATCCTAACCTAAGGCAACCTAACATCTCGGATATAACATTTGACAACATTCCAGGCGTGTTGGAACCCTACGTCTCGGTGGTAACATTACGTGCGTCTATAACGTTATATATGCTAACCTAAGGCAACATAACATCTCGGATGCAATATTTGACAACATTCCTGGCCTGTCGAACCCTACTTCTCGGAGGGAACAGTATATACGTCTATAACGGTATATATCCTAATCTAAGGCAACCTAACATCTCGGATGCAATATTTGACAACATTCCTGGCCTGTAGAACCCTACTGCTTGGAGGGAACAGTATATACGTCTGTAACGACATATATCCTAACCTAAGACAACCTAACATCCCGGATGTAACATTTGACAACATTCCAGGCGTGTCGGTCCCTACGTCTCGGTGGTAACGTTACATGCGTCTATAACGTTATATATCCTAACCTAAGGCAACCTAACATCTCGGATGCAATATTTGACAACATTCCTGGCCTGTCGAATCCTACTTCTCGGAGGGAACAGCATATACGTCTATAACGTTATATATCCTAACCCAAGGCAACCTGACATCTCGGATGTAATATTCTACATCATTGCAGGCGTGTCGGTACCTACGTCTCGGTGGTAATATTACATATGTCTATAACGTTATTTATCCTAACCTAAGGCAACCTAACATCTCGGATGCAATATTTGACAACATTCCTGGCCTGTCGAACCCTACTTCTCGGAGGGAACAGCATATACATCTATAACGTCATATATCCTAGCCTAAGGCAACCTAACATCTCGGATGTAACATGTGACAACATTCCAGGCGTGTCGGTCCCTACGTCTCGGTGGTAACATTACATGCGTCTATAACGTTATATATCCTAACCTAAGGCCACCTAACATCTCATATGTAATATTTGACAACATTCCTGGCGTGTCGAACCCTACTTCTCGGTGGGAACAGTATATACGTCTATAACGTTATATATCCTAACCTAAGGCAACCTAACATCTCGGATGAAATATTTGACAACATTCCTGGCGTGTCGGACCCTACTTCTCGGTGGGAACAGTATATACGTCTGTAACGTAATATATCCTAACCTAAGGCAACCTAACATCTCGGATATAACATTTGACAACATTCCAGGCGTGTTGGAACCCTACGTCTCGGTGGTAACATTACGTGCGTCTATAACGTTATATATGCTAACCTAAGGCAACATAACATCTCGGATGCAATATTTGACAACATTCCTGGCCTGTCGAACCCTACTTCTCGGAGGGAACAGTATATACGTCTATAACGGTATATATCCTAATCTAAGGCAACCTAACATCTCGGATGCAATATTTGACATCATTCCTGGCCTGTAGAACCCTACTCCTCGGAGGGAACAGTATATACGTCTATAACGGTATATATCCTAATCTAAGGCAACCTAACATCTCGGATGTAACATTTGACAACATTCCAGGTGTGTCGGTCCCTACGTCTCGGTGGTAACATTACATGCGTCTATAGCGGTATATATCCTAATCTTAGGCAACCTAACATCTCGTATGTAATATTTGACAACATTCCTGGCATGTCGAACCCTACCTCTCGGAGGGAACAGCATATACATCTATAACGTCATATATCCTAGCCTAAGGCAACCTAACATCTCGGATGTAATATTTGACAACATTCCATGCCTGTCGGTCCCTACGTCTCGGTGGTAACATTACATGCTTCTATAACGTTATATATCCTAACCTAAGGCCACCTAACATCTCGTATGTAATATTTGACAACATTCCTGGCGTGTCGAGCCCTACTTCTCGGTGGGAACAGTATATACGTCTATAACGTTATATATCGTAACCTAAGGCAACCTCACATCTCGGATGTAATATTTGACGACATTCCTGGCCTGTCGAACCCTACTTCTCGGAGGGAACAGCATATACGTCTATTACGACATATATCCTAACCTAGGACAACCTAACATCTCGGATATAACATTTGACAACATTCCCGGCGTGTTGGAACCCTACGTCTCGGTGGTAACATTACGTGCGTCTATAACGTTATATATGCTAACCTAAGACAACCTAACATCTCGGATGCAATATTTGACAACATTCCTAGCCTGTCGAACCCTACTTCTCGGAGGGAACAGTATATACGTCTATAACGTTATATATCCTAACCTAAGGCAACCTGACATCTCGGATGTAATATTCTACATCATTCCAGGCGTGTCGGTCCCTACGTCTCGGTGGTAATATTACATATGTCTATAACGTTATATATCCTAACCTAAGGCAACCTAACATCTCGGATGCAATATTTGACAACATTCCTGGCCTGTCGAACCCTACTTCTCGGAGGGAAGAGCATATACATCTATAACGTCATATATCCTAGCCTAAGGCAACCTAACATCTCGGATGTAACATTTGACAACATTCCAGGCGTGTCGGGCCCTACGTCTCGGTGGTAACATTACATGCGTCTATAACGGTATATATCCTAATCTTAGGCAACCTAACATCTCGGATGTAATATTTGACAACATTCCTGGCGTGTCGGACCCTACTTCTCGGTGGGAACAGTATATACGTCTGTAACGTCATATATCCTAACCTAAGGCAACCTAACATCTCGGATATAACATTTGACAACATTCCAGGCGTGTTGGAACCCTACGTCTCGGTGGTAACAGTACGTGCGTCTATAACGTTATATATGCTAACCTAAGGCAACATAACATCTCGGATGCAATATTTGACAACATTCCTGGCCTGTCGAACCCTACTTCTCGGAGGGAACAGTATATACGTCTATAACGGTATATATCCTAATCTAAGGCAACCTAACATCTCGGATGCAATATTTGACATCATTCCTGGCCTGTAGAACCCTACTCCTCGGAGGGAAAAGTATATACGTCTGTAACGGCATATATCCTAACCTAAGACAACCTAACATTCCGGATGTAACATTTGACAACATTCCAGGCGTGTCGGTCCCTACGTCTCGGTGGTAACATTACATGCGTCTATAACGTTATATATCCTAACCTAAGGCAACCTAACATCTCGGATGTAATATTTGACAACATTCCTGGCGTGTCGGACCCTACTTCTCGGTGGGAACAGTATATACGTCTGTAACGTCATATATCCTAACCTAAGGCAACCTAACATCTCGGATATAACATTTGACAACATTCCAGGCGTGTTGGAACCCTACGTCTCGGTGGTAACATTACGTGCGTCTATAACGTTATATATGCTAACCTAAGGCAACATAACATCTCGGATGCAATATTTGACAACATTCCTGGCCTGTCGAACCCTACTTCTCGGAGGGAACAGTATATACGTCTATAACGGTATATATCCTAATCTAAGGCAACCTAACATCTCGGATGCAATATTTGACATCATTCCTGGCCTGTAGAACCCTACTCCTCGGAGGGAACAGTATATACGTCTATAACGGTATATATCCTAATCTAAGGCAACCTAACATCTCGGATGCAATATTTGACATCATTCCTGGCCTGTAGAACCCTACTCCTCGGAGGGAAAAGTATATACGTCTGTAACGGCATATATCCTAACCTAAGACAACCTAACATTCCGGATGTAACATTTGACAACATTCCAGGCGTGTCGGTCCCTACGTCTCGGTGGTAACATTACATGCGTCTATAACGTTATATATCCTAACCTAAGGCAACCTAACATCTCGGATGTAATATTTGACAACATTCCTGGCGTGTCGGACCCTACTTCTCGGTGGGAACAGTATATACGTCTGTAACGTCATATATCCTAACCTAAGGCAACCTAACATCTCGGATATAACATTTGACAACATTCCAGGCGTGTTGGAACCCTACGTCTCGGTGGTAACATTACGTGCGTCTATAACGTTATATATGCTAACCTAAGGCAACATAACATCTCGGATGCAATATTTGACAACATTCCTGGCCTGTCGAACCCTACTTCTCGGAGGGAACAGTATATACGTCTATAACGGTATATATCCTAATCTAAGGCAACCTAACATCTCGGATGCAATATTTGACATCATTCCTGGCCTGTAGAACCCTACTCCTCGGAGGGAACAGTATATACGTCTATAACGGTATATATCCTAATCTAAGGCAACCTAACATCTCGGATGTAACATTTGACAACATTCCAGGTGTGTCGGTCCCTACGTCTCGGTGGTAACATTACATGCGTCTATAGCGGTATATATCCTAATCTTAGGCAACCTAACATCTCGTATGTAATATTTGACAACATTCCTGGCATGTCGAACCCTACCTCTCGGAGGGAACAGCATATACATCTATAACGTCATATATCCTAGCCTAAGGCAACCTAACATCTCGGATGTAATATTTGACAACATTCCATGCCTGTCGGTCCCTACGTCTCGGTGGTAACATTACATGCTTCTATAACGTTATATATCCTAACCTAAGGCCACCTAACATCTCGTATGTAATATTTGACAACATTCCTGGCGTGTCGAGCCCTACTTCTCGGTGGGAACAGTATATACGTCTATAACGTTATATATCGTAACCTAAGGCAACCTCACATCTCGGATGTAATATTTGACGACATTCCTGGCCTGTCGAACCCTACTTCTCGGAGGGAACAGCATATACGTCTATTACGACATATATCCTAACCTAAGACAACCTAACATCTCGGATATAACATTTGACAACATTCCCGGCGTGTTGGAACCCTACGTCTCGGTGGTAACATTACGTGCGTCTATAACGTTATATATGCTAACCTAAGACAACCTAACATCTCGGATGCAATATTTGACAACATTCCTAGCCTGTCGAACCCTACTTCTCGGAGGGAACAGTATATACGTCTATAACGTTATATATCCTAACCTAAGGCAACCTGACATCTCGGATGTAATATTCTACATCATTCCAGGCGAGTCGGACCCTACTTCTCGGTGGGAACATTATATGCGTCTATAACGTTGTATATCCTTATCTAAGGCAACCTAACATCTCGGATGCAATATTTGACAACATTCCTGGCCTGTCGAACCCTACTTCTCGGAGGGAACAGCATATACATCTATAACGTCATATATCCTAGCCTAAGGCAACCTAACATCTCGGATGTAACATTTGACAACATTCCAGGCGTGTCGGGCCCTACGTCTCGGTGGTAACATTACATGCGTCTATAACGGTATATATCCTAATCTTAGGCAACCTAACATCTCGGATGTAATATTTGACAACATTCCTGGCGTGTCGGACCCTACTTCTCGGTGGGAACAGTATATACGGCTGTAACGTTATATATCCTAACCTAAGGCAACCTAACATCTCGGATATAACATTTGACAACATTCCAGGCGTGTTGGAACCCTACGTCTCGGTGGTAACATTACGTGCGTCTATAACGTTATATATGCTAACCTAAGGCAACATAACATCTCGGATGCAATATTTGACAACATTCCTGGCCTGTCGAACCCTACTTCTCGGAGGGAACAGTATATACGTCTATAACGGTATATATCCTAATCTAAGGCAACCTAACATCTCGGATGCAATATTTGACATCATTCCTGGCCTGTAGAACCCTACTCCTCGGAGGGAACAGTACATACGTCTGTAACGGCATATATCCTAACCTAAGACAACCTAACATTCCGGATGTAACATTTGACAACATTCCAGGCGTGTCGGTCCCTACGTCTCGGTGGTAACATTACATGAGTCTATAACGTTATATATCCTAACCTAAGGCAACCTAACATCTCGGATGCAATATTTGACAACATTCCTGGCCTGTCGAATCCTACTTCTCAGAGGGAACAGCATATACGTCTATAACGTCATATACCCTAACCTAAGGCAACCTAACATCTCGGATGTAACATTTGACAACATTCCAGGCGTGTCGTTCCCTACGTCTCGGTGATAACATTACATGCGTCTATAGCGGTATATATCTTAATCTAAGGCAACCTAACATCTCGGATGCAACATTTGACAACATTGCAGGCGTGTCGGTCCCTACGTCTCGGTGGTAACATTACATGCGTCTATAACGTTATATATCCTAACCTAAGGCAACCTAACATCTCGGATATAACATTTGACAACATTCCCGGCGTGTTGGAACCCTATGTCTCGGTGGTAACATTACGTGCGTCTATAACGTTATATATGGTAACCTAAGGCAACCTAACATCTCGGATGCAATATTTGACAACATTCCTGGCCTGTCGAACCCTACTTCTCGGAGGGAACAGCATATACATCTATAACGTCATATATCCTAACCTAAGGCAACCTAACATCTCGGATGCAATATTTGACAACATTCCTGGCCTGCCGAACCCTACTTCTCGGAGGGAACAGCATATACGTCTATTACGACATATATCCTAACCTAAGACAACCTAACATCTCGGATATAACATTTGACAACATTCCCGGCGTGTTGGAACCCTACGTCTCGGTGGTAACATTACGTGCGTCTATAACGTTATATATGCTAACCTAAGACAACCTAACATCTCGGATGCAATATTTGACAACATTCCTAGCCTGTCGAACCCTACTTCTCGGAGGGAACAGTATATACGTCTATAACGTTATATATCCTAACCTAAGGCAACCTGACATCTCGGATGTAATATTCTACATCATTCCAGGCGTGTCGGACCCTACTTCTCGGTGGGAACATTATATGCGTCTATAACGTTGTATATCCTTATCTAAGGCAACCTAACATCTCGGATGCAATATTTGACAACATTCCTGGCCTGTCGAACCCTACATCTCGGAGGGAAGATTATATAAGTCTATGGCGGTATATATCCTAATCTAAGGCAACCTAACATCTCGGATGCAATATTTGATAACATTCCTGGCCTGTCGAAACCCTACTTCTCGGAGGGAACAGTATAAACGTCTATAACGTTATATATCCTAACCCAAGGCAACCTGACATCTCGGATGTAATATTCTACATCATTCCAGGCGTGTCGGTCCCTACGTCCCGGTGGTAATATTACATATGTCTATAACGTTATATATCCTAACCTAAGGCAACCTAACATCTCGGATGCAATATTTGACAACATTCCTGGCCTGTCGAACCCTACTTCTCGGAGGGAAGAGCATATACATCTATAACGTCATATATCCTAGCCTAAGGCAACCTAACATCTCGGATGTAACATTTGACAACATTCCAGGCGTGTTGGAACCCTACGTCTCGGTGGTAACATTACGTGCGTCTATAACGTTATATATGCTAACCTAAGACAACCTAACATCTCGGATGCAATATTTGACAACATTCCTAGCCTGTCGAACCCTACTTCTCGGAGGGAACAGTATATACGTCTATAACGTTATATATCCTAACCTAAGGCAACCTGACATCTCGGATGTAATATTCTACATCATTCCAGGCGAGTCGGACCCTACTTCTCGGTGGGAACATTATATGCGTCTATAACGTTGTATATCCTTATCTAAGGCAACCTAACATCTCGGATGCAATATTTGACAACATTCCTGGCCTGTCGAACCCTACTTCTCGGAGGGAACAGCATATACATCTATAACGTCATATATCCTAGCCTAAGGCAACCTAACATCTCGGATGTAACATTTGACAACATTCCAGGCGTGTCGGGCCCTACGTCTCGGTGGTAACATTACATGCGTCTATAACGGTATATATCCTAATCTTAGGCAACCTAACATCTCGGATGTAATATTTGACAACATTCCTGGCGTGTCGGACCCTACTTCTCGGTGGGAACAGTATATACGTCTGTAACGTTATATATCCTAACCTAAGGCAACCTAACATCTCGGATATAACATTTGACAACATTCCAGGCGTGTTGGAACCCTACGTCTCGGTGGTAACATTACGTGCGTCTATAACGTTATATATGCTAACCTAAGGCAACATAACATCTCGGATGCAATATTTGACAACATTCCTGGCCTGTCGAACCCTACTTCTCGGAGGGAACAGTATATACGTCTATAACGGTATATATCCTAATCTAAGGCAACCTAACATCTCGGATGCAATATTTGACATCATTCCTGGCCTGTAGAACCCTACTCCTCGGAGGGAACAGTACATACGTCTGTAACGGCATATATCCTAACCTAAGACAACCTAACATTCCGGATGTAACATTTGACAACATTCCAGGCGTGTCGGTCCCTACGTCTCGGTGGTAACATTACATGAGTCTATAACGTTATATATCCTAACCTAAGGCAACCTAACATCTCGGATGCAATATTTGACAACATTCCTGGCCTGTCGAATCCTACTTCTCAGAGGGAACAGCATATACGTCTATAACGTCATATACCCTAACCTAAGGCAACCTAACATCTCGGATGTAACATTTGACAACATTCCAGGCGTGTCGTTCCCTACGTCTCGGTGATAACATTACATGCGTCTATAGCGGTATATATCTTAATCTAAGGCAACCTAACATCTCGGATGCAACATTTGACAACATTGCAGGCGTGTCGGTCCCTACGTCTCGGTGGTAACATTACATGCGTCTATAACGTTATATATCCTAACCTAAGGCAACCTAACATCTCGGATATAACATTTGACAACATTCCCGGCGTGTTGGAACCCTATGTCTCGGTGGTAACATTACGTGCGTCTATAACGTTATATATGGTAACCTAAGGCAACCTAACATCTCGGATGCAATATTTGACAACATTCCTGGCCTGTCGAACCCTACTTCTCGGAGGGAACAGCATATACATCTATAACGTCATATATCCTAACCTAAGGCAACCTAACATCTCGGATGCAATATTTGACAACATTCCTGGCCTGCCGAACCCTACTTCTCGGAGGGAACAGCATATACGTCTATTACGACATATATCCTAACCTAAGACAACCTAACATCTCGGATATAACATTTGACAACATTCCCGGCGTGTTGGAACCCTACGTCTCGGTGGTAACATTACGTGCGTCTATAACGTTATATATGCTAACCTAAGACAACCTAACATCTCGGATGCAATATTTGACAACATTCCTAGCCTGTCGAACCCTACTTCTCGGAGGGAACAGTATATACGTCTATAACGTTATATATCCTAACCTAAGGCAACCTGACATCTCGGATGTAATATTCTACATCATTCCAGGCGTGTCGGACCCTACTTCTCGGTGGGAACATTATATGCGTCTATAACGTTGTATATCCTTATCTAAGGCAACCTAACATCTCGGATGCAATATTTGACAACATTCCTGGCCTGTCGAACCCTACATCTCGGAGGGAAGATTATATAAGTCTATGGCGGTATATATCCTAATCTAAGGCAACCTAACATCTCGGATGCAATATTTGATAACATTCCTGGCCTGTCGAACCCTACTTCTCGGAGGGAACAGTATAAACGTCTATAACGTTATATATCCTAACCCAAGGCAACCTGACATCTCGGATGTAATATTCTACATCATTCCAGGCGTGTCGGTCCCTACGTCCCGGTGGTAATATTACATATGTCTATAACGTTATATATCCTAACCTAAGGCAACCTAACATCTCGGATGCAATATTTGACAACATTCCTGGCCTGTCGAACCCTACTTCTCGGAGGGAAGAGCATATACATCTATAACGTCATATATCCTAGCCTAAGGCAACCTAACATCTCGGATGTAACATTTGACAACATTCCAGGCGTGTCGGGCCCTACGTCTCGGTGGTAACATTACATGCGTCTATAACGGTATATATCCTAATCTTAGGCAACCTAACATGTCGGATGTAATATTTGACGACATTCCTGGCGTGTCGGACCCTACTTCTCGGTGGGAACAGTATATACGTCTGTAACGTCATATATCCTAACCTAAGGCAACCTAACATCTCGGATATAACATTTGACAACATTCCAGGCGTGTTGGAACCCTACGTCTCGGTGGTAACATTACGTGCGTCTATAACGTTATATATGCTAACCTAAGGCAACATAACATCTCGGATGCAATATTTGACAACATTCCTGGCCTGTCGAACCCTACTTCTCGGAGGGAACAGTATATACGTCTATAACGGTATATATCCTAATCTAAGGCAACCTAACATCTCGGATGCAATATTTGACATCATTCCTGGCCTGCAGAACCCTACTCCTCGGAGGGAACAGTATATACGTCTGTAACGGCATATATCCTAACCTAAGACAACCTAACATTCCGGAAGTAACATTTGACAACATTCCAGGCGTGTCGGGCCCTACGTCTCGGTGGTAACATTACATGCGTCTATAACGGTATATATCCTAATCTTAGGCAACCTAACATGTCGGATGTAATATTTGACGACATTCCTGGCGTGTCGGACCCTACTTCTCGGTGGGAACAGTATATACGTCTGTAACGTCATATATCCTAACCTAAGGCAACCTAACATCTCGGATATAACATTTGACAACATTCCAGGCGTGTTGGAACCCTACGTCTCGGTGGTAACATTACGTGCGTCTATAACGTTATATATGCTAACCTAAGGCAACATAACATCTCGGATGCAATATTTGACAACATTCCTGGCCTGTCGAACCCTACTTCTCGGAGGGAACAGTATATACGTCTATAACGGTATATATCCTAATCTAAGGCAACCTAACATCTCGGATGCAATATTTGACATCATTCCTGGCCTGCAGAACCCTACTCCTCGGAGGGAACAGTATATACGTCTGTAACGGCATATATCCTAACCTAAGACAACCTAACATTCCGGAAGTAACATTTGACAACATTCCAGGCGTGTCGGTCCCTACGTCTCGGTGGTAACATTACATGCGTCTATAACGTTATATATCCTAACCTAAGGCAACCTAACATCTCGGATGTAATATTTGACAACATTCCTGGCGTGTCGGACCCTACTTCTCGGTGGGAACAGTATATACGTCTGTAACGTCATATATCCTAACCTAAGGCAACCTAACATCTCGGATATAACATTTGACAACATTCCAGGCGTGTTGGAACCCTACGTCTCGGTGGTAACATTACGTGCGTCTATAACGTTATATATGCTAACCTAAGGCAACATAACATCTCGGATGCAATATTTGACAACATTCCTGGCCTGTCGAACCCTACTTCTCGGAGGGAACAGTATATACGTCTATAACGGTATATATCCTAATCTAAGGCAACCTAACATCTCGGATGCAATATTTGACATCATTCCTGGCCTGTAGAACCCTACTCCTCGGAGGGAGCAGTATATACGTCTGTAACGGCATATATCCTAACCTAAGACAACCTAACATTCCGGATGTAACATTTGACAACATTCCAGGCGTGTCGGTCCCTACGTCTCGGTGGTAACATTACATGCGTCTATAACGTTATATATCCTAACCTAAGGCAACCTAACATCTCGGATGCAATATTTGACAACATTCCTGGCCTGTCGAATCCTACTTCTCGGAGGGAACAGCATATTCGTCTATAACGTCATATATCCTAACCTAAGGCAACCTAACATCTCGGATGTAACATTTGACAACATTCCAGGCGTGTCGGTCCCTACGTCTCGGTGATAACATTACATGCGTCTATAGCGGTATATATCCTAATCTTAGGCAACCTAACATCTCGGATGTAACATTTTACAACATTCCAGGCCTGTCGGTCCCTACGTCACGGTGGTAACATTACATGCGTCTATAACGTTATATATCCAACCTAAGGCAACCTGACATCTCGGATGTAATATTCTACATCATTCCAGGCGTGTCGAACCCTACTTCTCGGATGGAACTGTATATACGTCTATAACGGTATATATCCTAATCTAAGGCAACCTAACATCTCGGATGTGTAACATTTGACAACATTCCAGGCGTGTCGGTCCCTACGTCTCGGTGGTAACATTACATGCGTCTATAACGTTATATATCCTAACCTAAGGCAACCTAACATCTCGGATGCAATATTTGATAACATTCCTGGCCTGTCGAACCCTACTTCTCGGAGGGAACAGTATATACGTCTATAACGTTATATATCCTAACCTAAGGCAACCTGACATCTCGGATGTAATATTCTACATCATTCCAGGCGTGTCGAACCCTACTTCTCGGTGGGAACATTATATGAGTCTATAACGTTGTATATCCTAATCTAAGGCAACCTATTATCTCACGCGTAATATTTTACAATATTCCTGGCGTGTCGGTGCATACTTTTCGGTGGGAATATTATATGCGTCTATAACGGTCGATATCGTAATCTAAGGCAACCTAACATCTCGGATGCAATATTTGACAACATTCCTGGCCTGTCGAACCCTACTTCTCGGAGGGAACTGTATATACGTCTATAACGGTATATATCCTAATCTAAGGCAACCTAACATCTCGGATGTAACATTTGACAACATTCCAGGCGTGTTGGAACCCTACGTCTCGGTGGTAACATTACGTGCGTCTATAACGTTATATATGCTAACCTAAGGCAACATAACATCTCGGATGCAATATTTGACAACATTCCTGGCCTGTCGAACCCTACTTCTCGGAGGGAACAGTATATACGTCTATAACGGTATATATCCTAATCTAAGGCAACCTAACATCTCGGATGCAATATTTGACATCATTCCTGGCCTGTAGAACCCTACTCCTCGGAGGGAACAGTACATACGTCTGTAACGGCATATATCCTAACCTAAGACAACCTAACATTCCGGATGTAACATTTGACAACATTCCAGGCGTGTCGGTCCCTACGTCTCGGTGGTAACATTACATGCGTCTATAACGTTATATATCCTAACCTAAGGCAACCTAACATCTCGGATGCAATATTTGACAACATTCCTGGCCTGTCGAATTCTACTTCTCGGAGGGAACAGCATATACGTCTATAACGTCATATACCCTAACCTAAGGCAACCTAACATCTCGGATGTAACATTTGACAACATTCCAGGCGTGTCGTTCCCTACGTCTCGGTGATAACATTACATGCGTCTATAGCGGTATATATCTTAATCTAAGGCAACCTAACATCTCGGATGCAACATTTGACAACATTGCAGGCGTGTCGGTCCCTACGTCTCGGTGGTAACATTACATGCGTCTATAACGTTATATATCCTAACCTAAGGCAACCTAACATCTCGGATATAACATTTGACAACATTCCCGGCGTGTTGGAACCCTATGTCTCGGTGGTAACATTACGTGCGTCTATAACGTTATATATGGTAACCTAAGGCAACCTAACATCTCGGATGCAATATTTGACAACATTCCTGGCCTGTCGAACCCTACTTCTCGGAGGGAACAGCATATACATCTATAACGTCATATATCCTAACCTAAGGCAACCTAACATCTCGGATGCAATATTTGACAACATTCCTGGCCTGCCGAACCCTACTTCTCGGAGGGAACAGCATATACGTCTATTACGACATATATCCTAACCTAAGACAACCTAACATCTCGGATATAACATTTGACAACATTCCCGGCGTGTTGGAACCCTACGTCTCGGTGGTAACATTACGTGCGTCTATAACGTTATATATGCTAACCTAAGACAACCTAACATCTCGGATGCAATATTTGACAACATTCCTAGCCTGTCGAACCCTACTTCTCGGAGGGAACAGTATATACGTCTATAACGTTATATATCCTAACCTAAGGCAACCTGACATCTCGGATGTAATATTCTACATCATTCCAGGCGTGTCGGACCCTACTTCTCGGTGGGAACATTATATGCGTCTATAACGTTGTATATCCTTATCTAAGGCAACCTAACATCTCGGATGCAATATTTGACAACATTCCTGGCCTGTCGAACCCTACATCTCGGAGGGAAGATTATATAAGTCTATGGCGGTATATATCCTAATCTAAGGCAACCTAACATCTCGGATGCAATATTTGATAACATTCCTGGCCTGTCGAACCCTACTTCTCGGAGGGAACAGTATAAACGTCTATAACGTTATATATCCTAACCCAAGGCAACCTGACATCTCGGATGTAATATTCTACATCATTCCAGGCGTGTCGGTCCCTACGTCCCGGTGGTAATATTACATATGTCTATAACGTTATATATCCTAACCTAAGGCAACCTAACATCTCGGATGCAATATTTGACAACATTCCTGGCCTGTCGAACCCTACTTCTCGGAGGGAAGAGCATATACATCTATAACGTCATATATCCTAGCCTAAGGCAACCTAACATCTCGGATGTAACATTTGACAACATTCCAGGCGTGTTGGAACCCTACGTCTCGGTGGTAACATTACGTGCGTCTATAACGTTATATATGCTAACCTAAGACAACCTAACATCTCGGATGCAATATTTGACAACATTCCTAGCCTGTCGAACCCTACTTCTCGGAGGGAACAGTATATACGTCTATAACGTTATATATCCTAACCTAAGGCAACCTGACATCTCGGATGTAATATTCTACATCATTCCAGGCGAGTCGGACCCTACTTCTCGGTGGGAACATTATATGCGTCTATAACGTTGTATATCCTTATCTAAGGCAACCTAACATCTCGGATGCAATATTTGACAACATTCCTGGCCTGTCGAACCCTACTTCTCGGAGGGAACAGCATATACATCTATAACGTCATATATCCTAGCCTAAGGCAACCTAACATCTCGGATGTAACATTTGACAACATTCCAGGCGTGTCGGGCCCTACGTCTCGGTGGTAACATTACATGCGTCTATAACGGTATATATCCTAATCTTAGGCAACCTAACATCTCGGATGTAATATTTGACAACATTCCTGGCGTGTCGGACCCTACTTCTCGGTGGGAACAGTATATACGTCTGTAACGTTATATATCCTAACCTAAGGCAACCTAACATCTCGGATATAACATTTGACAACATTCCAGGCGTGTTGGAACCCTACGTCTCGGTGGTAACATTACGTGCGTCTATAACGTTATATATGCTAACCTAAGGCAACATAACATCTCGGATGCAATATTTGACAACATTCCTGGCCTGTCGAACCCTACTTCTCGGAGGGAACAGTATATACGTCTATAACGGTATATATCCTAATCTAAGGCAACCTAACATCTCGGATGCAATATTTGACATCATTCCTGGCCTGTAGAACCCTACTCCTCGGAGGGAACAGTACATACGTCTGTAACGGCATATATCCTAACCTAAGACAACCTAACATTCCGGATGTAACATTTGACAACATTCCAGGCGTGTCGGTCCCTACGTCTCGGTGGTAACATTACATGAGTCTATAACGTTATATATCCTAACCTAAGGCAACCTAACATCTCGGATGCAATATTTGACAACATTCCTGGCCTGTCGAATCCTACTTCTCAGAGGGAACAGCATATACGTCTATAACGTCATATACCCTAACCTAAGGCAACCTAACATCTCGGATGTAACATTTGACAACATTCCAGGCGTGTCGTTCCCTACGTCTCGGTGATAACATTACATGCGTCTATAGCGGTATATATCTTAATCTAAGGCAACCTAACATCTCGGATGCAACATTTGACAACATTGCAGGCGTGTCGGTCCCTACGTCTCGGTGGTAACATTACATGCGTCTATAACGTTATATATCCTAACCTAAGGCAACCTAACATCTCGGATATAACATTTGACAACATTCCCGGCGTGTTGGAACCCTATGTCTCGGTGGTAACATTACGTGCGTCTATAACGTTATATATGGTAACCTAAGGCAACCTAACATCTCGGATGCAATATTTGACAACATTCCTGGCCTGCCGAACCCTACTTCTCGGAGGGAACAGCATATACGTCTATTACGACATATATCCTAACCTAAGACAACCTAACATCTCGGATATAACATTTGACAACATTCCCGGCGTGTTGGAACCCTACGTCTCGGTGGTAACATTACGTGCGTCTATAACGTTATATATGCTAACCTAAGACAACCTAACATCTCGGATGCAATATTTGACAACATTCCTAGCCTGTCGAACCCTACTTCTCGGAGGGAACAGTATATACGTCTATAACGTTATATATCCTAACCCAAGGCAACCTGACATCTCGGATGTAATATTCTACATCATTCCAGGCGTGTCGGACCCTACTTCTCGGTGGGAACATTATATGCGCCTATAACGTTGTATATCCTTATCTAAGGCAACCTAACATCTCGGATGCAATATTTGACAACATTCCTGGCCTGTCGAACCCTACATCTCGGAGGGAAGATTATATAAGTCTATGGCGGTATATATCCTAATCTAAGGCAACCTAACATCTCGGATGCAATATTTGATAACATTCCTGGCCTGTCGAACCCTACTTCTCGGAGGGAACAGTATAAACGTCTATAACGTTATATATCCTAACCCAAGGCAACCTGACATCTCGGATGTAATATTCTACATCATTCCAGGCGTGTCGGTCCCTACGTCCCGGTGGTAATATTACATATGTCTATAACGTTATATATCCTAACCTAAGGCAACCTAACATCTCGGATGCAATATTTGACAACATTCCTGGCCTGTCGAACCCTACTTCTCGGAGGGAAGAGCATATACATCTATAACGTCATATATCCTAGCCTAAGGCAACCTAACATCTCGGATGTAACATTTGACAACATTCCAGGCGTGTCGGGCCCTACGTCTCGGTGGTAACATTACATGCGTCTATAACGGTATATATCCTAATCTTAGGCAACCTAACATGTCGGATGTAATATTTGACGACATTCCTGGCGTGTCGGACCCTACTTCTCGGTGGGAACAGTATATACGTCTGTAACGTCATATATCCTAACCTAAGGCAACCTAACATCTCGGATATAACATTTGACAACATTCCAGGCGTGTTGGAACCCTACGTCTCGGTGGTAACATTACGTGCGTCTATAACGTTATATATGCTAACCTAAGGCAACATAACATCTCGGATGCAATATTTGACAACATTCCTGGCCTGTCGAACCCTACTTCTCGGAGGGAACAGTATATACGTCTATAACGGTATATATCCTAATCTAAGGCAACCTAACATCTCGGATGCAATATTTGACATCATTCCTGGCCTGCAGAACCCTACTCCTCGGAGGGAACAGTATATACGTCTGTAACGGCATATATCCTAACCTAAGACAACCTAACATTCCGGAAGTAACATTTGACAACATTCCAGGCGTGTCGGTCCCTACGTCTCGGTGGTAACATTACATGCGTCTATAACGTTATATATCCTAACCTAAGGCAACCTAACATCTCGGATGTAATATTTGACAACATTCCTGGCGTGTCGGACCCTACTTCTCGGTGGGAACAGTATATACGTCTGTAACGTCATATATCCTAACCTAAGGCAACCTAACATCTCGGATATAACATTTGACAACATTCCAGGCGTGTTGGAACCCTACGTCTCGGTGGTAACATTACGTGCGTCTATAACGTTATATATGCTAACCTAAGGCAACATAACATCTCGGATGCAATATTTGACAACATTCCTGGCCTGTCGAACCCTACTTCTCGGAGGGAACAGTATATACGTCTATAACGGTATATATCCTAATCTAAGGCAACCTAACATCTCGGATGCAATATTTGACATCATTCCTGGCCTGTAGAACCCTACTCCTCGGAGGGAGCAGTATATACGTCTGTAACGGCATATATCCTAACCTAAGACAACCTAACATTCCGGATGTAACATTTGACAACATTCCAGGCGTGTCGGTCCCTACGTCTCGGTGGTAACATTACATGCGTCTATAACGTTATATATCCTAACCTAAGGCAACCTAACATCTCGGATGCAATATTTGACAACATTCCTGGCCTGTCGAATCCTACTTCTCGGAGGGAACAGCATATTCGTCTATAACGTCATATATCCTAACCTAAGGCAACCTAACATCTCGGATGTAACATTTGACAACATTCCAGGCGTGTCGGTCCCTACGTCTCGGTGATAACATTACATGCGTCTATAGCGGTATATATCCTAATCTTAGGCAACCTAACATCTCGGATGTAACATTTTACAACATTCCAGGCCTGTCGGTCCCTACGTCACGGTGGTAACATTACATGCGTCTATAACGTTATATATCCAACCTAAGGCAACCTGACATCTCGGATGTAATATTCTACATCATTCCAGGCGTGTCGAACCCTACTTCTCGGATGGAACTGTATATACGTCTATAACGGTATATATCCTAATCTAAGGCAACCTAACATCTCGGATGTGTAACATTTGACAACATTCCAGGCGTGTCGGTCCCTACGTCTCGGTGGTAACATTACATGCGTCTATAACGTTATATATCCTAACCTAAGGCAACCTAACATCTCGGATGCAATATTTGATAACATTCCTGGCCTGTCGAACCCTACTTCTCGGAGGGAACAGTATATACGTCTATAACGTTATATATCCTAACCTAAGGCAACCTGACATCTCGGATGTAATATTCTACATCATTCCAGGCGTGTCGAACCCTACTTCTCGGTGGGAACATTATATGAGTCTATAACGTTGTATATCCTAATCTAAGGCAACCTATTATCTCACACGTAATATTTTACAATATTCCTGGCGTGTCGGTGCATACTTTTCGGTGGGAATATTATATGCGTCTATAACGGTCGATATCGTAATCTAAGGCAACCTAACATCTCGGATGCAATATTTGACAACATTCCTGGCCTGTCGAACCCTACTTCTCGGAGGGAACTGTATATACGTCTATAACGGTATATATCCTAATCTAAGGCAACCTAACATCTCGGATGTAACATTTGACAACATTCCAGGCGTGTTGGAACCCTACGTCTCGGTGGTAACATTACGTGCGTCTATAACGTTATATATGCTAACCTAAGGCAACATAACATCTCGGATGCAATATTTGACAACATTCCTGGCCTGTCGAACCCTACTTCTCGGAGGGAACAGTATATACGTCTATAACGGTATATATCCTAATCTAAGGCAACCTAACATCTCGGATGCAATATTTGACATCATTCCTGGCCTGTAGAACCCTACTCCTCGGAGGGAACAGTACATACGTCTGTAACGGCATATATCCTAACCTAAGACAACCTAACATTCCGGATGTAACATTTGACAACATTCCAGGCGTGTCGGTCCCTACGTCTCGGTGGTAACATTACATGCGTCTATAACGTTATATATCCTAACCTAAGGCAACCTAACATCTCGGATGCAATATTTGACAACATTCCTGGCCTGTCGAATTCTACTTCTCGGAGGGAACAGCATATACGTCTATAACGTCATATACCCTAACCTAAGGCAACCTAACATCTCGGATGTAACATTTGACAACATTCCAGGCGTGTCGTTCCCTACGTCTCGGTGATAACATTACATGCGTCTATAGCGGTATATATCTTAATCTAAGGCAACCTAACATCTCGGATGCAACATTTGACAACATTGCAGGCGTGTCGGTCCCTACGTCTCGGTGGTAACATTACATGCGTCTATAACGTTATATATCCTAACCTAAGGCAACCTAACATCTCGGATATAACATTTGACAACATTCCCGGCGTGTTGGAACCCTATGTCTCGGTGGTAACATTACGTGCGTCTATAACGTTATATATGGTAACCTAAGGCAACCTAACATCTCGGATGCAATATTTGACAACATTCCTGGCCTGTCGAACCCTACTTCTCGGAGGGAACAGCATATACGTCTATAACGACATATATCCTAACCTAAGACAACCTAACGTCTCGGATATAACATTTCACAACATTCCCAGCGTGTTGGAACCCTACGTCTCGGTGGTAACATTACGTGCGTCTATAACGTTATATATGCTAACCTAAGGCAACCTAACATCTCGGATGCAATATTTGACAACATTCCTGGCCTGTCGAACCCTACTTCTCGGAGGGAACAGCATATACGTCTATAACGTCATATATCCTAACCTAAGGCAACCTAACATCTCGGATGCAATATTTGACAACATTCCTGGCCTGCCGAACCCTACTTCTCGGAGGGAACAGCATATACGTCTATTACGACATATATCCTAACCTAAGACAACCTAACATCTCGGATATAACATTTGACAACATTCCCGGCGTGTTGGAACCCTACGTCTCGGTGGTAACATTACGTGCGTCTATAACGTTATATATGCTAACCTAAGACAACCTAACATCTCGGATGCAATATTTGACAACATTCCTAGCCTGTCGAACCCTACTTCTCGGAGGGAACAGTATATACGTCTATAACGTTATATATCCTAACCTAAGGCAACCTGACATCTCGGATGTAATATTCTACAACATTCCAGGCGTGTCGGACCCTACTTCTCGGTGGGAACATTATATGCGTCTATAACGTTGTATATCCTTATCTAAGGCAACCTAACATCTCGGATGCAATATTTGACAACATTCCTGGCCTGTCGAACCCTACATCTCGGAGGGAAGATTATATAAGTCTATGGCGGTATATATCCTAATCTAAGGCAACCTAACATCTCGGATGCAATATTTGATAACATTCCTGGCCTGTCGAACCCTACTTCTCGGAGGGAACAGTATATACGTCTATAACGTTATATATCCTAACCCAAGGCAACCTGACATCTCGGATGTAATATTCTACATCATTCCAGGCGTGTCGGTCCCTACGTCTCGGTGGTAATATTACATATGTCTATAACGTTATATATCCTAACCTAAGGCAACCTAACATCTCGGATGCAATATTTGACAACATTCCTGGCCTGTCGAACCCTACTTCTCGGAGGGAAGAGCATATACATCTATAACGTCATATATCCTAGCCTAAGGCAACCTAACATCTCGGATGTAACATTTGACAACATTCCAGGCGTGTCGGGCCCTACGTCTCGGTGGTAACATTACATGCGTCTATAACGGTATATATCCTAATCTTAGGCAACCTAACATCTCGGATGTAATATTTGACAACATTCCTGGCGTGTCGGACCCTACTTCTCGGTGGGAACAGTATATACGTCTGTAACGTCATATATCCTAACCTAAGGCAACCTAACATCTCGGATATAACATTTGACAACATTCCAGGCGTGTTGGAACCCTACGTCTCGGTGGTAACATTACGTGCGTCTATAACGTTATATATGCTAACCTAAGGCAACATAACATCTCGGATGCAATATTTGACAACATTCCTGGCCTGTCGAACCCTACTTCTCGGAGGGAACAGTATATACGTCTATAACGGTATATATCCTAATCTAAGGCAACCTAACATCTCGGATGCAATATTTGACATCATTCCTGGCCTGTAGAACCCTACTCCTCGGAGGGAACAGTATATACGTCTGTAACGGCATATATCCTAACCTAAGACAACCTAACATTCCGGAAGTAACATTTGACAACATTCCAGGCGTGTCGGTCCCTACGTCTCGGTGGTAACATTACATGCGTCTATAACGTTATATATCCTAACCTAAGGCAACCTAACATCTCGGATGTAATATTTGACAACATTCCTGGCGTGTCGGACCCTACTTCTCGGTGGGAACAGTATATACGTCTGTAACGTCATATATCCTAACCTAAGGCAACCTAACATCTCGGATATAACATTGGACAACATTCCAGGCGTGTTGGAACCCTACGTCTCGGTGGTAACATTACGTGCGTCTATAACGTTATATATGCTAACCTAAGGCAACATAACATCTCGGATGCAATATTTGACAACATTCCTGGCCTGTCGAACCCTACTTCTCGGAGGGAACAGTATATACGTCTATAACGGTATATATCCTAATCTAAGGCAACCTAACATCTCGGATGCAATATTTGACATCATTCCTGGCCTGTAGAACCCTACTCCTCGGAGGGAACAGTATATACGTCTGTAACGGCATATATCCTAACCTAAGGCAACCTAACATCTCGGATATAACATTTGACAACATTCCAGGCGTGTCGGTCCCTACGTCTCGGTGGTGACATTACATGCGTCTATAACGTTATATATCCTAACCTAAGGCAACCTAACATCTCGGATGCAATATTTGACAACATTCCTGGCCTGTCGAATCCTACTTCTCGGAGGGAACAGCATATACGTCTATAACGTCATATGTCCTAACCTAAGGCAGCCTAACATCTCGGATGCAATATTTGACAACATTCCTGGCCTGTCGAATCCTACTTCTCGGAGGGAACAGCATATACGTCTATAACGTCATATGTCCTAACCTAAGGCAACCTAACATCTCGGATGTAACATTTGACAACATTCCAGGCGTGTCGGTCCCTACGTCTCGGTGATAACACTACATGCGTCTATAGCGGTATATATCCTAATCTTAGGCAACCTAACATCTCGGATGTAACATTTTACAACATTCCAGGCCTGTCGGTCCCTACGTCACGGTGGTAACATTACATGCGTCTATAACGTTATATATCCAACCTAAGGCCACCTAACATCTCGTATGTAATATTTGACAACATTCCATGCCTGTCGGTCCCTACGTCTCGGTGGTAACATTACATGCTTCTATAACGTTATATATCCTAACCTAAGGCCACCTAACATCTCGTATGTAAAATTTGACAACATTCCTGGCGTGTCGAGCCCTACTTCTCGGTGGGAACAGTATATACGTCTATAACGTTATATATCGTAACCTAAGGCAACCTAACATCTCGGATGTAATATTTGACAACATTCCTGTCGTGTCGGACCCTACTTCTCGGTGGGAACAGTATATACGTCTGTAACGTCATATATCCTAACCTAAGGCAACCTAACATCTCGGATATAACATTTGACAACATTCCAGGCGTGTTGGAACCCTACGTCTCGGTGGTAACATTACGTGCGTCTATAACGTTATATATGCTAACCTAAGGCAACCTAACATCTCGGATGCAATATTTGACAACATTCCATGCGTGTCGGTCCCTACGTCTCGGTGGTAACATTACATGCGTCTATAACGGTATATTTCCTAATCTAAGGCAACCTAACATCTCGGATGCAATATTTGACCACATTCCTGGCCTGTCGTACCCTACTTCTCGGAGGGAACAGTATATACGTCTATAACGTTATATATCCTAACCTAAGGCAACCTAACATCTCGGATGTAATATTTGACAACATTCCTGGCGTGTCGGAACCTACTTCTCGGTGGGAACAGTATATACGTCTGTAACGTCATATATCCTTATCTAAGGCAACCTAACATCTCGGATGCAATATGTGACAACATTCCTAGCCTGTCGATCCCTACTTCTCGGAGGGAACAGTATATACGTCTATAACGTCATATATCCTAACCTAAGGCAACCTAACATCTCGGATGTAATATTCTACAACCTTCCAGGCGTGTCGGACCCTACTTCTCGGTGGGAACATTATTTGCGTCTATAACGTTGTATATCCTTATCTAAGTCAACCTAACATCTCGGATGCAATATTTGACAACATTCGTGGCCTGTCGAACCCTACTTCTCGGAGGGAACGGTATATACGTCTATAACGTCATATATCCTAACCTAAGGCAACCTAACATCTCGGATATAACATTTGACAACATTCCAGGCGTGTCGGTCCCTACGTCTCGGTGGTAACATTACATGCGTCTATAACGGTATATATACTAATCTTAGGCAACCTAACATCTCGGATGTAACATTTTACCACATTCCAGGCGTGTCGGACCCTACGTCTCGGTGGCAACATTACATGCGTCTATAATTATATATATCTTAACCTAAGGCCACCTAACATCTCGTATGTAATATTTGACAACATTCCTGGCGTGTCGAACCCTACTTCTCGGTGGGAACAGTATATACGTCTATAACGTTATATATCCTAACCTAAGGCAACCTAACATCTCGGATGTAATATTTGACAACATTCCTGGCGTGTCGGACCCTACTTCTCGGTGGGAACAGTATATACGTCTGTAACGTCATATATCCTAACCTAAGGCAACCTAACATCTCGGATATAACATTTGACAACATTACAGGCGTGTTGGAACCCTACGTCTCGGTGGTAACACTACGTTCGTCTATAACGTTATATATGCTAACCTAAGGCAACCTAACATCTCGGATGCAATATTTGACAACATTCCTGGCCTGTCGAACCCTACTTCTCGGAGGGAACAGCATATACATCTATAACGTCATATATCCTAGCCTAAGGCAACCTAACATCTCGGATGTAATATTCTACATCATTCAAGGCGTGTCGGGCCCTACTTCTCGGTGGGAACATTATATGAGTCTATAACGTTGTATATCCTAATCTAAGGCAACCTACTATCTCAGACGTAATATTTTACAATATTCCTCGCGTGTCGGTGCATACTTTTCGGTGGGAATATTATATGCGTCCACAACGGTCGATATCGTAATCTAAGGCAATCTAACATCTCGGATGCAATACTTGACAACATTCCTTGCCTGTCGAACCCTACTTCTCGGAGGGAACAGTCTGTACGTCTATAACGTTATATATCATAACCTAAGGCAACCTAACATCTCGGATGTAATATTCTACAACCTTCCAGGCGTGTCGGACCCTACTTCTCGGTGGTAACATTATATGCGTCTATAACGTTGCATATCATAATCTAAGGCAACCTAACATCTCGGATGCAATATTTGACAACATTCCTGGCCTGTCGAATCTTACTGCTCGGATGAAATATGTGACAACATTCCTGGCCTGTCGAACCCTACATCTCGGAGGGAACAGTATATACGTCTGTAACGTCATATATCCTTATCTAAGGCAACCTAACATCTCGGATGCAATATTTGACAACATTCCTAGCCTGTCGATCCCTACTTCTCGGAGGGAACAGTATATACGTCTATAACGTCATATATCCTAACCTAAGGCAACCTAACATCTCGGATGTAATATTCTGCAACCTTCCAGGCGTGTCGGACCCTACTTCTCGGTGGGAACATTATTTGCGTCTATAACGTTGTATATCCTTATCTAAGGCAACCTAACATCTCGGATGCAATATTTGACAACATTCGTGGCCTGTCGAACCCTACTTCTCGGAGGGAACAGTATATACGTCTATAACCTCATTATCCTAACCTAAGGCAACCTAACATCTCGGATGTAACATTTGACAACATTCCAGGCATGTCGGTCCCTACGTCTCGGTGGTAATATTATATGCGTCTATAACGTTATATATCCTTATCTAAGGCAACCTAACATCTCGGATGCAATATTTGACAACATTCCTAGCCTGTCGAACCCTACTTCTCGGAGGGAACAGTATATACGTCTATAACGTCATATATCCTAACCTAAGGCCACCTAACATCTCGGATGTAATATTCTACAACCATCCAGGCGTGTCAGACCCTACTTCTCGGTGGGATCATTATATGCGTCTATAACGTTGTATATCCTTATCTAAGGCAACCTAACATCTCGGATGCAATATTTGACAACATTCCTAGCCTGTCGATCCCTACTTCTCGGAGGGAACAGTATATACGTCTATAACGTCATATATCCTAACCTAAGGCAACCTAACATCTCGGATGTAATATTCTACAACCTTCCAGGCGTGTCGGACCCTACTTCTCGGTGGGAACATTATTTGCGTCTATAACGTTGTATATCCTTATCTAAGGCAACCTAACATCTCGGATGCAATATTTGACAACATTCCTGGCCTGTCGAACCCTACTGCTCGGAGGGAACTGTATATACGTCTATAACGGTATATATCCTAATCAAAGGCAACCTAACATCTCGGATGAAATATGTGACAACATTCCTGGCCTGTCGAACCCTACATCTCGGAGGGAACAGTATATACGTCTATAACGTTATATATCCTAACCTAAGGCAACCTAACGTCTCGGATGTAACATTTGACAACATTCCAGGCGTGTCGGTCCCTACGTCTCGGTGGTAACATTATATGCGTCTATAACGTTATATATCCTTATCTAATGCAACCTAACATCTCGGATGCAATATTTGACAACATTCCTGGCGTGTCGGACCCTACTTCTCGGTGGGAACAGTATATACGTCTGTAACGTTATATATCCTAACCTAAGGCAACCTAACATCTCGGATATAACATTTGACAACATTCCAGGCGTGTTGGAACCCTACGTCTCGGTGGTAACATTACGTGCGTCTATAACGTTATATATGCTAACCTAAGGCAACATAACATCTCGGATGCAATATTTGACAACATTCCTGGCCTGTCGAACCCTACTTCTCGGAGGGAACAGTATATACGTCTATAACGGTATATATCCTAATCTAAGGCAACCTAACATCTCGGATGCAATATTTGACATCATTCCTGGCCTGTAGAACCCTACTCCTCGGAGGGAACAGTACATACGTCTGTAACGGCATATATCCTAACCTAAGACAACCTAACATTCCGGATGTAACATTTGACAACATTCCAGGCGTGTCGGTCCCTACGTCTCGGTGGTAACATTACATGAGTCTATAACGTTATATATCCTAACCTAAGGCAACCTAACATCTCGGATGCAATATTTGACAACATTCCTGGCCTGTCGAATCCTACTTCTCAGAGGGAACAGCATATACGTCTATAACGTCATATACCCTAACCTAAGGCAACCTAACATCTCGGATGTAACATTTGACAACATTCCAGGCGTGTCGTTCCCTACGTCTCGGTGATAACATTACATGCGTCTATAGCGGTATATATCTTAATCTAAGGCAACCTAACATCTCGGATGCAACATTTGACAACATTGCAGGCGTGTCGGTCCCTACGTCTCGGTGGTAACATTACATGCGTCTATAACGTTATATATCCTAACCTAAGGCAACCTAACATCTCGGATATAACATTTGACAACATTCCCGGCGTGTTGGAACCCTATGTCTCGGTGGTAACATTACGTGCGTCTATAACGTTATATATGGTAACCTAAGGCAACCTAACATCTCGGATGCAATATTTGACAACATTCCTGGCCTGTCGAACCCTACTTCTCGGAGGGAACAGCATATACATCTATAACGTCATATATCCTAACCTAAGGCAACCTAACATCTCGGATGCAATATTTGACAACATTCCTGGCCTGCCGAACCCTACTTCTCGGAGGGAACAGCATATACGTCTATTACGACATATATCCTAACCTAAGACAACCTAACATCTCGGATATAACATTTGACAACATTCCCGGCGTGTTGGAACCCTACGTCTCGGTGGTAACATTACGTGCGTCTATAACGTTATATATGCTAACCTAAGACAACCTAACATCTCGGATGCAATATTTGACAACATTCCTAGCCTGTCGAACCCTACTTCTCGGAGGGAACAGTATATACGTCTATAACGTTATATATCCTAACCTAAGGCAACCTGACATCTCGGATGTAATATTCTACATCATTCCAGGCGTGTCGGACCCTACTTCTCGGTGGGAACATTATATGCGTCTATAACGTTGTATATCCTTATCTAAGGCAACCTAACATCTCGGATGCAATATTTGACAACATTCCTGGCCTGTCGAACCCTACATCTCGGAGGGAAGATTATATAAGTCTATGGCGGTATATATCCTAATCTAAGGCAACCTAACATCTCGGATGCAATATTTGATAACATTCCTGGCCTGTCGAACCCTACTTCTCGGAGGGAACAGTATAAACGTCTATAACGTTATATATCCTAACCCAAGGCAACCTGACATCTCGGATGTAATATTCTACATCATTCCAGGCGTGTCGGTCCCTACGTCCCGGTGGTAATATTACATATGTCTATAACGTTATATATCCTAACCTAAGGCAACCTAACATCTCGGATGCAATATTTGACAACATTCCTGGCCTGTCGAACCCTACTTCTCGGAGGGAAGAGCATATACATCTATAACGTCATATATCCTAGCCTAAGGCAACCTAACATCTCGGATGTAACATTTGACAACATTCCAGGCGTGTCGGGCCCTACGTCTCGGTGGTAACATTACATGCGTCTATAACGGTATATATCCTAATCTTAGGCAACCTAACATGTCGGATGTAATATTTGACGACATTCCTGGCGTGTCGGACCCTACTTCTCGGTGGGAACAGTATATACGTCTGTAACGTCATATATCCTAACCTAAGGCAACCTAACATCTCGGATATAACATTTGACAACATTCCAGGCGTGTTGGAACCCTACGTCTCGGTGGTAACATTACGTGCGTCTATAACGTTATATATGCTAACCTAAGGCAACATAACATCTCGGATGCAATATTTGACAACATTCCTGGCCTGTCGAACCCTACTTCTCGGAGGGAACAGTATATACGTCTATAACGGTATATATCCTAATCTAAGGCAACCTAACATCTCGGATGCAATATTTGACATCATTCCTGGCCTGCAGAACCCTACTCCTCGGAGGGAACAGTATATACGTCTGTAACGGCATATATCCTAACCTAAGACAACCTAACATTCCGGAAGTAACATTTGACAACATTCCAGGCGTGTCGGTCCCTACGTCTCGGTGGTAACATTACATGCGTCTATAACGTTATATATCCTAACCTAAGGCAACCTAACATCTCGGATGTAATATTTGACAACATTCCTGGCGTGTCGGACCCTACTTCTCGGTGGGAACAGTATATACGTCTGTAACGTCATATATCCTAACCTAAGGCAACCTAACATCTCGGATATAACATTTGACAACATTCCAGGCGTGTTGGAACCCTACGTCTCGGTGGTAACATTACGTGCGTCTATAACGTTATATATGCTAACCTAAGGCAACATAACATCTCGGATGCAATATTTGACAACATTCCTGGCCTGTCGAACCCTACTTCTCGGAGGGAACAGTATATACGTCTATAACGGTATATATCCTAATCTAAGGCAACCTAACATCTCGGATGCAATATTTGACATCATTCCTGGCCTGTAGAACCCTACTCCTCGGAGGGAGCAGTATATACGTCTGTAACGGCATATATCCTAACCTAAGACAACCTAACATTCCGGATGTAACATTTGACAACATTCCAGGCGTGTCGGTCCCTACGTCTCGGTGGTAACATTACATGCGTCTATAACGTTATATATCCTAACCTAAGGCAACCTAACATCTCGGATGCAATATTTGACAACATTCCTGGCCTGTCGAATCCTACTTCTCGGAGGGAACAGCATATTCGTCTATAACGTCATATATCCTAACCTAAGGCAACCTAACATCTCGGATGTAACATTTGACAACATTCCAGGCGTGTCGGTCCCTACGTCTCGGTGATAACATTACATGCGTCTATAGCGGTATATATCCTAATCTTAGGCAACCTAACATCTCGGATGTAACATTTTACAACATTCCAGGCCTGTCGGTCCCTACGTCACGGTGGTAACATTACATGCGTCTATAACGTTATATATCCAACCTAAGGCAACCTGACATCTCGGATGTAATATTCTACATCATTCCAGGCGTGTCGAACCCTACTTCTCGGATGGAACTGTATATACGTCTATAACGGTATATATCCTAATCTAAGGCAACCTAACATCTCGGATGTGTAACATTTGACAACATTCCAGGCGTGTCGGTCCCTACGTCTCGGTGGTAACATTACATGCGTCTATAACGTTATATATCCTAACCTAAGGCAACCTAACATCTCGGATGCAATATTTGATAACATTCCTGGCCTGTCGAACCCTACTTCTCGGAGGGAACAGTATATACGTCTATAACGTTATATATCCTAACCTAAGGCAACCTGACATCTCGGATGTAATATTCTACATCATTCCAGGCGTGTCGAACCCTACTTCTCGGTGGGAACATTATATGAGTCTATAACGTTGTATATCCTAATCTAAGGCAACCTATTATCTCACACGTAATATTTTACAATATTCCTGGCGTGTCGGTGCATACTTTTCGGTGGGAATATTATATGCGTCTATAACGGTCGATATCGTAATCTAAGGCAACCTAACATCTCGGATGCAATATTTGACAACATTCCTGGCCTGTCGAACCCTACTTCTCGGAGGGAACTGTATATACGTCTATAACGGTATATATCCTAATCTAAGGCAACCTAACATCTCGGATGTAACATTTGACAACATTCCAGGCGTGTTGGAACCCTACGTCTCGGTGGTAACATTACGTGCGTCTATAACGTTATATATGCTAACCTAAGGCAACATAACATCTCGGATGCAATATTTGACAACATTCCTGGCCTGTCGAACCCTACTTCTCGGAGGGAACAGTATATACGTCTATAACGGTATATATCCTAATCTAAGGCAACCTAACATCTCGGATGCAATATTTGACATCATTCCTGGCCTGTAGAACCCTACTCCTCGGAGGGAACAGTACATACGTCTGTAACGGCATATATCCTAACCTAAGACAACCTAACATTCCGGATGTAACATTTGACAACATTCCAGGCGTGTCGGTCCCTACGTCTCGGTGGTAACATTACATGCGTCTATAACGTTATATATCCTAACCTAAGGCAACCTAACATCTCGGATGCAATATTTGACAACATTCCTGGCCTGTCGAACCCTACTTCTCGGAGGGAACAGCATATACGTCTATAACGTCATATATCCTAACCTAAGGCAACCTAACATCTCGGATGCAATATTTGACAACATTCCTGGCCTGCCGAACCCTACTTCTCGGAGGGAACAGCATATACGTCTATTACGACATATATCCTAACCTAAGACAACCTAACATCTCGGATATAACATTTGACAACATTCCCGGCGTGTTGGAACCCTACGTCTCGGTGGTAACATTACGTGCGTCTATAACGTTATATATGCTAACCTAAGACAACCTAACATCTCGGATGCAATATTTGACAACATTCCTAGCCTGTCGAACCCTACTTCTCGGAGGGAACAGTATATACGTCTATAACGTTATATATCCTAACCTAAGGCAACCTGACATCTCGGATGTAATATTCTACAACATTCCAGGCGTGTCGGACCCTACTTCTCGGTGGGAACATTATATGCGTCTATAACGTTGTATATCCTTATCTAAGGCAACCTAACATCTCGGATGCAATATTTGACAACATTCCTGGCCTGTCGAACCCTACATCTCGGAGGGAAGATTATATAAGTCTATGGCGGTATATATCCTAATCTAAGGCAACCTAACATCTCGGATGCAATATTTGATAACATTCCTGGCCTGTCGAACCCTACTTCTCGGAGGGAACAGTATATACGTCTATAACGTTATATATCCTAACCCAAGGCAACCTGACATCTCGGATGTAATATTCTACATCATTCCAGGCGTGTCGGTCCCTACGTCTCGGTGGTAATATTACATATGTCTATAACGTTATATATCCTAACCTAAGGCAACCTAACATCTCGGATGCAATATTTGACAACATTCCTGGCCTGTCGAACCCTACTTCTCGGAGGGAAGAGCATATACATCTATAACGTCATATATCCTAGCCTAAGGCAACCTAACATCTCGGATGTAACATTTGACAACATTCCAGGCGTGTCGGGCCCTACGTCTCGGTGGTAACATTACATGCGTCTATAACGGTATATATCCTAATCTTAGGCAACCTAACATCTCGGATGTAATATTTGACAACATTCCTGGCGTGTCGGACCCTACTTCTCGGTGGGAACAGTATATACGTCTGTAACGTCATATATCCTAACCTAAGGCAACCTAACATCTCGGATATAACATTTGACAACATTCCAGGCGTGTTGGAACCCTACGTCTCGGTGGTAACATTACGTGCGTCTATAACGTTATATATGCTAACCTAAGGCAACATAACATCTCGGATGCAATATTTGACAACATTCCTGGCCTGTCGAACCCTACTTCTCGGAGGGAACAGTATATACGTCTATAACGGTATATATCCTAATCTAAGGCAACCTAACATCTCGGATGCAATATTTGACATCATTCCTGGCCTGTAGAACCCTACTCCTCGGAGGGAACAGTATATACGTCTGTAACGGCATATATCCTAACCTAAGACAACCTAACATTCCGGAAGTAACATTTGACAACATTCCAGGCGTGTCGGTCCCTACGTCTCGGTGGTAACATTACATGCGTCTATAACGTTATATATCCTAACCTAAGGCAACCTAACATCTCGGATGTAATATTTGACAACATTCCTGGCGTGTCGGACCCTACTTCTCGGTGGGAACAGTATATACGTCTGTAACGTCATATATCCTAACCTAAGGCAACCTAACATCTCGGATATAACATTGGACAACATTCCAGGCGTGTTGGAACCCTACGTCTCGGTGGTAACATTACGTGCGTCTATAACGTTATATATGCTAACCTAAGGCAACATAACATCTCGGATGCAATATTTGACAACATTCCTGGCCTGTCGAACCCTACTTCTCGGAGGGAACAGTATATACGTCTATAACGGTATATATCCTAATCTAAGGCAACCTAACATCTCGGATGCAATATTTGACATCATTCCTGGCCTGTAGAACCCTACTCCTCGGAGGGAACAGTATATACGTCTGTAACGGCATATATCCTAACCTAAGGCAACCTAACATCTCGGATATAACATTTGACAACATTCCAGGCGTGTCGGTCCCTACGTCTCGGTGGTAACATTACATGCGTCTATAACGTTATATATCCTAACCTAAGGCAACCTAACATCTCGGATGCAATATTTGACAACATTCCTGGCCTGTCGAATCCTACTTCTCGGAGGGAACAGCATATACGTCTATAACGTCATATGTCCTAACCTAAGGCAGCCTAACATCTCGGATGCAATATTTGACAACATTCCTGGCCTGTCGAATCCTACTTCTCGGAGGGAACAGCATATACGTCTATAACGTCATATGTCCTAACCTAAGGCAACCTAACATCTCGGATGTAACATTTGACAACATTCCAGGCGTGTCGGTCCCTACGTCTCGGTGATAACACTACATGCGTCTATAGCGGTATATATCCTAATCTTAGGCAACCTAACATCTCGGATGTAACATTTTACAACATTCCAGGCCTGTCGGTCCCTACGTCACGGTGGTAACATTACATGCGTCTATAACGTTATATATCCAACCTAAGGCCACCTAACATCTCGTATGTAATATTTGACAACATTCCATGCCTGTCGGTCCCTACGTCTCGGTGGTAACATTACATGCTTCTATAACGTTATATATCCTAACCTAAGGCCACCTAACATCTCGTATGTAAAATTTGACAACATTCCTGGCGTGTCGAGCCCTACTTCTCGGTGGGAACAGTATATACGTCTATAACGTTATATATCCTAACCTAAGGCAACCTAACATCTCGGATGTAATATTTGACAACATTCCTGGCGTGTCGGACCCTACTTCTCGGTGGGAACAGTATATACGTCTGTAACGTCATATATCCTAACCTAAGGCAACCTAACATCTCGGATATAACATTTGACAACATTACAGGCGTGTTGGAACCCTACGTCTCGGTGGTAACACTACGTTCGTCTATAACGTTATATATGCTAACCTAAGGCAACCTAACATCTCGGATGCAATATTTGACAACATTCCTGGCCTGTCGAACCCTACTTCTCGGAGGGAACAGCATATACATCTATAACGTCATATATCCTAGCCTAAGGCAACCTAACATCTCGGATGTAATATTCTACATCATTCAAGGCGTGTCGGGCCCTACTTCTCGGTGGGAACATTATATGAGTCTATAACGTTGTATATCCTAATCTAAGGCAACCTACTATCTCAGACGTAATATTTTACAATATTCCTCGCGTGTCGGTGCATACTTTTCGGTGGGAATATTATATGCGTCCACAACGGTCGATATCGTAATCTAAGGCAATCTAACATCTCGGATGCAATACTTGACAACATTCCTTGCCTGTCGAACCCTACTTCTCGGAGGGAACAGTCTGTACGTCTATAACGTTATATATCATAACCTAAGGCAACCTAACATCTCGGATGTAATATTCTACAACCTTCCAGGCGTGTCGGACCCTACTTCTCGGTGGTAACATTATATGCGTCTATAACGTTGCATATCATAATCTAAGGCAACCTAACATCTCGGATGCAATATTTGACAACATTCCTGGCCTGTCGAATCTTACTGCTCGGATGAAATATGTGACAACATTCCTGGCCTGTCGAACCCTACATCTCGGAGGGAACAGTATATACGTCTGTAACGTCATATATCCTTATCTAAGGCAACCTAACATCTCGGATGCAATATTTGACAACATTCCTAGCCTGTCGATCCCTACTTCTCGGAGGGAACAGTATATACGTCTATAACGTCATATATCCTAACCTAAGGCAACCTAACATCTCGGATGTAATATTCTGCAACCTTCCAGGCGTGTCGGACCCTACTTCTCGGTGGGAACATTATTTGCGTCTATAACGTTGTATATCCTTATCTAAGGCAACCTAACATCTCGGATGCAATATTTGACAACATTCGTGGCCTGTCGAACCCTACTTCTCGGAGGGAACAGTATATACGTCTATAACCTCATTATCCTAACCTAAGGCAACCTAACATCTCGGATGTAACATTTGACAACATTCCAGGCATGTCGGTCCCTACGTCTCGGTGGTAATATTATATGCGTCTATAACGTTATATATCCTTATCTAAGGCAACCTAACATCTCGGATGCAATATTTGACAACATTCCTAGCCTGTCGAACCCTACTTCTCGGAGGGAACAGTATATACGTCTATAACGTCATATATCCTAACCTAAGGCCACCTAACATCTCGGATGTAATATTCTACAACCATCCAGGCGTGTCAGACCCTACTTCTCGGTGGGATCATTATATGCGTCTATAACGTTGTATATCCTTATCTAAGGCAACCTAACATCTCGGATGCAATATTTGACAACATTCCTAGCCTGTCGATCCCTACTTCTCGGAGGGAACAGTATATACGTCTATAACGTCATATATCCTAACCTAAGGCAACCTAACATCTCGGATGTAATATTCTACAACCTTCCAGGCGTGTCGGACCCTACTTCTCGGTGGGAACATTATTTGCGTCTATAACGTTGTATATCCTTATCTAAGGCAACCTAACATCTCGGATGCAATATTTGACAACATTCCTGGCCTGTCGAACCCTACTGCTCGGAGGGAACTGTATATACGTCTATAACGGTATATATCCTAATCAAAGGCAACCTAACATCTCGGATGAAATATGTGACAACATTCCTGGCCTGTCGAACCCTACATCTCGGAGGGAACAGTATATACGTCTATAACGTTATATATCCTAACCTAAGGCAACCTAACGTCTCGGATGTAACATTTGACAACATTCCAGGCGTGTCGGTCCCTACGTCTCGGTGGTAACATTATATGCGTCTATAACGTTATATATCCTTATCTAATGCAACCTAACATCTCGGATGCAATATTTGACAACATTCCTGGCCTGTCGAACCCTACTTCTCGGAGGGAACAGTATATACGTCTATAACGGTATATTTCCTAATCTAAGGCAACCTAACATCTCGGATGCAATATTTGTCAACATTCCTGGCCTGTCGAACCCTACTTCTCGGAGGGAACAGTATATACGTCTATAACGTTATATATCCTAACCGAAGGCAACCTGACATCTCGGATGTAATATTCTACATCATTCAAGGCGTGTTGGACCCTACTTCTCGGTGGGAACATTATATGAGTCTATAACGTTGTATATCCTAATCTAAGGCAACCTGTTATCTCAGACGTAATATTGTACATTATTCCTCGCGTGTCGGTGCATACTTTTCGGTGGGAATATTATATGCGTCCATAACGGTCGATATCGTAATCTAAGGCAATCTAACATCTCGGATGCAATGTTTGACAACATTCCTTGCCTGTCGAACCCTACCTCTCGGAGGGAACATTATGTACGTCTACAACGTTATATATCCTAACCTAAGGCAACCTAACATCTCGGATGTAATATTCTACAACCTTCCAGGCGTGTCGGACCCTACTTCTCGGTGGTAACATTATATGCGTCTATAACGTTGCATATCCTAATCTAAGGCAACCTAACATCTCGGATGCAATATTTGACAACATTCCTGGCCTGTCGAACCCTACTGCTCGGAGGGAACTGTATATACGTCTATAACGGTATATATCCTAATCAAAGGCAACCTAACATCTCGGATGAAATATGTGACAACATTCCTGGCCTGTCGAACCCTACATCTCGGAGAGAACAGTATATACGTCTATAACGTTATATATCCTAACCTAAGGCAACCTAATGTCTCGGATGTAACATTTGACAACATTCCAGGCGTGTCGGTCACTACGTCTCGGTGGTAACATTACATGCGTCTATAACGGTATATATCCTAATCTTAGGCAACCTAACATCTCGGATGTAACATTTGACAACATTCCATGCCTGTCGGACCCTACGTCTCGGTGGTAACATTACATGCTTCTATAACGTTATATATCCTAACCTAAGGCCACCTAACATCTCGTATGTAATATTTGACAACATTCCTGGCGTGTCGAGCCCTACTTCTCGGTGGGAACAGTATATACGTCTATAACGTTATATATCGTAACCTAAGGCAACCTAACATCTCGGATGTAATATTTGACAACATTCCTGTCGTGTCGGACCCTACTTCTCGGTGGGAACAGTATATACGTCTGTAACGTCATATATCCTAACCTAAGGCAACCTAACATCTCGGATATAACATTTGACAACATTACAGGCGTGTTGGAACCCTACGTCTCGGTGGTAACATTACGTGCGTCTATAACGTTATATATGCTAACCTAAGGCAACCTAACATCTCGGATGCAATATTTGACAACATTCCTGGCCTGTCGAACCCTACTTCTCGGAGGGAACAGCATATACGTCTATAACGTCATATATCCTAACCTAAGGCAACCTAACATCTCGGATGTAACATTTGACAACATTCCAGGCGTGTCGGTCCCTACGTCTCAGTGGTAACATTACATGCGTCTATAACGGTATATATCCTAATCTTAGGCAACCTAACATCTCGGATGTAACATTTTACCACATTCCAGGCGTGTCGGACCCTACGTCTCGGTGGTAACATTACATGCGTCTATAACTATATATATCTTAACCTAAGGCCACCTAATATCTCGTATGTAATATTTGACAACATTCCTGGCGTGTCGAACCCTACTTCTCGGTGGGAACAGTATATACGTCTATAACGTTATATATCCTAACCTAAGGCAACCTAACATCTCGGATGTAATATTTGACAACATTCCTGGCGTGTCGGACCCTACTTCTCGGTGGGAACAGTATATACGTCTGTAACGTCATATATCCTAACCTAAGGCAACCTAACATCTCGGATATAACATTTGACAACATTACAGGCGTGTTGGAACCCTACGTCTCGGTGGTAAAATTACGTGCGTCTATAACGTTATATATGCTAACCTTAGGCAACCTAACATCTCGGATGCAATATTTGACAACATTCCTGGCCTGTCGAACCCTACTTCTCGGAGGGAACAGCATATACATCTATAACGTCATATATCCTAGCCTAAGGCAACCTAACATCTCGGATGTAATATTCTACATCATTCAAGGCGTGTCGGACCCTACTTCTCGGTGGTAACATTATATGCGTCTATAACGTTGCATATCATAATCTAAGGCAACCTAACATCTCGGATGCAATATTTGACAACATTCCTGGCCTGTCGAATCTTACTGCTCGGATGAAATATGTGACAACATTCCTGGCCTGTCGAACCCTACATCTCGGAGGGAACAGTATATACGTCTATAACGTTGTATATCCTAGCCTAAGGCAACATAACATCTCGGATGTAACATTTGACAACATTCCAGGCGTGTCGGTCCCTACGTCTCGGTGGTAACATTACATGCGTCTATAACGGTATATATCCTAATCTTAGGCAAACTAACATCCCGGATGTAACATTTGACAACATTCCATGCCTGTCGGTCCCTACGTCTCGGTGGTAACATTACATGCTTCTATAACGTTATATATCCTAACCGAAGGCAACCTGACATCTCGGATGTAATATTCTACATCATTCCAGGCGTGTCGGACCCTACTTCTCGGTGGGAACATTATATGAGTCTATAACGTTGTATATCCTAATCTAAGGCAACCTATTACCTCAGACGTAATATTTTACAATATTCCTGGCGTGTCGGTGCATACTTTTCGGTGGGAATATTATATGTGTCCATAACGGTCGATATCGTAATCTAAGGCAATCTATCATCTCGGATGCAATATTTGACAACATTCCTGGAATGTCGAACCCTACATCTCGGAGGGAACAGTATATACGTCTGTAACGTTATATATCCTAACCTAAGACGACCTAACATCTCGGATGTAACATTTGACAACATTCCAGGCGTGTCGGTCCCTACGTCTAGGTGGTAACATTACATGCGTCTATAACGTTATATATCCTAACCTAAGGCACCCTAACATCTCGGATGCAATATTTGACATCATTCCTGGCCTGTCGAACCCTACTTCTCGGAGGGAACAGCATATACATCTATAACGTCATATATCCTAGCCTAAGGCAACCTAACATCTCGGATGTAATATTCTACATCATTCAAGGCGTGTCGGACCCTACTTCTCGGTGGTAACATTATATGCGTCTATAACGTTATATATCCTTATCTAATGCAACCTAACATCTCGGATGCAATATTTGACAACATTCCTGGCCTGTCGAACCCTACTTCTCGGAGGGAACAGTATATACGTCTATAACGGTATATTTCCTAATCTAAGGCAACCTAACATCTCGGATGCAATATTTGTCAACATTCCTGGCCTGTCGAACCCTACTTCTCGGAGGGAACAGTATATACGTCTATAACGTTATATATCCTAACCGAAGGCAACCTGACATCTCGGATGTAATATTCTACATCATTCAAGGCGTGTCGGACCCTACTTCTCGGTGGGAACATTATATGAGTCTATAACGTTGTATCCTAATCTAAGGCAACCTATTATCTCAGACGTAATATTGTACAATATTCCTCGCGTGTCGGTGCATACTTTTCGGTGGGAATATTATATGCGTCCATAACGGTCGATATCGTAATCTAAGGCAATCTAACATCTCGGATGCAATATTTGACAACATTCGTTGCCTGTCGAACCCTACTTCTCGGAGGGAACAGTATGTACGTCTATAACGTTATATATCCTAACCTAAGGCAACCTAACATCTCGGATGTAATATTCTACAACCTTCCAGGCGTGTCGGACCCTACTTCTTGGTGGTAACATTATATGCGTCTATAACGTTGCATATCCTAATCTAAGGCAACCTAACATCTCGGATGCTACTGCTCGGAGGGAACTGTATATACGTCTATAACGGTATATATCCTAATCAAAGGCAACCTAAGATCTCGGATGAAATATGTGACAACATTCCTGGCCTGTCGAACCCTACTGCTCGGAGGGAACAGTATATACGTCTATAACGGTATATTTCCTAATCTAAGGCAACCTAACATCTCGGATGCAATATTTGACAACATTCCTGGCCTGTCGAACCCTACTTCTCGGAGGGAACAGTATATACGTCTATAACGTCATATATCCTAACCTAAGGCAACCTAACATCTCGGATGTAACATTTGACAACATTCCAGGCGTGTCGGTCCCTACGTCTCGGTGGTAACATTACATGCGTCTATAACGTTATATATCCTAACCTAAGGCCAACTAACATCTCGTATGTAATATTTGACAACATTCCTGGCGTGTCGAACCCTACTTCTCGGTGGGAACAGTATATACGTCTATAACGTTATATATCCTAACCTAAGGCAACCTAACATCTCGGATATAACATTTGACAACATTCCAGGCGTGTTGGAACCCTACGTCTCGCTGGTAACATTAGGTGCGTCTATAACGTTATATATGCTAACCTAAGGCAACCTAATATCTCGGATGCAATATTTGACAACATTCCTGGCCTGTCGAACCCTACTTCTCGGAGGGAACAGCATATACGTCTATAACGTCATAAATCCTAACCTAAGGCAACCTAACATTTCGGATGTAACATTTGACAACATTCCAGGCGTGTCGGTCCCTACGTCTCGGTGGTAACGTTACATGCGTCTATAACGTTATATATCCTAGCCTAAGGCAACCTAACATCTCGGATGCAATATTTGACAACATTCCTGGCCTGTCGAACAATACTTCTCGGAGGGAACAGTATATACGTCTATAACGTTATATATCCTAACCTAAGGCAACCTAGCATCTCGGATGTAACATTTGACAACATTCCAGGCATGTCGGTCCCTACGTCTCGGTGGTAACATTATATGCGGCTATAACGTTATATATCCTTATCTAAGGCAACCTAACATCTCGGATGCAATATTTGACAACATTCCTAGCCTGTCGATCCCTACTTCTCGGAGGGAACAGTATATACGTCTATAACGTCATATATCCTAACCTAAGGCAACCTAACATCTCGGATGTAATATTCTACAACCTTCCAGGCGTGTCGGACCCTACTTCTCGGTGGGAACATTATTTGCGTCTATAACGTTGTATATCCTTATCTAAGGCAACCTAACATCTCGGATGCAATATTTGACAACATTCGTGGCCTGTCGAACCCTACTTCTCGGAGGAAACAGTATATACGTCTATAACGTCATTATCCTAACCTAAGGCAACCTAACATCTCGGATGTAACATTTGACAACAATCCAGGCATGTCGGTCCCTACGTCTCCGTGGTAATATTATATGCGTCTATAACGTTATATATCCTTATCTAAGGCAACCTAACATCTCGGATGCAATATTTGACAACATTCCTAGCCTGTCGAACCCTACTTCTCGGAGGGAACAGTATATACGTCTATAACGTCATATATCCTAACCTAAGGCCACCTAACATCTCGGATGTAATATTCTACAACCATCCAGGCGTGTCAGACCCTACTTCTCGGTGGGATCATTATATGCGTCTATAACGTTGTATATCCTTATCTAAGGCAACCTAACATCTCGGATGCAATATTTGACAACATTCCTGGCCTGTCGAACCCTACTTCTCGGAGGGAACAGTATATACGTCTATAACGGTATATTTCCTAATCTAAGGCAACCTAACATCTCGGATGCAATATTTGTCAACATTCCTGGCCTGTCGAACCCTACTTCTCGGAAGGAACAGTATATACGTCTATAACGTTATATGTCCTAACCGAAGGCAACCTGACATCTCGGATGTAATATTCTACATCATTCAAGGCGTGTCGGACCCTACTTCTCGGTGGGAACATTATATGAGTCTATAACGTTGTATCCTAATCTAAGGCAACCTATTATCTCAGACGTAATATTGTACAATATTCCTCGCGTGTCGGTGCATACTTTTCGGTGGGAATATTATATGCGTCCATAACGGTCGATATCGTAATCTAAGGCAATCTAACATCTCGGATGCAATATTTGACAACATTCGTTGCCTATCGAACCCTACTTCTCGAAGGGAACAGTATGTACGTCTATAACGTTATATATCCTAACCTAAGGCAACCTAACATCTCGGATGTAATATTCTACAACCTTCCAGGCGTGTCGGACCCTACTTCTTGGTGGTAACATTATATGCGTCTATAACGTTGCATATCCTAATCTAAGGCAACCTAACATCTCGGATGCTACTGCTCGGAGGGAACTGTATATACGTCTATAACGGTATATATCCTAATCAAAGGCAACCTAAGATCTCGGATGAAATATGTGACAACATTCCTGGCCTGTCGAACCCTACTGCTCGGAGGGAACAGTATATACGTCTATAACGGTATATTTCCTAATCTAAGGCAACCTAACATCTCGGATGCAATATTTGACAACATTCCTGGCCTGTCGAACCCTACTTCTCGGAGGGAACAGTATATACGTCTATAACGTCATATATCCTAACCTAAGGCAACCTAACATCTCGGATGTAACATTTGACAACATTCCAGGCGTGTCGGTCCCTACGTCTCGGTGGTAACATTACATGCGTCTATAACGTTATATATCCTAACCTAAGGCCAACTAACATCTCGTATGTAATATTTGACAACATTCCTGGCGTGTCGAACCCTACTTCTCGGTGGGAACAGTATATACGTCTATAACGTTATATATCCTAACCTAAGGCAACCTAACATCTCGGATATAACATTTGACAACATTCCAGGCGTGTTGGAACCCTACGTCTCGCTGGTAACATTAGGTGCGTCTATAACGTTATATATGCTAACCTAAGGCAACCTAATATCTCGGATGCAATATTTGACAACATTCCTGGCCTGTCGAACCCTACTTCTCGGAGGGAACAGCATATACGTCTATAACGTCATAAATCCTAACCTAAGGCAACCTAACATTTCGGATGTAACATTTGACAACATTCCAGGCGTGTCGGTCCCTACGTCTCGGTGGTAACGTTACATGCGTCTATAACGTTATATATCCTAGCCTAAGGCAACCTAACATCTCGGATGCAATATTTGACAACATTCCTGGCCTGTCGAACAATACTTCTCGGAGGGAACAGTATATACGTCTATAACGTTATATATCCTAACCTAAGGCAACCTAGCATCTCGGATGTAACATTTGACAACATTCCAGGCATGTCGGTCCCTACGTCTCGGTGGTAACATTATATGCGGCTATAACGTTATATATCCTTATCTAAGGCAACCTAACATCTCGGATGCAATATTTGACAACATTCCTAGCCTGTCGATCCCTACTTCTCGGAGGGAACAGTATATACGTCTATAACGTCATATATCCTAACCTAAGGCAACCTAACATCTCGGATGTAATATTCTACAACCTTCCAGGCGTGTCGGACCCTACTTCTCGGTGGGAACATTATTTGCGTCTATAACGTTGTATATCCTTATCTAAGGCAACCTAACATCTCGGATGCAATATTTGACAACATTCGTGGCCTGTCGAACCCTACTTCTCGGAGGAAACAGTATATACGTCTATAACGTCATTATCCTAACCTAAGGCAACCTAACATCTCGGATGTAACATTTGACAACAATCCAGGCATGTCGGTCCCTACGTCTCCGTGGTAATATTATATGCGTCTATAACGTTATATATCCTTATCTAAGGCAACCTAACATCTCGGATGCAATATTTGACAACATTCCTAGCCTGTCGAACCCTACTTCTCGGAGGGAACAGTATATACGTCTATAACGTCATATATCCTAACCTAAGGCCACCTAACATCTCGGATGTAATATTCTACAACCATCCAGGCGTGTCAGACCCTACTTCTCGGTGGGATCATTATATGCGTCTATAACGTTGTATATCCTTATCTAAGGCAACCTAACATCTCGGATGCAATATTTGACAACATTCCTGGCCTGTCGAACCCTACTTCTCGGAGGGAACAGTATATACGTCTATAACGGTATATTTCCTAATCTAAGGCAACCTAACATCTCGGATGCAATATTTGTCAACATTCCTGGCCTGTCGAACCCTACTTCTCGGAAGGAACAGTATATACGTCTATAACGTTATATGTCCTAACCGAAGGCAACCTGACATCTCGGATGTAATATTCTACATCATTCAAGGCGTGTCGGACCCTACTTCTCGGTGGGAACATTATATGAGTCTATAACGTTGTATCCTAATCTAAGGCAACCTATTATCTCAGACGTAATATTGTACAATATTCCTCGCGTGTCGGTGCATACTTTTCGGTGGGAATATTATATGCGTCCATAACGGTCGATATCGTAATCTAAGGCAATCTAACATCTCGGATGCAATATTTGACAACATTCGTTGCCTATCGAACCCTACTTCTCGAAGGGAACAGTATGTACGTCTATAACGTTATATATCCTAACCTAAGGCAACCTAACATCTCGGATGTAATATTCTACAACCTTCCAGGCGTGTCGGACCCTACTTCTTGGTGGTAACATTATATGCGTCTATAACGTTGCATATCCTAATCTAAGGCAACCTAACATCTCGGATGCTACTGCTCGGAGGGAACTGTATATACGTCTATAACGGTATATATCCTAATCAAAGGCAACCTAAGATCTCGGATGAAATATGTGACAACATTCCTGGCCTGCCGAACCCTACATCTCGGAGAGAACAGTATATACGTCTATAACGTTATATATCCTAACCTAAGGCAACCTAACGTCTCGGATGTAACATTTGACAACATTCCAGGCGTGTCGGTCCCTACGTCTCGGTGGTAACATTACATGCGTCTATAACGGTATATTTCCTGATCTAAGGCAACCTAACATCTCGGATGCAATATTTGACAACATTCCTGGCCTGTCGAACCCTACAGCTCGGAGGGAACAGTATATACGTCTATAACGGTATATTTCCTAATCTAAGGCAACCTAACATCTCGGATGCAATATTTGACAACATTCCTGGCCTGTCGAACCCTACTTCTCGGAGGGAACAGTATATACGTCTATAACGTCATATATCCTAACCTAAGGCAACCTAACATCTCGGATGTAACATTTGACAACATTCCAGGCGTGTCGGTCCCTACGTCTCGGTGGTAACATTACATGCGTCTATAACGTTATATATCCTAACCTAAGGCCAACTAACATCTCGTATGTAATATTTGACAACATTCCTGGCGTGTCCAACCCTACTTCTCGGTGGGAACAGTATATACGTCTATAACGTTATATATCCTAACCTAAGGCAACCTAACATCTCGGATATAACATTTGACAACATTCCAGGCGTGTTGGAACCCTACGTCTCGCTGGTAACATTACGTGCGTCTATAACGTTATATATGCTAACCTAAGGCAACCTAATATCTCGGATGCAATATTTGACAACATTCCTGGCCTGTCGAACCCTACTTCTCGGAGGGAACAGCATATACGTCTATAACGTCATAAATCCTAACCTAAGGCAACCTAACATTTCGGATGTAACATTTGACAACATTCCAGGCGTGTCGGTCCCTACGTCTCGGTGGTAACGTTACATGCGTCTATAACGTTATATAACCTAGCCTAAGGCAACCTAACATCTCGGATGCAATATTTGACAACATTCCTGGCCTGTCGAACAATACTTCTCGGAGGGAACAGTATATACGTCTATAACGTTATATATCCTAACCTAAGGCAACCTAGCATCTCGGATGTAGCATTTGACAACATTCCAGGCATGTCGGTCCCTACGTCTCGGTGGTAACATTATATGCGTCTATAACGTTATATATCCTTATCTAATGCAACCTAACATCTCGGATGCAATATTTGACAACATTCCTGGCCTGTCGAACCCTACTTCTCGGAGGGAACAGTATATACGTCTATAACGTCATATATCCTAACCTAAGGCAACCTAAAATCTCGGATGTAACATTTGACAACATTCCAGGCATGTCGCTCCCTACGTCTCGGTGGTAACATTATATGCGTCTATAACGTTATATATCCTTATCTAAGGCAACTTGACATCCCGGATGCAATATTTGACAACATTCCTAGCCTGTCGAACCCTACTTCTCGGAGGGAACAGTATATACGTCTATAACGTTATATATCCTAACGTAAGGCAACCTGATATCTCGGATGTAATATTCTGCACCATTCCAGGCGTGTCGGACCCTACTTCTCGGTGGGAACATTATATGCGTCTATAACGTTGTATATCCTAATCTAAGGCAACCTATTATCTCAGACGTAATATTTTACAATATTCCTGGCGTGTCGGTGCATAGTTTTCGGTGGGAATATTATATGCGTCTATAACGGTCGATATCGTAATCTAAGGCAATCTAACATCTCGGATGCAATATTTGACAACATTCCTGGCCTGTCGAACCCTACATCTCGGAGGGAACAGTATATACGTCTATAACGTTATATATCCTAACCTAGGGCAGCCTAACATCTCGGATGTAATATTCTACAACCTTCCAGGCTTGTCGGACCCTACTTCTCGGTGGGAACATTATATGCGTCTATAACGTTGTATATCCTTATCTAAGGCAACCTAACATCTCGGATGTAACATTTTACCACATTCCAGGCGTGTCGGTCCCTACGTCTCGGTGGTAACATTACATGCGTCTATAACGTTATATATCCTAACCTAAGGCCACCTAACATCTCGTATGTAATATTTGACAACATTCCTGGCGTGTCGGTCCCTACGTCTCGGTGGTAACATTACATGCGTCTATAGCGGTATATATCCTAATCTTAGGCAACCTAACATCTCGGATGTAAGATTTTACAACATTCCAGGCCTGTCGATCCCTACGTCTCGGTGGTAACATTACATGCTTCTATAACGTTATATATCCTAACCTAAGGCAACCTAACATCACGGATGCAATATTTGACAACATTCCTGGCCTGTCGAACCCTACTTCTCGGAGGGAACAGCATATACGTCTATAACGTCATATATCCTAACCTAAGGCAACCTAACACCTCGGATGTAACATTTGACAACATTCCAGGTGTGTCGGTCCCTACGTCTCGGTGGGAAGGTTACATGCGTCTATAACGTTATATATCCTAACCTAAGGCAACCTAACATCTCGGATGTAACATTTGACAACATTCCAGGCATGTCGGTCCGTACGTCTCGGTGGTAACATTATATGCGTCTATAACGTTATATATCCTTACCTAAGGCAACCTAACATCTCGGATGCAATATTTGACAACATTCCTAGCCTGTCGAACCCTACTTCTCGGAGGGAACAGTATATACGTCTATAACGTTATATATCCTAAACTAACGCAACCTGACATCTCGGATGTAATATTCTACATCATTCCAGGCGTGTCGGACCCTACTTTTCGGTGGGAACATTATATGAGTCTATAACGTTGTTTTTCCTAATCTAAGGCAATCTATTATCTCAGACGTAATATTTTACAATATTCCTGGCGTCTCGGTGCATACTTTTCGGTGGGAATATTATATGCGTCTATAACGGTCGATATCGTAATCTAAGGCAACCTAACATCTCGGATGCCATATTTGACAACATTCCTGGCCTGTCAAACCCTACTTCTCGAAGGGAACAGTATATACGTCTATAACGTTATATATCTTAACCGAAGGCAACCTGACATCTCGGATGTAATATTCTACATCATTCAAGGCGTGTCGGACCCTACTTCTCGGTGGGAACATTATATGAGTCTATAACGTTGTATATCCTAATCTAAGGCAACCTATTATCTCAGACGTAATATTGTACAATATTCCTCGCGTGTCGGTGCATACTTTTCGGTGGGAATATTATATGCGTCCATAACGGTCGATATCGTAATCTAAGGCAATCTAACATCTCGGATGCAATATTTGACAACATTCCTTGCCTGTCGAACCCTACTTCTCGGAGGGAACAGTATGTACGTCTATAAGGTTATATATCCTAACCTAAGGCAACCTAACATCTCGGATGTAATATTCTACAACCTTCCAGGCGTGTCGGACCCTACTTCTCGGTGGTAACATTATATGCGTCTAAAACGTTGCATATCCTAATCTAAGGCAACCTAACATCTCGGATGCAATATTTGACAACATTCCTGGCCTGTCGAACCCTACTGCTCGGAGGGAACTGTATATACGTCTATAACGGTATATATCCTAATCTAAGGCAACCTAACATCTCGGATGCAATATTTGACCACATTCCTGGCCTGTCGAACCCTACTTCTCGGAGGGAACAGTATATACGTCTATAACGTCATATATCCTAACCTAAGGCAACCTAACATCTCGGATGTAACATTTGACAACATTCCAGGCATGTCGGTCCCTACGTCTCGGTGGTAACATTATATGCGTCTATAACGTTATATATCCTAACCTAAGGCAACCTAACATCTCGGATGCAATATTTGACAACATTCCTGGCCTGTCGAACCCTACTTCTCGGAGGGAACAGCATATACATCTATAACGTCATATATCCTAGCCTAAGGCAACCTAACATCTCGGATGTAACATTTGACAACATTCCAGGCGTGTCGGTCCCTATGTCTCGGTGGTAACATTACATGCGTCTATAACGTTATATATCCTAACCTAAGGCCAACTAACATCTCGTATGTAATATTTGACAACATTCCAGGCATGTCGGTCCCTACGTCTCGGTGGTAACATTATATGCGTCTATAACGTTATACATCCTTTTCTAAGGCAACCTAACATCTCGGATGTAACATTTGACAACATTCCAGGCATGTCGGTCCCTACGTCTCGGTGGTAACATTATATGCGTCTATAACGTTATATATCCTTATCTAAGGCAACCTAACATCTCGGATGCAATATTTGACAACATTCCTGGCCTGTCGAACCCTACATCTCGGAGGGAAGAGTATATACGTCTGTAACGTCATATATCCTAACCTAAGACAACCTAACATCTCGGATGTAACATTTGACAACATTCCAGGCGTGTCGGTCCCTACGTCTCCGTGGTAACATTACAGGCGTCTATAACGTTATATATCCTAACCTAAGGCAACCTAACATCTCGGATGCAATATTTGACAACATTCCTGGCCTGTCGAACCCTACTTCTCGGAGGGAACAGCATATACCTCTACAACGTCATATATCCTAACCTAAGGCAACCTAACATCTCGGATGTAACATTTGACAACATTCCAGGCGTGTCGGTCCCTACGTCTCGGTGGTAACATTACATGCGTCTATAACGATATATATCCTAATCTTAGGCAACCTGACATCTCGGATGTAACATTTTACCACATTCCAGGCGTGTCGGTCCCTACGTCTCGGTGGTAACATTACATGCGTCTATAACGTTATATATCCTAACCAAAGGCCAACTAACATCTCGTATGTAATATTTGACAACATTCCTGGCGTGTCGAACCCTACATCTCGGTGGGAACAGTATATACGTCTATAACGTTATATATCCTAACCTAAGGCAACCTAACATCTCGGATGCAATTTTTGACAACATTCCTGGCCTGTCGAACCCTACATCTCGGAGGGAACAGTATATACGTCTATAGCGGTATATATCCTAATCTAAGGCAACCTAACATCTCGGATGCAATATTTGACAACATTCCTAGCCTGTCGAACCCTACTTCTCGGAGGGAACAGTATATACGTCTATAACGTTATATATCCTAACCTAGGGCAACCTAACATCTCCGATGTAATATTCTACAACCTTCCAGGCGTGTCGGACCCTACTTCTCGGTGGTAACATTATATGCGTCTATAACGTTGCATATCCTAATCTAAGGCAACCTAACATCTCGGATGCAATATTTGACAACATTCCTGGCCTGTCGAACCCTACTTCTCGGGGGGAACAGTATATACGTCTATAACGTCATATATCCTAACCTAAGGCAACCTAAAATCTCGGATGTAACATTTGACAACATTCCAGGCATGTCGGTCCCTACGTCTCGGTGGTAACATTATATGCGTCTATAACGTTATATATCCTTATCTAAGGCAACTTGACATCCCGGATGCAATATTTGACAACATTCCTAGCCTGTCGAACCCTACTTCTCGGAGGGAACAGTATATACGTCTATAACGTTATATATCCTAACGTAAGGCAACCTGACATCTCGGATGTAATATTCTGCACCATTCCAGGCGTGTCGGACCCTACTTCTCGGTGGGAACATTATATGCGTCTATAACGTTGTATATCCTAATCTAAGGCAACCTATTATCTCAGACGTAATATTTTACAATATTCCTGGCGTGTCGGTGCATAGTTTTCGGTGGGAATATTATATGCGTCTATAACGGTCGATATCGTAATCTAAGGCAATCTAACATCTCGGATGCAATATTTGACAACATTCCTGGCCTGTCGAACCCTACATCTCGGAGGGAACAGTATATACGTCTATAACGTTATATATCCTAACCTAGGGCAGCCTAACATCTCGGATGTAATATTCTACAACCTTCCAGGCTTGTCGGACCCTACTTCTCGGTGGGAACATTATATGCGTCTATAACGTTGTATATCCTTATCTAAGGCAACCTAACATCTCGGATGTAACATTTTACCACATTCCAGGCGTGTCGGTCCCTACGTCTCGGTGGTAACATTACATGCGTCTATAACGTTATATATCCTAACCTAAGGCCACCTAACATCTCGTATGTAATATTTGACAACATTCCTGGCGTGTCGGTCCCTACGTCTCGGTGGTAACATTACATGCGTCTATAGCGGTATATATCCTAATCTTAGGCAACCTAACATCTCGGATGTAAGATTTTACAACATTCCAGGCCTGTCGATCCCTACGTCTCGGTGGTAACATTACATGCTTCTATAACGTTATATATCCTAACCTAAGGCAACCTAACATCACGGATGCAATATTTGACAACATTCCTGGCCTGTCGAACCCTACTTCTCGGAGGGAACAGCATATACGTCTATAACGTCATATATCCTAACCTAAGGCAACCTAACACCTCGGATGTAACATTTGACAACATTCCAGGTGTGTCGGTCCCTACGTCTCGGTGGGAAGGTTACATGCGTCTATAACGTTATATATCCTAACCTAAGGCAACCTAACATCTCGGATGTAACATTTGACAACATTCCAGGCATGTCGGTCCGTACGTCTCGGTGGTAACATTATATGCGTCTATAACGTTATATATCCTTACCTAAGGCAACCTAACATCTCGGATGCAATATTTGACAACATTCCTAGCCTGTCGAACCCTACTTCTCGGAGGGAACAGTATATACGTCTATAACGTTATATATCCTAAACTAACGCAACCTGACATCTCGGATGTAATATTCTACATCATTCCAGGCGTGTCGGACCCTACTTTTCGGTGGGAACATTATATGAGTCTATAACGTTGTTTTTCCTAATCTAAGGCAATCTATTATCTCAGACGTAATATTTTACAATATTCCTGGCGTCTCGGTGCATACTTTTCGGTGGGAATATTATATGCGTCTATAACGGTCGATATCGTAATCTAAGGCAACCTAACATCTCGGATGCCATATTTGACAACATTCCTGGCCTGTCGAACCCTACTTCTCGGAGGGAACAGTATATACGTCTATAACGTTATATATCTTAACCGAAGGCAACCTGACATCTCGGATGTAATATTCTACATCATTCAAGGCGTGTCGGACCCTACTTCTCGGTGGGAACTTTATATGAGTCTATAACGTTGTATATCCTAATCTAAGGCAACCTATTATCTCAGACGTAATATTGTACAATATTCCTCGCGTGTCGGTGCATACTTTTCGGTGGGAATATTATATGCGTCCATAACGGTCGATATCGTAATCTAAGGCAATCTAACATCTCGGATGCAATATTTGACAACATTCCTTGCCTGTCGAACCCTACTTCTCGGAGGGAACAGTATGTACGTCTATAAGGTTATATATCCTAACCTAAGGCAACCTAACATCTCGGATGTAATATTCTACAACCTTCCAGGCGTGTCGGACCCTACTTCTGGGTGGTAACATTATATGCGTCTAAAACGTTGCATATCCTAATCTAAGGCAACCTAACATCTCGGATGCAATATATGACAACATTCCTGGCCTGTCGAACCCTACTTCTCGGAGGGAACAGCATATACATCTATAACGTCATATATCCTAGCCTAAGGCAACCTAACATCTCGGATGTAACATTTGACAACATTCCAGGCGTGTCGGTCCCTATGTCTCGGTGGTAACATTACACGCGTCTATAACGTTATATATCCTAACCTAAGGCCAACTAACATCTCGTATGTAATATTTGACAACATTCCAGGCATGTCGGTCCCTACGTCTCGGTGGTAACATTATATGCGTCTATAACGTTATACATCCTTATCTAAGGCAACCTAACATCTCGGATGTAACATTTGACAACATTCCAGGCATGTCGGTCCCTACGTCTCGGTGGTAACATTATATGCGTCTATAACGTTATATATCCTTATCTAAGGCAACCTAACATCTCGGATGCAATATTTGACAACATTCCTGGCCTGTCGAACCCTACATCTCGGAGGGAAGAGTATATACGTCTGTAACGTCATATATCCTAACCTAAGACAACCTAACATCTCGGATGTAACATTTGACAACATTCCAGGCGTGTCGGTCCCTACGTCTCCGTGGAAACATTACAGGCGTCTATAACGTTATATATCCTAACCTAAGGCAACCTAACATCTCGGATGCAATATTTGACAACATTCCTGGCCTGTCGAACCCTACTTCTCGGAGGGAACAGCATATACCTCTACAACGTCATATATCCTAACCTAAGGCAACCTAACATCTCGGATGTAACATTTGACAACATTCCAGGCGTGTCGGTCCCTACGTCTCGGTGGTAACATTACATGCGTCTATAACGATATATATCCTAATCTTAGGCAATCTGACATCTCGGATGTAACATTTTACCACATTCCAGGCGTGTCGGTCCCTACGTCTCGGTGGTAACATTACATGCGTCTATAACGTTATATATCCTAACCAAAGGCCAACTAACATCTCGTATGTAATATTTGACAACATTCCTGGCGTGTCGAACCCTACATCTCGGTGGGAACAGTATATACGTCTATAACGTTATATATCCTAACCTAAGGCAACCTAACATCTCGGATGCAATTTTTGACAACATTCCTGGCCTGTCGAACCCTACATCTCGGAGGGAACAGTATATACGTCTATAGCGGTATATATCCTAATCTAAGGCAACCTAACATCTCGGATGCAATATTTGACAACATTCCTAGCCTGTCGGACCCTACTTCTCGGAGGGAACAGTATATACGTCTATAACGTTATATATCCTAACCTAGGGCAACCTAACATCTCCGATGTAATATTCTACAACCTTCCAGGCGTGTCGGACCCTACTTCTCGGTGGTAACATTATATGCGTCTATAACGTTGCATATCCTAATCTAAGGCAACCTAACATCTCGGATGCAATATTTGACAACATTCCTGGCCTGTCGAACCCTACTTCTCGGAGGGAACAGTATATACGTCTATAACGTCATATATCCTAACCTAAGGCAACCTAACATCTCGGATGTAACATTTGACAACATTCCAGGCGTGTCGGTCCCTACGTCTCGGTGGTAACATTACATGCGTCTATAACGTTATACATCCTTATCTAAGGCAACCTAACATCTCGGATGTAACATTTGACAACATTCCAGGCATGTCGGTCCCTACGTCTCGGTGGTAACATTATATGCGTCTATAACGTTATATATCCTTATCTAAGGCAACCTAACATCTCGGATGCAATATTTGACAACATTCCTGGCCTGTCGAACCCTACATCTCGGAGGGAAGAGTATATACGTCTGTAACGTCATATATCCTAACCTAAGACAACCTAACATCTCGGATGTAACATTTGACAACATTCCAGGCGTGTCGGTCCCTACGTCTCCGTGGAAACATTACAGGCGTCTATAACGTTATATATCCTAACCTAAGGCAACCTAACATCTCGGATGCAATATTTGACAACATTCCTGGCCTGTCGAACCCTACTTCTCGGAGGGAACAGCATATACCTCTACAACGTCATATATCCTAACCTAAGGCAACCTAACATCTCGGATGTAACATTTGACAACATTCCAGGCGTGTCGGTCCCTACGTCTCGGTGGTAACATTACATGCGTCTATAACGATATATATCCTAATCTTAGGCAATCTGACATCTCGGATGTAACATTTTACCACATTCCAGGCGTGTCGGTCCCTACGTCTCGGTGGTAACATTACATGCGTCTATAACGTTATATATCCTAACCAAAGGCCAACTAACATCTCGTATGTAATATTTGACAACATTCCTGGCGTGTCGAACCCTACATCTCGGTGGGAACAGTATATACGTCTATAACGTTATATATCCTAACCTAAGGCAACCTAACATCTCGGATGCAATTTTTGACAACATTCCTGGCCTGTCGAACCCTACATCTCGGAGGGAACAGTATATACGTCTATAGCGGTATATATCCTAATCTAAGGCAACCTAACATCTCGGATGCAATATTTGACAACATTCCTAGCCTGTCGGACCCTACTTCTCGGAGGGAACAGTATATACGTCTATAACGTTATATATCCTAACCTAGGGCAACCTAACATCTCCGATGTAATATTCTACAACCTTCCAGGCGTGTCGGACCCTACTTCTCGGTGGTAACATTATATGCGTCTATAACGTTGCATATCCTAATCTAAGGCAACCTAACATCTCGGATGCAATATTTGACAACATTCCTGGCCTGTCGAACCCTACTTCTCGGAGGGAACAGTATATACGTCTATAACGTCATATATCCTAACCTAAGGCAACCTAACATCTCGGATGTAACATTTGACAACATTCCAGGCGTGTCGGTCCCTACGTCTCGGTGGTAACATTACATGCGTCTATAACGTTATATATCCTAACCTAAGGCAACCTAACATCTCGGATGCAATATTTGACAACATTCCTGGCCTGTCGAACCCTACTTCTCGGAGGGAACAGTATATACGTCTATAACGTTATATATCCTAACCGACGGCAACCTGACATCTCGGATGTAACATTTGACAACATTCCAGGCGTGTCGGTCCCTACGTCTCGGTGGTAACATTACATGCGTCTATAACGATATATATCCTAATCTTAGGCAATCTGACATCTCGGATGTAACATTTTACCACATTCCAGGCGTGTCGGTCCCTACGTCTCGGTGGTAACATTACATGCGTCTATAACGTTATATATCCTAACCAAAGGCCAACTAACATCTCGTATGTAATATTTGACAACATTCCTGGCGTGTCGAACCCTACATCTCGGTGGGAACAGTATATACGTCTATAACGTTATATATCCTAACCTAAGGCAACCTAACATCTCGGATGCAATTTTTGACAACATTCCTGGCCTGTCGAACCCTACATCTCGGAGGGAACAGTATATACGTCTATAGCGGTATATATCCTAATCTAAGGCAACCTAACATCTCGGATGCAATATTTGACAACATTCCTAGCCTGTCGGACCCTACTTCTCGGAGGGAACAGTATATACGTCTATAACGTTATATATCCTAACCTAGGGCAGCCTAACATCTCGGATGTAATATTCTACAACCTTCCAGGCTTGTCGGACCCTACTTCTCGGTGGGAACATTATATGCGTCTATAACGTTGTATATCCTTATCTAAGGCAACCTAACATCTCGGATGTAACATTTTACCACATTCCAGGCGTGTCGGTCCCTACGTCTCGGTGGTAACATTACATGCGTCTATAACGTTATATATCCTAACCTAAGGCCACCTAACATCTCGTATGTAATATTTGACAACATTCCTGGCGTGTCGGTCCCTACGTCTCGGTGGTAACATTACATGCGTCTATAGCGGTATATATCCTAATCTTAGGCAACCTAACATCTCGGATGTAAGATTTTACAACATTCCAGGCCTGTCGATCCCTACGTCTCGGTGGTAACATTACATGCTTCTATAACGTTATATATCCTAACCTAAGGCAACCTAACATCACGGATGCAATATTTGACAACATTCCTGGCCTGTCGAACCCTACTTCTCGGAGGGAACAGCATATACGTCTATAACGTCATATATCCTAACCTAAGGCAACCTAACACCTCGGATGTAACATTTGACAACATTCCAGGTGTGTCGGTCCCTACGTCTCGGTGGGAAGGTTACATGCGTCTATAACGTTATATATCCTAACCTAAGGCAACCTAACATCTCGGATGTAACATTTGACAACATTCCAGGCATGTCGGTCCGTACGTCTCGGTGGTAACATTATATGCGTCTATAACGTTATATATCCTTACCTAAGGCAACCTAACATCTCGGATGCAATATTTGACAACATTCCTAGCCTGTCGAACCCTACTTCTCGGAGGGAACAGTATATACGTCTATAACGTTATATATCCTAAACTAACGCAACCTGACATCTCGGATGTAATATTCTACATCATTCCAGGCGTGTCGGACCCTACTTTTCGGTGGGAACATTATATGAGTCTATAACGTTGTTTTTCCTAATCTAAGGCAATCTATTATCTCAGACGTAATATTTTACAATATTCCTGGCGTCTCGGTGCATACTTTTCGGTGGGAATATTATATGCGTCTATAACGGTCGATATCGTAATCTAAGGCAACCTAACATCTCGGATGCCATATTTGACAACATTCCTGGCCTGTCGAACCCTACTTCTCGGAGGGAACAGCATATACATCTATAACGTCATATATCCTAGCCTAAGGCAACCTAACATCTCGGATGTAACATTTGACAACATTCCAGGCGTGTCGGTCCCTATGTCTCGGTGGTAACATTACACGCGTCTATAACGTTATATATCCTAACCTAAGGCCAACTAACATCTCGTATGTAATATTTGACAACATTCCAGGCATGTCGGTCCCTACGTCTCGGTGGTAACATTATATGCGTCTATAACGTTATACATCCTTATCTAAGGCAACCTAACATCTCGGATGTAACATTTGACAACATTCCAGGCATGTCGGTCCCTACGTCTCGGTGGTAACATTATATGCGTCTATAACGTTATATATCCTTATCTAAGGCAACCTAACATCTCGGATGCAATATTTGACAACATTCCTGGCCTGTCGAACCCTACATCTCGGAGGGAAGAGTATATACGTCTGTAACGTCATATATCCTAACCTAAGACAACCTAACATCTCGGATGTAACATTTGACAACATTCCAGGCGTGTCGGTCCCTACGTCTCCGTGGAAACATTACAGGCGTCTATAACGTTATATATCCTAACCTAAGGCAACCTAACATCTCGGATGCAATATTTGACAACATTCCTGGCCTGTCGAACCCTACTTCTCGGAGGGAACAGCATATACCTCTACAACGTCATATATCCTAACCTAAGGCAACCTAACATCTCGGATGTAACATTTGACAACATTCCAGGCGTGTCGGTCCCTACGTCTCGGTGGTAACATTACATGCGTCTATAACGATATATATCCTAATCTTAGGCAATCTGACATCTCGGATGTAACATTTTACCACATTCCAGGCGTGTCGGTCCCTACGTCTCGGTGGTAACATTACATGCGTCTATAACGTTATATATCCTAACCAAAGGCCAACTAACATCTCGTATGTAATATTTGACAACATTCCTGGCGTGTCGAACCCTACATCTCGGTGGGAACAGTATATACGTCTATAACGTTATATATCCTAACCTAAGGCAACCTAACATCTCGGATGCAATTTTTGACAACATTCCTGGCCTGTCGAACCCTACATCTCGGAGGGAACAGTATATACGTCTATAGCGGTATATATCCTAATCTAAGGCAACCTAACATCTCGGATGCAATATTTGACAACATTCCTAGCCTGTCGGACCCTACTTCTCGGAGGGAACAGTATATACGTCTATAACGTTATATATCCTAACCTAGGGCAACCTAACATCTCCGATGTAATATTCTACAACCTTCCAGGCGTGTCGGACCCTACTTCTCGGTGGTAACATTATATGCGTCTATAACGTTGCATATCCTAATCTAAGGCAACCTAACATCTCGGATGCAATATTTGACAACATTCCTGGCCTGTCGAACCCTACTTCTCGGAGGGAACAGTATATACGTCTATAACGTCATATATCCTAACCTAAGGCAACCTAACATCTCGGATGTAACATTTGACAACATTCCAGGCGTGTCGGTCCCTACGTCTCGGTGGTAACATTACATGCGTCTATAACGTTATATATCCTAACCTAAGGCAACCTAACATCTCGGATGCAATATTTGACAACATTCCTGGCCTGTCGAACCCTACTTCTCGGAGGGAACAGTATATACGTCTATAACGTTATATATCCTAACCGACGGCAACCTGACATCTCGGATATAATATTCTACATCATTCAAGGCGTGTCGGACCCTACTTCTCGGTGGGAACATTATATGCGTCTATAACGTTGTATATCCTAATCTAAGGCAACCTATTATCTCAGACGTAATATTTTACAATATTCCTGGCGTGTCGGTGCATAGTTTTCGGTGGGAATATTATATGCGTCTATAACGGTCGATATCGTAATCTAAGGCAATCTAACATCTGGGATGCAATATTTGACAACATTCGTTGCCTGTCGAACCCTACTTCTCGGAGGGAACAGTATATACGTCTATAACGTCATATATCCTAACCTAAGGCAACCTAACATCTCGGATGTAACATTTGACAACATTCCAGGCGTGTCGGTCCCTACGTCTCGGTGGTAACATTACATGCGTCTATAACGTTATATATCCTAACCTAAGGCAACCTAACATCTCGGATGCAATATTTGACAACATTCCTGGCCTGTCGAACCCTACTTCTCGGAGGGAACAGTATATACGTCTATAACGTTATATATCCTAACCGACGGCAACCTGACATCTCGGATATAATATTCTACATCATTCAAGGCGTGTCGGACCCTACTTCTCGGTGGGAACATTATATGAGTCTATAACGTTGTATATCCTAATCTAAGGCAACCTATTATCTCAGACGTAATATTTTACAATATTCCTCGCGTGTCGGTGCATACTTTTCGGTGGGAATATTATATGCGTCTATAACGGTCGATATCGTAATCTAAGGCAATCTAACATCTCGGATGCAATATTTGACCACATTCCTGGCCTGTCGAACCCTACTTCTCTGAGGGAACAGTATATACGTCTATAACGTTATATATCCTAACCTAGGGCAACCTAACATCTCGGATGTAATATTCTACAACCTTCCAGGCGTGTCGGACCCTACTTCTCGGTGGGAACACTATATGCGTCTATAACGTTGTATATCCTTATCTAAGGCAACCTAACATCTGGGATGCAATATTTGACAACATTCGTGGCCTGTCGAACCCTACTTCTCGGAGGGAACAGTATATACGTCTATAACGTCATATATCCTAACCTAAGGCAACCTAACATCTCGGATGTAACATTTGACAACATTCCAGGCGTGTCGGTCCCTACGTCTCGGTGGTAACATTACATGCGTCTATAACGTTATATATCCTAACCTAAGGCAACCTAACATCTCGGATGCAATATTTGACAACATTCCTGGCCTGTCGAACCCTACTTCTCGGAGGGAACAGTATATACGTCTATAACGTTATATATCCTAACCGAAGGCAACCTGACATCTCGGATATAATATTCTACATCATTCAAGGCGTGTCGGACCCTACTTCTCGGTGGGAACATTATATGAGTCTATAACGTTGTATATCCTAATCTAAGGCAACCTATTATCTCAGACGTAATATTTTACAATATTCCTCGCGTGTCGGTGCATACTTTTCGGTGGGAATATTATATGCGTCCACAACGGTCGATATCGTAATCTAAGGCAATCTAACATCTCGGATGCAATATTTGACAACATTCCTTGCCTGTCGAACCCTACTTCTCGGAGGGAACAGTATGTACGTCTATAAAGTTATATATCCTAACCTAAGGCAACCTAACATCTCCGATGTAATATTCTACAACCTTCCAGGCGTGTCGGACCCTACTTCTCGGTGGTAACATTATATGCGTCTATAACGTTGCATATCCTAATCTAAGGCAACCTAACATCTCGGATGCAATATTTGACAACATTCCTGGCCTGTCGAAACCTACTTCTCGGAGGGAACAGCATATACATCTATAACGTCATATATCCTAGCCTAAGGCAACCTAACATCTCGGATGTAACATTTGACAACATTCCAGGTGTGTCGGTCGCTACGTCTCGGTGGTAACGTTACATGCGTCTATAACGTTATATATCCTAACCTAAGGCAACCTAACATCTCGGATGTAACATTTGACAACATTCCAGGCATGTCGGGCCCTACGTCTCGGTGGTAACATTATATGCGTCTATAACGTTATATATCCTTATATAAGGCAACCTAACATCTCGGATGCAATATTTGACAACATTCCTAGCCTGCCGAACCCTACTTCTCGGAGGGAACATTATATACGTCTATAACGTTATATATCCTAACCTAGGGCAACCTAACATCTCGGATGTAATATTCTACAACCTTCCAGGCGTGTCGGACCCTACTTCTCGGTGGGAACATTATATGCGTCTATAACGTTGTATATCCTTATCTAAGGCAACCTAACATCTGGGATGCAATATTTGACAACATTCGTGGCCTGTCGAACCCTACTTCTCGGAGGGAACAGTATATACGTCTATAACGTCATATATCCTAACCTAAGGCAACCTAACATCTCGGATGTAACATTTGACAACATTCCAGGCGTGTCGGTCCCTACGTCTCGGTGGTAACATTACATGCGTCTATAACGTTATATATCCTAACCTAAGGCAACCTAACATCTCGGATGCAATATTTGACAACATTCCTGGCCTGTCGAACCCTACTTCTCGGAGGGAACAGTATATACGTCTATAACGTTATATATCCTAACCGACGGCAACCTGACATCTCGGATATAATATTCTACATCATTCAAGGCGTGTCGGACCCTACTTCTCGGTGGGAACATTATATGAGTCTATAACGTTGTATATCCTAATCTAAGGCAACCTATTATCTCAGACGTAATATTTTACAATATTCCTCGCGTGTCGGTGCATACTTTTCGGTGGGAATATTATATGCGTCCACAACGGTCGATATCGTAATCTAAGGCAATCTAACATCTCGGATGCAATATTTGACAACATTCCTTGCCTGTCGAACCCTACATCTCGGAGGGAACAGTATGTACGTCTATAACGTTATATATCCTAACCTAAGGCAACCTAACATCTCCGATGTAATATTCTACAACCTTCCAGGCGTGTCGGACCCTACTTCTCGGTGGTAACATTATATGCGTCTATAACGTTGCATATCCTAATCTAAGGCATCCTAACATCTCGGATGCAATATTTGACAACATTCCTGGCCTGTCGAACCTTACTGTTCGGAGGGAACAGTATATACGTCTATAACGGTATATATCCTAATCTAAGGCAACCTAACATCTCGGATGAAATATGTGACAACATTCCTGGCCTGTCGAACCCTACATCTCGGAGGGAACAGTATATATGTCTGTAACGTCATATGTCCTAACCTAAGACAACCTAACATCTGGGATGTAACATTTGACAACATTCCAGGCGTGTCGGTCGCTACGTCTCGGTGATAACATTACATGCGTCTATAACGTTATATATCCTAACCTAAGGCAACCTAACATCTCGGATGCAATATTTGACAACATTCCTGGCCTGTCGAACCCTACTTCTCGCAGGGAACAGCATATACATCTATAACGTCATATGTCCTAGCCTAAGGCAACCTAACATCTCGGATGTAACATTTGACAACATTCCAGGTGTGTCGGTCCCTACGTCTCGGTGGTAACGTTACATGCGTCTATAACGTTATATATCCTAACCTAAGGCAACCTAACATCTCGGATGCAATATTTGACAACATTCCTGGCCTGTCGAACCCTACTTCTCGGGGGGAACAGTATATACGTCTATAACGTCATATATCCTAACCTAAGGCAACCTAACATCTCGGATGTAACATTTGACAACATTCCAGGCATGTCGGTCCCTACGTCTCGGTGGTAACATTATATGCGTCTATAACGTTATATATCCTTATCTAAGGCAACCTAACATCTCCGATGCAATATTTGACAACATTCCTAGCCTGTCGAAACCTACTTCTCGGAGGGAACAGTATATACGTCTATAACGTTATATATCCTAACCTAGGGCAACCTAACATCTCGGATGTAATATTCTACAACCTTCCAGGCGTGTCGGACCCTACTTCTCGGTGGGAACATTATATGCGTCTATAACGTTGTATATCCTTATCTAAGGCAACCTAACATCTCGGATGCAATATTTGACAACATTCCTGGCCTGTCGAACCCTACATCTCGGAGGGAACAGTATATACGTCTATAGCGGTATATATCCTAATCTAAGGCAACCTAACATCTCGTATGCAATATTTGACTACATTCCTGGCCTGTCGAACCCTACTTCTCGGAGGGAACAGCATATACATCTATAACGTTATATATCCTAACCGAAGGCAACCTGACATCTCGGATGTAATATTCTACATCATTCCAGGCGTGTCGGGCCCTACTTCTCGGTGGGAACATTATATGAGTCTATAACGTTGTATATCATAATCTAAGGCAACCTATTATCTCAGACGTAATATTGTACAATATTCCTCGCGTGTCGGTGCATACTTTTCGGTGGGAATATTATATGCGTCCATAACGGTCGATATCGTAATCTAAGGCAATCTAACATCTCGGATGCAATATTTGACAACATTCCAGGTGTGTCGGTCCCTACGTCTCGGTGGTAACGTTACATGCGTCTATAACGTTATATATCCTTACCTAAGGCAACCTAACATCTCGGATGTAACATTTGACAACATTCCAGGCATGTCGGTCCCTACGTCTCGGTGGTAACATTATATGCGTCTATAACGTTATATATCCTTATCTAAGGCAACCTAACATCTCGGATGAAATATGTGACAACATTCCTGGCCTGTCGAACCCTACTTCTCGGAGGGAACAGCATATACATCTATAACGTCATATATCCTAGCCTAAGGCTACCTAACATCTCGGATGTAACATTTGACAACATTCCAGGCATGTCGGTCCCTACGTCTCGGTGGTAACATTATATGCGTCTATAACGTTATATATCCTTATCTAAGGCAACCTAACATCTCGGATGCAATATTTGACAACATTCCTAGCCTGTCGAAACCTACTTCTCGGAGGGAACAGTATATACGTCTATAACGTTATATATCCTAACCTAGGGCAACCTAACATCTCGGATGTAATATTCTACAACCTTCCAGGCGTGTCGGACCCTACTTCTCGGTGGGAACATTATATGCGTCTATAACGTTGTATATCCTTATCTAAGGCAACCTAACATCTCGGATGCAATATTTGACAACATTCCTGGCCTGTCGAACCCTACATCTCGGAGGGAACAGTATATACGTCTATAGCGGTATATATCCTAATCTAAGGCAACCTAACATCTCGTATGCAATATTTGACTACATTCCTGGCCTGTCGAACCCTACTTCTCGGAGGGAACAGTATATATGTCTATAACGTTATATATCCTAACCGAAGGCAACCTGACATCTCGGATGTAATATTCTACATCATTCAAGGCGTGTCGGACCCTACTTCTCGGTGGGAACATTATATGAGTCTATAACGTTGTATATCATAATCTAAGGCAACCTATTATCTCAGACGTAATATTGTACAATATTCCTCGCGTGTCGGTGCATACTTTTCGGTGGGAATATTATATGCGTCCATAACGGTCGATATCGTAATCTAAGGCAATCTAACATCTCGGATGCAATATTTGACAACATTCCTTGCCTGTCGAACCCTACTTCTCGGAGGGAACAGTATGTACGTCTATAACGTTATATATCCTAACCTAAGGCAACCTAACATCTCGGATGTAATATTCTACAACCTTCCAGGCGTGTCGGACCTTACTTCTCGGTGGTAACATTATATGCGTCTATAACGTTGCATATCCTAATCTAAGGCAACCTAACATCTCGGATGCAATATTTGACAACATTCCTGGCCTGTCGAACCCTACTGCTCGGAGGGAACAATATATACGTCTATAACGGTATATATCCTAATCTAAGGCAACCTAACATCTCGGATGAAATATGTGACAACATTCCTGGCCTGTCGAACCCTACATCTCGGAGGGAACAGTATATGCGTCTATAACGTCATATATCCTAACCTAAGGCAACCTAACATCTCGGATGCAATATTTGACAACACTCCTGACCTGTCGAACCCTACTTCTCGGAGGGAACAGCATATACATCTATAACGTCATATATCCTAGCCTAAGGCAACCTAACATCTCGGATGTAACATTTGACAACATTCCAGGCGTGTCGGTCCCTACGTCTCGGTGGTAACATTACATGCGTCTATAACGGTATATATCCTCATCTAAGGCAACCTAACATCTCGGATGAAATATGTGACAACATTCCTGGCCTGTCGAACCCTACATCTCGGAGGGAACAGTATATACGTCTATAACGTCATATATCCTAACGTAAGGCAACCTAACATCTCGGATGTAACATTTGACAACATTCCAGGTGTGTCGGTCCCTACGTCTCGGTGGTAACGTTACATGCGTTTATAACGTTATATATCCTAACCTAAGGGAACCTAACATCTCGGATGTAACATTTGACAACATTCCAGGCATGTCGGTCCCTACGTCTCGGTGGTAACATTATATGCGTCTATAACGTTATATATCCTTATCTAAGGCAACCTAACATCTCGGATGCAATATTTGACAACATTCCTAGCCTGTCGAACCCTACTTCTCGGAGGGAACAGTATATACGTCTATAACGTTATATATCCTAACCTAAGGCAACCTGACATCTCGGATGTAATATTCTACATCATTCCAGGCGTGTCGGACCCTACTTCTCGGTGGGAACATTATATGCGTCTATAACGTTGTATATCCTTATCTAAGGCAACCTAACATCTCGGATGAAATATGTGACAACATTCCTGGCCTGTCGAACCCTACTTCTCGGAGGGAACAGCATATACATCTATAACGTCATATATCCTAGCCTAAGGCAACCTAACATCTCGGATGTAACATTTGACAACATTCCAGGCATGTCGGTCCCTACGTCTCGGTGGTAACATTATATGCGTCTATAACGTTATATATCCTTATCTAAGGCAACCTAACATCTCGGATGCAATATTTGACAACATTCCTAGCCTGTCGAAACCTACTTCTCGGAGGGAACAGTATATACGTCTATAACGTTATATATCCTAACCTAGGGCAACCTAACATCTCGGATGTAATATTCTACAACCTTCCAGGCGTGTCGGACCCTACTTCTCGGTGGGAACATTATATGCGTCTATAACGTTGTATATCCTTATCTAAGGCAACCTAACATCTCGGATGCAATATTTGACAACATTCCTGGCCTGTCGAACCCTACATCTCGGAGGGAACAGTATATACGTCTATAGCGGTATATATCCTAATCTAAGGCAACCTAACATCTCGTATGCAATATTTGACTACATTCCTGGCCTGTCGAACCCTACTTCTCGGAGGGAACAGTATATATGTCTATAACGTTATATATCCTAACCGAAGGCAACCTGACATCTCGGATGTAATATTCTACATCATTCAAGGCGTGTCGGACCCTACTTCTCGGTGGGAACATTATATGAGTCTATAACGTTGTATATCATAATCTAAGGCAACCTATTATCTCAGACGTAATATTGTACAATATTCCTCGCGTGTCGGTGCATACTTTTCGGTGGGAATATTATATGCGTCCATAACGGTCGATATCGTAATCTAAGGCAATCTAACATCTCGGATGCAATATTTGACAACATTCCTTGCCTGTCGAACCCTACTTCTCGGAGGGAACAGTATGTACGTCTATAACGTTATATATCCTAACCTAAGGCAACCTAACATCTCGGATGTAATATTCTACAACCTTCCAGGCGTGTCGGACCTTACTTCTCGGTGGTAACATTATATGCGTCTATAACGTTGCATATCCTAATCTAAGGCAACCTAACATCTCGGATGCAATATTTGACAACATTCCTGGCCTGTCGAACCCTACTGCTCGGAGGGAACAATATATACGTCTATAACGGTATATATCCTAATCTAAGGCAACCTAACATCTCGGATGAAATATGTGACAACATTCCTGGCCTGTCGAACCCTACATCTCGGAGGGAACAGTATATACGTCTATAACGTCATATATCCTAACGTAAGGCAACCTAACATCTCGGATGTAACATTTGACAACATTCCAGGTGTGTCGGTCCCTACGTCTCGGTGGTAACGTTACATGCGTTTATAACGTTATATATCCTTATCTAAGGCAACCTAACATCTCGGATGCAATATTTGACAACATTCCTAGCCTGTCGAACCCTACTTCTCGGAGGGAACAGTATATACGTCTATAACGTTATATATCCTAACCTAAGGCAACCTGACATCTCGGATGTAATATTCTACATCATTCCAGGCGTGTCGGACCCTACTTCTCGGTGGGAACATTATATGAGTCTATAACGTTGTATATCCTAATCTAAGGCAACCTATTATCTCAGACGTAATATTTTACAATATTCCTGGCGTGTCGGTGCATACTTTTCGGTGGGAATATTATATGCGTCTATAACGGTCGATATCGTAATCTAAGGCAATCTAACATCTCGGATGCAATATTTGACCACATTCCTGGCCTGTCGAACCCTACACCTCGGAGGGAACAGTATATACGTCTATAACGTTATATATCCTAACCTAGGGCAACCTAACATCTCGGATGTAATATTCTACAACCTTCCAGGCGTGTCGGACCCTACTTCTCGGTGGGAACATTATATGCGTCTATAACGTTGTATATCCTTATCTAAGGCAACCTAACATCTCGGATGCAATATTTGACAACATTCGTGGCCTGTCGAACCCTACTTCTCGGAGGGAACAGTATATACGTCTATAACGTCATATATCCTAACCTAAGGCAACCTAACATCTCGGATGTAACATTTGACAACATTCCAGGCGTGTCGGTCCCTACGTCTCGGTGGTAACATTACATGCGTCTATAACGTTATATATCCTAACCTAAGGCAACCTAACATCTCGGATGCAATATTTGACAACATTCCTGGCCTGTCGAACCCTACTTCTCGCAGGGAACAGCATATACATCTATAACGTCATATATCCTAGCCTAAGGCAACCTAACATCTCGGATGTAACATTTGACAACATTCCAGGTGTGTCGGTCGCTACGTCTCGGTGATAACGTTACATGCGTCTATAACGTTATATATCCTAACCTAAGGCAACCTAACATCTCGGATGTAACATTTGACAACATTCCAGGCATGTCGGTCCCTACGTCTCGGTGGTAACATTATATGCGTCTATAACGTTATATATCCTTATCTAAGGCAACCTAACATCTCGGATGCAATATTTGACAACATTCCTAGCCTGTCAAACCCTACTTCTCGGAGGGAACAGTATATACGTCTATAACGTTATATATCCTAACCTAGGGCAACCTAACATCTCGGATGTAATATTCTACAACCGTCCAGGCGTGTCGGACCCTACTTCTCGGTGGGAACATTATATGCGTCTATAACGTTGTATATCCTTATCTAAGGCAACCTAACATCTCGGATGAAATATGTGACAACATTCCTGGCCTGTCGAACCCTACATCTCGGAGGGAACAGTATATACGTCTGTAACGTCATATATCCTAACCTAAGACAACCTAACATCTCGGATGTAACATTTGACAACATTCCAGGCGTATCGGTCCCTACGTCTCGGTGGTAACATTACATGCGTCTATAACGTTATATATCCTAACCTAAGGCAACCTAACATCTCGGATGCAATATTTGACAACATTCCTGCCCTGTCGAACCCTACTTCTCGGAGGGAACAGCATATACATCTATAACGTCATATATCCTAGCCTAAGGCAACCTAACATCTCGGATGTAACATTTGACAACATTCCAGGTGTGTCGGTCCCTACGTCTCGGTGGTAACGTTACATGCGTCTATAACGTTATATATCCTAACCTAAGGCAACCTAACATCTCGGATGTAACATTTGACAACATTCCAGGCGTGTCGGACCCTACTTCTCGGTGGGAACATTATATGCGTCTATAACGTTGTATATCCTTATCTAAGGCAACCTAACATCTCGGATGCAATATTTGACAACATTCCTGGCCTGTCGAACCCTACATCTCGGAGGGAGCAGTATATACGTCTATAGCGGTATATATCCTAATCTAAGGCAACCTAACATCTCGTATGCAATATTTGACAACATTCCTGGCCTGTCGAACCCTACTTCTCGGTGGGAACAGTATATACGTCCATAACGCTATATATCCTAACCTAAGGCAACCTAACATCTCGGATGTAACATTTGACAACATTCCAGGCGTGTCGGTCCCTACGTCTCGGTGGTAACATTACATGCGTCTATAACGGTATATATCCTAATCTAAGGCAACCTAACATCTCGGATGCAATATTTGACGACATTCCTGGCCTGTCGAACCCTACTTCTCGGGGGGAACAGTATATACGTCTGTAACGTCATATATCCTAACCTAAGGCAACCTGACATCTCGGATGTAATATTCTACAACATTCCAGGCGTGTCGGATCCTACTTCTCGGTGGGAACATTATATGCGTCTATAACGTTGTATATCCTTATCTAAGGCAACCTAACATCTCGGATGCAATATTTGACAACATTCCTGTCCTGTCGAACCTTACTGCTCGGAGGGAACAGTATATACGTCTATAACGGTATATATCCTAATCTAAGGCAACCTAACATCTCGGATGAAATATGTGACAACATTCCTGGCCTGTCGAACCCTACATCTCGGAGGGAACAGTATATATGTCTGTAACGTCATATATCCTAACCTAAGACAACCTAACATCTCGGATGTAACATTTGACAACATTCCAGGCGTGTCGGTCCCTACGTCTCGGTGGTAACATTACATGCGTCTATAACGTTATATATGCTAACCTAAGGCAACCTAACATCTCGGATGCAATATTTGACAACATTCCTGGCCTGTCGAACCCTACTTCTCGGAGGGAACAGCATATACATCTATAACGTCATATATCCTAGCCTAAGGCAACCTAACATCTCGGATGTAACATTTGACAACATTCCAGGTGTGTCGGTCGCTACGTCTCGGTGATAACGTTACATGCGTCTATAACGTTATATATCCTAACCTAAGGCAACCTAACATCTCGGATGTAACATTTGACAACATTCCAGGCGTATCGGTCCCTACGTCTCGGTGGTAACATTACATGCGTCTATAACGTTATATATCCTAACCTAAGGCAACCTAACATCTCGGATGTAACATTTGACAACATTCCAGGCGTGTCGGACCCTACTTCTCGGTGGTAACATTATATGCGTCTATAACGTTGCATATCCTAATCTAAGGCAACCTAACATCTCGGATGCAAACTTTGACAACATTCCTGGCCTGTCGAACCCTACTGCTCGGAGGGAACAGTATATACGTCTATAACGGTATATATCCTAATCTAAGGCAACCTAACATCTCGGATGAAATATGTTACAACATTCCTGGCCTGTCGAACCCTACATCTCGGAGGGAACAGTATATACGTCTATAACGTCATATATCCTAACCTAAGGCAACCTAACATCTCGGATGCAATATTTGACAACACTCCTGACCTGTCGAACCCTACTTCTCGGAGGGAACAGCATATACATCTATAACGTCATATATCCTAACCTAAGGCCACCTAACATCTCGTATGTAATATTTGACAATATTCCTGGCGTGTCGGTCCCTACGTCTCGGTGGTAACATTACATGCGTCTATAGCGGTATATATCCTAATCTTATGCAACCTAACATCTCGGATGTAACATTTTACAACATTCCAGGCCTGTCGGTCCCTACGTCTCGGTGGTAACATTACATGCGTCTATAACGTTATATATCCTAACCTAAGGCCACCTAACATCTCGTATGTAATATTTGACAACATTCCTGGCGTGTCGAACCCTACTTCTCGGTGGGAACAGTATATACGTCTATAACGTTATATATCCTAACCTAAGGCAACCCAACATCTCGGATGTAATATTTGACAACATTCCTGGCGTGTCGGACCCTACTTCTCGGTGGGAACAGTATATACGTCTGTAACGTCATATATCCTAACCTAAGGCAACCTAACATCTCGGATATAACATTTGACAACATTCCAGGCGTGTTGGAACCCTACGTCTCTGTGGTAACATTACGTGCATCTATAACGCTATATATGCTAACCTAAGGCAACCTAACATCTCGGATGCAATATTTGACAACATTCCTGTCGTGTCGAACCCTATTTCTCGGAGGGAACAGTATATACGTCTATAACGTTATATATCCTAACCTAAGGCAACCTGACATCTCGGATGTATTATTCTACAACATTCCAGGCGTGTCGGACCCTACTTCTCGGTGGGAACATTATATGCGTCTATAACGTTGTATATCCTAATCTAAGGCAACCTAACATCTCGGATGCAATATTTGACAACATTCCTGGCCTGTCGAACCCTACATCTCGGAGGGAACAGTATATACGTCTATAGCGGTATATATCCTAATCTAAGGCCACCTAACATCTCGTATGTAATATTTGACAACATTCCTGGCGTGTCGAACCCTACTTCTCGGTGGGAACAGTATATACGTCTATAACGTTATATATCCTAACGTAAGGCAACCTAACATCTCGGATGTAATATTTGACAACATTCCTGGCGTGTCGGACCCTACTTCTCGGTGGGAACAGTATATATGTCTGTAACGTCATATATCCTAACCTAAGGCAACCTAACATCTCGGATATAACATTTGACAACATTCCCGGCGTGTTGGAACCCTACGTCTCGGTGGTAACATTACGTGCGTCTATAACGTTATATATGCTAACCTAAGGCAACCTGACATCTCGGATGCAATATTTGACAACATTCCTGGCCTGTCAAACCCTACTTCTCGGAGGGAACAGCATATACGTCTATAACGTCATATATCCTAACCTAAGGCAACTTAACATCTCGGATGTAACATTTGACAACATTCCAGGCATGTCGGTCCCTACGTCTCGGTGGTAACATTATATGCGTCTATAACGTTATATATCCTTATCTAAGGCAACCTAACATCTCGGATGCAATATTTGACAACATTCCTAGCCTGTCGAACCCTACTTCTCGGAGGGAACAGTATATACGTCTATAACGTTATATATCCTAACCTAAGGCAACCTGACATCTCGGATGTAATATTCTACATCATTCCAGGCGTGTCGGACCCTACTTCTCGGTGGGAATATTATATGCGTCTATAACGTTGTATATACTTATCTAAGGCAACCTAACATCCCGGATGTAACATTTTACAACATTCCAGGCCTGTCGGTCCCTACGTCTCGGTGGTAACATTACATGCGTCTATATCGTTATTTATCCCAACCTAAGGCCACCTAACATCTCGTATGTAATATTTGACAACATTCCTGGCGTGTCGAACCCTACTTCTCGGTGGGAACAGTATATACGTCTATAACGTTATATATCCTAACCTAAGGCAACCTAACATCTCGGATGTAATATTTGACAACATTCCTGGCGTGTCGGACCCTACTTCTCGGTGGGAACAGTATATACGTCTGTAACGTTATATATCCTAACCTAAGGCAACCTAACATCTCGGATGCAATATTTGACAACATTCCTGGCCTGTCGAACCCTACTTCTCGGAGGGAACAGCATATACATCTATAACGTCATATATCCTAGCCTAAGGCAACCTAACATCTCGGATGTAACATTTTACCACATTCCAGGCGTGTCGGTCCCTACGTCTCGGTGGTAACATTACATGCGTCCATAACGTTATATATCCTAACCTAAGGCCACCTAACATCTCGTATGTAATATTTGACAATATTCCTGGCGTGTCGGTCCCTACGTCTCGGTGGTAACATTACATGCGTCTATAGCGGTATATATCCTAATCTTAGGCAACCTAACATCTCGGATGTATCATTTTACAACATTCCAGGCCTGTCGGTCCCTACGTCTCGGTGGTAACATTACATGCGTCTATAACGTTATATATCCTAACCTAAGGCCACCTAACATCTCGTATGTAATATTTGACAACATTCCTGGCGTGTCGAACCCTACTTCTCGGTGGGAACAGTATATACGTCTATAACGTTATATATCCTAACCTAAGGCAACCTAACATCTCGGATGTAATATTTGACAACATTCCTGGCGTGTCGGACCCTACTTCTCGGTGGGAACAGTATATACGTCTGTAACGTCATATATCCTAACCTAAGGCAACCTAACATCTCGGATATAACATTTGACAACATTCCAGGCGTGTTGGAACCCTACGTCTCTGTGGTAACATTACGTGCATCTATAACGCTATATATGCTAACCTAAGGCAACCTAACATCTCGGATGCAATATTTGACAACATTCCTGTCCTGTCGAACCCTATTTCTCGGAGGGAACAGTATATACGTCTATAACGTTATATATCCTAACCTAAGCCAACCTGACATCTCGGATGTATTATTCTACAACATTCCAGCCGTGTCGGACCCTACTTCTCGGTGGGAACATTATATGCGTCTATAACGTTGTATATCCTAATCTAAGGCAACCTAACATCTCGGATGCAATATTTGACTACATTCCTGGCCTGTCGAACCCTACATCTCGGAGGGAACAGTATATACGTCTATAGCGGTATATATCCGAATCTAAGGCAACCTAACATCTCGGATGCAATATTTGACAACATTCCTAGCCTGTCGAACACTACTTCTCGGAGGGAACAGTATATACGTCTATAACGTTATATATCCTAACCTAAGGCAACCTGACATCTCGGATGTAATATTCTACATCATTCCAGGCGCGTCGGACCCTACTTCTCGGTGGGAACATTATATGCGTCTATAACGTTGTATATACTTATCTAAGGCAACCTAACATCCCGGATGTAACATTTGACAACATTCCAGGCGTGTCGGTCCCTACGTCTCGGTGGTAACATTACATGCGTCTATAACGTTATATATCCTAACCTAAGGCAACCTAACATCTCGGATGCAATGTTTGACAACATTCCTGGCCTGTCGAATCCTACTTCTCGGAGGGAACAGCATATACGTCTATAACGTCATATATCCCAACCTAAGGCAACCTAACATCTCGGATGTAACATTTGACAACATTCCAGGCGTGTCGGTCCCTACGTCTCGGTGATAACATTACATGCGTCTATAGCGGTATATATCCTAATCTTAGGCAACCTAACATCTCGGATGTAACATTTTACCACATTCCAGGCGTGTCGGTCCCTACGTCTCGGTGGTAACATTACATGCGTCTATAACGTTATATATCCTAACCTAAGGCCACCTAACATCTCGTATGTAATATTTGACAATATTCCTGGCGTGTCGGTCCCTACGTCTCGGTGGTAACATTACATGCGTCTATAGCGGTATATATCCTAATCTTATGCAACCTAACATCTCGGATGTAACATTTTACAACATTCCAGGCCTGTCGGTCCCTACGTCTCGGTGGTAACATTACATGCGTCTATAACGTTATATATCCTAACCTAAGGCCACCTAACATCTCGTATGTAATATTTGACAACATTCCTGGCGTGTCGAACCCTACTTCTCGGTGGGAACAGTATATACGTCTATAACGTTATATATCCTAACCTAAGGCAACCTAACATCTCGGATGTAATATTTGACAACATTCCTGGCGTGTCGGACCCTACTTCTCGGTGGGAACAGTATATACGTCTGTAACGTCATATATCCTAACCTAAGGCAACCTAACATCTCGGATATAACATTTGACAACATTCCAGGCGTGTTGGAACCCTACGTCTCTGTGGTAACATTACGTGCATCTATAACGCTATATATGCTAACCTAAGGCAACCTAACATCTCGGATGCAATATTTGACAACATTCCTGTCGTGTCGAACCCTATTTCTCGGGGGGAACAGTATATACGTCTATAACGTTATATATCCTAACCTAAGGCAACCTGACATCTCGGATGTATTATTCTACAACATTCCAGGCGTGTCGGACCCTACTTCTCGGTGGGAACATTATATGCGTCTATAACGTTGTATATCCTAATCTAAGGCAACCTAACATCTCGGATGCAATATTTGACAACATTCCTGGCCTGTCGAACCCTACATCTCGGAGGGAACAGTATATACGTCTATAGCGGTATATATCCTAATCTAAGGCCACCTAACATCTCGTATGTAATATTTGACAACATTCCTGGCGTGTCGAACCCTACTTCTCGGTGGGAACAGTATATACGTCTATAACGTTATATATCCTAACGTAAGGCAACCTAACATCTCGGATGTAATATTTGACAACATTCCTGGCGTGTCGGACCCTACTTCTCGGTGGGAACAGTATATATGTCTGTAACGTCATATATCCTAACCTAAGGCAACCTAACATCTCGGATATAACATTTGACAACATTCCCGGCGTGTTGGAACCCTACGTCTCGGTGGTAACATTACGTGCGTCTATAACGTTATATATGCTAACCTAAGGCAACCTGACATCTCGGATGCAATATTTGACAACATTCCTGGCCTGTCAAACCCTACTTCTCGGAGGGAACAGCATATACGTCTATAACGTCATATATCCTAACCTAAGGCAACTTAACATCTCGGATGTAACATTTGACAACATTCCAGGCATGTCGGTCCCTACGTCTCGGTGGTAACATTATATGCGTCTATAACGTTATATATCCTTATCTAAGGCAACCTAACATCTCGGATGCAATATTTGACAACATTCCTAGCCTGTCGAACCCTACTTCTCGGAGGGAACAGTATATACGTCTATAACGTTATATATCCTAACCTAAGGCAACCTGACATCTCGGATGTAATATTCTACATCATTCCAGGCGTGTCGGGCCCTACTTCTCGGTGGGAATATTATATGCGTCTATAACGTTGTATATACTTATCTAAGGCAACCTAACATCCCGGATGTAACATTTTACAACATTCCAGGCCTGTCGGTCCCTACGTCTCGGTGGTAACATTACATGCGTCTATATCGTTATTTATCCCAACCTAAGGCCACCTAACATCTCGTATGTAATATTTGACAACATTCCTGGCGTGTCGAACCCTACTTCTCGGTGGGAACAGTATATACGTCTATAATGTTATATATCCTAACCTAAGGCAACCTAACATCTCGGATGTAATATTTGACAACATTCCTGGCGTGTCGGACCCTACTTCTCGGTGGGAACAGTATATACGTCTGTAACGTCATATATCCTAACCTAAGGCAACCTAACATCTCGGATATAACATTTGACAACATTCCAGGCGTGTTGGAACCCTACGTCTCTGTGGTAACATTACGTGCGTCTATAACGCTATATATGCTAACCTAAAGCAACCTAACATCTCGGGTGCAATATTTGACAACATTCCTGGCGTGTCGAACCCTACTTCTCGGTGGGAACAGTATATACGTCTATAACGTCATATATCCTAGCCTAAGGCAACCTAACATCTCGGATGTAACATTTGACAACATTCCAGGCGTGTCGGTCCCTACGTCTCGGTGGTAACATTACATGCGTCTATAACGGTATATATCCTAATCTAAGGCAACCTCACATCTCGGATGCAATATTTGACAACATTCCTAGCCTGTCGAACCCTACTTCTCGGTGGGAACATTATTTGCGTCTATAACGTTGTATATCCTTATCTAAGGCAACCTAACATCTCGGATGCAATATTTGACAACATTCCTGGCCTGTCGAACCCTACTTCTCGGAGGGAACAGTATATACGTCTATAACGTTATATATCCTAACCTAGGGCAACCTAACATATCGGATGTAATATTCTACAACCTTCCAGGCGTGTCGGACACTACTTCTCGGAGGGAACAGTATATACGTCTATAGCGGTATATATCCTAATCTAAGGCAACCTAACATCTCGTATGCAATATTTGACAACATTCCTGGCCTGTCGAACCCTACTTCTCGGAGGGAACAGTATATATGTCTATAACGTTATATATCCTAACCGAAGGCAACCTAACATCTCGGATGTAATATTCTACCACCTTCCAGGCGTGTCGGACCCTACTTCTCGGTGGTAACATTATATGCGTCTATAACGTTGCATATCCTAATCTAAGGCAACCTAACATCTCGGATGCAATATTTGACAACATTCGTGGCCTGTCGAACCCTACTGCTCGGAGGGAACAGTATATACGTCTATAACGGTATATATCCTAATCTAAGGCAACCTAACATCTCGGATGAAATATGTGACAACATTCCTGGCCTGTCGAACCCTACATCTCGGAGGGAACAGTATATACGTCTATAACGTCATATATCCTAACCTAAGGCAACCTAACATCTCGGATGCAATATTTGACAACACTCCTGACCTGTCGAACCCTACTTCTCGGAGGGAACAGCATATGCATCTATAACGTCATATATCCTAGCCTAAGGCAACCTAACATCTCGGATGTAACATTTGACAACATTCCAGGCATGTCGGTCCCTACGTCTCGGTGGTAACATTATATGCGTCTATAACGTTATATATCCTTATCTAAGGCAACCTAACATCTCGGATGCAATATTTGACAACATTCCTAGCCTGTCGAACCCTACTTCTCGGAGGGAACAGTATATACGTCTATAACGTTATATATCCTAACCTAAGGCAACCTGACATCTCGGATGTAATATTCTACATCATTCCAGGCGTGTCGGACCCTACTTCTCGGTGGGAACATTATATGAGTCTATAACGTTGTATATCCTAATCTAAGGCAACCTATTATCTCAGACGTAATATTTTACAATATTCCTGGCGTGTCGGTGCATACTTTTCGGTGGGAATATTATATGCGTCTATAACGGTCGATATCGTAATCTAAGGCAATCTAACATCTCGGATGCAATATTTGACCACATTCCTGGCCTGTCGAACGCTACATCTCAGAGGGAACAGTATATACGTCTATAACGTTATATATCCTAACCTAGGGCAACCTAACATCTCGGATGTAATATTCTACAACCTTCCAGGCGTGTCGGACCTTACTTCTCGGTGGTAACATTATATGCGTCTATAACGTTGCATATCCTAATCTAAGGAAACCTAACATCTCGGATGCAATACTTGACAACATTCCTGGCCTGTCGAACCCTACTGCTCGGAGGGAACAGTATATACGTCTATAACGGTATATATCCTAATCTAAGGCAACCTAACATCTCGGATGAAATATGTGACAACATTCCTGGCCTGTCGGACCCTACATCTCGGAGGGAACAGTATATACGTCTATAACGTCATATATCCTAACCTAAGGCAACCTAACATCTCGGATGTAACATTTGACAACATTCCAGGCATGTCGGTCCCTACGTCTCGGTGGTAACATTATATGCGTCTATAACGTTATATATCCTTATCTAAGGCAACCTAACATCTCGGATGCAATATTTCACAACATTCCTAGCCTGTCAAACCCTACTTCTCGGAGGGAACAGTATATACGTCTATAACGTTATATATCCTAACCTAGGGCAACCTAACATCTCGGATGTAATATTCTACAACCTTCCAGGCGTGTCGGAACCTACTTCTCGGTGGGAACATTATATGCGTCTATAACGTTGTATATCCTCATCTAAGGCAACCTAACATCTCGGATGAAATATGTGACAACATTCCTGGCCTGTCGAACCCTACATCTCGGAGGGAACAGTATATACGTCTGTAACGTCATATATCCTAACCTAAGACAACCTAACATCTCGGATGTAACATTTGACAACATTCCAGGCGTGTCGGTCCCTACGTCTCGGTGGTAACATTACATGCGTCTATAACGTTATATATCCCAACCTAAGGCAACCTAACATCTCGGATGCAATATTTGACAACATTCCTGGCCTGTCGAACCCTACTTCTCGGAGGGAACAGCATATACATCTATAACGTCATATATCCTAGTCTAAGGCAACCTAACATCTCGGATGTAACATTTGACAACATTCCAGGTGTGTCGGTCGCTACGTCTCGGTGGTAACGTTACATGCGACTATAACGTTATATATCCTAACCTAAGGCAACCTAACATCTCGGATGTAACATTTGACAACATTCCAGGCATGTCGGTCCCTACGTCTCGGTGGTAACATTATATGCGTCTATAACGTTATATATCTTTATCTAAGGCAACCTAACATCTCGGATGCAATATTTGACAACATTCCTAGCCTGTCGAACCCTACTTGTCGGAGGGAACAGTATATACGTCTATAACGTTATATATCCTAACCTAGGGCAACCTAACATCTCGGATGTAATATTCTACAACCTTCCAGGCGTGTCGGACCCTACTTCTCGGTGGGAACATTATATGCGTCTATAACGTTGTATATACTTATCTAAGGCAAGCTAACATCTCGGATGCAATATTTGACAACATTCATGGCCTGTCGAACCCTACTTCTCGGAGGGAACAGTATATACGTCTATAACGTCATATATCCTACCCTAAGGCAACCTAACATCTCGGATGTAACATTTGACCACATTCCAGGCGTGTCGGTCCCTACGTCTCGGTGGTAACATTACATGCGTCTATAACGTTATATATCCTAACCTAAGGCAACCTAACATCTCGGATGCAATATTTGACAACATTCCTGGCCTGTCGAACCCTACTTCTCGGAGGGAACAGCATATACATCTATAACGTCATATATCCTAGCCTAAGGCAACCTAACATCTCGGATGTAACATTTGACAACATTCCAGGTGTGTCGGTCCCTACGTCTCGGTGGTAACGTTACATGCGTCTATAACGTTATATATCCTAACCTAAGGCAACCTAACATCTCGGATGTAACATTTGACAACATTCCAGGCGTGTCGGACCCTACGTCTCGGTGGTAACATTATATGCGTCTATAACGTTATATATCTTTATCTAAGGCAACCTAACATCTCGGATGCAATATTTGACAACATTCCTAGCCTGTCGAACCCTACTTGTCGGAGGGAACAGTATATACGTCTATAACGTTATATATCCTAACCTAGGGCAACCTAACATCTCGGATGTAATATTCTACAACCTTCCAGGCGTGTCGGACCCTACTTCTCGGTGGGAACATTATATGCGTCTATAACGTTGTATATACTTATCTAAGGCAAGCTAACATCTCGGATGCAATATTTGACAACATTCATGGCCTGTCGAACCCTACTTCTCGGAGGGAACAGTATATACGTCTATAACGTCATATATCCTACCCTAAGGCAACCTAACATCTCGGATGTAACATTTGACCACATTCCAGGCGTGTGGGTCCCTACGTCTCGGTGGTAACATTACATGCGTCTATAACGTTATATATCCTAACCTAAGGCAACCTAACATCTCGGATGCAATATTTGACAACATTCCTGGCCTGTCGAACCCTACTTCTCGGAGGGAACAGCATATACATCTATAACGTCATATATCCTAGCCTAAGGCAACCTAACATCTCGGATGTAACATTTGACAACATTCCAGGTGTGTCGGTCCCTACGTCTCGGTGGTAACGTTACATGCGTCTATAACGTTATATATCCTAACCTAAGGCAACCTAACATCTCGGATGTAACATTTGACAACATTCCAGGCGTGTCGGACCCTACTTCTCGGTGGGAACATTATATGCGTCTATAACGTTGTATATCCTTATCTAAGGCAACCTAACATCTCGGATGCAATATTTGACAACATTCCTGGCCTGTCGAACCCTACATCTCGGAGGGAACAGTATATACGTCTATAGCGGTATATATCCTAATCTAAGGCAACCTAACATCTCGTATGCAATATTTGACAACATTCCTGGCCTGTCGAACCCTACTTCTCGCAGGGAACAGTATATATGTCTATAACGTTATATATCCTAACCGAAGGCAACCTGACATCTCGGATGTAATATTCTACATCATTCCAGGCGTGTCGGGCCCTACTTCTCGGTAGGAACATTATATGAGTCTATAACGTTGTATATCCTAATCTAAGGCAACCTATTATCTCAGACGTAATATTTTACAATATTCCTGGCGTGTCGGTGCATACTTTTCGGTGGGAATATTATATGCGTCTATAACGGTCGATATCGTAATCTAAGGCAATCTAACATCTCGGATGCAATATTTGACCACATTCCTGGCCTGTCGAACGCTACATCTCAGAGGGAACAGTATATACGTCTATAACGTTATATATCCTAACCTAGGGCAACCTAACATCTCGGATGTAATATTCTACAACCTTCCAGGCCTGTCGGACCCTACTTCTCGGTGGGAACATTATATGCGTCTATAACGTTGTATATCCTTATCTAAGGCAACCTAACATCTCGGATGCAATATTTGACAACATTCGTGGCCTGTCGAACCCTACTTCTCGGAGGGAACAGTATATACGTCTATAACGTCATATATCCTAACCTAAGGCAACCTAACATCTCGGATGTAACATTTGACAACATTCCAGGCGTGTCGGTCCCTACGTCTCGGTGCTAACATTACATGCGTCTATAACGTTATATATCCTAACCTAAGGCAACCTAACATCTCGGATGCAATATTTGACAACATTCCCGGCCTGTCGAACCCTACTTCTCGGAGGGAACAGTATATACGTCTATAACGTTATATATCCTAACCGAAGGCAACCTGACATCTCGGATATAATATTCTACATCATTCAAGGCTTGTCGGACCCTACTTCTCGGTGGGAACATTATATGAGTCTATAACGTTGTATATCCTAATCTAAGGCAACCTATTATCTCAGACGCAATATTTTACAATATTCCTCGCGTGTCGGTGCATACTTTTCGGTGGGAATATTATATGCGTCCACAACGGTCGATATCGTAGTCTAAGGCAATCTAACATCTCGGATGCAATATTTGACAACATTCCTTGCCTGTCGAACCCTACTTCTCGGAGGGAACAGTATGTACGTCTATAACGTTATATATCCTAACCTAAGGCAACCTAACATCTCCGATGTAATATTCTACAACCTTCCAGGCGTGTCGGACCCTACTTCTCGGTGGTAACATTATATGCGTCTATAACGTTGCATATCCTAATCTAAGGCAACCTAACATCTCGGATGCAATATTTGACAACATTCCCGGCCTGTCGAACCCTACTTCTCGGAGGGAACAGTATATACGTCTATAACGTTATATATCCTAACCGAAGGCAACCTGACATCTCGGATATAATATTCTACATCATTCAAGGCGTGTCGGACCCTACTTCTCGGTGGGAACATTATATGAGTCTATAACGTTGTATATCCTAATCTAAGGCAACCTATTATCTCAGACGCAATATTTTACAATATTCCTCGCGTGTCGGTGCATACTTTTCGGTGGGAATATTATATGCGTCCACAACGGTCGATATCGTAATCTAAGGCAATCTAACATCTCGGATGCAATATTTGACAACATTCCTTGCCTGTCGAACCCTACTTCTCGGAGGGAACAGTATGTACGTCTATAACGTTATATATCCTAACCTAAGGCAACCTAACATCTCCGATGTAATATTCTACAACCTTCCAGGCGTGTCGGAACCTACTTCTCGGTGGTAACATTATATGCGTCTATAACGTTGCATATCCTAATCTAAGGCAACCTAACATCTCGGATGCAATATTTGACAACATTCCTGGCCTGTCGAACCTTACTGCTCGGAGGGAACAGTATATACGTCTATAACGGTATATATCCTAATCTAAGGCAACCTAACATCTCGGATGAAATATGTGACAACATTCCTGGCCTGTCGAACCCTACATCTCGGAGGGAACAGTATATATGTCTGTAACGTCATATATCCTAACCTAAGACAACCTAACATCTCGGATGTAACATTTGACAACATTCCAGGCGTGTCGGTCCCTACGTCTCGGTGGTAACATTACATGCGTCTATAACGTTATATATCCTAACCTAAGGCAACCTAACATCTCGGATGCAATATTTGACAACATTCCTGGCCTGTCGAACCCTACTTCTCGGAGGGAACAGCATATACATCTATAACGTCATATATCCTAGCCTAAGGCAACCTAACATCTCGGATGTAACATTTGACAACATTCCAGGTGTGTCGGTCGCTACGTCTCGGTGGTAACGTTACTTGCGTCTATAACGTCATATATCCTACCCTAAGGCAACCTAACATCTCGGATGTAACATTTGACCACATTCCAGGCGTGTCGGTCCCTACGTCTCGGTGGTAACATTACATGCGTCTATAACGTTATATATCCTAACCTAAGGCAACCTAACATCTCGGATGCAATATTTGACAACATTCCTGGCCTGTCGAACCCTACTTCTCGGAGGGAACAGCATATACATCTATAACGTCATATATCCTAGCCTAAGGCAACCTAACATCTCGGATGTAACATTTGACAACATTCCAGGTGTGTCGGTCCCTACGTCTCGGTGGTAACGTTACATGCGTCTATAACGTTATATATCCTAACGTAAGGCAACCTAACATCTCGGATGTAACATTTGACAACATTCCAGGCGTGTCGGACCCTACTTCTCGGTGGGAACATTATATGCGTCTATAACGTTGTATATCCTTATCTAAGGCAACCTAACATCTCGGATGCAATATTTGACAACATTCCTGGCCTGTCGAACCCTACATCTCGGAGGGAACAGTATATACGTCTATAGCGGTATATATCCTAATCTAAGGCAACCTAACATCTCGTATGCAATATTTGACAACATTCCTGGCCTGTCGAACCCTACTTCTCGCAGGGAACAGTATATATGTCTATAACGTTATATATCCTAACCGAAGGCAACCTGACATCTCGGATGTAATATTCTACATCATTCCAGGCGTGTCGGGCCCTACTTCTCGGTAGGAACATTATATGAGTCTATAACGTTGTATATCCTAATCTAAGGCAACCTATTATCTCAGACGTAATATTTTACAATATTCCTGGCGTGTCGGTGCATACTTTTCGGTGGGAATATTATATGCGTCTATAACGGTCGATATCGTAATCTAAGGCAATCTAACATCTCGGATGCAATATTTGACCACATTCCTGGCCTGTCGAACGCTACATCTCAGAGGGAACAGTATATACGTCTATAACGTTATATATCCTAACCTAGGGCAACCTAACATCTCGGATGTAATATTCTACAACCTTCCAGGCCTGTCGGACCCTACTTCTCGGTGGGAACATTATATGCGTCTATAACGTTGTATATCCTTATCTAAGGCAACCTAACATCTCGGATGCAATATTTGACAACATTCGTGGCCTGTCGAACCCTACTTCTCGGAGGGAACAGTATATACGTCTATAACGTCATATATCCTAACCTAAGGCAACCTAACATCTCGGATGTAACATTTGACAACATTCCAGGCGTGTCGGTCCCTACGTCTCGGTGCTAACATTACATGCGTCTATAACGTTATATATCCTAACCTAAGGCAACCTAACATCTCGGATGCAATATTTGACAACATTCCCGGCCTGTCGAACCCTACTTCTCGGAGGGAACAGTATATACGTCTATAACGTTATATATCCTAACCGAAGGCAACCTGATATCTCGGATATAATATTCTACATCATTCAAGGCTTGTCGGACCCTACTTCTCGGTGGGAACATTATATGAGTCTATAACGTTGTATATCCTAATCTAAGGCAACCTATTATCTCAGACGCAATATTTTACAATATTCCTCGCGTGTCGGTGCATACTTTTCGGTGGGAATATTATATGCGTCCACAACGGTCGATATCGTAGTCTAAGGCAATCTAACATCTCGGATGCAATATTTGACAACATTCCTTGCCTGTCGAACCCTACTTCTCGGAGGGAACAGTATGTACGTCTATAACGTTATATATCCTAACCTAAGGCAACCTAACATCTCCGATGTAATATTCTACAACCTTCCAGGCGTGTCGGAACCTACTTCTCGGTGGTAACATTATATGCGTCTATAACGTTGCATATCCTAATCTAAGGCAACCTAACATCTCGGATGCAATATTTGACAACATTCCTGGCCTGTCGAACCTTACTGCTCGGAGGGAACAGTATATACGTCTATAACGGTATATATCCTAATCTAAGGCAACCTAACATCTCGGATGAAATATGTGACAACATTCCTGGCCTGTCGAACCCTACATCTCGGAGGGAACAGTATATATGTCTGTAACGTCATATATCCTAACCTAAGACAACCTAACATCTCGGATGTAACATTTGACAACATTCCAGGCGTGTCGGTCCCTACGTCTCGGTGGTAACATTACATGCGTCTATAACGTTATATATCCTAACCTAAGGCAACCTAACATCTCGGATGCAATATTTGACAACATTCCTGGCCTGTCGAACCCTACTTCTCGGAGGGAACATTATATGCGTCTATAACGTTGTATATCCTTATCTAAGGCAACCTAACATCTCGGATGCAATATTTGACAACATTCGTGGCCTGTCGAACCCTACTTCTCGGAGGGAACAGTATATACGTCTATAACGTCATATATCCTAACCTAAGGCAACCTAACATCTCGGATGTAACATTTGACAACATTCCAGGCGTGTCGGTCCCTACGTCTCGGTGCTAACATTACATGCGTCTATAACGTTATATATCCTAACCTAAGGCAACCTAACATCTCGGATGCAATATTTGACAACATTCCCGGCCTGTCGAACCCTACTTCTCGGAGGGAACAGCATATACATCTATAACGTCATATATCCTAGCCTAAGGCAACCTAACATCTCGGATGCAATATTTGACAACATTCCTGGCCTGTCGAACCCTACTTCTCGGAGGGAACAGCATATACATCTATAACGTCATATATCCTAGCCTAAGGCAACCTAACATCTCGGATGCAATATTTGACAACATTCCTGGCCTGTCGAACCCTACTTCTCGGAGGGAACAGCATATACATCTATAACGTCATATATCCTAGCCTAAGGCAACCTAACATCTCGGATGTAACATTTGACAACATTCCAGGTGTGTCGGTCCCTACGTCTCGGTGGTAACGTTACATGCGTCTATAACGTTATATATCCTAACCTAAGGCAACCTAACATCTCGGATGTAACATTTGACAACATTCCAGGCGTGTCGGACCCTACTTCTCGGTGGGAACATTATATGCGTCTATAACGTTGTATATCCTTATCTAAGGCAACCTAACATCTCGGATGCAATATTTGACAACATTCCTGGCCTGTCGAACCCTACATCTCGGAGGGAACAGTATATATGTCTGTAACGTCATATATCCTAACCTAAGACAACCTAACATCTCGAATGTAACATTTGACAACATTCCAGGCGTGTCGGTCCCTACGTCTCGGTGGTAACATTACATGCGTCTATAACGTTATATATCCTAACCTAAGGCAACCTAACATCTCGGATGCAATATTTGACAACATTCCTGGCCTGTCGAACCCTACTTCTCGGAGGGAACAGCATATACATCTATAACGTCATATATCCTAGCCTAAGGCAACCTAACATCTCGGATGTAACATTTGACAACATTCCAGGTGTGTCGGTCGCTACGTCTCGGTGGTAACGTTACTTGCGTCTATAACGTTATATATCCTAACCTAAGGCAACCTAACATCTCGGATGTAACATTTGACAACATTCCAGGCGTGTCGGTCCCTACGTCTCGGTGCTAACATTACATGCGTCTATAACGTTATATATCCTTATCTAAGGCAACCTAACATCTCGGATGCAATATTTGACAACATTCCTAGCCTGTCAAACCCTACTTCTCGGAGGGAACAGTATATACGTCTATAACGTTATATATCCTAACCTAGGGCAACCTAACATCTCGGATGTAATATTCTACAACCTTCCAGGCGTGACGGACCCTACTTCTCGGTGGGAACATTATATGCGTCTATAACGTTATATATCCTAACCGAAGGCAACCTGACATCTCGGATGTAATATTCTACATCATTCCAGGCGTGTCGGGCCCTACTTCTCGGTAGGAACATTATATGAGTCTATAACGTTGTATATCCTAATCTAAGGCAACCTATTATCTCAGACGTAATATTTTACAATATTCCTGGCGTGTCGGTGCATACTTTTCGGTGGGAATATTATATGCGTCTATAACGGTCGATATCGTAATCTAAGGCAATCTAACATCTCGGATGCAATATTTGACCACATTCCTGGCCTGTCGAACGCTACATCTCAGAGGGAACAGTATATACGTCTATAACGTTATATATCCTAACCTAGGGCAACCTAACATCTCGGATGTAATATTCTACAACCTTCCAGGCCTGTCGGACCCTACTTCTCGGTGGGAACATTATATGCGTCTATAACGTTGTATATCCTTATCTAAGGCAACCTAACATCTCGGATGCAATATTTGACAACATTCGTGGCCTGTCGAACCCTACTTCTCGGAGGGAACAGTATATACGTCTATAACGTCATATATCCTAACCTAAGGCAACCTAACATCTCGGATGTAACATTTGACAACATTCCAGGCGTGTCGGTCCCTACGTCTCGGTGCTAACATTACATGCGTCTATAACGTTATATATCCTAACCTAAGGCAACCTAACATCTCGGATGCAATATTTGACAACATTCCCGGCCTGTCGAACCCTACTTCTCGGAGGGAACAGTATATACGTCTATAACGTTATATATCCTAACCGAAGGCAACCTGATATCTCGGATATAATATTCTACATCATTCAAGGCTTGTCGGACCCTACTTCTCGGTGGGAACATTATATGAGTCTATAACGTTGTATATCCTAATCTAAGGCAACCTATTATCTCAGACGCAATATTTTACAATATTCCTCGCGTGTCGGTGCATACTTTTCGGTGGGAATATTATATGCGTCCACAACGGTCGATATCGTAGTCTAAGGCAATCTAACATCTCGGATGCAATATTTGACAACATTCCTTGCCTGTCGAACCCTACTTCTCGGAGGGAACAGTATGTACGTCTATAACGTTATATATCCTAACCTAAGGCAACCTAACATCTCCGATGTAATATTCTACAACCTTCCAGGCGTGTCGGAACCTACTTCTCGGTGGTAACATTATATGCGTCTATAACGTTGCATATCCTAATCTAAGGCAACCTAACATCTCGGATGCAATATTTGACAACATTCCTGGCCTGTCGAACCTTACTGCTCGGAGGGAACAGTATATACGTCTATAACGGTATATATCCTAATCTAAGGCAACCTAACATCTCGGATGAAATATGTGACAACATTCCTGGCCTGTCGAACCCTACATCTCGGAGGGAACAGTATATATGTCTGTAACGTCATATATCCTAACCTAAGACAACCTAACATCTCGGATGTAACATTTGACAACATTCCAGGCGTGTCGGTCCCTACGTCTCGGTGGTAACATTACATGCGTCTATAACGTTATATATCCTAACCTAAGGCAACCTAACATCTCGGATGCAATATTTGACAACATTCCTGGCCTGTCGAACCCTACTTCTCGGAGGGAACATTATATGCGTCTATAACGTTGTATATCCTTATCTAAGGCAACCTAACATCTCGGATGCAATATTTGACAACATTCGTGGCCTGTCGAACCCTACTTCTCGGAGGGAACAGTATATACGTCTATAACGTCATATATCCTAACCTAAGGCAACCTAACATCTCGGATGTAACATTTGACAACATTCCAGGCGTGTCGGTCCCTACGTCTCGGTGCTAACATTACATGCGTCTATAACGTTATATATCCTAACCTAAGGCAACCTAACATCTCGGATGCAATATTTGACAACATTCCCGGCCTGTCGAACCCTACTTCTCGGAGGGAACAGCATATACATCTATAACGTCATATATCCTAGCCTAAGGCAACCTAACATCTCGGATGCAATATTTGACAACATTCCTGGCCTGTCGAACCCTACTTCTCGGAGGGAACAGCATATACATCTATAACGTCATATATCCTAGCCTAAGGCAACCTAACATCTCGGATGCAATATTTGACAACATTCCTGGCCTGTCGAACCCTACTTCTCGGAGGGAACAGCATATACATCTATAACGTCATATATCCTAGCCTAAGGCAACCTAACATCTCGGATGTAACATTTGACAACATTCCAGGTGTGTCGGTCCCTACGTCTCGGTGGTAACGTTACATGCGTCTATAACGTTATATATCCTAACCTAAGGCAACCTAACATCTCGGATGTAACATTTGACAACATTCCAGGCGTGTCGGACCCTACTTCTCGGTGGGAACATTATATGCGTCTATAACGTTGTATATCCTTATCTAAGGCAACCTAACATCTCGGATGCAATATTTGACAACATTCCTGGCCTGTCGAACCCTACATCTCGGAGGGAACAGTATATATGTCTGTAACGTCATATATCCTAACCTAAGACAACCTAACATCTCGAATGTAACATTTGACAACATTCCAGGCGTGTCGGTCCCTACGTCTCGGTGGTAACATTACATGCGTCTATAACGTTATATATCCTAACCTAAGGCAACCTAACATCTCGGATGCAATATTTGACAACATTCCTGGCCTGTCGAACCCTACTTCTCGGAGGGAACAGCATATACATCTATAACGTCATATATCCTAGCCTAAGGCAACCTAACATCTCGGATGTAACATTTGACAACATTCCAGGTGTGTCGGTCGCTACGTCTCGGTGGTAACGTTACTTGCGTCTATAACGTTATATATCCTAACCTAAGGCAACCTAACATCTCGGATGTAACATTTGACAACATTCCAGGCGTGTCGGTCCCTACGTCTCGGTGCTAACATTACATGCGTCTATAACGTTATATATCCTTATCTAAGGCAACCTAACATCTCGGATGCAATATTTGACAACATTCCTAGCCTGTCAAACCCTACTTCTCGGAGGGAACAGTATATACGTCTATAACGTTATATATCCTAACCTAGGGCAACCTAACATCTCGGATGTAATATTCTACAACCTTCCAGGCGTGACGGACCCTACTTCTCGGTGGGAACATTATATGCGTCTATAACGTTGTATATCCTCATCTAAGGCAACCTAACATCTCGGATGAAATATGTGACAACATTCCTGGCCTGTCGAACCCTACATCTCGGAGGGAACAGTATATACGTCTGTAACGTCATATATCCTAACCTAAGACAACCTAACATCTCGGATGTAACATTTGACTACATTCCAGGCGTGTCGGTCCCTACGTCTCGGTGGTAACATTACATGCGTCTATAACGTTATATATCCTAACCTAAGGCAACCTAACATCTCGGATGCAATATTTGACAACATTCCTGGCCTGTCGAACCCTACTTCTCGGAGGGAACAGCATATACATCTATAACGTCATATATCCTAGCCTAAGGCAACCTAACATCTCGGATGTAACATTTGACAACATTCCAGGTGTGTCGGTCGCTACGTCTCGGTGGTAACGTTACATGCGTCTATAACGTTATATATCCTAACCTAAGGCAACCTAACATCTCGGATGTAACATTTGACAACATTCCAGGCATGTCGGTCCCTACGTCTCGGTGGTAACATTATATGCGTCTATAACGTTATATATCTTTATCTAAGGCAACCTAACATCTCGGATGCAATATTTGACAACATTCCTAGCCTGTCGAACCCTACTTGTCGGAGGGAACAGTATATACGTCTATAACGTTATATATCCTAACCTAGGGCAACCTAACATCTCGGATGTAATATTCTACAACCTTCCAGGCGTGTCGGACCCTACTTCTCGGTGGGAACATTATATGCGTCTATAACGTTGTATATACTTATCTAAGGCAAGCTAACATCTCGGATGCAATATTTGACAACATTCATGGCCTGTCGAACCCTACTTCTCGGAGGGAACTGTATATACGTCTATAACGTCATATATCCTAACCTAAGGCAACCTAACATCTCGGATGTAACATTTGACATCATTCCAGGCGTGTCGGTCCCTACGTCTCGGTGGTAACATTACATGCGTCTATAACGTTATATATCCTAACCTAAGGCAACCTAACATCTCGGATGCAATATTTGACAACATTCCTGGCCTGTCGAACCCTACTTCTCGGAGGGAACAGCATATACATCTATAACGTCATATATCCTAGCCTAAGGCAACCTAACATCTCGGATGTAACATTTGACAACATTCCAGGTGTGTCGGTCCCTACGTCTCGGTGGTAACGTTACATGCGTCTATAACGTTATATATCCTAACCTAAGGCAACCTAACATCTCGGATGTAACATTTGACAACATTCCAGGCGTGTCGAACCCTACTTGTCGGAGGGAACAGTATATACGTCTATAACGTTATATATCCTAACCTAGGGCAACCTAACATCTCGGATGTAATATTCTACAACCTTCCAGGCGTGTCGGACCCTACTTCTCGGTGGGAACATTATATGCGTCTATAACGTTGTATATCCTAATCTAAGACAACCTAATATCTCGTATGCAATATTTGACAACATTCCTGGCCTGTCGAACCCTACTTCTCGCAGGGAACAGTATATATGTCTATAACGTTATATATCCTAACCGAAGGCAACCTGACATCTCGGATGTAATATTCTACATCATTCAAGGCGTGTCGGACCCTACTTCTCGGTGGGAACATTATATGAGTCTATAACGTTGTATATCATAATCTAAGGCAACCTATTATCTCAGACGTAATATATTGTACAATATTCCTCGCGTGTCGGTGCATACTTTTCGGTGGGAATATTATATGCGTCCATAACGGTCGATATCGTAATCTAAGGCAATCTAACACCTCGGATGCAATATTTGACAACATTCCTTGCCTGTCGAAACCTACTTCTCGGAGGGAACAGTATGTACGTCTATAACGGTATATATCCTAATCTAAGGCAACCTAACATCTCGGATGAAATATGTGACAACATTCCTGGCCTGTCGGACCCTACATCTCGGAGGGAACAGTATATACGTCTATAACGTCATATATCCTAACCTAAGGCAACCTAACATCTCGGATGCAATATTTGACAACACTCCTGACCTGACGAACCCTACTTCTCGGAGGGAACAGCATATACATCTATAACGTCATATATCCTAGCCTAAGGCAACCTAACATCTCGGATGTAACATTTGACAACATTCCAGGCATGTCGGTCCCTACGTCTCGGTGGTAACATTATATGCGTCTATAACGTTATATATCCTTATCTAAGGCAACCTAACATCTCGGATGCAATATTTGACAACATTCCTAGCCTGTCAAACCCTACTTCTCGGAGGGAACAGTATATACGTCTATAACGTTATATATCCTAACCTAGGGCAACCTAACATCTCGGATGTAATATTCTACAACCTTCCAGGCGTGTCGGACCCTACTTCTCGGTGGGAACATTATATGCGTCTATAACGTTGTATATCCTCATCTAAGGCAACCTAACATCTCGGATGAAATATGTGACAACATTCCTGGCCTGCCGAACCCTACATCTCGGAGGGAACAGTATATACGTCTGTAACGTCATATATCCTAACCTAAGACAACCTAACATCTCGGATGTAACATTTGACAACATTCCAGGCGCGTCGGTCCCTACGTCTCGGTGGTAACATTACATGCGTCTATAACGTTATATATCCTAACCTAAGGCAACCTAACATCTCGGATGCAATATTTGACAACATTCCAGAACTGTCGAACCCTACTTCTCGGAGGGAACAGCATATACATCTATAACGTCATATATCCTAGCCTAAGGCAACCTAACATCTCGGATGTAACATTTGACAACATTCCAGGTGTGTCGGTCCCTACGTCTCGGTGGTAACGTTACATGCGTCTATAACGTTATATATCCTAACCTAAGGCAACCTAACATCTCGGATGTAACATTTGACAACATTCCAGGCGTGTCGGTCCCTACTTCTCGGTGGGAACATTATATACGTCTATAACGTTATATATCCTAACCTAGGGCAACCTAACATCTCGGATGTAATATTCTACAACCTTCCAGGCGTGTCGGACCCTACTTCTCGGTGGGAACACTATATGCGTCTATAACGTTGTATATCCTTATCTAAGGCAACCTAACATCTCGGATGCAATATTTGACAACATTCCTGGCCTGTCGAACCCTACATCTCGGAGGGAACAGTATATATGTCTATAACGTTATATATCCTAACCGAAGGCAACCTGACATCTCGGATGTAATATTCTACATCATTCAAGGCGTGTCGGACCCTACTTCTCGGTGGGAACATTATATGAGTCTATAACGTTGTATATCATAATCTAAGGCAACCTATTATCTCAGACGTAATATTGTACAATATTCCTCGCGTGTCGGTGCATACTTTTCGGTGGGAATATTATATGCGTCCATAACGGTCGATATCGTAATCTAAGGCAACCTAACATCTCGGATGCAATATTTGACAACATTCCTAGCCTGTCGAACCCTACTTGTCGGAGGGAACAGCATATACGTCTATAACGTTATATATCCTAACCTAGGGCAACCTAACATCTCGGATGTAATATTCTACAACCTTCCAGGCGTGTCGGACCCTACTTCTCGGTGGGAACATTATATGCGTCTATAACGTTGTATATCCTTATCTAAGGCAACCTAACATCTCGGATGCAATATTTGACAACATTCGTGGCCTGTCGAACCCTACTTCTCGGAGGGAACAGTATATACGTCTATAACGTCATATATCCTAACCTAAGGCAACCTAACATCTCGGATGTAACATTTGACAACATTCCAGGCGTGTCGGTCCCTACGTCTCGGTGCTAACATTACATGCGTCTATAACGTTATATATCCTAACCTAAGGCAACCTAACATCTCGGATGCAATATTTGACAACATTCCCGGCCTGTCGAACCCTACTTCTCGGAGGGAACAGTATATACGTCTATAACGTTATATATCCTAACCGAAGGCAACCTGACATCTCGGATATAATATTCTACATCATTCAAGGCGTGTCGGACCCTACTTCTCGGTGGGAACATTATATGAGTCTATAACGTTGTATATCCTAATCTAAGGCAACCTATTATCTCAGACGCAATATTTTACAATATTCCTCGCGTGTCGGTGCATACTTTTCGGTGGGAATATTATATGCGTCCACAACGGTCGATATCGTAATCTAAGGCAATCTAACATCTCGGATGCAATATTTGACAACATTCCTTGCCTGTCGAACCCTACTTCTCGGAGGGAACAGTATGTACGTCTATAACGTTATATATCCTAACCTAAGGCAACCTAACATCTCCGATGTAATATTCTACAACCTTCCAGGCGTGTCGGACCCTACTTCTCGGTGGTAACATTATATGCGTCTATAACGTTGCATATCCTAATCTAAGGCAACCTAACATCTCGGATGCAATATTTGACAACATTCCTGGCCTGTCGAACCTTACTGCTCGGAGGGAACAGTATATACGTCTATAACGGTATATATCCTAATCTAAGGCAACCTAACATCTCGGATGAAATATGTGACAACATTCCTGGCCTGTCGAACCCTACATCTCGGAGGGAACAGTATATATGTCTGTAACGTCATATATCCTAACCTAAGACAACCTAACATCTCGGATGTAACATTTGACAACATTCCAGGCATGTCGGTCCCTACGTCTCGGTGGTAACATTATATGCGTCTATAACGTTATATATCTTTATCTAAGGCAACCTAACATCTCGGATGCAATATTTGACAACATTCCTAGCCTGTCGAACCCTACTTGTCGGAGGGAACAGCATATACGTCTATAACGTTATATATCCTAACCTAGGGCAACCTAACATCTCGGATGTAACATTTGACAACATTCCAGGCGTGTCGGTCCCTACGTCTCGGTGCTAACATTACATGCGTCTATAACGTTATATATCCTAACCTAAGGCAACCTAACATCTCGGATGCAATATTTGACAACATTCCCGGCCTGTCGAACCCTACTTCTCGGAGGGAACAGCATATACATCTATAACGTCATATATCCTAGCCTAAGGCAACCTAACATCTCGGATGCAATATTTGACAACATTCCTGGCCTGTCGAACCCTACTTCTCGGAGGGAACAGCATATACATCTATAACGTCATATATCCTAGCCTAAGGCAACCTAACATCTCGGATGTAACATTTGACAACATTCCAGGTGTGTCGGTCCCTACGTCTCGGTGGTAACGTTACATGCGTCTATAACGTTATATATCCTAACCTAAGGCAACCTAACATCTCGGATGTAACATTTGACAACATTCCAGGCGTGTCGGACCCTACTTCTCGGTGGGAACATTATATGCGTCTATAACGTTGTATATCCTTATCTAAGGCAACCTAACATCTCGGATGCAATATTTGACAACATTCCTGGCCTGTCGAACCCTACATCTCGGAGGGAACAGTATATATGTCTGTAACGTCATATATCCTAACCTAAGACAACCTAACATCTCGAATGTAACATTTGACAACATTCCAGGCGTGTCGGTCCCTACGTCTCGGTGGTAACATTACATGCGTCTATAACGTTATATATCCTAACCTAAGGCAACCTAACATCTCGGATGCAATATTTGACAACATTCCTGGCCTGTCGAACCCTACTTCTCGGAGGGAACAGCATATACATCTATAACGTCATATATCCTAGCCTAAGGCAACCTAACATCTCGGATGTAACATTTGACAACATTCCAGGTGTGTCGGTCGCTACGTCTCGGTGGTAACGTTACTTGCGTCTATAACGTTATATATCCTAACCTAAGGCAACCTAACATCTCGGATGTAACATTTGACAACATTCCAGGCATGTCGGTCCCTACGTCTCGGTGGTAACGTTATATGCGTCTATAACGTTATATATCTTTATCTAAGGCAACCTAACATCTCGGATGCAATATTTGACAACATTCCTAGCCTGTCGAACCCAACTTGTCGGAGGGAACAGCATATACGTCTATAACGTTATATATCCTAACCTAGGGCAACCTAACATCTCGGATGTAATATTCTACAACCTTCCAGGCGTGTCGGACCCTACTTCTCGGTGGGAACATTATATGCGTCTATAACGTTGTATATCCTTATCTAAGGCAACCTAACATCTCGGATGCAATATTTGACAACATTCGTGGCCTGTCGAACCCTACTTCTCGGAGGGAACAGTATATACGTCTATAACGTCATATATCCTAACCTAAGGCAACCTAACATCTCGGATGTAACATTTGACAACATTCCAGGCGTGTCGGTCCCTACGTCTCGGTGCTAACATTACATGCGTCTATAACGTTATATATCCTTATCTAAGGCAACCTAACATCTCGGATGCAATATTTGACAACATTCCTAGCCTGTCAAACCCTACTTCTCGGAGGGAACAGTATATACGTCTATAACGTTATATATCCTAACCTAGGGCAACCTAACATCTCGGATGTAATATTCTACAACCTTCCAGGCGTGACGGACCCTACTTCTCGGTGGGAACATTATATGCGTCTATAACGTTGTATATCCTCATCTAAGGCAACCTAACATCTCGGATGAAATATGTGACAACATTCCTGGCCTGTCGAACCCTACATCTCGGAGGGAACAGTATATACGTCTGTAACGTCATATATCCTAACCTAAGACAACCTAACATCTCGGATGTAACATTTGACTACATTCCAGGCGTGTCGGTCCCTACGTCTCGGTGGTAACATTACATGCGTCTATAACGTTATATATCCTAACCTAAGGCAACCTAACATCTCGGATGCAATATTTGACAACATTCCTGGCCTGTCGAACCCTACTTCTCGGAGGGAACAGCATATACATCTATAACGTCATATATCCTAGCCTAAGGCAACCTAACATCTCGGATGTAACATTTGACAACATTCCAGGTGTGTCGGTCGCTACGTCTCGGTGGTAACGTTACATGCGTCTATAACGTTATATATCCTAACCTAAGGCAACCTAACATCTCGGATGTAACATTTGACAACATTCCAGGCATGTCGGTCCCTACGTCTCGGTGGTAACATTATATGCGTCTATAACGTTATATATCTTTATCTAAGGCAACCTAACATCTCGGATGCAATATTTGACAACATTCCTAGCCTGTCGAACCCTACTTGTCGGAGGGAACAGTATATACGACTATAACGTTATATATCCTAACCTAGGGCAACCTAACATCTCGGATGTAATATTCTACAACCTTCCAGGCGTGTCGGACCCTACTTCTCGGTGGGAACATTATATGCGTCTATAACGTTGTATATACTTATCTAAGGCAAGCTAACATCTCGGATGCAATATTTGACAACATTCATGGCCTGTCGAACCCTACTTCTCGGAGGGAACTGTATATACGTCTATAACGTCATATATCCTAACCTAAGGCAACCTAACATCTCGGATGTAACATTTGACATCATTCCAGGCGTGTCGGTCCCTACGTCTCGGTGGTAACATTACATGCGTCTATAACGTTATATATCCTAACCTAAGGCAACCTAACATCTCGGATGCAATATTTGACAACATTCCTGGCCTGTCGAACCCTACTTCTCGGAGGGAACAGCATATACATCTATAACGTCATATATCCTAGCCTAAGGCAACCTAACATCTCGGATGTAACATTTGACAACATTCCAGGTGTGTCGGTCCCTACGTCTCGGTGGTAACGTTACATGCGTCTATAACGTTATATATCCTAACCTAAGGCAACCTAACATCTCGGATGTAACATTTGACAACATTCCAGGCGTGTCGAACCCTACTTGTCGGAGGGAACAGTATATACGTCTATAACGTTATATATCCTAACCTAGGGCAACCTAACATCTCGGATGTAATATTCTACAACCTTCCAGGCGTGTCGGACCCTACTTCTCGGTGGGAACATTATATGCGTCTATAACGTTGTATATCCTAATCTAAGACAACCTAATATCTCGTATGCAATATTTGACAACATTCCTGGCCTGTCGAACCCTACTTCTCGCAGGGAACAGTATATATGTCTATAACGTTATATATCCTAACCGAAGGCAACCTGACATCTCGGATGTAATATTCTACATCATTCAAGGCGTGTCGGACCCTACTTCTCGGTGGGAACATTATATGAGTCTATAACGTTGTATATCATAATCTAAGGCAACCTATTATCTCAGACGTAATATATTGTACAATATTCCTCGCGTGTCGGTGCATACTTTTCGGTGGGAATATTATATTCGTCCATAACGGTCGATATCGTAATCTAAGGCAATCTAACACCTCGGATGCAATATTTGACAACATTCCTTGCCTGTCGAAACCTACTTCTCGGAGGGAACAGTATGTACGTCTATAACGGTATATATCCTAATCTAAGGCAACCTAACATCTCGGATGAAATATGTGACAACATTCCTGGCCTGTCGGACCCTACATCTCGGAGGGAACAGTATATACGTCTATAACGTCATATATCCTAACCTAAGGCAACCTAACATCTCGGATGCAATATTTGACAACACTCCTGACCTGACGAACCCTACTTCTCGGAGGGAACAGCATATACATCTATAACGTCATATATCCTAGCAGAAGGCAACCTAACATCTCGGATGTAACATTTGACAACATTCCAGGCATGTCGGTCCCTACGTCTCGGTGGTAACATTATATGCGTCTATAACGTTATATATCCTTATCTAAGGCAACCTAACATCTCGGATGCAATATTTGACAACATTCCTAGCCTGTCAAACCCTACTTCTCGGAGGGAACAGTATATACGTCTATAACGTTATATATCCTAACCTAGGGCAACCTAACATCTCGGATGTAATATTCTACAACCTTCCAGGCGTGTCGGACCCTACTTCTCGGTGGGAACATTATATGCGTCTATAACGTTGTATATCCTCATCTAAGGCAACCTAACATCTCGGATGAAATATGTGACAACATTCCTGGCCTGCCGAACCCTACATCTCGGAGGGAACAGTATATACGTCTGTAACGTCATATATCCTAACCTAAGACAACCTAACATCTCGGATGTAACATTTGACAACATTCCAGGCGTGTCGGTCCCTACGTCTCGGTGGTAACATTACATGCGTCTATAACGTTATATATCCTAACCTAAGGCAACCTAACATCTCGGATGCAATATTTGACAACATTCCAGAACTGTCGAACCCTACTTCTCGGAGGGAACAGCATATACATCTATAACGTCATATATCCTAGCCTAAGGCAACCTAACATCTCGGATGTAACATTTGACAACATTCCAGGTGTGTCGGTCCCTACGTCTCGGTGGTAACGTTACATGCGTCTATAACGTTATATATCCTAACCTAAGGCAACCTAACATCTCGGATGTAACATTTGACAATATTCCAGGCGTGTCGGACCCTACTTCTCGGTGGGAACATTATATACGTCTATAACGTTATATATCCTAACCTAGGGCAACCTAACATCTCGGATGTAATATTCTACAACCTTCCAGGCGTGTCGGACCCTACTTCTCGGTGGGAACACTATATGCGTCTATAACGTTGTATATCCTTATCTAAGGCAACCTAACATCTCGGATGCAATATTTATCCAACATTCCTGGCCTGTCGAACCCTACATCTCGGAGGGAACAGTATATATGTCTATAACGTTATATATCCTAACCGAAGGCAACCTGACATCTCGGATGTAATATTCTACATCATTCAAGGCGTGTCGGACCCTACTTCTCGGTGGGAACATTATATGAGTCTATAACGTTGTATATCATAATCTAAGGCAACCTATTATCTCAGACGTAATATTGTACAATATTCCTCGCGTGTCGGTGCATACTTTTCGGTGGGAATATTATATGCGTCCATAACGGTCGATATCGTAATCTAAGGCAACCTAACATCTCGGATGCAATATTTGACAACATTCCTAGCCTGTCGAACCCTACTTGTCGGAGGGAACAGCATATACGTCTATAACGTTATATATCCTAACCTAGGGCAACCTAACATCTCGGATGTAATATTCTACAACCTTCCAGGCGTGTCGGACCCTACTTCTCGGTGGGAACATTATATGCGTCTATAACGTTGTATATCCTTATCTAAGGCAACCTAACATCTCGGATGCAATATTTGACAACATTCGTGGCCTGTCGAACCCTACTTCTCGGAGGGAACAGTATATACGTCTATAACGTCATATATCCTAACCTAAGGCAACCTAACATCTCGGATGTAACATTTGACAACATTCCAGGCGTGTCGGTCCCTACGTCTCGGTGCTAACATTACATGCGTCTATAACGTTATATATCCTAACCTAAGGCAACCTAACATCTCGGATGCAATATTTGACAACATTCCCGGCCTGTCGAACCCTACTTCTCGGAGGGAACAGTATATACGTCTATAACGTTATATATCCTAACCGAAGGCAACCTGACATCTCGGATATAATGTTCTACATCATTCAAGGCGTGTCGGACCCTACTTCTCGGTGGGAACATTATATGAGTCTATAACGTTGTATATCCTAATCTAAGGCAACCTATTATCTCAGACGCAATATTTTACAATATTCCTCGCGTGTCGGTGCATACTTTTCGGTGGGAATATTATATGCGTCCACAACGGTCGATATCGTAATCTAAGGCAATCTAACATCTCGGATGCAATATTTGACAACATTCCTTGCCTGTCGAACCCTACTTCTCGGAGGGAACAGTATGTACGTCTATAACGTTATATATCCTAACCTAAGGCAACCTAACATCTCCGATGTAATATTCTACAACCTTCCAGGCGTGTCGGACCCTACTTCTCGGTGGTAACATTATATGCGTCTATAACGTTGCATATCCTAATCTAAGGCAACCTAACATCTCGGATGCAATATTTGACAACATTCCTGGCCTGTCGAACCTTACTGCTCGGAGGGAACAGTATATACGTCTATAACGGTATATATCCTAATCTAAGGCAACCTAACATCTCGGATGAAATATGTGACAACATTCCTGGCCTGTCGAACCCTACATCTCGGAGGGAACAGTATATATGTCTGTAACGTCATATATCCTAACCTAAGACAACCTAACATCTCGGATGTAACATTTGACAACATTCCAGGCGTGTCGGTCCCTACGTCTCGGTGGTAACATTACATGCGTCTATAACGTTATATATCCTAACCTAAGGCAACCTAACATCTCGGATGCAATATTTGACAACATTCCTGGCCTGTCGAACCCTACTTCTCGGAGGGAACAGCATATACATCTATAACGTCATATATCCTAGCCTAAGGCAACCTAACATCTCGGATGTAACATTTGACAACATTCCAGGTGTGTCGCTCCCTACGTCTCGGTGGTAACGTTACATGCGTCTATAACGTTATATATCCTAACCTAAGGCAACCTAACATGTCGGATGTAACATTTGACAACATTCCAGGCGTGTCGGACCCTACTTCTCAGTGGGAACATTATATGCGTCTATAACGTTGTATATCCTTATCTAAGGCAACCTAACATCTCGGATGCAATATTTGACAACATTCCTGGCCTGTCGAACCCTACATCTCGGAGGGAACAGTATATACGTCTATAGCGGTATATATCCTAATCTAAGGCAACCTAACATCTCGTATGCAATATTTGACAACATTCCTGGCCTGTCGAACCCTGCTTCTCGCAGGGAACAGTATATATGTCTATAACGTTATATATCCTAACCGAAGGCAACCTGACATCTCGGATGTAATATTCTACATCATTCAAGGCGTGTCGGACCCTACTTCTCGGTGGGAACATTATATGAGTCTATAACGTTGTATATCATAATCTAAGGCAACCTATTATCTCAGACGTAATATTGTACAATATTCCTCGCGTGTCGGTGCATACTTTTCGGTGGGAATATTATATGCGTCCATAACGGTCGATATCGTAATCTAAGGCAATCTAACACCTCGGATGCAATATTTGACAACATTCCTTGCCTGTCGAACCCTACTTCTCGGAGGGAACAGTATGTACGTCTATAACGTTATATATCCTAACCTAAGGCAACCTAACATCTCGGATGTAATATTCTACAACCTTCCAGGCGTGTCGGACCTTACTTCTCGGTGGTAACATTATATGCGTCTATAACGTTGCATATCCTAATCTAAGGCAACCTAACATCTCGGATGCAATACTTGACAACATTCCTGGCCTGTCGAACCCTACTGCTCGGAGGGAACATTATATACGTCTATAACGGTATATATCCTAATCTAAGGCAACCTAACATCTCGGATGAAATATGTGACAACATTCCTGGCCTGTCGGACCCTACATCTCGGAGGGAACAGTATATACGTCTATAACGTCATATATCCTAACCTAAGGCAACCTAACATCTCGGATGCAATATTTGACAACACTCCTGACCTGACGAACACTACTTCTCGGAGGGAACAGCATATACATCTATAACGTCATATATCCTAGCCTAAGGCAACCTAACATCTCGGATGTAACATTTGACAACATTCCAGGCATGTCGGTCCCTACGTCTCGGTGGTAACATTATATGCGTCTATAACGTTATATATCCTTATCTAAGGCAACCTAACATCTCGGATGCAATATTTGACAACATTCCTAGCCTGTCAAACCCTACTTCTCGGAGGGAACAGTATATACGTCTATAACGTTATATATCCTAACCTAGGGCAACCTAACATCTCGGATGTAATATTCTACAACCTTCCAGGCGTGACGGACCCTACTTCTCGGTGGGAACATTATATGCGTCTATAACGTTGTATATCCTCATCTAAGGCAACCTAACATCTCGGATGAAATATGTGACAACATTCCTGGCCTGTCGAACCCTACATCTCGGAGGGAACAGTATATACGTCTGTAACGTCATATATCGTAACCTAAGACAACCTAACATCTCGGATGTAACATTTGACAACATTCCAGGCGTGTCGGTCCCTACGTCTCGGTGGTAGCATTACATGCGTCTATAACGTTATATATCCTAACCTAAGGCAACCTAACATCTCGGATGCAATATTTGACAACATTCCTGGCCTGTCGAACCCTACTTCTCGGAGGAAACAGCATATACATCTATAACGTCATATATCCTAGCCTAAGGCAACCTAACATCTCGGATGTAACATTTGACAACATTCCAGGTGTGTCGGTCGCTACGTCTCGGTGGTAACGTTACATGCGTCTATAACGTTATATATCCTAACCTAAGGCAACCTAACATCTCGGATGTAACATTTGACAACATTCCAGGCATGTCGGTCCCTACGTCTCGGTGGTAACATTATATGCGTCTATAACGTTATATATCTTTATCTAAGGCAACCTAACATCTCGGATGCAATATTTGACAACATTCCTGGCCTGTCGAACCTTACTGCTCGGAGGGAACAGTATATACGTCTATAACGGTATATATCCTAATCTAAGGCAACCTAACATCTCGGATGAAATATGTGACAACATTCCTGGCCTGTCGAACCCTACATCTCGGAGGGAACAGTATATATGTCTGTAACGTCATATATCCTAACCTAAGACAACCTAACATCTCGGATGTAACATTTGACAACATTCCAGGCGTGTCGGTCCCTACGTCTCGGTGGTAACATTACATGCGTCTATAACGTTATATATCCTAACCTAAGGCAACCTAACATCTCGGATGCAATATTTGACAACATTCCTGGCCTGTCGAACCCTACTTCTCGGAGGGAACAGCATATACATCTATAACGTCATATATCCTAGCCTAAGGCAACCTAACATCTCGGATGTAACATTTGACAACATTCCAGGTGTGTCGCTCGCTACGTCTCGGTGGTAACGTTACATGCGTCTATAACGTTATATATCCTAACCTAAGGCAACCTAACATCTCGGATGTAACATTTGACAACATTCCAGGCATGTCGGTCCCTACGTCTCGGTGGTAACATTATATGCGTCTATAACGTTATATATCTTTATCTAAGGCAACCTAACATCTCGGATGCAATATTTGACAACATTCCTAGCCTGTCGAACCCTACTTGTCGGAGGGAACAGTATATACGTCTATAGCGTTATATATCCTAACCTAGGGCAACCTAACATCTCGGATGTAATATTCTACAACCTTCCAGGCGTGTCGGACCCTACTTCTCGGTGGGAACATTATATGCGTCTATAACGTTGTATATACTTATCTAAGGCAACCTAACATCTCGGATGCAATATTTGACAACATTCATGGCCTGTCGAACCCTACTTCTCGGAGGGAACAGTATATACGTCTATAACGTCATATATCCTAACCTAAGGCAACCTAACATCTCGGATGTAACATTTGACAACATTCCAGGCGTGTCGGTCCCTACGTCTCGGTGGTAACATTACATGCGTCTATAACGTTATATATCCTAACCTAAGGCAACCTAACATCTCGGATGCAATATTTGACAACATTCCTGGCCTGTCGAACCCTACTTCTCGGAGGGAACAGCATATACATCTATAACGTCATATATCCTAGCCTAAGGCAACCTAACATCTCGGATGTAACATTTGACAACATTCCAGGTGTGTCGGTCCCTACGTCTCGGTGGTAACGTTACATGCGTCTATAACGTTATATATCCTAACCTAAGGCAACCTAACATGTCGGATGTAACATTTGACAACATTCCAGGCGTGTCGGACCCTACTTCTCGGTGGGAACATTATATGCGTCTATAACGTTGTATATCCTTATCTAAGGCAACCTAACATCTCGGATGCAATATTTGACAACATTCCTGGCCTGTCGAACCCTACATCTCGGAGGGAACAGTATATACGTCTATAGCGGTATATATCCTAATCTAAGGCAACCTAACATCTCGTATGCAATATTTGACAACATTCCTGGCCTGTCGAACCCTGCTTCTCGCAGGGAACAGTATATATGTCTATAACGTTATATATCCTAACCGAAGGCAACCTGACATCTCGGATGTAATATTCTACATCATTCAAGGCGTGTCGGACCCTACTTCTCGGTGGGAACATTATATGAGTCTATAACGTTGTATATCATAATCTAAGGCAACCTATTATCTCAGACGTAATATTGTACAATATTCCTCGCGTGTCGGTGCATACTTTTCGGTGGGAATATTATATGCGTCCATAACGGTCGATATCGTAATCTAAGGCAATCTAACACCTCGGATGCAATATTTGACAACATTCCTTGCCTGTCGAACCCTACTTCTCGGAGGGAACAGTATGTACGTCTATAACGTTATATATCCTAACCTAAGGCAACCTAACATCTCGGATGTAATATTCTACAACCTTCCAGGCGTGTCGGACCCTACTTCTCGGTGGGAACATTATATGAGTCTATAACGTTGTATATCATAATCTAAGGCAACCTATTATCTCAGACGTAATATTGTACAATATTCCTCGCGTGTCGGTGCATACTTTTCGGTGGGAATATTATATGCGTCCATAACGGTCGATATCGTAATCTAAGGCAATCTAACACCTCGGATGCAATATTTGACAACATTCCTTGCCTGTCGAACCCTACATCTCGGAGGGAACAGTATATACGTCTATAACGTCATATATCCTAACCTAAGGCAACCTAACATCTCGGATGCAATATTTGACAACACTCCTGACCTGACGAACACTACTTCTCGGAGGGAACAGCATATACATCTATAACGTCATATATCCTAGCCTAAGGCAACCTAACATCTCGGATGTAACATTTGACAACATTCCAGGCATGTCGGTCCCTACGTCTCGGTGGTAACATTATATGCGTCTATAACGTTATATATCCTTATCTAAGGCAACCTAACATCTAGGATGCAATATTTGACAACATTCCTAGCCTGTCAAACCCTACTTCTCGGAGGGAACAGTATATACGTCTATAACGTTATATATCCTAACCTAGGGCAACCTAACATCTCGGATGTAATATTCTACAACCTTCCAGGCGTGACGGACCCTACTTCTCGGTGGGAACATTATATGCGTCTATAACGTTGTATATCCTCATCTAAGGCAACCTAACATCTCGGATGAAATATGTGACAACATTCCTGGCCTGTCGAACCCTACATCTCGGAGGGAACAGTATATACGTCTGTAACGTCATATATCCTAACCTAAGACAACCTAACATCTCGGATGTAACATTTGACAACATTCCAGGCGTGTCGGTCCCTACGTCTCGGTGGTAGCATTACATGCGTCTATAACGTTATATATCCTAACCTAAGGCAACCTAACATCTCGGATGCAATATTTGACAACATTCCTGGCCTGTCGAACCCTACTTCTCGGAGGAAACAGCATATACATCTATAACGTCATATATCCTAGCCTAAGGCAACCTAACATCTCGGATGTAACATTTGACAACATTCCAGGTGTGTCGGTCGCTACGTCTCGGTGGTAACGTTACATGCGTCTATAACGTTATATATCCTAACCTAAGGCAACCTAACATCTCGGATGTAACATTTGACAACATTCCAGGCATGTCGGTCCCTACGTCTCGGTGGTAACATTATATGCGTCTATAACGTTATATATCTTTATCTAAGGCAACCTAACATCTCGGATGCAATATTTGACAACATTCCTAGCCTGTCGAACCCTACTTGTCGGAGGGAACAGTATATACGTCTATAACGTTATATATCCTAACCTAGGGCAACCTAACATCTCGGATGTAATATTCTACAACCTTCCAGGCGTGTCGGATCCTACTTCTCGGTGGGAACATTATATGCGTCTATAACGTTGTATATACTTATCTAAGGCAAGCTAACATCTCGGATGCAATATTTGACAACATTCATGGCCTGTCGAACCCTACTTCTCGGAGGGAACAGTATATACGTCTATAACGTCATATATCCTAACCTAAGGCAACCTAACATCTCGGATGTAAAATTTGACATCATTCCAGGCGTGTCGGTCCCTACGTCTCGGTGGTAACATTACATGCGTCTATAACGTTATATATCCTAACCTAAGGCAACCTAACATCTCGGATGCAATATTTGACAACATTCCTGGCCTGTCGAACCCTACTTCTCGGAGGGAACAGCATATACATCTATAACGTCATATATCCTAGCCTAAGGCAACCTAACATCTCGGATGTAACATTTGACAACATTCCAGGTGTGTCGGTCCCTACGTCTCGGTGGTAACGTTACATGCGTCTATAACGTTATATATCCTAACCTAAGGCAACCTAACATCTCGGATGTAACATTTGACAACATTCCAGGCGTGTCGGACCCTACTTCTCGGTGGGAACATTATATGCGTCTATAACGTTGTATATCCTTATCTAAGGCAACCTAACATCTCGGATGCAATATTTGACAACATTCCTGGCCTGTCGAACCCTACATCTCGGAGGGAACAGTATATACGTCTATAGCGGTATATATCCTAATCTAAGGCAACCTATCATCTCGTATGCAATATTTGACAACATTCCTGGCCTGTCGAACCCTACTTCTCGCAGGGAACAGTATATATGTCTATAACGTTATATATCCTAACCGAAGGCAACCTGACATCTCGGATGTAATATTCTACATCATTCAAGGCGTGTCGGACCCTACTTCTCGGTGGGAACATTATATGAGTCTATAACGTTGTATATCATAATCTAAGGCAACCTATTATCTCAGACGTAATATATTGTACAATATTCCTCGCGTGTCGGTGCATACTTTTCGGTGGGAATATTATATGCGTCCATAACGGTCGATATCGTAATCTAAGGCAACCTAACATCTCGGATGCAATATTTGACAACACTCCTGACCTGACGAACCCTACTTCTCGGAGGGAACAGCATATACATCTATAACGTCATATATCCTAGCCTAAGGCAACCTAACATCTCGGATGTAACATTTGACAACATTCCAGGCATGTCGGTCCCTACGTCTCGGTGGTAACATTATATGCGTCTATAACGTTATATATCCTTATCTAAGGCAACCTAACATCTCGGATGCAATATTTGACAACATTCCTAGCCTGTCAAACCCTACTTCTCGGAGGGAACAGTATATACGTCTATAACGTTATATATCCTAACCTAGGGCAACCTAACATCTCGGATGTAATATTCTACAACCTTCCAGGCGTGTCGGACCCTACTTCTCGGTGGGAACATTATATGCGTCTATAACGTTGTATATCCTCATCTAAGGCAACCTAACATCTCGGATGAAATATGTGACAACATTCCTGGCCTGTCGAACCCTACATCTCGGAGGGAACAGTATATACGTCTGTAACGTCATATATCCTAACCTAAGACAACCTAACATCTCGGATGTAACATTTGACAACATTCCAGGCGTGTCGGTCCCTACGTCTCGGTGGTAACATTACATGCGTCTATAACGTTATATATCCTAACCTAAGGCAACCTAACATCTCGGATGCAATATTTGACAACATTCCAGGCCTGTCGAACCCTACTTCTCGGAGGGAACAGCATATACATCTATAACGTCATATATCCTAGCCTAAGGCAACCTAACATCTCGGATGTAACATTTGACAACATTCCAGGTGTGTCGGTCCCTACGTCTCGGTGGTAACGTTACATGCGTCTATAACGTTATATATCCTAACCTAAGGCAACCTAACATCTCGGATGTAACATTTGACAACATTCCAGGCGTGTCGGACCCTACTTCTCGGTGGGAACATTATATGCGTCTATAACGTTGTATATCCTTATCTAAGGCAACCTAACATCTCGGATGCAATATTTGACAACATTCCTGGCCTGTCGAACCCTACATCTCGGAGGGAACAGTATATACGTCTATAGCGGTATATATCCTAATCTAAGGCAACCTAACATCTCGTATGCAATATTTGACAACATTCCTGGCCTGTCGAACCCTACTTCTCGCAGGGAACAGTATATATGTCTATAACGTTATATATCCTAACCGAAGGCATCCTGACATCTCGGATGTAATATTCTACATCATTCAAGGCGTGTCGGACCCTACTTCTCGGTGGGAACATTATATGAGTCTATAACGTTGTATATCATAATCTAAGGCAACCTATTATCTCAGACGTAATATTGTACAATATTCCTCGCGTGTCGGTGCATACTTTTCGGTGGGAAAATTATATGCGTCCATAACGGTCGATATCGTAATCTAAGGCAATCTAACACCTCGGATGCAATATTTGACAACATTCCTTGCCTGTCGAACCCTACTTCTCGGAGGGAACAGTATGTACGTCTATAACGTTATATATCCTAACCTAAGGCAACCTAACATCTCGGATGTAATATTCTACAACCTTCCAGGCGTGTCGGACCTTACTTCTCGGTGGTAACATTATATGCGTCTATAACGTTGCATATCCTAATCTAAGGCAACCTAACATCTCGGATGCAATACTTGACAACATTCCTGGCCTGTCGAACCCTACTGCTCGGAGGGAACAGTATATACGTCTATAACGGTATATATCCTAATCTAAGGCAACCTAACATCTCGGATGAAATATGTGACAACATTCCTGGCCTGTCGAACCCTACATCTCGGAGGGAACAGTATATACGTCTATAACGTCATATATCCTAACCAAAGGCAACCTAACATCTCGGATGCAATATTTGACAACACTCCTGACCTGTCGAACCCTACTTCTCGGAGGGAACAGCATATACGTCTATAACGTCATATATCCTAACGTAAGGCAACCTAACATCTCGGATGTAACATTTGACAACATTCCAGGTGTGTCGGTCCCTACGTCTCGGTGGTAACGTTACATGCGTCTATAACGTTATATATCCTAACCTAAGGCAACCTAACATCTCGGATGTAACATTTGACAACATTCCAGGCATGTCGGTCCCTACGTCTCGGTGGTAACATTATATGCGTCTATAACGTTATATATCCTTATCTAAGGCAACCTAACATCTCGGATGCAATATTTGACAACATTCCTAGCCTGTCGAACCCTACTTCTCGGAGGGAACAGTATATACGGCTATAACGTTATATATCCTAACCTAGGGCAACCTAACATCTCGGATGTAATATTCTACAACCTTCCAGGCTTGTCGGACCCTACTTCTCGGTGGGAACACTATATGCGTCTATAACGTTGTATATCCTTATCTAAGGCAACCTAACATCTCGGATGCAATATTTGACAACATTCCTGGCCTGTCGAACCCTACATCTCGGAGGGAACAGTATATATGTCTATAACGTTATATATCCTAACCGAAGGCAACCTGACATCTCGGATGTAATATTCTACATCATTCAAGGCGTGTCGGACCCTACTTCTCGGTGGGAACATTATATGAGTCTATAACGTTGTATATCATAATCTAAGGCAACCTATTATCTCAGACGTAATATTGTACAATATTCCTCGCGTGTCGGTGCATACTTTTCGGTGGGAATATTATATGCGTCCATAACGGTCGATATCGTAATCTAAGGCAATCTAACATCTCGGATACAATATTTGACAACATTCCTTGCCTGTCGAACCCTACTTCTCGGAGGGAACAGTATGTACGTCTATAACGTTATATATCCTAACCTAAGGCAACCTAACATCTCGGATGTAATATTCTACCACCTTCCAGGCGTGTCGGACCTTACTTCTCGGTGGTAACATTATATGCGTCTATAACGTTGCATATCCTAATCTAAGGCAACCTAACATCTCGGATGAAATATGTGACAACATTCCTGGCCTGTCGAACCCTACATCTCGGAGGGAACAGTATATACGTCTATAACGTCATATATCCTAACCCAAGGCAACCTAACATCTCGAATGCAATATTTGACAACACTCCTGACCTGTCGAACCCTACTTCTCGGAGGGAACAGCATATACATCTATAACGTCATATATCCTAACCTAAGACAACCTAACATCTCGGATGTAACATTTGACAACATTCCAGGCGTGTCGGTCCCTACGTCTCGGTGGTAAAATTACATGCGTCTATAACGTTATATATCCTAACCTAAGGCAACCTAACATCTCGGATGCAATATTTGACAACATTCCTGGCCTGTCGAACCCTACTTCTCGGAGGGAACAGCATATACATCTATAACGTCATATATCCTAGCCTAAGGCAACCTAACATCTCGGATGTAACATTTGACAACATTCCAGGTGTGTCGGTCCCTACGTCTCGGTGGTAACGTTACATGCGTCTATAACGTTATATATCCTAACCTAAGGCAACCTAACATCTCGGATGTAACATTTGACAACATTCCAGGCGTGTCGGACCCTACTTCTCGGTGGGAACATTATATGCGTCCATAACGTTGTATATCCTTATCTAAGGCAACCTAACATCTCGGATGCAATATTTGACAACATTCCTGGCCTGTCGAACCCTACATCTCGGAGGGAACAGTATATACGTCTATAGCGGTATATATCCTAATCTAAGGCAACCTAACATCTCGTATGCAATATTTGACAACATTCCTGGCCTGTCGAACCCTACTTCTCGCAGGGAACAGTATATATGTCTATAACGTTATATATCCTAACCGAAGGCAACCTGACATCTCGGATGTAATATTCTACATCATTCAAGGCGTGTCGGACCCTACTTCTCGGTGGGAACATTATATGAGTCTATAACGTTGTATATCATAATCTAAGGCAACCTATTATCTCAGACGTAATATATTGTACAATATTCCTCGCGTGTCGGTGCATACTTTTCGGTGGGAATATTATATGCGTCCATAACGGTCGATATCGTAATCTAAGGCAATCTAACACCTCGGATGCAATATTTGACAACATTCCTTGCCTGTCGAACCCTACTTCTCGGAGGGAACAGTATGTACGTCTATAACGTTATATATCCTAACCTAAGGCAACCTAACATCTCGGATGTAATATTCTACAACCTTCCAGGCGTGTCGGACCATACTTCTCGGTGGTAACATTATATGCGTCTATAACGTTGCATATCCTAATCTAAGGCAACCTAACATCTCGGATGCAATACTTGACAACATTCCTGGCCTGTCGAACCCTACTGCTCGGAGGGAACAGTATATACGTCTATAACGGTATATATCCTAATCTAAGGCAACCTAACATCTCGGATGAAATATGTGACAACATTCCTGGCCTGTCGGACCCTACATCTCGGAGGGAACATTATTTGCGTCTATAACGTTGTATATCCTTATCTAAGGCAACCTAACATCTCGGATGCAATATTTGACAACATTCTTGGCCTGTCGAACCCTACTTCTCGGAGGGAACAGTATATACGTCTATAACGTTATATATCCTAACCTAGGGCAACCTAACATCTCGGATGTAATATTCTACAACCTTCCAGGCGTGTCGGACCCTACTTCTCGGTGGGAACACTATATGCGTCTATAACGTTGTATATCCTTATCTAAGGCAACCTAACATCTCGGATGCAATATTTGACAACATTCCTGGCCTGTCGAACCCTACATCTCGGAGGGAACAGTATATACGTCTATAACGTCATATATCCTAACCTAAGGCAACCTAACATCTCGGATGCAATATTTGACAACACTCCTGACCTGTCGAACCCTACTTCTCGGAGGGAACAGCATATACATCTATAACGTCATATATCCTAGCCTAAGGCAACCTAACATCTCGGATGTAACATTTGACAACATTCCAGGCGTGTCGGTCCCTACGTCTCGGTGGTAACATTACATGCGTCTATAACGGTATATATCCTAATCTAAGGCAACCTAACATTTCGGATGAAATATGTGACAACAATCCTGGCCTGTCGAACCCTACGTCTCGGAGGGAACAGTATATACGTCTATAACGTCATATATCCTAACGTAAGGCAACCTAACATCTCGGATGTAACATTTGACAACATTCCAGGTGTGTCGGTCCCTACGTCTCGGTGGTAACGTTACATGCGTCTATAACGTTATATATCCTAACCTAAGGCAACCTAACATCTCGGATGTAACATTTGACAACATTCCAGGCATGTCGGTCCCTACGTCTCGGTGGCAACATTATATGCGTCTATAACGTTATATATCCTTATCTAAGGCAACCTAACATCTCGGATGCAATATTTGACAACATTCCTAGCCTGTCGAACCCTACTTCTCGGAGGGAACAGTATATACGGCTATAACGTTATATATCCTAACCTAAGGCAACCTGACATCTCGGATGTAATATTCTACATCATTCCAGGCGTGTCGGACCCTACTTCTCGGTGGGAACATTATATGAGTCTATAACGTTGTATATCCTAATCTAAGGCAACCTATTATCTCAGACGTAATATCTTACAATATTCCTGGCGTGTCGGTGCATACTTTTCGGTGGGAATATTATATGCGTCTATAACGGTCGATATCGTAATCTAAGGCAACCTAACATCTCGGATGCAATATTTGACAACATTCCTGGCCTGTCGAACCCTACTTCTCGGAGGGAACAGTATATACGGCTATAACGTTATATATCCTAACCTAGGGCAACCTAACATCTCGGATGTATTATTCTACAACCTTCCAGGCGTGTCGGACCCTACTTCTCGGTGGTAACATTATTTTCGTCTATAACGTTGTATATCCTTATCTAAGGCAACCTAACATCTCGGATGCAATATTTGACAACATTCCTGGCCTGTCGAACCCTACTTCTCGGAGGGAACAGTATATACGTCTATAACGTTATATATCCTAACCTAGGGCAACCTAACATCTCGGATGTAATATTCTACAACCTTCCAGGCGTGTCGGACCCTACTTCTCGGTGGTAACATTATATGCGTCTATAACGTTATATATCCTTATCTAAGGCAACCTAACATCTCGGATGCAATATTTGACAACATTCCTGGCCTGTCGAACCCTGCTTCTCGGAGGGAACAGTATATACGTCTACAACGTCATATATCCTAACCTAAGGCAACCTAACATCTCGGATGTAACATTTGACAACATTCCAGGTGTGTCGGTCCCTACGTCTCGGTGGTAACGTTACATGCGTCTATAACGTTATATATCCTAACCTAAGGCAACCTAACATCTCGGATGTAACATTTGACAACATTCCAGGCGTGTCGGACCCTACTTCTCGGTGGGAACATTATATGCGTCTATAACGTTGTATATCCTTATCTAAGGCAACCTAACATCTCGGATGCAATATTTGACAACATTCCTGGCCTGTCGAACCCTACATCTCGGAGGGAACAGTATATACGTCTATAGCGGTATATATCCTAATCTAAGGCAACCTAACATCTCGTATGCAATATTTGACAACATTCCTGGCCTGTCGAACCCTACTTCTCGCAGGGAACAGTATATATGTCTATAACGTTATATATCCTAACCGAAGGCAACCTGACATCTCGGATGTAATATTCTACATCATTCAAGGCGTGTCGGACCCTACTTCGCGGTGGGAACATTATATGAGTCTATAACGTTGTATATCATAATCTAAGGCAACCTATTATCTCAGACGTAATATATTGTACAATATTCCTCGCGTGTCGGTGCATACTTTTCGGTGGGAATATTATATGCGTCCATAACGGTCGATATCGTAATCTAAGGCAATCTAACACCTCGGATGCAATATTTGACAACATTCCTTGCCTGTCGAACCCTACTTCTCGGAGGGAACAGTATGTACGTCTATAACGTTATATATCCTAACCTAAGGCAACCTAACATCTCGGATGTAATATTCTACAACCTTCCAGGCGTGTCGGACCATACTTCTCGGTGGTAACATTATATGCGTCTATAACGTTGCATATCCTAATCTAAGGCAACCTAACATCTCGGATGCAATACTTGACAACATTCCTGGCCTGTCGAACCCTACTGCTCGGAGGGAACAGTATATACGTCTATAACGGTATATATCCTAATCTAAGGCAACCTAACATCTCGGATGAAATATGTGACAACATTCCTGGCCTGTCGGACCCTACATCTCGGAGGGAACATTATTTGCGTCTATAACGTTGTATATCCTTATCTAAGGCAACCTAACATCTCGGATGCAATATTTGACAACATTCTTGGCCTGTCGAACCCTACTTCTCGGAGGGAACAGTATATACGTCTATAACGTTATATATCCTAACCTAGGGCAACCTAACATCTCGGATGTAATATTCTACAACCTTCCAGGCGTGTCGGACCCTACTTCTCGGTGGGAACACTATATGCGTCTATAACGTTGTATATCCTTATCTAAGGCAACCTAACATCTCGGATGCAATATTTGACAACATTCCTGGCCTGCCGAACCCTACATCTCGGAGGGAACAGTATATACGTCTATAACGTCATATATCCTAACCTAAGGCAACCTAACATCTCGGATGCAATATTTGACAACACTCCTGACCTGTCGAACCCTACTTCTCGGAGGGAACATTATATGAGTCTATAACGTTGTATATCCTAATCTAAGGCAACCTATTATCTCAGACGTAATATTTTACAATATTCCTCGCGTGTCGGTGCATACTTTTCGGTGGGAATATTTTATGCGTCCATAACGGTCGATATCGTAATCTAAGGCAATCTAACATCTCGGATGCAATATTTGACAACATTCCTTGCCTGTCGAACCCTACTTCTCGGAGGGAACAGTATGTACGTCTATAACGTTATATATCCTAACCTAAGGCAACCTAACATCTCGGATGTAATATTCTACAACCTTCCAGGCGTGTCGGACCCTACTTCTCGGTGGTAACATTATATGCGTCTATAACGCTGCATATCCTAATCTAAGGCAACCTAACATCTCGGATGCAATATTTGACAACATTCCTGGCCTGTCGAACCCTACTGCTCGGAGGGAACAGTATATACGTCTATAACGTTATACATCCTAACCTAAGGCAAGCTAACATCTCGGATGTAACATTTGACAACATTCCAGGCATGTTGGTCCTACGTCTCGGTGGTAACATTATATGCGTCTATAACGTTATATATCCTTATCTAAGGCAACCTAACATCTCGGATGCAATATTTGACAACATTCCTAGCCTGTCGAACCCTACGTCTCGGTGGTAACATTACATGCGTCTATAACGGTATATTTCTTAATCTAAGGCAACCTAACATCTCGGATGCTATATTTGACAACATTCCTGGCCTGTCGAACCCTACTTCTCGGAGGGAACAGTATATACGTCTACAACGTCATATATCCTAACCTAAGGCAACCTAACATCTCGGATGTAACATTTGACAACATTCCAGGCATGTCGGTCCCTACGTCTCGGTGGTAACATTATATGCGTCTATAACGTTATATATCCTTATCTAAGGCAACCTAACATCTCGGATGCAATATTTGACAACATTCCTGGCCTGTCGAACCCTACTTCTCGGAGAGAACAGTATATACGTCTATAACGTTATATATCGTAACCGAAGGCAACCTGACGTCTCGGATGTAATATTCTACATCATTCAAGGCGTGTCGGACCCTACTTCTTGGTGGGAACATTATATGAGTCTATAACGTTGTATATCCTAATCTAAGGCAACCTATTATCTCAGACGTAATATTCTACAACCTTCCAGGCGTGTCGGACCCTACTTCTCGGTGGTAACATTATATGCGTCTATAACGCTGCATATCCAAATCTAAGGCAACCTAACATCTCGGATGCAATATTTGACAACCTTCCTGGCCTGTCGAACCCTACTGCTCGGAGGGAACAGTATATACGTCTATAACGTCATATATCCTAACCTAAGGCAACCTAACATCTCGGATGTAACATTTGACAACATTCCAGGCATGTCGGTCCCTACGTCTCGGTGGTAACATTATATGCGTCTATAACGTTATACATCCTTATCTAAGGCAACCTAACATCTCGGATGCAATATTTGACAACATTCCTGGCCTGTCGAACCCTACTTCTCGGAGGAAACAGTATATACGTCTATAACGTTATATATCCTAACCCAAGGCAACCTGACATCTCGGATATATTATTCTACAACATTCCTGGCCTGTCGAACCCGACATCTCGGAGGGAACAGCATATACGTGTGTAACGTCATATATCCTAACCTAAGGCAACCTAACATCTCGGATGTAACATTTGACAACATTCCAGGCGTGTCGGTCCCTACGTCTCGGTGGTAATATTACATGCGTCTATAACGTTATATATCCTAACCTAAGGCAACCTAAAAACTCGGATGCAATATTTGACAACATTCCTGGCCTGTCGAACCCTACTTCTCGGAGGGAACAGTATATACGTCTATAACGTTGTATATCCTAACCTAAGGCAACCTGAAATCTCGGATATATTATTCTACAACATTCCAGGCGTGTCGGACACTACTTCTCGGTGAGAACATTATATGCGTCTATAACGTTGTATATCCTAACCTAAGGCAACCTAACATCTCGGATGCAATATTTGACAACATTCCTGGCCTGTCGAACCCTACTTCTCGGAGGGAACAGCATATACATCTATAACGTCATATATCCTAGCCTAAGGCAACCTAACATCTCGGATGTAACATTTGACAACATTCCAGGCGTGTCGGTCCCTACGTCTCGGTGGTAACATTACATGCGTCTATAACGTTATATATCCTAACCTAAGGCAACCTAATATCTCGGATGCAATATTTGACAACATTCCTGGCCTGTCGAACCCTACTTCTCGGAGTGAACAGCATATACGTCTATAACGTCATATATCCTAACCTAAGGCAACCTAACATCTCGGATGCAATATTTGACAACATTCCTAGCCTGTCGAACCCTACGTCTCGGTGGTAACATTTCATGCGTCTATAACGTTATATATCCTAACCTAAGGCCAACTAACATCTCGTATGTAATATTTGACAACATTCCTGACCTGTCGAACCCTACTTCTCGGTGGGAACAGTATATACGTCTATAACGTTATATATCCTAACCTAAGGCAACCTAACATCTCGGATGTAACATTTGACAACATTCCAGGCGTGTCGGTCCCTACGTCTCGGTGGTAACATTACATGCGTCTATAACGGTATATATCCTAATCTTAGGCAACCTAACATCTCGGATGCAATATTTGACAACATTCTTGACCTGTCGAAACCTTCTGCTCGGAGGAAACAGTATATACGTCTATAACGTTATATATCCTAACCGAAGGCAACCTGACATCTCGGATGTAATATTCTACATCATTCAAGGCGTGTCGGACCCTACTTCTTGGTGGGAACATTATATGAGTCTATAACGTTGTATATCCTAATCTAAGGCAACCTATTATCTCAGACGTAATATTTTACAATATTCCTCGCGTGTCGGTGCATACTTTTCGGTGGGAATATTATATGCGTCCATAACGGTCGATATCGTAATCTAAGGCAATCTAACATCTCGGATGCAATATTTGACAACATTCCTTGCCTGTCGAACCCTACTTCTCGGAGGGAACAGTATGTACGTCTATAACGTTATATATCCTAACCTAAGGCAACCTAACATCTCGGATGTAATATTCTACAACCTTCCAGGCGTGTCGGACCCTACTTCTCGGTGGTAACATTATATGCGTCTATAACGCTGCATATCCTAATCTAAGGCAACCTAACATCTCGGATGCAATATTTGACAACATTCCTGGCCTGTCGAACCCTACTGCTCGGAGGGAACAGTATATACGTCTATAACGTTATACATCCTAACCTAAGGCAAGCTAACACCTCGGATGTAACATTTGACAACATTCCAGGCATGTTGGTCCTACGTCTCGGTGGTAACATTATATGCGTCTATAACGTTATATATCCTTATCTAAGGCAACCTAACATCTCGGATGCAATATTTGACAACATTCCTAGCCTGTCGAACCCTACGTCTCGGTGGTAACATTACATGCGTCTATAACGGTATATTTCTTAATCTAAGGCAACCTAACATCTCGGATGCTATATTTGACAACATTCCTGGCCTGTCGAACCCTACTTCTCGGAGGGAACAGTATATACGTCTACAACGTCATATATCCTAACCTAAGGCAACCTAACATCTCGGATGTTACATTTGACAACATTCCAGGCATGTCGGTCCCTACGTCTCGGTGGTAACATTATATGCGTCTATAACGTTATATATCCTTATCTAAGGCAACCTAACATCTCGGATGCAATATTTGACAACATTCCTGGCCTGTCGAACCCTACTTCTCGGAGAGAACAGTATATACGTCTATAACGTTATATATCCTAACCGAAGGCAACCTGACGTCTCGGATGTAATATTCTACATCATTCAAGGCGTGTCGGACCCTACTTCTTGGTGGGAACATTATATGAGTCTATAACGTTGTATATCCTAATCTAAGGCAACCTATTATCTCAGACGTAATATTTTACAATATTCCTCGCGTGTCGGTGCATACTTTTCGGTGGGAATATTATATGCGTCCATAACGGTCGATATCGTAATCTAAGGCAATCTAACATCTCGGATGCAATATTTGACAACATTCCTTGCCTGTCGAACCCTACTTCTCGGAGGGAACAGTATGTACGTCTATAACGTTATATATCCTAACCTAAGGCAACCTAACATCTCGGATGTAATATTCTACAACATTCCAGGCGTGTCGGTCCCTACGTCTCGGTGGTAACATTACATGCGTCTATAACGTTATATATCCTAACCTAAGGCCAACTAACATCTCGTATGTAATATTTGACAACATTCCTGACGTGTCGAACCCTACTTCTCGGTGGGAACAGTATATACGTCTATAACGTTATATATCCTAACCTAAGGCAACCTAACATCTCGGATATAACATTTGACAACATTCCAGGCGTGTTGGAACCCTACGTCTCGCTGGTAACATTACGTGCGTCTATAACGTTATATATGCTAACCTATGGCAACCTAACATCTCGGATACAATATTTGACAACATTCCTAGCCTGTCGAACCCTACTTCTCGGAGGGAACAGTATATACGTCTATAACGTTATATATCCTAACCTAAGGCAACCTGACATCTCGGATGTAATATTCTACATCATTCCAGGCGTGTCGGACCCTACTTCTCGGAGGGAACAGCATATACGTCTATAACGTCATAAATCCTAACCTAAGGCAACCTAACATCTCGGATGTAACATTTGACAACATTCCAGGCATGTCGGTCCCTACGTCTCGGTGGTAACATTATATGCGTCTATAACGTTATATATCCTTATCTAAGGCAACCTAACATCTCGGATGCAATATTTGACAACATTCCTGGCCTGTCGAACCCTACTTCTCGGAGGGAACAGTATATACGTCTATAACGTTATATATCCTAACCGAAGGCAACCTGATATCTCGGATGTAATATTCTACATCATTCAAGGCGTGTCGGACCCTACTTCTTGGTGGGAACATTATATGAGTCTATGACGTTGTATATCCTAATCTAAGGCAACCTATTATCTCAGACGTAATATTTTACAATATTCCTCGCGTGTCGGTACATACTTTTCGGTGGGAATATTATATGCGTCCATAACGGTCGATATCGTAATCTAAGGCAATCTAACATCTCGGATGCAATATTTGACAACATTCCTTGCCTGTCGAACCCTACTTCTCGGAGGGAACAGTATGTACGTCTATAACGTTATATATCCTCACCTAAGGCAACCTAACATCTCGGATGTAATATTCTACAACCTTCCAGGCGTGTCGGACCCTACTTCTCGGTGGTAACATTATATGCGTCTATAACGCTGCATATCCTAATCTAAGGCAACCTAACATCTCGGATGCAATATTTGACAACATTCCTGGCCTGTCGAACCCTACTGCTCGGAGGGAACAGTATATACGTCTATAACGTCATATATCCTAACCTAAGGCAACCTAACATCTCGGATGTAACATTTGACAACATTCCAGGCATGTCGGTCCCTACGTCTCGGTGGTAACATTATATGCGTCTATAACGTTATATATCCTTATCTAAGGCAACCTAACATCTCGGATGCAATATTTGACAACATTCCTGGCCTGTCGAACCCTACTTCTCGGAGGGAACAGTATATACGTCTATAACGTTATATATCCTAACCCAAGGCAACCTGACATCTCGGATATATTATTCTACAACATTCCTGGCCTGTCGAACCCGACATCTCGGAGGGAACAGCATATACGTGTGTAACGTCATATATCCTAACCTAAGACAACCTAACATCTCGGATGTAACATTTGACAACATTCCAGGCGTGTCGGTCCCTACGTCTCGGTGGTAATATTACATGCGTCTTTAACGTTATATATCCTAACCTAAGGCAACCTAACATCTCGGATGCAATATTTGACAACATTCCTGGCCTGTCGAACCCTACTTCTCGGAGGGAACAGTATATACGTCTATAACGTTATATATCCTAACCTAAGGCAACCTGAAATCTCGGATATATTATTCTACAACATTCCAGGCGTGTCGGACCCTACTTCTCGGTGAGAACATTATATGCGTCTATAACGTTGTATATCCTAACCTAAGGCAACCTAACATCTCGGATGCAATATTTGACAACATTCCTGGCCTGTCGAACCCTACTTCTCGGTGGGAACAGTATATACGTCTATAACGTTAAATATCCTAACCTAAGGCAACCTAACATCTCGGATATAACATTTGACAACATTCCAGGCGTGTTGGAACCCTACGTCTCGCTGGTAACATTACGTGCGTCTATAACGTTATATATGCTAACCTAAGGCAACCTAACATCTCGGATGCAATGTTTGACAACATTCCTGGCCTGTCGAACCCTACTGCTCGGAGGGAACAGTATATACATCTATAACGGTATATATCCTAATCTAAGGCAACCTAACATCTCGGATGAAATATGTGACAACATTCCTGGCCTGTCGAACCTGACATCTCGGAGGGAACAGTATATACGTCTGTAACGTCATATATCCTAACCTAAGACAACCTAACATCTCGGATGTAACATTTGACAACATTCCAGGCGTGTCGGTCCCTACGTCTCGGTGGTAACATTACATGCGTCTATAACGTTATATATCCTAACCTAAGGCAACCTAATATCTCGGATGCAATATTTGACAACATTCCTGGCCTGTCGAACCCTACTTCTCGGAGTGAACAGCATATACGTCTATAACGTCATATATCCTAACCTAAGGCAACCTAACATCTCGGATGTAACATTTGACAACATTCCAGGCGTGTCGGTCCCTACGTCTCGGTGGTAACGTTACATGCGTCTATAACGTTATATATCCTAACCTAAGGCAACCTAACATCTCGGATGCAATATTTGACAACATTCCTGGCCTGCCGAACAATACTTCTCGGAGGGAACAGTATATACGTCTATAACGTTATATATCCTAACCTAAGGCAACCTAACATCTCGGATGTAACATTTGACAACATTCCAGGCATGTCGGTCCCTACGTCTCGGTGGTAACATTATATGCGTCTATAACGTTATATATCCTTATATAAGGCAACCTAACATCTCGGATGCAATATTTGACAACATTCCTGGCCTATCGAACACTACTTCTCGGAGGGAACTGTATATACGTCTACAACGTCATATATCCTAACCTAAGGCAACCGAACATCTCGTATGTAACATTTGACAACATTCCAGGCATGTCGGTCCCTACGTCTCGGTGGTAACATTATATGCGTCTATAACGTTATATATCCTTATCTAAGGCAACCTAACATCTCGGATGCAATATTTGACAACATTCCTGGCCTGTCGAACCCTACATCTCGGAGGGAACAGTATATACGTCTATAACGTTATATATCGTAACCGAAGGCAACCTGACATCTCGGATGTAATATTCTACATCATTCAAGGCGTGTCGGACCCTACTTCTTGGTGGGAACATTATATGAGTCTATAACGTTGTATATCCTAATCTAAGGCAACCTATTATCTCAGACGTAATATTCTACAACCTTCCAGGCGTGTCGGACCCTACTTCTCGGTGGTAACATTATATGCGTCTATAACGCTGCATATCCAAATCTAAGGCAACCTAACATCTCGGATGCAATATTTGACAACCTTCCTGGCCTGTCGAACCCTACTGCTCGGAGGGAACAGTATATACGTCTATAACGTCATATATCCTAACCTAAGGCAACCTAACATCTCGGATGTAACATTTGACAACATTCCAGGCATGTCGGTCCCTACGTCTCGGTGGTAACATTATATGCGTCTATAACGTTATACATCCTTATCTAAGGCAACCTAACATCTCGGATGCAATATTTGACAACATTCCTGGCCTGTCGAACCCTACTTCTCGGAGGGAACAGTATATACGTCTATAACGTTATATATCCTAACCCAAGGCAACCTGACATCTCGGATATATTATTCTACAACATTCCTGGCCTGTCGAACCCGACATCTCGGAGGGAACAGCATATACGTGTGTAACGTCATATATCCTAACCTAAGGCAACCTAACATCTCGGATGTAACATTTGACAACATTCCAGGCGTGTCGGTCCCTACGTCTCGGTGGTAATATTACATGCGTCTATAACGTTATATATCCTAACCTAAGGCAACCTAAAAACTCGGATGCAATATTTGACAACATTCCTGGCCTGTCGAACCCTACTTCTCGGAGGGAACAGTATATACGTCTATAACGTTATATATCCTAACCTAAGGCAACCTGAAATCTCGGATATATTATTCTACAACATTCCAGGCGTGTCGGACACTACTTCTCGGTGAGAACATTATATGCGTCTATAACGTTGTATATCCTAACCTAAGGCAACCTAACATCTCGGATGCAATATTTGACAACATTCCTGGCCTGTCGAACCCTACTTCTCGGAGGGAACAGCATATACATCTATAACGTCATATATCCTAGCCTAAGGCAACCTAACATCTCGGATGTAACATTTGACAACATTCCAGGCGTGTCGGTCCCTACGTCTCGGTGGTAACATTACATGCGTCTATAACGTTATATATCCTAACCTAAGGCAACCTAATATCTCGGATGCAATATTTGACAACATTCCTGGCCTGTCGAACCCTACTTCTCGGAGTGAACAGCATATACGTCTATAACGTCATATATCCTAACCTAAGGCAACCTAACATCTCGGATGCAATATTTGACAACATTCCTAGCCTGTCGAACCCTACGTCTCGGTGGTAACATTACATGCGTCTATAACGGTATATTTCTTAATCTAAGGCAACCTAACATCTCGGATGCAATATTTGACAACATTCCTGGCCTGTCGAACCCTACTTCTCGGAGGGAACAGTATATACGTCTACAACGTCATATATCCTAACCTAAGGCAACCTAACATCTCGGATGTAACATTTGACAACATTCCAGGCATGTCGGTCCCTACGTCTCGGTGGTAACATTATATGCGTCTATAACGTTATATATCCTTATCTAAGGCAACCTAACATCTCGGATGCAATATTTGACAACATTCCTGGCCTGTCGAACCCTACTTCTCGGAGAGAACAGTATATACGTCTATAACGTTATATATCCTAACCGAAGGCAACCTGACGTCTCGGATGTAATATTCTACATCATTCAAGGCGTGTCGGACCCTACTTCTTGGTGGGAACATTATATGAGTCTATAACGTTGTATATCCTAATCTAAGGCAACCTATTATCTCAGACGTAATATTTTACAATATTCCTCGCGTGTCGGTGCATACTTTTCGGTGGGAATATTATATGCGTCCATAACGGTCGATATCGTAATCTAAGGCAATCTAACATCTCGGATGCAATATTTGACAACATTCCTTGCCTGTCGAACCCTACGTCTCGGAGGGAACAGTATGTACGTCTATAACGTTATATATCCTAACCTAAGGCAACCTAACATCTCGGATGTAATATTCTACAACCTTCCAGGCGTGTCGGACCCTACTTCTCGGTGGTAACATTATATGCGTCTATAACGCTGCATATCCTAATCTAAGGCAACCTAACATTTCGGATGCAATATTTGACAACATTCCTGGCCTGTCGAACCCTACTGCTCGGAGGGAACAGCATATACATCTATAACGTCATATATCCTAGCCTAAGGCAACCTAACATCTCGGATGTAACATTTGACAACATTCCAGGCGGGTCGTTCCCTATGTCTCGGTGGTAACATTACATGCGTCTATAACGTTATATACCCTAACCTAAGGCAACCTAATATCTCGGATGCAATATTTGACAACATTCCTGGCCTGTCGAACCCTACTTCTCGGAGGGAACAGCATATACATCTATAACGTCATATATCCTAGCCTAAGGCAACCTAACATCTCGGATGTAACATTTGACAACATTCCAGGCGTGTCGGTCCCTACGTCTCGGTGGTAACATTACATGCGTCTATAACGTTATATATCCTAACCTAAGGCCAACTAACATCTCGTATGTAATATTTGACAACATTCCTGACGTGTCGAACCCTACTTCTCGGTGGGAACAGTATATACGTCTATAACGTTATATATCCTAACCTAAGGCAACCTAACATCTCGGATATAACATTTGACAACATTCCAGGCGTGTCGGTCCCTACGTCTCGGTGGTAACATTACATGCGTCTATAACGTTATATATCCTAACCTAAGGCAACCTAATATCTCGGATGCAATATTTGACAACATTCCTGGCCTGTCGAACCCTACTTCTCGGAGTGAACAGCATATACGTCTATAACGTCATATATCCTAACCTAAGGCAACCTAACAGCTCGGATGCAATATTTGACAACATTCCTAGCCTGTCGAACCCTACGTCTCGGTGGTAACATTACATGCGTCTATAACGGTATATTTCTTAATCTAAGGCAACCTAACATCTCGGATGCAATATTTGACAACATTCCTGGCCTGTCGAACCCTACTTCTCGGAGGGAACAGTATATACGTCTACAACGTCATATATCCTAACCTAAGGCAACCTAACATCTCGGATGTAACATTTGACAACATTCCAGGCATGTCGGTCCCTACGTCTCGGTGGTAACATTATATGCGTCTATAACGTTATACATCCTTATCTAAGGCAACCTAACATCTCGGATGCAATATTTGACAACATTCCTGGCCTGTCGAACCCTACTTCTCGGAGGGAACAGTATATACGTCTATAACGTTATATATCCTAACCCAAGGCAACCTGACATCTCGGATATATTATTCTACAACATTCCTGGCCTGTCGAACCCGACATCTCGGAGGGAACAGCATATACGTGTGTAACGTCATATATCCTAACCTAAGGCAACCTAACATCTCGGATGTAACATTTGACAACATTCCAGGCGTGTCGGTCCCTACGTCTCGGTGGTAATATTACATGCGTCTATAACGTTATATATCCTAACCTAAGGCAACCTAAAAACTCGGATGCAATATTTGACAACATTCCTGGCCTGTCGAACCCTACTTCTCGGAGGGAACAGTATATACGTCTATAACGTTATATATCCTAACCTAAGGCAACCTGAAATCTCGGATATATTATTCTACAACATTCCAGGCGTGTCGGACACTACTTCTCGGTGAGAACATTATATGCGTCTATAACGTTGTATATCCTAACCTAAGGCAACCTAACATCTCGGATGCAATATTTGACAACATTCCTGGCCTGTCGAACCCTACTTCTCGGAGGGAACAGCATATACATCTATAACGTCATATACCCTAGCCTAAGGCAACCTAACATCTCGGATGTAACATTTGACAACATTCCAGGCGTGTCGGTCCCTACGTCTCGGTGGTAACATTACATGCGTCTATAACGTTATATATCCTAACCTAAGGCAACCTAATATCTCGGATGCAATATTTGACAACATTCCTGGCCTGTCGAACCCTACTTCTCGGAGTGAACAGCATATACGTCTATAACGTCATATATCCTAACCTAAGGCAACCTAACATCTCGGATGCAATATTTGACAACATTCCTAGCCTGTCGAACCCTACGTCTCGGTGGTAACATTACATGCGTCTATAACGGTATATTTCTTAATCTAAGGCAACCTAACATCTCGCATGCAATATTTGACAACATTCCTGGCCTGTCGAACCCTACTTCTCAGAGGGAACAGTATATACGTCTACAACGTCATATATCCTAACCTAAGGCAACCTAACATCTCGGATGTAACATTTGACAACATTCCAGGCATGTCGGTCCCTACGTCTCGGTGGTAACATTATATGCGTCTATAACGTTATATATCCTTATCTAAGGCAACCTAACATCTCGGATGCAATATTTGACAACATTCCTGGCCTGTCGAACCCTACTTCTCGGAGAGAACAGTATATACGTCTATAACGTTATATATCCTAACCGAAGGCAACCTGACGTCTCGGATGTAATATTCTACATCATTCAAGGCGTGTCGGACCCTACTTCTTGGTGGGAACATTATATGAGTCTATAACGTTGTATATCCTAATCTAAGGCAACCTATTATCTCAGACGTAATATTTTACAATATTCCTCGCGTGTCGGTGCATACTTTTCGGTGGGAATATTATATGCGTCCATAACGGTCGATATCGTAATCTAAGGCAATCTAACATCTCGGATGCAATATTTGACAACATTCCTTGCCTGTCGAACCCTACGTCTCGGAGGGAACAGTATGTACGTCTATAACGTTATACATCCTAACCTAAGGCAACCTAACATCTCGGATGTAATATTCTACAACCTTCCAGGCGTGTCGGACCCTACTTCTCGGTGGTAACATTATATGCGTCTATAACGCTGCATATCCTAATCTAAGGCAACCTAACATTTCGGATGCAATATTTGACAACATTCCTGGCCTGTCGAACCCTACTGCTCGGAGGGAACAGCATATACATCTATAACGTCATATATCCTAGCCTAAGGCAACCTAACATCTCGGATGTAACATTTGACAACATTCCAGGCGGGTCGTTCCCTATGTCTCGGTGGTAACATTACATGCGTCTATAACGTTATATACCCTAACCTAAGGCAACCTAATATCTCGGATGCAATATTTGACAACATTCCTGGCCTGTCGAACCCTACTTCTCGGAGGGAACAGCATATACATCTATAACGTCATATATCCTAGCCTAAGGCAACCTAACATCTCGGATGTAACATTTGACAACATTCCAGGCGTGTCGGTCCCTACGTCTCGGTGGTAACATTACATGCGTCTATAACGTTATATATCCTAACCTAAGGCCAACTAACATCTCGTATGTAATATTTGACAACATTCCTGACGTGTCGAACCCTACTTCTCGGTGGGAACAGTATATACGTCTATAACGTTATATATCCTAACCTAAGGCAACCTAACATCTCGGATATAACATTTGACAACATTCCAGGCGTGTCGGTCCCTACGTCTCGGTGGTAACATTACATGCGTCTATAACGTTATATATCCTAACCTAAGGCAACCTAATATCTCGGATGCAATATTTGACAACATTCCTGGCCTGTCGAACCCTACTTCTCGGAGTGAACAGCATATACGTCTATAACGTCATATATCCTAACCTAAGGCAACCTAACAGCTCGGATGCAATATTTGACAACATTCCTAGCCTGTCGAACCCTACGTCTCGGTGGTAACATTACATGCGTCTATAACGGTATATTTCTTAATCTAAGGCAACCTAACATCTCGGATGCAATATTTGACAACATTCCTGGCCTGTCGAACCCTACTTCTCGGAGGGAACAGTATATACGTCTACAACGTCATATATCCTAACCTAAGGCAACCTAACATCTCGGATGTAACATTTGACAACATTCCAGGCATGTCGGTCCCTACGTCTCGGTGGTAACATTATATGCGTCTATAACGTTATACATCCTTATCTAAGGCAACCTAACATCTCGGATGCAATATTTGACAACATTCCTGGCCTGTCGAACCCTACTTCTCGGAGGGAACAGTATATACGTCTATAACGTTATATATCCTAACCCAAGGCAACCTGACATCTCGGATATATTATTCTACAACATTCCTGGCCTGTCGAACCCGACATCTCGGAGGGAACAGCATATACGTGTGTAACGTCATATATCCTAACCTAAGGCAACCTAACATCTCGGATGTAACATTTGACAACATTCCAGGCGTGTCGGTCCCTACGTCTCGGTGGTAATATTACATGCGTCTATAACGTTATATATCCTAACCTAAGGCAACCTAAAAACTCGGATGCAATATTTGACAACATTCCTGGCCTGTCGAACCCTACTTCTCGGAGGGAACAGTATATACGTCTATAACGTTATATATCCTAACCTAAGGCAACCTGAAATCTCGGATATATTATTCTACAACATTCCAGGCGTGTCGGACACTACTTCTCGGTGAGAACATTATATGCGTCTATAACGTTGTATATCCTAACCTAAGGCAACCTAACATCTCGGATGCAATATTTGACAACATTCCTGGCCTGTCGAACCCTACTTCTCGGAGGGAACAGCATATACATCTATAACGTCATATACCCTAGCCTAAGGCAACCTAACATCTCGGATGTAACATTTGACAACATTCCAGGCGTGTCGGTCCCTACGTCTCGGTGGTAACATTACATGCGTCTATAACGTTATATATCCTAACCTAAGGCAACCTAATATCTCGGATGCAATATTTGACAACATTCCTGGCCTGTCGAACCCTACTTCTCGGAGTGAACAGCATATACGTCTATAACGTCATATATCCTAACCTAAGGCAACCTAACATCTCGGATGCAATATTTGACAACATTCCTAGCCTGTCGAACCCTACGTCTCGGTGGTAACATTACATGCGTCTATAACGGTATATTTCTTAATCTAAGGCAACCTAACATCTCGCATGCAATATTTGACAACATTCCTGGCCTGTCGAACCCTACTTCTCAGAGGGAACAGTATATACGTCTACAACGTCATATATCCTAACCTAAGGCAACCTAACATCTCGGATGTAACATTTGACAACATTCCAGGCATGTCGGTCCCTACGTCTCGGTGGTAACATTATATGCGTCTATAACGTTATATATCCTTATCTAAGGCAACCTAACATCTCGGATGCAATATTTGACAACATTCCTGGCCTGTCGAACCCTACTTCTCGGAGAGAACAGTATATACGTCTATAACGTTATATATCCTAACCGAAGGCAACCTGACGTCTCGGATGTAATATTCTACATCATTCAAGGCGTGTCGGACCCTACTTCTTGGTGGGAACATTATATGAGTCTATAACGTTGTATATCCTAATCTAAGGCAACCTATTATCTCAGACGTAATATTTTACAATATTCCTCGCGTGTCGGTGCATACTTTTCGGTGGGAATATTATATGCGTCCATAACGGTCGATATCGTAATCTAAGGCAATCTAACATCTCGGATGCAATATTTGACAACATTCCTTGCCTGTCGAACCCTACGTCTCGGAGGGAACAGTATGTACGTCTATAACGTTATATATCCTAACCTAAGGCAACCTAACATCTCGGATGTAATATTCTACAACCTTCCAGGCGTGTCGGACCCTACTTCTCGGTGGTAACATTATATGCGTCTATAACGCTGCATATCCTAATCTAAGGCAACCTAACATTTCGGATGCAATATTTGACAACATTCCTGGCCTGTCGAACCCTACTGCTCGGAGGGAACAGCATATACATCTATAACGACATATATCCTAGCCTAAGGCAACCTAACATCTCGGATGTAACATTTGACAACATTCCAGGCGGGTCGGTCCCTATGTCTCGGTGGTAACATTACATGCGTCTATAACGTTATATACCCTAACCTAAGGCAACCTAATATCTCGGATGCAATATTTGACAACATTCCTGGCCTGTCGAACCCTACTTCTCGGAGGGAACAGCATATACATCTATAACGTCATATATCCTAGCCTAAGGCAACCTAACATCTCGGATGTAACATTTGACAACATTCCAGGCGTGTCGGTCCCTACGTCTCGGTGGTAACATTACATGCGTCTATAACGTTATATATCCTAACCTAAGGCCAACTAACATCTCGTATGTAATATTTGACAACATTCCTGACGTGTCGAACCCAACTTCTCGGTGGGAACAGTATATACGTCTATAACGTTATATATCCTAACCTAAGGCAACCTAACATCTCGGATATAACATTTGACAACATTCCAGGCGTGTTGGAACCCTACGTCTCTCTGGTAACATTACGTGCGTCTATAACGTTATATATGCTAACCTATGGCAACCTAACATCTCGGATACAATATTTGACAACATTCCTAGCCTGTCGAACCCTACTTCTCGGAGGGAACAGTATATACGTCTATAACGTTATATATCCTAACCTAAGGCAACCTGACATCTCGGATGTAATATTCTACATCATTCCAGGCGTGTCGGACCCTACTTCTCGGAGGGAACAGCATATACGTCTATAACGTCATAAATCCTAACCTAAGGCAACCTAACATCTCGGATGTAACATTTGACAACATTCCAGGCATGTCGGTCCCTACGTCTCGGTGGTAACATTATATGCGTCTATAACGTTATATATCCTTATCTAAGGCAACCTAACATCTCGGATGCAATATTTGACAACATTCCTGGCCTGTCGAACCCTACTTCTCGGAGGGAACAGTATATACGTCTATAACGTTATATATCCTAACCGAAGGCAACCTGATATCTCGGATGTAATATTCTACATCATTCAAGGCGTGTCGGACCCTACTTCTTGGTGGGAACATTATATGAGTCTATGACGTTGTATATCCTAATCTAAGGCAACCTAACATCTCGGATGCAATATTTGACAACTTTCCTGGCCTGTCGAACCCTACTGCTCGGAGGGAACAGTATATACGTCTATAACGTCATATATCCTAACCTAAGGCAACCTAACATCTCGGATGTAACATTTGACAACATTCCAGGCATGTCGGTCCCTACGTCTCGGTGGTAACATTATATGCGTCTATAACGTTATACATCCTTATCTAAGGCAACCTAACATCTCGGATGCAATATTTGACAACATTCCTGGCCTGTCGAACCCTACTTCTCGGAGGGAACAGTATATACGTCTATAACGTTATATATCCTAACCCAAGGCAACCTGACATCTCGGATATATTATTCTACAACATTCCTGGCCTGTCGAACCCGACATCTCGGAGGGAACAGCATATACGTGTGTAACGTTATATATCCTAACCTAAGACAACTTAACATCTCGGATGTACCATTTGACAACATTCCAGGCGTGTCGGTCCCTACGTCTCGGTGGTAATATTACATGCGTCTATAACGTTATATATCCTAACCTAAGGCAACCTAAAAACTCGGATGCAATATTTGACAACATTCCTGCCCTGTCGAACCCTACTTCTCGGAGGGAACAGTATATACGTCTATAACGTTATATATCCTATCCTAAGGCAACCTGAAATCTCGGATATATTATTCTACAACATTCCAGGCGTCTCGGACACTACTTCTCGGTGAGAACATTATATGCGTCTATAACGTTGTATATCCTAACCTAAGGCAACCTAACATCTCGGATGCAATATTTGACAACATTCCTGGCCTGTCGAACCCTACTTCTCGGAGGGAACAGCATATACATCTATAACGTCATATATCCTAGCCTAAGGCAACCTAACATCTCGGATGTAACATTTGACAACATTCCAGGCGTGTCGGTCCCTACGTCTCGGTGGTAACATTACATGCGTCTATAACGGTATATATCCTAATCTTAGGCAACCTAACATCTCGGATGTAACATTTTACCACATTCCAGGCGTGCCGGTCCCTACGTCTCGGTGGTAACATTACATGCGTCTATAACGTTATATATCCTAACCTAAGGCCAACTAACATCTCGTATGTAATATTTGACAACATTCCTGGCGTGTCGAACCCTACTTCTCGGTGGGAACAGTATATACGTCTATAACGTTAAATATCCTAACCTAAGGCAACCTAACATCTCGGATATAACATTTGACAACATTCCAGGCGTGTTGGAACCCTACGTCTCGCTGGTAACATTACGTGCGTCTATAACGTTATATATGCTAACCTAAGGCAACCTAACATCTCGGATGCAATATTTGACAACATTCCTGGCCTGTCGAACCCTACTGCTCGGAGGGAACAGTATATACGTCTATAACGGTATATATCCTAATCTTAGGCAACCTAACATCTCGGATGTAACATTTTACCACATTCCAGGCGTGTCGGTTCCTACGTCTCGGTGGTAACATTACATGCGTCTATAACGTTATATATCCTAACCTAAGGCCAACTAACATCTCGTATGTAATATTTGACAACATTCCTGACGTGTCGAACCCTACTTCTCGGTGGGAACAGTATATACGTCTATAACGTTATATATCCTAACCTAAGGCAACCTAACATCTCGGATATAACATTTGACAACATTCCAGGCGTGTCGGTCCCTACGTCTCGGTGGTAACATTACATGCGTCTATAACGTTATATATCCTAACCTAAGGCAACCTAATATCTCGGATGCAATATTTGACAACATTCCTGGCCTGTCGAACCCTACTTCTCGGAGTGAACAGCATATACGTCTATAACGTCATATATCCTAACCTAAGGCAACCTAACATCTCGGATGTAACATTTGACAACATTCCAGGCGTGTCGGTCCCTACGTCTCGGTGGTAACGTTACATGCGTCTATAACGTTATATATCCTAACCTAAGGCAACCTAACATCTCGGATGCAATATTTGACAACATTCCTGGCCTGCCGAACAATACTTCTCGGAGGGAACAGTATATACGTCTATAACGTTATATATCCTAACCTAAGGCAACCTAACATCTCGGATGTAACATTTGACAGCATTCCAGGCATGTTGGTCCTACGTCTCGGTGGTAACATTATATGCGTCTATAACGTTACATATCCTTATCTAAGGCAACCTAACATCTCGGATGCAATATTTGACAACATTCCTAGCCTGTCGAACCCTACTTCTCGGAGGGAACAGTATATACGTCTATAACGTTATATATCCTAACCTAAGGCAACCTGACATCTCGGATGTAATATTCTACATCATTCCAGGCGAGTCGGACCCTACTTCTCGGAGGGAACAGCATATACGTCTATAACGTCATAAATCCTAACCTAAGGCAACCGAACATCTCGTATGTAACATTTGACAACATTCCAGGCATGTCGGTCCCTACGTCTCGGTGGTAACATTATATGCGTCTATAACGTTATATATCCTTATCTAAGGCAACCTAACATCTCGGATGCAATATTTGACAACATTCCTGGCCTGTCGAACCCTACTTCTCGGAGGGAACTGTATATACGTCTACAACGTCATATATCCTAACCTAAGGCAACCGAACATCTCGTATGTAACATTTGACAACATTCCAGGCATGTCGGTCCCTACGTCTCGGTGGTAACATTATATGCGTCTATAACGTTATATATCCTTATCTAAGGCAACCTAACATCTCGGATGCAATATTTGACAACATTCCTGGCCTGTCGAACCCTACATCTCGGAGGGAACAGTATATACGTCTATAACGTTATATATCCTAACCGAAGGCAACCTGACATCTCGGATGTAATATTCTATATCATTCAAGGCGTGTCGGACCCTACTTCTTGGTGGGAACATTATATGAGTCTTTAACGTTGTATATCCTAATCTAAGGCAACCTATTATCTCAGACGTAATATTCTACAACCTTCCAGGCGTGTCGGACCCTGCTTCTCGGTGGTAACATTATATGCGTCTATAACGCTGCATATCCAAATCTAAGGCAACCTAACATCTCGGATGCAATATTTGACAACTTTCCTGGCCTGTCGAACCCTACTGCTCGGAGGGAACAGTATATACGTCTATAACGTCATATATCCTAACCTAAGGCAACCTAACATCTCGGATGTAACATTTGACAACATTCCAGGCATGTCGGTCCCTACGTCTCGGTGGTAACATTATATGCGTCTATAACGTTATACATCCTTATCTAAGGCAACCTAACATCTCGGATGCAATATTTGACAACATTCCTGGCCTGTCGAACCCTACTTCTCGGAGGGAACAGTATATACGTCTATAACGTTATATATCCTAACCCAAGGCAACCTGATATCTCGGATATATTATTCTACAACATTCCTGGCCTGTCGAACCCGACATCTCGGAGGGAACAGCGTATACGTGTGTAACGTTATATATCCTAACCTAAGACAACCTAACATCTCGGATGTAACATTTGACAACATTCCAGGCGTGTCGGTCCCTACGTCTCGGTGGTAATATTACATGCGTCTATAACGTTATATATCCTAACCTAAGGCAACCTAAAAACTCGGATGCAATATTTGACGACATTCCTGGCCTGTCGAACCCTACTTCTCGGAGGGAACAGTATATACGTCTATAACGTTATATATCCTATCCTAAGGCAACCTGAAATCTCGGATATATTATTCTACAACATTCCAGGCGTGTCGGACACTACTTCTCGGTGAGAACATTATATGCGTCTATAACGTTGTATATCCTAACCTAAGGCAACCTAACATCTCGGATGCAATATTTGACAACATTCCTGGCCTGTCGAACCCTACTTCTCGGAGGGAACAGCATATACATCTATAACGTCATATATCCTAGCCTAAGGCAACCTAACATCTCGGATGTAACATTTGACAACATTCCAGGCGTGTCGGTCCCTACGTCTCGGTGGTAACATTACATGCGTCTATAACGGTATATATCCTAATCTTAGGCAACCGAACATCTCGGATGTAACATTTTACCACATTCCAGGCGTGTCGGTCCCTACGTCTCGGTGGTAACATTACATGCGTCTATAACGTTATATATCCTAACCTAAGGCCAACTAACATCTCGTATGTAATATTTGACAACATTCCTGGCGTGTCGAACCCTACTTCTCGGTGGGAACAGTATATACGTCTATAACGTTAAATATCCTAACCTAAGGCAACCTAACATCTCGGATATAACATTTGACAACATTCCAGGCGTGTTGGAACCCTACGTCTCGCTGGTAACATTACGTGCGTCTATAACGTTATATATGCTAACCTAAGGCAACCTAACATCTCGGATGCAATATTTGACAACATTCCTGGCCTGTCGAACCCTACTGCTCGGAGGGAACAGTATATACGTCTATAACGGTATATATCCTAATCTTAGGCAACCTAACATCTCGGATGTAACATTTTACCACATTCCAGGCGTGTCGGTCCCTACGTCTCGGTGGTAACATTACATGCGTCTATAACGTTATATATCCTAACCTAAGGCCAACTAACATCTCGTATGTAATATTTGACAACATTCCTGACGTGTCGAACCCTACTTCTCGGTGGGAACAGTATATACGTCTATAACGTTATATATCCTAACCTAAGGCAACCTAACATCTCGGATATAACATTTGACAACATTCCAGGCGTGTTGGAACCCTACGTCTCGCTGGTAACATTACGTGCGTCTGTAACGTTATATATGCTAACCTAAGGCAACCTAACATCTCGGATGCAATATTTGACAACATTCCTGGCCTGTCGAACCCTACTTCTCGGAGGGAACAGTATATACGTCTATAACGTTATATATCCTAACCTAAGGCAACCTGAAATCTCGGATATATTATTCTACAACATTCCAGGCGTGTCGGACCCTACTTCTCGGTGAGAACATTATATGCGTCTATAACGTTGTATATCCTAACCTAAGGCAACCTAACATCTCGGATGCAATATTTGACAACATTCCTGGCCTGTCGAACCCTACTTCTCGGAGTGAACAGCATATACGTCTATAACGTCATATATCCTAACCTAAGGCAACCTAACATCTCGGATGTAACATTTGACAACATTCCAGGCGTGTCGGTCCCTACGTCTCGGTGGTAACGTTACATGCGTCTATAACGTTATATATCCTAACCTAAGGCAACCTAACATCTCGGATGCAATATTTGACAACATTCCTGGCCTGCCGAACAATACTTCTCGGAGGGAACAGTATATACGTCTATAACGTTATATATCCTAACCTAAGGCAACCTAACATCTCGGATGTAACATTTGGCAACATTCCAGGCATGTTGGTCTTACGTCTCGGTGGTAACATTATATGCGTCTATAACGTTACATATCCTTATCTAAGGCAACCTAACATCTCGGATGCAATATTTGACAACATTCCTAGCCTGTCGAAACCTACTTCTCGGAGGGAACAGTATATACGTCTATAACGTCATATATCCTAACCTAAGGCAACTTGACATCTCGGATGTAATATTCTACATCATTCCAGGCGTGTCGGACCCTACTTATCGGAGGGAACAGCATATACGTCTATAACGTCATAAATCCTAACATAAGGCAACCTAACATCTCGGATGTAACATTTGACAACATTCCAGGCGTGTCGGTCCCTACGTCTCGGTGGTAACGTTACATGCGTCTAGAACGTTATATATCCTAACCTAAGGCAACCTAACATCTCGGATGCAATATTTGACAACATTCCTGGCCTGTCGAACAATACTTCTCGGAGGGAACAGTATATACGTCTATAACGTTATATATCCTAACCTAAGGCAACCTAACATCTCGGATGTAACATTTGACAACATTCCAGGCGTGTCGGTCCCTACGTCTCGGTGGTAACATTACATGCGTCTATAACGTTATATATCCTAACCTAAGGCCAACTAACATCTCGTATGTAATATTTGACAACATTCCTGACGTGTCGAACCCTACTTCTCGGTGGGAACAGTATATACGTCTATAACGTTATATATCCTAACCTAAGGCAACCTAACATCTCGGATATAACATTTGACAACATTCCAGGCGTGTTGGAACCCTACGTCTCGCTGGTAACATTACGTGCGTCTATAACGTTATATATGCTAACCTATGGCAACCTAACATCTCGGATACAATATTTGACAACATTCCTAGCCTGTCGAACCCTACTTCTCGGAGGGAACAGTATATACGTCTATAACGTTATATATCCTAACCTAAGGCAACCTGACATCTCGGATGTAATATTCTACATCATTCCAGTCGTGTCGGACCCTACTTCTCGGAGGGAACAGCATATACGTCTATAACGTCATAAATCCTAACCTAAGGCAACCTAACATCTCGGATGTAACATTTGACAACATTCCAGGCATGTCGGTCCCTACGTCTCAGTGGTAACATTATATGCGTCTATAACGTTATATATCCTTATCTAAGGCAACCTAACATCTCGGATGCAATATTTGACAACATTCCTGGCCTGTCGAACCCTACTTCTCGGAGGGAACAGTATATACGTCTATAACGTTATATATCCTAACCGAAGGCAACCTGATATCTCGGATGTAATATTCTACATCATTCAAGGCGTGTCGGACCCTACTTCTTGGTGGGAACATTATATGAGTCTATGACGTTGTATATCCTAATCTAAGGCAACCTATTATCTCAGACGTAATATTTTACAATATTCCTCGCGTGTCGGTACATACTTTTCGGTGGGAATATTATATGCGTCCATAACGGTCGATATCGTAATCTAAGGCAATCTAACATCTCGGATGCAATATTTGACAACATTCCTTGCCTGTCGAACCCTACTTCTCGGAGGGAACAGTATGTACGTCTATAACGTTATATATCCTCACCTAAGGCAACCTAACATCTCGGATGTAATATTCTACAACCTTCCAGGCGTGTCGGACCCTACTTCTCGGTGGTAACGTTACATGCGTCTATAACGTTATATATCCTAACCTAAGGCAACCTAACATCTCGGATGCAATATTTGACAACATTCCTGGCCTGCCGAACAATACTTCTCGGAGGGAACAGTATATACGTCTATAACGTTATATATCCTAACCTAAGGCAACCTAACATCTCGGATGTAACATTTGACAGCATTCCAGGCATGTTGGTCCTACGTCTCGGTGGTAACATTATATGCGTCTATAACGTTACATATCCTTATCTAAGGCAACCTAACATCTCGGATGCAATATTTGACAACATTCCTAGCCTGTCGAACCCTACTTCTCGGAGGGAACAGTATATACGTCTATAACGTTATATATCCTAACCTAAGGCAACCTGACATCTCGGATGTAATATTCTACATCATTCCAGGTGTGTCGGACCCTACTTCTCGGAGGGAACAGCATATACGTCTATAACGTCATAAATCCTAACCTAAGGCAACCTAACATCTCGGATGTAACATTTGACAACATGCCAGGCGTGTCGGTCCCTACGTCTCGGTGGTAACGTTACATGCGTCTAGAACGGTATATATCCTAACCTAAGGCAACCTAACATCTCGGATGCAATATTTGACAACATTCCTGGCCTGTCGAACAATACTTCTCGGAGGGAACAGTATATACGTCTATAACGTTATATATCCTAACCTAACGCAACCTAACATCTCGGATGTAACATTTGACAACATTCCAGGCATGTCGGTCCCTACGTCTCGGTGGTAACATTATATGCGTCTATAACGTTATATATCCTTATCTAAGGCAACCTAACATCTCGGATGCAATATTTGACAACATTCCTGGCCTGTCGAACCCTACTTCTCGGAGGGAACTGTATATACGTCTACAACGTCATATATCCTAACCTAAGGCAACCGAACATCTCGTATGTAACATTTGACAACATTCCAGGCATGTCGGTCCCTACGTCTCGGTGGTAACATTATATGCGTCTATAACGTTATATATCCTTATCTAAGGCAACCTAACATCTCGGATGCAATATTTGACAACATTCCTGGCCTGTCGAACCCTACATCTCGGAGGGAACAGTATATACGTCTATAACGTTATATATCCTAACCGAAGGCAACCTGACATCTCGGATGTAATATTCTATATCATTCAAGGCGTGTCGGACCCTACTTCTTGGTGGGAACATTATATGAGTCTTTAACGTTGTATATCCTAATCTAAGGCAACCTATTATCTCAGACGTAATATTTTACAATATTCCTCGCGTGTCGGTACATACTTTTCGGTGGGAATATTATATGCGTCCATAACGGTCGATATCGTAATCTAAGGCAATCTAACATCTCGGATGCAATATTTGACAACATTCCTTGCCTGTCGAACCCTACTTCTCGGAGGGAACAGTATGTACGTCTATAACGTTATATATCCTCACCTAAGGCAACCTAACATCTCGGATGTAATATTCTACAACCTTCCAGGCGTGTCGGACCCTACTTCTCGGTGGTAACGTTACATGCGTCTATAACGTTATATATCCTAACCTAAGGCAACCTAACATCTCGGATGCAATATTTGACAACATTCCTGGCCTGCCGAACAATACTTCTCGGAGGGAACAGTATATACGTCTATAACGTTATATATCCTAACCTAAGGCAACCTAACATCTCGGATGTAACATTTGACAGCATTCCAGGCATGTTGGTCCTACGTCTCGGTGGTAACATTATATGCGTCTATAACGTTACATATCCTTATCTAAGGCAACCTAACATCTCGGATGCAATATTTGACAACATTCCTAGCCTGTCGAACCCTACTTCTCGGAGGGAACAGTATATACGTCTATAACGTTATATATCCTAACCTAAGGCAACCTGACATCTCGGATGTAATATTCTACATCATTCCAGGTGTGTCGGACCCTACTTCTCGGAGGGAACAGCATATACGTCTATAACGTCATAAATCCTAACCTAAGGCAACCTAACATCTCGGATGTAACATTTGACAACATGCCAGGCGTGTCGGTCCCTACGTCTCGGTGGTAACGTTACATGCGTCTAGAACGGTATATATCCTAACCTAAGGCAACCTAACATCTCGGATGCAATATTTGACAACATTCCTGGCCTGTCGAACCCTACATCTCGGAGGGAACAGTATATACGTCTATAACGTTATATATCGTAACCGAAGGCAACCTGACATCTCGGATGTAATATTCTACATCATTCAAGGCGTGTCGGACCCTACTTCTTGGTGGGAACATTATATGAGTCTATAACGTTGTATATCCTAATCTAAGGCAACCTATTATCTCAGACGTAATATTCTACAACCTTTCAGGCGTGTCGGACCCTACTTCTCGGTGGTAACATTATATGCGTCTATAACGCTGCATATCCAAATCTAAGGCAACCTAACATCTCGGATGCAATATTTGACAACCTTCCTGGCCTGTCGAACCCTACTGCTCGGAGGGAACAGTATATACGTCTATAACGTCATATATCCTAACCTAAGGCAACCTAACATCTCGGATGTAACATTTGACAACATTCCAGGCATGTCGGTCCCTACGTCTCGGTGGTAACATTATATGCGTCTATAACGTTATACATCCTTATCTAAGGCAACCTAACATCTCGGATGCAATATTTGACAACATTCCTGGCCTGTCGAACCCTACTTCTCGGAGGGAACAGTATATACGTCTATAACGTTATATATCCTAACCCAAGGCAACCTGACATCTCGGATATATTATTCTACAACATTCCTGGCCTGTCGAACCCGACATCTCGGAGGGAACAGCATATACGTGTCTAACGTCATATATCCTAACCTAAGGCAACCTAACATCTCGGATGTAACATTTGACAACATTCCAGGCGTGTCGGTCCCTACGTCTCGGTGGTAATATTACATGCGTCTATAACGTTATATATCCTAACCTAAGGCAACCTAAAAACTCGGATGCAATATTTGACAACATTCCTGGCCTGTCGAACCCTACTTCTCGGAGGGAACAGTATATACGTCTATAACGTTATATATCCTAACCTAAGGCAACCTGAAATCTCGGATATATTATTCTACAACATTCCAGGCGTGTCGGACACTACTTCTCGGTGAGAACATTATATGCGTCTATAACGTTGTATATCCTAACCTAAGGCAACCTAACATCACGGATGCAATATTTGACAACATTCCTGGCCTGTCGAACCCTACTTCTCGGAGGGAACAGCATATACATCTATAACGTCATATATCCTAGCCTAAGGCAACCTAACATCTCGGATGTAACATTTGACAACATTCCAGGCGTGTCGGTCCCTACGTCTCGGTGGTAACATTACATGCGTCTATAACGTTATATATCCTAACCTAAGGCAACCTAATATCTCGGATGCAATATTTGACAACAGTCCTGGCCTGTCGAACCCTACTTCTCGGAGTGAACAGCATATACGTCTATAACGTCATATATCCTAACCTAAGGCAACCTAACATCTCGGATGCAATATTTGACAACATTCCTAGCCTGTCGAACCCTACGTCTCGGTGGTAACATTACATGCGTCTATAACGGTATATTTCTTAATCTAAGGCAACCTAACATCTCGGATGCGACATTTGACAACATTCCTGGCCTGTCGAACCCTACTTCTCGGAGGGAACAGTATATACGTCTACAACGTCATATATCCTAACCTAAGGCAATCTAACATCTCGGATGTAACATTTGACAACATTCCAGGCATGTCGGTCCCTACGTCTCGGTGGTAACATTATATGCGTCTATAACGTTATATATCCTTATCTAAGGCAACCTAACATCTCGGATGCAATATTTGACAACATTCCTGGCCTGTCGAACCCTACTTCTCGGAGAGAACAGTATATACGTCTATAACGTTATATATCCTAACCGAAGGCAACCTGACGTCTCGGATGTAATATTCTACATCATTCAAGGCGTGTCGGACCCTACTTCTTGGTGGGAACATTATATGAGTCTATAACGTTGTATATCCTAATCTAAGGCAACCTATTATCTCAGACGTAATATTTTACAATATTCCTCGCGTGTCGGTGCATACTTTTCGGTGGGAATATTATATGCGTCCATAACGGTCGATATCGTAATCTAAGGCAATCTAACATCTCGGATGCAATATTTGACAACATTCCTTGCCTGTCGAACCCTACGTCTCGGAGGGAACAGTATGTACGTCTATAACGTTATATATCCTAACCTAAGGCAACCTAACATCTCGGATGTAATATTCTACAACCTTCCAGGCGTGTCGGACCCTACTTCTCGGTGGTAACATTATATGCGTCTATAACGCTGCATATCCTAATCTAAGGCAACCTAACATTTCGGATGCAATATTTGACAACATTCCTGGCCTGTCGAACCCTACTGCTCGGAGGGAACAGCATATACATCTATAACGTCATATATCCTAGCCTAAGGCAACCTAACATCTCGGATGTAACATTTGACAACATTCCAGGCGGGTCGGTCCCTATGTCTCGGTGGTAACATTACATGCGTCTATAACGTTATATACCCTAACCTAAGGCAACCTAATATCTCGGATGCAATATTTGACAACATTCCTGGCCTGCCGAACAATACTTCTCGGAGGGAACAGTATATACGTCTATAACGTTATATATCCTAACCTAAGGCAACCTAACATCTCGGATGTAACATTTGACAGCATTCCAGGCATGTTGGTCCTACGTCTCGGTGGTAACATTATATGCGTCTATAACGTTACATATCCTTATCTAAGGCAACCTAACATCTCGGATGCAATATTTGACAACATTCCTAGCCTGTCGAACCCTACTTCTCGGAGGGAACAGTATATACGTCTATAACGTTATATATCCTAACCTAAGGCAACCTGACATCTCGGATGTAATATTCTACATCATTCCAGGCGTGTCGGACCCTACTTCTCGGAGGGAACAGCATATACGTCTATAACGTCATAAATCCTAACCTAAGGCAACCGAACATCTCGTATGTAACATTTGACAACATTCCAGGCATGTCGGTCCCTACGTCTCGGTGGTAACATTATATGCGTCTATAACGTTATATATCCTTATCTAAGGCAACCTAACATCTCGGATGCAATATTTGACAACATTCCTGGCCTGTCGAACCCTACATCTCGGAGGGAACAGTATATACGTCTATAACGTTATATATCGTAACCGAAGGCAACCTAACATCTCGGATGTAACATTTGACAACATTCCAGGCATGTCGGTCCCTACGTCTCGGTGGTAACATTATATGCGTCTATAACGTTATATATCCTTATCTAAGGCAACCTAACATCTCGGATGCAATATTTGGCAACATTCCTGGCCTGTCGAACCCTAGTTCTCGGAGGGAACTGTATATACGTCTACAACGCCATATATCCTAACCTAAGGCAACCGAACATCTCGTATGTAACATTTGACAACATTCCAGGCATGTCGGTCCCTACGTCCCGGTGGTAACATTATATGCGTCTATAACGTTATATATCCTTATCTAAGGCAACCTAACATCTCGGATGCAATATTTGACAACATTCCTGGCCTGTCGAACCCTACATCTCGGAGGGAACAGTATATACGTCTATAACGTTATATATCCTAACCGAAGGCAACCTGACATCTCGGATGTAATATTCTATATCATTCAAGGCGTGTCGGACCCTACTTCTTGGTGGGAACATTATATGAGTCTTTAACGTTGTATATCCTAATCTAAGGCAACCTATTATCTCAGACGTAATATTCTACAACCTTCCAGGCGTGTCGGACCCTACTTCTCGGTGGTAACATTATATGCGTCTATAACGCTGCATATCCAAATCTAAGGCAACCTAACATCTCGGATGCAATATTTGACAACTTTCCTGGCCTGTCGAACCCTACTGCTCGGAGGGAACAGTATATACGTCTATAACGTCATATATCCTAACCTAAGGCAACCTAACATCTCGGATGTAACATTTGACAACATTCCAGGCATGTCGGTCCCTACGTCTCGGTGGTAACATTATATGCGTCTATAACGTTATACATCCTTATCTAAGGCAACCTAACATCTCGGATGCAATATTTGACAACATTCCTGGCCTGTCGAACCCTACTTCTCGGAGGGAACAGTATATACGTCTATAACGTTATATATCCTAACCCAAGGCAACCTGACATCTCGGATATATTATTCTACAACATTCCTGGCCTGTCGAACCCGACATCTCGGAGGGAACAGCATATACGTGTGTAACGTTATATATCCTAACCTAAGACAACCTAACATCTCGGATGTAACATTTGACAACATTCCAGGCGTGTCGGTCCCTACGTCTCGGTGGTAATATTACATGCGTCTATAACGTTATATATCCTAACCTAAGGCAACCTAAAAACTCGGATGCAATATTTGACAACATTCCTGGCCTGTCGAACCCTACTTCTCGGAGGGAACAGTATATACGTCTATAACGTTATATATCCTATCCTAAGGCAACCTGAAATCTCGGATATATTATTCTACAACATTCCAGGCGTGTCGGACACTACTTCTCGGTGAGAACATTATATGCGTCTATAACGTTGTATATCCTAACCTAAGGCAACCTAACATCTCGGATGCAATATTTGACAACATTCCTGGCCTGTCGAACCCTACTTCTCGGAGGGAACAGCATATACATCTATAACGTCATATATCCTAGCCTAAGGCAACCTAACATCTCGGATGTAATATTTGACAACATTCCAGGCGTGTCGGTCCCTACGTCTCGGTGGTAACATTACATGCGTCTATAACGGTATATATCCTAATCTTAGGCAACCTAACATCTCGGATGTAACATTTTACCACATTCCAGGCGTGTCGGTCCCTACGTCTCGGTGGTAACATTACATGCGTCTATAACGTTATATATCCTAACCTAAGGCCAACTAACATCTCGTATGTAATATTTGACAACATTCCTGGCGTGTCGAACCCTACTTTTCGGTGGGAACAGTATATACGTCTATAACGTTAAATATCCTAACCTAAGGCAACCTAACATCTCGGATATAACATTTGACAACATTCCAGGCGTGTTGGAACCCTACGTCTCGCTGGTAACATTACGTGCGTCTATAACGTTATATATGCTAACCTAAGGCAACCTAACATCTCGGATGCAATATTTGACAACATTCCTGGCCTGTCGAACCCTACTGCTCGGAGGGAACAGTATATACGTCTATAACGGTATATATCCTAATCTTAGGCAACCTAACATCTCGGATGTAACATTTTACCACATTCCAGGCGTGTCGGTCCCTACGTCTCGGTGGTAACATTACATGCGTCTATAACGTTATATATCCTAACCTAAGGCCAACTAACATCTCGTATGTAATATTTGACAACATTCCTGACGTGTCGAACCCTACTTCTCGGTGGGAACAGTATATACGTCTATAACGTTATATATCCTAACCTAAGGCAACCTAACATCTCGGATATAACATTTGACAACATTCCAGGCGTGTCGGTCCCTACGTCTCGGTGGTAACATTACATGCGTCTATAACGTTATATATCCTAACCTAAGGCAACCTAATATCTCGGATGCAATATTTGACAACATTCCTGGCCTGTCGAACCCTACTTCTCGGAGTGAACAGCATATACGTCTATAACGTCATATATCCTAACCTAAGGCAACCTAACATCTCGGATGTAACATTTGACAACATTCCAGGCGTGTCGGTCCCTACGTCTCGGTGGTAACGTTACATGCGTCTATAACGTTATATATCCTAACCTAAGGCAACCTAACATCTCGGATGCAATATTTGACAACATTCCTGGCCTGCCGAACAATACTTCTCGGAGGGAACAGTATATACGTCTATAACGTTATATATCCTAACCTAAGGCAACCTAACATCTCGGATGTAACATTTGACAGCATTCCAGGCATGTTGGTCCTACGTCTCGGTGGTAACATTATATGCGTCTATAACGTTACATATCCTTATCTAAGGCAACCTAACATCTCGGATGCAATATTTGACAACATTCCTAGCCTGTCGAACCCTACTTCTCGGAGGGAACAGTATATACGTCTATAACGTTATATATCCTAACCTAAGGCAACCTGACATCTCGGATGTAATATTCTACATCATTCCAGGCGTGTCGGACCCTACTTCTCGGAGGGAACAGCATATACGTCTATAACGTCATAAATCCTAACCTAAGGCAACCGAACATCTCGTATGTAACATTTGACAACATTCCAGGCGTGTCGGTCCCTACGTCTCGGTGGTAACATTATATGCGTCTATAACGTTATATATCCTTATCTAAGGCAACCTAACATCTCGGATGCAATATTTGACAACATTCCTGGCCTGTCGAACCCTACTTCTCGGAGGGAACTGTATATACGTCTACAACGTCATATATCCTAACCTAAGGCAACCGAACATCTCGTATGTAACATTTGACAACATTCCAGGCATGTCGGTCCCTACGTCTCGGTGGTAACATTATATGCGTCTATAACGTTATATATCCTTATCTAAGGCAACCTAACATCTCGGATGCAATATTTGACAACATTCCTGGCCTGTCGAACCCTACATCTCGGAGGGAACAGTATATACGTCTATAACGTTATATATCCTAACCGAAGGCAACCTGACATCTCGGATGTAATATTCTATATCATTCAAGGCGTGTCGGACCCTACTTCTTGGTGGGAACATTATATGAGTCTTTAACGTTGTATATCCTAATCTAAGGCAACCTATTATCTCAGACGTAATATTCTACAACCTTCCAGGCGTGTCGGACCCTACTTCTCGGTGGTAACATTATATGCGTCTATAACGCTGCATATCCAAATCTAAGGCAACCTAACATCTCGGATGCAATATTTGACAACTTTCCTGGCCTGTCGAACCCTACTGCTCGGAGGGAACAGTATATACGTCTATAACGTCATATATCCTAACCTAAGGCAACCTAACATCTCGGATGTAACATTTGACAACATTCCAGGCATGTCGGTCCCTACGTCTCGGTGGTAACATTATATGCGTCTATAACGTTATACATCCTTATCTAAGGCAACCTAACATCTCGGATGCAATATTTGACAACATTCCTGGCCTGTCGAACCCTACTTCTCGGAGGGAACAGTATATACGTCTATAACGTTATATATCCTAACCCAAGGCAACCTGACATCTCGGATATATTATTCTACAACATTCCTGGCCTGTCGAACCCGACATCTCGGAGGGAACAGCGTATACGTGTGTAACGTTATATATCCTAACCTAAGACAACCTAACATCTCGGATGTAACATTTGACAACATTCCAGGCGTGTCGGTCCCTACGTCTCGGTGGTAATATTACATGCGTCTATAACGTTATATATCCTAACCTAAGGCAACCTAAAAACTCGGATGCAATATTTGACAACATTCCTGGCCTGTCGAACCCTACTTCTCGGAGGGAACAGTATATACGTCTATAACGTTATATATCCTATCCTAAGGCAACCTGAAATCTCGGATATATTATTCTACAACATTCCAGGCGTGTCGGACACTACTTCTCGGTGAGAACATTATATGCGTCTATAACGTTGTATATCCTAACCTAAGGCAACCTAACATCTCGGATGCAATATTTGACAACATTCCTGGCCTGTCGAACCCTACTTCTCGGAGGGAACAGCATATACATCTATAACGTCATATATCCTAGCCTAAGGCAACCTAACATCTCGGATGTAACATTTGACAACATTCCAGGCGTGTCGGTCCCTACGTCTCGGTGGTAACATTACATGCGTCTATAACGGTATATATCCTAATCTTAGGCAACCGAACATCTCGGATGTAACATTTTACCACATTCCAGGCGTGTCGGTCCCTACGTCTCGGTGGTAACATTACATGCGTCTATAACGTTATATATCCTAACCAAAGGCCAACTAACATCTCGTATGTAATATTTGACAACATTCCTGGCGTGTCGAACCCTACTTCTCGGTGGGAACAGTATATACGTCTATAACGTTAAATATCCTAACCTAAGGCAACCTAACATCTCGGATATAACATTTGACAACATTCCAGGCGTGTTGGAACCCTACGTCTCGCTGGTAACATTACGTGCGTCTATAACGTTATATATGCTAACCTAAGGCAACCTAACATCTCGGATGCAATATTTGACAACATTCCTGGCCTGTCGAACCCTACTGCTCGGAGGGAACAGTATATACGTCTATAACGGTATATATCCTAATCTTAGGCAACCTAACATCTCGGATGTAACATTTTACCACATTCCAGGCGTGTCGGTCCCTACGTCTCGGTGGTAACATTACATGCGTCTATAACGTTATATATCCTAACCTAAGGCCAACTAACATCTCGTATGTAATATTTGACAACATTCCTGACGTGTCGAACCCTACTTCTCGGTGGGAACAGTATATACGTCTATAACGTTATATATCCTAACCTAAGGCAACCTAACATCTCGGATATAACATTTGACAACATTCCAGGCGTGTTGGAACCCTACGTCTCGCTGGTAACATTACGTGCGTCTGTAACGTTATATATGCTAACCTAAGGCAACCTAACATCTCGGATGCAATATTTGACAACATTCCTGGCCTGTCGAACCCTACTTCTCGGAGGGAACAGTATATACGTCTATAACGTTATATATCCTAACCTAAGGCAACCTGAAATCTCGGATATATTATTCTACAACATTCCAGGCGTGTCGGACCCTACTTCTCGGTGAGAACATTATATGCGTCTATAACGTTGTATATCCTAACCTAAGGCAACCTAACATCTCGGATGCAATATTTGACAACATTCCTGGCCTGTCGAACCCTACTTCTCGGAGGGAACAGCATATACATCTATAACGTCATATATCCTAGCCTAAGGCAACCTAACATCTCGGATGTAACATTTGACAACATTCCAGGCGTGTCGGTCCCTACGTCTCGGTGGTAACATTACATGCGTCTATAACGGTATATATCCTAATCTTAGGCAACCTAACATCTCGGATGTAACATTTTACCACATTCCAGGCGTGTCGGTCCCTACGTCTCGGTGGTAACATTACATGCGTCTATAACGTTATATATCCTAACCTAAGGCCAACTAACATCTCGTATGTAATATTTGACAACATTCCTGGCGTGTCGAACCCTACTTCTCGGTGGGAACAGTATATACGTCTATAACGTTAAATATCCTAACCTAAGGCAACCTAACATCTCGGATGTAACATTTGACAACATTCCAGGCGTGTTGGAACCCTACGTCTCGCTGGTAACATTACGTGCGTCTATAACGTTATATATGCTAACCTAAGGCAACCTAACATCTCGGATGCAATATTTGACAACATTCCTGGCCTGTCGAACCCTACTGCTCGGAGGGAACAGTATATACATCTATAACGGTATATATCCGAATCTAAGGCAACCTAACATCTCGGATGAAATATGTGACAACATTCCTGGCCTTTCGAACCCGACATCTCGGAGGGAACAGTATATACGTCTGTAACGTCATATATCCTAACCTAAGACAACCTAACATCTCGGATGTAACATTTGACAACATTCCAGGCGTGTCGGTCCCTACGTCTCGGTGGTAACATTACATGCGTCTATAACGTTATATATCCTAACCTAAGGCAACCTAATATCTCGGATGCAATATTTGACAACATTCCTGGCCTGTCGAACCCTACTTCTCGGAGTGAACAGCATATACGTCTATAACGTCATATATCCTAACCTAAGGCAACCTAACATCTCGGATGTAACATTTGACAACATTCCAGGCGTGTCGGTCCCTACGTCTCGGTGGTAACGTTACATGCGTCTATAACGTTATATATCCTAACCTAAGGCAACCTAACATCTCGGATGCAATATTTGACAACATTCCTGGCCTGCCGAACAATACTTCTCGGAGGGAACAGTATATACGTCTATAACGTTATATATCCTAACCTAAGGCAACCTAACATCTCGGATGTAACATTTGACAGCATTCCAGGCATGTTGGTCCTACGTCTCGGTGGTAACATTATATGCGTCTATAACGTTACATATCCTTATCTAAGGCAACCTAACATCTCGGATGCAATATTTGACAACATTCCTAGCCTGTCGAACCCTACTTCTCGGAGGGAACAGTATATACGTCTATAACGTTATATATCCTAACCTAAGGCAACCTGACATCTCGGATGTAATATTCTACATCATTCCAGGCGTGTCGGACCCTACTTCTCGGAGGGAACAGCATATACGTCTATAACGTCATAAATCCTAACCTAAGGCAACCGAACATCTCGTATGTAACATTTGACAACATTCCAGGCATGTCGGTCCCTACGTCTCGGTGGTAACATTATATGCGTCTATAACGTTATATATCCTTATCTAAGGCAACCTAACATCTCGGATGCAATATTTGACAACATTCCTGGCCTGTCGAACCCTACTTCTCGGAGGGAACTGTATATACGTCTACAACGTCATATATCCTAACCTAAGGCAACCGAACATCTCGTATGTAACATTTGACAACATTCCAGGCATGTCGGTCCCTACGTCTCGGTGGTAACATTATATGCGTCTATAACGTTATATATCCTTATCTAAGGCAACCTAACATCTCGGATGCAATATTTGACAACATTCCTGGCCTGTCGAACCCTACATCTCGGAGGGAACAGTATATACGTCTATAACGTTATATATCCTAACCGAAGGCAACCTGACATCTCGGATGTAATATTCTATATCATTCAAGGCGTGTCGGACCCTACTTCTTGGTGGGAACATTATATGAGTCTTTAACGTTGTATATCCTAATCTAAGGCAACCTATTATCTCAGACGTAATATTCTACAACCTTCCAGGCGTGTCGGACCCTACTTCTCGGTGGTAACATTATATGCGTCTATAACGCTGCATATCCAAATCTAAGGCAACCTAACATCTCGGATGCAATATTTGACAACTTTCCTGGCCTGTCGAACCCTACTGCTCGGAGGGAACAGTATATACGTCTATAACGTCATATATCCTAACCTAAGGCAACCTAACATCTCGGATGTAACATTTGACAACATTCCAGGCATGTCGGTCCCTACGTCTCGGTGGTAACATTATATGCGTCTATAACGTTATACATCCTTATCTAAGGCAACCTAACATCTCGGATGCAATATTTGACAACATTCCTGGCCTGTCGAACCCTACTTCTCGGAGGGAACAGTATATACGTCTATAACGTTATATATCCTAACCCAAGGCAACCTGACATCTCGGATATATTATTCTACAACATTCCTGGCCTGTCGAACCCGACATCTCGGAGGGAACAGCGTATACGTGTGTAACGTTATATATCCTAACCTAAGACAACCTAACATCTCGGATGTAACATTTGACAACATTCCAGGCGTGTCGGTCCCTACGTCTCGGTGGTAACATTACATGCGTCTATAACGGTATATATCCTAATCTTAGGCAACCGAACATCTCGGATGTAACATTTTACCACATTCCAGGCGTGTCGGTCCCTACGTCTCGGTGGTAACATTACATGCGTCTATAACGTTATATATCCTAACCTAAGGCCAACTAACATCTCGTATGTAATATTTGACAACATTCCTGGCGTGTCGAACCCTACTTCTCGGTGGGAACAGTATATACGTCTATAACGTTAAATATCCTAACCTAAGGCAACCTAACATCTCGGATATAACATTTGACAACATTCCAGGCGTGTTGGAACCCTACGTCTCGCTGGTAACATTACGTGCGTCTATAACGTTATATATGCTAACCTAAGGCAACCTAACATCTCGGATGCAATATTTGACAACATTCCTGGCCTGTCGAACCCTACTGCTCGGAGGGAACAGTATATACGTCTATAACGGTATATATCCTAATCTTAGGCAACCTAACATCTCGGATGTAACATTTTACCACATTCCAGGCGTGTCGGTCCCTACGTCTCGGTGGTAACATTACATGCGTCTATAACGTTATATATCCTAACCTAAGGCCAACTAACATCTCGTATGTAATATTTGACAACATTCCTGACGTGTCGAACCCTACTTCTCGGTGGGAACAGTATATACGTCTATAACGTTATATATCCTAACCTAAGGCAACCTAACATCTCGGATATAACATTTGACAACATTCCAGGCGTGTTGGAACCCTACGTCTCGCTGGTAACATTACGTGCGTCTGTAACGTTATATATGCTAACCTAAGGCAACCTAACATCTCGGATGCAATATTTGACAACATTCCTGGCCTGTCGAACCCTACTTCTCGGAGGGAACAGTATATACGTCTATAACGTTATATATCCTATCCTAAGGCAACCTGAAATCTCGGATATATTATTCTACAACATTCCAGGCGTGTCGGACACTACTTCTCGGTGAGAACATTATATGCGTCTATAACGTTGTATATCCTAACCTAAGGCAACCTAACATCTCGGATGCAATATTTGACAACATTCCTGGCCTGTCGAACCCTACTTCTCGGAGGGAACAGCATATACATCTATAACGTCATATATCCTAGCCTAAGGCAACCTAACATCTCGGATGTAACATTTGACAACATTCCAGGCGTGTCGGTCCCTACGTCTCGGTGGTAACATTACATGCGTCTATAACGGTATATATCCTAATCTTAGGCAACCGAACATCTCGGATGTAACATTTTACCACATTCCAGGCGTGTCGGTCCCTACGTCTCGGTGGTAACATTACATGCGTCTATAACGTTATATATCCTAACCTAAGGCCAACTAACATCTCGTATGTAATATTTGACAACATTCCTGGCGTGTCGAACCCTACTTCTCGGTGGGAACAGTATATACGTCTATAACGTTAAATATCCTAACCTAAGGCAACCTAACATCTCGGATGTAACATTTGACAACATTCCAGGCGTGTTGGAACCCTACGTCTCGCTGGTAACATTACGTGCGTCTATAACGTTATATATGCTAACCTAAGGCAACCTAACATCTCGGATGCAATATTTGACAACATTCCTGGCCTGTCGAACCCTACTGCTCGGAGGGAACAGTATATACATCTATAACGGTATATATCCGAATCTAAGGCAACCTAACATCTCGGATGAAATATGTGACAACATTCCTGGCCTGTCGAACCCGACATCTCGGAGGGAACAGTATATACGTCTGTAACGTCATATATCCTTTTTTTTTTTTGTCGCAGGGAAATCCTCATGGATACCGTGGATTTTTGGGAAATCCGCGGTTATGTCGGACTCTTACCGACTAAAACCCTGCGGTGGTCTTCCTACACTTGTAGCGGGTAGCCGGGAACTCTTTCGAACGCATCCAGCATCCGGCCTCGTGTCTGAGTTCGTTGAACTCTCTGCACACAGCTCGTTCGCGAGTTCATTATTTAAACAGGCAGCGACCGCAACCACCGAGGTCGCTGCCCTCTCCTCGGTCGAGCGCGTGCCGGAGAGACGTGACCCAAATCCTGTCTATCCGGCGCTCGGCGGCTCTTTCTCTTTTTCTAATTTAATTTTTCTGCCTCCTTCCTTCTACGTCGTCTTCCTCTTCTCCTGCTTGCGGCATTTCGAGATGGACGGCAGCGGCGAAGCTCCACTCCCCGGTGGGTACTTTGAAGCGACTCTCGAGCCGTGATGGACGAGAGTCCCCTACCTTGGAGTGGAACGTGGCAAACGTCTACGACGCCGACCACATAAGACTCGTCGAGCAGAGAGCGTGCGCTCCCTTTCGCGCTCGGCGGCTTCCTTCGCAGCCATCACTTTGTCGCAAAACAATGTAACGGCTCGCCAATATCTCTCCCCTTCCAGCATCTTCGGCAGGATGCTGGTCGGCGAGAGATCCGGTCCGATCTCTGCCACGAGAGCGTGGCGCAGCGTTTGCCATGCCGGACAGTGTTCCAGCGTGTGCTGCGCAGAGTCGTCTCCGTCTCCGCAATGGTGACATTCAGCCGTGGCTTCTTTTCCGATCTTGCACAGGTACTGACCGAAGCAACCGTGTCCAGTCAGCATCTGCGTCACTCTGAAGTTGAGCTGCCCTATCCTGTTTTCTACCCATTTTTCCAAGATGGGTAGAATCGCTCCGACGATCCTGTGATTGGTCGCAGGTGCGAGTTTCTCCTTCCATTTAGAGAAAGTGAAGCGTCTCGCTTCTCTTCTAATCTCGTCCTTCGTCGGAGCGGGTGCACCTTCTTCTTGTACCTGGCGCATTGTACGAAGGGTTTCGTACACTATCAGATCTTCCTGCGCCAGCGTCATATATCCTAACCTAAGACAACCTAACATCTCGGATGTAACATTTGACAACATTCCAGGCGTGTCGGTCCCTACGTCTCGGTGGTAACATTACATGCGTCTATAACGTTATATATCCTAACCTAAGGCAACCTAATATCTCGGATGCAATATTTGACAACATTCCTGGCCTGTCGAACCCTACTTCTCGGAGTGAACAGCATATACGTCTATAACGTCATATATCCTAACCTAAGGCAACCTAACATCTCGGATGTAACATTTGACAACATTCCAGGCGTGTCGGTCCCTACGTCTCGGTGGTAACGTTACATGCGTCTATAACGTTATATATCCTAACCTAAGGCAACCTAACATCTCGGATGCAATATTTGACAACATTCCTGGCCTGCCGAACAATACTTCTCGGAGGGAACAGTATATACGTCTATAACGTTATATATCCTAACCTAAGGCAACCTAACATCTCGGATGTAACATTTGACAGCATTCCAGGCATGTTGGTCCTACGTCTCGGTGGTAACATTATATGCGTCTATAACGTTACATATCCTTATCTAAGGCAACCTAACATCTCGGATGCAATATTTGACAACATTCCTAGCCTGTCGAACCCTACTTCTCGGAGGGAACAGTATATACGTCTATAACGTTATATATCCTAACCTAGGGCAACCTGACATCTCGGATGTAATATTCTACATCATTCCAGGCGTGTCGGACCCTACTTCTCGGAGGGAACAGCATATACGTCTATAACGTCATAAATCCTAACCTAAGGCAACCGAACATCTCGTATGTAACATTTGACAACATTCCAGGCATGTCGGTCCCTACGTCTCGGTGGTAACATTATATGCGTCTATAACGTTATATATCCTTATCTAAGGCAACCTAACATCTCGGATGCAATATTTGACAACATTCCTGGCCTGTCGAACCCTACTTCTCGGAGGGAACTGTATATACGTCTACAACGTCATATATCCTAACCTAAGGCAACCGAACATCTCGTATGTAACATTTGACAACATTCCAGGCATGTCGGTCCCTACGTCTCGGTGGTAACATTATATGCGTCTATAACGTTATATATCCTTATCTAAGGCAACCTAACATCTCGGATGCAATATTTGACAACATTCCTGGCCTGTCGAACCCTACATCTCGGAGGGAACAGTATATACGTCTATAACGTTATATATCCTAACCGAAGGCAACCTGACATCTCGGATGTAATATTCTATATCATTCAAGGCGTGTCGGACCCTACTTCTTGGTGGGAACATTATATGAGTCTTTAACGTTGTATATCCTAATCTAAGGCAACCTATTATCTCAGACGTAATATTCTACAACCTTCCAGGCGTGTCGGACCCCACTTCTCGGTGGTAACATTATATGCGTCTATAACGCTGCATATCCAAATCTAAGGCAACCTAACATCTCGGATGCAATATTTGACAACTTTCCTGGCCTGTCGAACCCTACTTCTCGGAGGGAACAGCATATACATCTATAACGTCATATATCCTAGCCTAAGGCAACCTAACATCTCGGATGTAACATTTGACAACATTCCAGGCGTGTCGGTCCCTACGTCTCGGTGGTAACATTACATGCGTCTATAACGGTATATATCCTAATCTTAGGCAACCTAACATCTCGGATGTAACATTTTACCACATTCCAGGCGTGTCGGTCCCTACGTCTCGGTGGTAACATTACATGCGTCTATAACGTTATATATCCTAACCTAAGGCCAACTAACATCTCGTATGTAATATTTGACAACATTCCTGGCGTGTCGAACCCTACTTCTCGGTGGGAACAGTATATACGTCTATAACGTTAAATATCCTAACCTAAGGCAACCTAACATCTCGGATGTAACATTTGACAACATTCCAGGCGTGTTGGAACCCTACGTCTCGCTGGTAACATTACGTGCGTCTATAACGTTATATATGCTAACCTAAGGCAACCTAACATCTCGGATGCAATATTTGACAACATTCCTGGCCTGTCGAACCCTACTGCTCGGAGGGAACAGTATATACATCTATAACGGTATATATCCGAATCTAAGGCAACCTAACATCTCGGATGAAATATGTGACAACATTCCTGGCCTTTCGAACCCGACATCTCGGAGGGAACAGTATATACGTCTGTAACGTCATATATCCTAACCTAAGACAACCTAACATCTCGGATGTAACATTTGACAACATTCCAGGCGTGTCGGTCCCTACGTCTCGGTGGTAACATTACATGCGTCTATAACGTTATATATCCTAACCTAAGGCAACCTAATATCTCGGATGCAATATTTGACAACATTCCTGGCCTGTCGAACCCTACTTCTCGGAGTGAACAGCATATACGTCTATAACGTCATATATCCTAACCTAAGGCAACCTAACATCTCGGATGTAACATTTGACAACATTCCAGGCGTGTCGGTCCCTACGTCTCGGTGGTAACGTTACATGCGTCTATAACGTTATATATCCTAACCTAAGGCAACCTAACATCTCGGATGCAATATTTGACAACATTCCTGGCCTGCCGAACAATACTTCTCGGAGGGAACAGTATATACGTCTATAACGTTATATATCCTAACCTAAGGCAACCTAACATCTCGGATGTAACATTTGACAGCATTCCAGGCATGTTGGTCCTACGTCTCGGTGGTAACATTATATGCGTCTATAACGTTACATATCCTTATCTAAGGCAACCTAACATCTCGGATGCAATATTTGACAACATTCCTAGCCTGTCGAACCCTACTTCTCGGAGGGAACAGTATATACGTCTATAACGTTATATATCCTAACCTAAGGCAACCTGACATCTCGGATGTAATATTCTACATCATTCCAGGCGTGTCGGACCCTACTTCTCGGAGGGAACAGCATATACGTCTATAACGTCATAAATCCTAACCTAAGGCAACCGAACATCTCGTATGTAACATTTGACAACATTCCAGGCATGTCGGTCCCTACGTCTCGGTGGTAACATTATATGCGTCTATAACGTTATATATCCTTATCTAAGGCAACCTAACATCTCGGATGCAATATTTGACAACATTCCTGGCCTGTCGAACCCTACTTCTCGGAGGGAACTGTATATACGTCTACAACGTCATATATCCTAACCTAAGGCAACCGAACATCTCGTATGTAACATTTGACAACATTCCAGGCATGTCGGTCCCTACGTCTCGGTGGTAACATTATATGCGTCTATAACGTTATATATCCTTATCTAAGGCAACCTAACATCTCGGATGCAATATTTGACAACATTCCTGGCCTGTCGAACCCTACATCTCGGAGGGAACAGTATATACGTCTATAACGTTATATATCCTAACCGAAGGCAACCTGACATCTCGGATGTAATATTCTATATCATTCAAGGCGTGTCGGACCCTACTTCTTGGTGGGAACATTATATGAGTCTTTAACGTTGTATATCCTAATCTAAGGCAACCTATTATCTCAGACGTAATATTCTACAACCTTCCAGGCGTGTCGGACCCTACTTCTCGGTGGTAACATTATATGCGTCTATAACGCTGCATATCCAAATCTAAGGTAACCTAACATCTCGGATGCAATATTTGACAACTTTCCTGGCCTGTCGAACCCTACTGCTCGGAGGGAACAGTATATACGTCTATAACGTTATATATCCTAACCCAAGGCAACCTGACATCTCGGATATATTATTCTACAACATTCCTGGCCTGTCGAACCCGACATCTCGGAGGGAACAGCGTATACGTGTGTAACGTTATATATCCTAACCTAAGACAACCTAACATCTCGGATGTAACATTTGACAACATTCCAGGCGTGTCGGTCCCTACGTCTCGGTGGTAACATTACATGCGTCTATAACGGTATATATCCTAATCTTAGGCAACCGAACATCTCGGATGTAACATTTTACCACATTCCAGGCGTGTCGGTCCCTACGTCTCGGTGGTAACATTACATGCGTCTATAACGTTATATATCCTAACCTAAGGCCAACTAACATCTCGTATGTAATATTTGACAACATTCCTGGCGTGTCGAACCCTACTTCTCGGTGGGAACAGTATATACGTCTATAACGTTAAATATCCTAACCTAAGGCAACCTAACATCTCGGATATAACATTTGACAACATTCCAGGCGTGTTGGAACCCTACGTCTCGCTGGTAACATTACGTGCGTCTATAACGTTATATATGCTAACCTAAGGCAACCTAACATCTCGGATGCAATATTTGACAACATTCCTGGCCTGTCGAACCCTACTGCTCGGAGGGAACAGTATATACGTCTATAACGGTATATATCCTAATCTTAGGCAACCTAACATCTCGGATGTAACATTTTACCACATTCCAGGCGTGTCGGTCCCTACGTCTCGGTGGTAACATTACATGCGTCTATAACGTTATATATCCTAACCTAAGGCCAACTAACATCTCGTATGTAATATTTGACAACATTCCTGACGTGTCGAACCCTACTTCTCGGTGGGAACAGTATATACGTCTATAACGTTATATATCCTAACCTAAGGCAACCTAACATCTCGGATATAACATTTGACAACATTCCAGGCGTGTTGGAACCCTACGTCTCGCTGGTAACATTACGTGCGTCTGTAACGTTATATATGCTAACCTAAGGCAACCTAACATCTCGGATGCAATATTTGACAACATTCCTGGCCTGTCGAACCCTACTTCTCGGAGGGAACAGTATATACGTCTATAACGTTATATATCCTATCCTAAGGCAACCTGAAATCTCGGATATATTATTCTACAACATTCCAGGCGTGTCGGACACTACTTCTCGGTGAGAACATTATATGCGTCTATAACGTTGTATATCCTAACCTAAGGCAACCTAACATCTCGGATGCAATATTTGACAACATTCCTGGCCTGTCGAACCCTACTTCTCGGAGGGAACAGCATATACATCTATAACGTCATATATCCTAGCCTAAGGCAACCTAACATCTCGGATGTAACATTTGACAACATTCCAGGCGTGTCGGTCCCTACGTCTCGGTGGTAACATTACATGCGTCTATAACGGTATATATCCTAATCTTAGGCAACCGAACATCTCGGATGTAACATTTTACCACATTCCAGGCGTGTCGGTCCCTACGTCTCGGTGGTAACATTACATGCGTCTATAACGTTATATATCCTAACCTAAGGCCAACTAACATCTCGTATGTAATATTTGACAACATTCCTGGCGTGTCGAACCCTACTTCTCGGTGGGAACAGTATATACGTCTATAACGTTAAATATCCTAACCTAAGGCAACCTAACATCTCGGATGTAACATTTGACAACATTCCAGGCGTGTTGGAACCCTACGTCTCGCTGGTAACATTACGTGCGTCTATAACGTTATATATGCTAACCTAAGGCAACCTAACATCTCGGATGCAATATTTGACAACATTCCTGGCCTGTCGAACCCTACTGCTCGGAGGGAACAGTATATACATCTATAACGGTATATATCCGAATCTAAGGCAACCTAACATCTCGGATGAAATATGTGACAACATTCCTGGCCTGTCGAACCCGACATCTCGGAGGGAACAGTATATACGTCTGTAACGTCATATATCCTAACCTAAGACAACCTAACATCTCGGATGTAACATTTGACAACATTCCAGGCGTGTCGGTCCCTACGTCTCGGTGGTAACATTACATGCGTCTATAACGTTATATATCCTAACCTAAGGCAACCTAATATCTCGGATGCAATATTTGACAACATTCCTGGCCTGTCGAACCCTACTTCTCGGAGTGAACAGCATATACGTCTATAACGTCATATATCCTAACCTAAGGCAACCTAACATCTCGGATGTAACATTTGACAACATTCCAGGCGTGTCGGTCCCTACGTCTCGGTGGTAACGTTACATGCGTCTATAACGTTATATATCCTAACCTAAGGCAACCTAACATCTCGGATGCAATATTTGACAACATTCCTGGCCTGCCGAACAATACTTCTCGGAGGGAACAGTATATACGTCTATAACGTTATATATCCTAACCTAAGGCAACCTAACATCTCGGATGTAACATTTGACAGCATTCCAGGCATGTTGGTCCTACGTCTCGGTGGTAACATTATATGCGTCTATAACGTTACATATCCTTATCTAAGGCAACCTAACATCTCGGATGCAATATTTGACAACATTCCTAGCCTGTCGAACCCTACTTCTCGGAGGGAACAGTATATACGTCTATAACGTTATATATCCTAACCTAGGGCAACCTGACATCTCGGATGTAATATTCTACATCATTCCAGGCGTGTCGGACCCTACTTCTCGGAGGGAACAGCATATACGTCTATAACGTCATAAATCCTAACCTAAGGCAACCGAACATCTCGTATGTAACATTTGACAACATTCCAGGCATGTCGGTCCCTACGTCTCGGTGGTAACATTATATGCGTCTATAACGTTATATATCCTTATCTAAGGCAACCTAACATCTCGGATGCAATATTTGACAACATTCCTGGCCTGTCGAACCCTACTTCTCGGAGGGAACTGTATATACGTCTACAACGTCATATATCCTAACCTAAGGCAACCGAACATCTCGTATGTAACATTTGACAACATTCCAGGCATGTCGGTCCCTACGTCTCGGTGGTAACATTATATGCGTCTATAACGTTATATATCCTTATCTAAGGCAACCTAACATCTCGGATGCAATATTTGACAACATTCCTGGCCTGTCGAACCCTACATCTCGGAGGGAACAGTATATACGTCTATAACGTTATATATCCTAACCGAAGGCAACCTGACATCTCGGATGTAATATTCTATATCATTCAAGGCGTGTCGGACCCTACTTCTTGGTGGGAACATTATATGAGTCTTTAACGTTGTATATCCTAATCTAAGGCAACCTATTATCTCAGACGTAATATTCTACAACCTTCCAGGCGTGTCGGACCCCACTTCTCGGTGGTAACATTATATGCGTCTATAACGCTGCATATCCAAATCTAAGGCAACCTAACATCTCGGATGCAATATTTGACAACTTTCCTGGCCTGTCGAACCCTACTTCTCGGAGGGAACAGCATATACATCTATAACGTCATATATCCTAGCCTAAGGCAACCTAACATCTCGGATGTAACATTTGACAACATTCCAGGCGTGTCGGTCCCAACGTCTCGGTGGTAACATCACATGCGTCCATAACGGTATATATCCTAATCTTAGGCAACCGAACATCTCGGATGTAACATTTTACCACATTCCAGGCGTGTCGGTCCCTACGTCTCGGTGGTAACATTACATGCGTCTATAACGTTATATATCCTAACCTAAGGCCAACTAACATCTCGTATGTAATATTTGACAACATTCCTGGCGTGTCGAACCCTACTTCTCGGTGGGAACAGTATATACGTCTATAACGTTAAATATCCTAACCTAAGGCAACCTAACATCTCGGATATAACATTTGACAACATTCCAGGCGTGTTGGAACCCTACGTCTCGCTGGTAACATTACGTGCGTCTATAACGTTATATATGCTAACCTAAGGCAACCTAACATCTCGGATGCAATATTTGACAACATTCCTGGCCTGTCGAACCCTACTGCTCGGAGGGAACAGTATATACGTCTATAACGGTATATATCCTAATCTTAGGCAACCTAACATCTCGGATGTAACATTTTACCACATTCCAGGCGTGTCGGTCCCTACGTCTCGGTGGTAACATTACATGCGTCTATAACGTTATATATCCTAACCTAAGGCCAACTAACATCTCGTATGTAATATTTGACAACATTCCTGACGTGTCGAACCCTACTTCTCGGTGGGAACAGTATATACGTCTATAACGTTATATATCCTAACCTAAGGCAACCTAACATCTCGGATATAACATTTGACAACATTCCAGGCGTGTTGGAACCCTACGTCTCGCTGGTAACATTACGTGCGTCTGTAACGTTATATATGCTAACCTAAGGCAACCTAAAATCTCGGATGCAATATTTGACAACATTCCTGGCCTGTCGAACCCTACTTCTCGGAGGGAACAGTATATACGTCTATAACGTTATATATCCTAACCTAAGGCAACCTGAAATCTCGGATATATTATTCTACAACATTCCAGGCGTGTCGGACCCTACTTCTCGGTGAGAACATTATATGCGTCTATAACGTTGTATATCCTAACCTAAGGCAACCTAACATCTCGGATGCAATATTTGACAACATTCCTGGCCTGTCGAACCCTACTTCTCGGAGGGAACAGCATATACATCTATAACGTCATATATCCTAGCCTAAGGCAACCTAACATCTCGGATGTAACATTTGACAACATTCCAGGCGTGTCGGTCCCTACGTCTCGGTGGTAACATTACATGCGTCTATAACGGTATATATCCTAATCTTAGGCAACCTAACATCTCGGATGTAACATTTTACCACATTCCAGGCGTGTCGGTCCCTACGTCTCGGTGGTAACATTACATGCGTCTATAACGTTATATATCCTAACCTAAGGCCAACTAACATCTCGTATGTAATATTTGACAACATTCCTGGCGTGTCGAACCCTACTTCTCGGTGGGAACAGTATATACGTCTATAACGTTAAATATCCTAACCTAAGGCAACCTAACATCTCGGATGTAACATTTGACAACATTCCAGGCGTGTTGGAACCCTACGTCTCGCTGGTAACATTACGTGCGTCTATAACGTTATATATGCTAACCTAAGGCAACCTAACATCTCGGATGCAATATTTGACAACATTCCTGGCCTGTCGAACCCTACTGCTCGGAGGGAACAGTATATACATCTATAACGGTATATATCCGAATCTAAGGCAACCTAACATCTCGGATGAAATATGTGACAACATTCCTGGCCTGTCGAACCCGACATCTCGGAGGGAACAGTATATACGTCTGTAACGTCATATATCCTAACCTAAGACAACCTAACATCTCTGATGTAACATTTGACAACATTCCAGGCGTGTCGGTCCCTACGTCTCGGTGGTAACATTACATGCGTCTATAACGTTATATATCCTAACCTAAGGCAACCTAATATCTCGGATGCAATATTTGACAACATTCCTGGCCTGTCGAACCCTACTTCTCGGAGTGAACAGCATATACGTCTATAACGTCATATATCCTAACCTAAGGCAACCTAACATCTCGGATGTAACATTTGACAACATTCCAGGCGTGTCGGTCCCTGCGTCTCGGTGGTAACGTTACATGCGTCTATAACGTTATATATCCTAACCTAAGGCAACCTAACATCTCGGATGCAATATTTGACAACATTCCTGGCCTGCCGAACAATACTTCTCGGAGGGAACAGTATATACGTCTATAACGTTATATATCCTAACCTAAGGCAACCTAACATCTCGGATGTAACATTTGACAACATTCCAGGCATGTTGGTCTTACGTCTCGGTGGTAACATTATATGCGTCTATAACGTTACATATCCTTATCTAAGGCAACCTAACATCTCGGATGCAATATTTGACAACATTCCTAGCCTGTCGAAACCTACTTCTCGGAGGGAACAGTATATACGTCTATAACGTCATATATCCTAACCTAAGGCAACCTGACATCTCGGATGTAATATTCTACATCATTCCAGGCGTGTCGGACCCTACTTATCGGAGGGAACAGCATATACGTCTATAACGTCATAAATCCTAACCTAAGGCAACCTAACATCTCGGATGTAACATTTGACAACATTCCAGGCGTGTCGGTCCCTACGTCTCGGTGGTAACGTTACATGCGTCTAGAACGTTATATATCCTAACCTAAGGCAACCTAACATCTCGGATGCAATATTTGACAACATTCCTGGCCTGTCGAACAATACTTCTCGGAGGGAACAGTATATACGTCTATAACGTTATATATCCTAACCTAAGGCAACCTAACATCTCGGATGTAACATTTGACAACATTCCAGGCGTGTCGGTCCCTACGTCTCGGTGGTAACGTTACATGCGTCTATAACGTTATATATCCTAACCTAAGGCAACCTAACATCTCGGATGCAATATTTGACAACATTCCTGGCCTGTCGGACAATACTTCTCGGAGGGAACAGTATATACGTCTATAACGTTATATATCCTAACCTAAGGCAACCTAACATCTCGGATGTAACATTTGACAACATTCCAGGCATGTTGGTCCTACGCCTCGGTGGTAACATTATATGCGTCTATAACGTTATATATCCTTATCTAAGGCAACCTAACATCTCGGATGCAATATTTGACAACATTCCTAGCCTGTCGAACCCTACGTCACGGTGGTAACGTTACATGCGTCTATAACGGTATATTTCCTGATCTAAGGCAACCTAACATCTCGGATGCAATATTTGACAACATTCCTGGACTGTCGAACCCTACTTCTCGGAGGGAACAGTATATACGTCTATAACGTCACATATCCTAACCTAAGGCAACCTAACATCTCGGATGTAACATTTGACAACATTCCAGGCGTGTCGGTCCCTACGTCTCGGTGGTAATATTACATGCGTCTATAACGTTATATATCCTAACCTAAGGCAACCTAACACCTCGGATGCAATATTTGACAACATTCCTGGCCTGTCGAACCCTACTTCTCGGAGAGAACAGTATATACGTCTATAACGTTATATATCCTAACCTAAGGCAACCTGACATCTCGGATATATTATTCTACAACATTCCAGGCGTGTCGGACCCTACTTCTCGGTGAGAACATTATATGCGTCTATAACGTTGTATATGCTAACCTAAGGCAACCTAACATCTCGGATGCAATATTTGACAACATTCCTGGCCTGTCGAACCCTACTTCTCGGAGTGAACAGCATATACGTCTATAACGTCATATATCCTAACCTAAGGCAACCTAACATCTCGGATGTAACATTTGACAACATTCCAGGCGTGTCGGTCCCTACGTCTCGGTGGTAACGTTACATGCGTCTATAACGTTATATATCCTAACCTAAGGCAACCTAACATCTCGGATGCAATATATGACAACATTCTTGGCCTGTCGAACAATACTTCTCGGAGGGAACAGTATATACGTCTATAACGTTATATATCCTAACCTAAGGCAACCTAACATCTCGGATGCAATATTTGACAACATTCCTGGCCTGTCGAAACCTACTTCTCGGAGGGAACAGCATATACGTCTATAACGTTATATATCCTAACCTAAGGCAACCTAACATCTCGGATGTAACATTTGACAACATTCCAGGCATGTTGGTCCTACGTCTCGGTGGTAACATTATATGCGTCTATAACGTTATATATCCTTATCTAAGGCAACCTAACATCTCGGAAGCAATATTTGACAACATTCCTAGCCTGTCGAACCCTACGTCTCGGTGGTAACATTACATGCGTCTATAACGGTATATTACCTGATCTAAGGCAACCTAACATCTCGGATGCAATATTTGACAACATTCCTGGCCTGTCGAACCCTACTTCTCGGAGGGAACAGTATATACGTCTATAACGTCATATATCCTAACCTAAGGCAACCTAACATCTCGGATGTAACATTTGACAACATTCCAGGCGTGTCGGTCCCTACGTCTCGGTGGTAACGTTACATGCGTCTAGAACGTTATATATCCTAACCTAAGGCAACCTAACATCTCGGATGCAATATTTGACAACATTCCTGGCCTGTCGAACCCTACTTCTCGGAGTGAACAGCATATACGTTTATAACGTCATATATCCTAACCTAAGGCAACCTAACATCTCGGATGTAACATTTGACAACATTCCAGGCGTGTCGGTCCCTACGTCTCGGTGGTAACGTTACATGCGTCTATAACGTTATATATCCTAACCTAAGGCAACCTAACATCTCGGATGCAATATTTGACAACATTCCTGGCCTGTCGGACAATACTTCTCGGAGGGAACAGTATATACGTCTATAACGTTATATATCCTAACCTAAGGCAACCTGACATCTCGGATATATTATTCTACAACATTCCAGGCGTGTCGGTCCCTACTTCTCGGTGAGAACATTATATGCGTCTATAACGTTGTATATGCTAACCTAAGGCAACCTAACATCTCGGATGCAATATTTGACAACATTCCTGGCCTGTCGAACCCTACTTCTCGGAGTGAACAGCATATACGTCTATAACGTCATATATCCTAACCTAAGGCAACCTAACATCTCGTATGTAACATTTGACAACATTCCAGGCGTGTCGGTCCCTACGTCTCGGTGGTAACGTTACATGCGTCTATAACGTTATATATCCTAACCTAAGGCAACCTAACATCTCGGATGCAATATATGACAACATTCCTCGCCTGTCGAACAATACTTCTCGGAGGGAACAGTATATACGTCTATAACGTTATATATCCTAACCTAAGGCAACCTAACATCTCGGATGCAATATTTGACAACATTCCTGGCCTGTCGAAACCTACTTCTCGGAGGGAACAGCATATACGTCTATAACGTTATATATCCTAACCTAAGGCAACCTAACATCTCGGATGTAACATTTGACAACATTCCAGGCATGTTGGTCCTACGTCTCGGTGGTAACATTATATGCGTCTATAACGTTATATATCCTTATCTAAGGCAACCTAACATCTCGGAAGCAATATTTGACAACATTCCTAGCCTGTCGAGCCCTACGTCTCGGTGGTAACATTACATGCGTCTATAACGGTATATTACCTGATCTAAGGCAACCTAACATCTCGGATGCAATATTTGACAACATTCCTGGCCTGTCGAACCCTACTTCTCGGAGGGAACAGTATATACGTCTATAACGTCATATATCCTAACCTAAGGCAACCTAACATCTCGGATGTAACATTTGACAACATTCCAGGCGTGTCGGTCCCTACGTCTCGGTGGTAACGTTACATGCGTCTAGAACGTTATATATCCTAACCTAAGGCAACCTAACATCTCGGGTGCAATATTTGACAACATTCCTGGCCTGTCGAACAATACTTCTCGGAGGGAACAGTATATACGTCTATAACGTTATATATCCTAACCTAAGGCAACCTAACATCTCGGATGTAACATTTCACAACATTCCAGGCATGTCGGTCCCTACGTCTCGGTGGTAACATTATATGCGTCTATAACGTTATATATCCTTATCTAAGGCAACCTAACATCTCGGATGCAATATTTGACGACATTCCTGGCCTGTCGAACCCTACTTCTCGGAGGGAACAGTATATACGTCTATAACGTTATATATCCTAACCTAAGGCAACCTGACATCTCGGATAAATTATTCTACAACATTCCTGGCCTGTCGAACCCGACATCTCGGAGGGAACAGCATATACGTCTGTAACGTCATATATCCTAACCTAAGGCAACCTAACATCTCGGATGTAACATTTAACAACATTCCAGGCGTGTCGGTCCCTACGTCTCGGTGGTAACGTTACATGCGTCTATAACGTTATATATCCTAACCTAAGGCAACCTAACATCTCGGATGCAATATTTGACAACATTCCTGGCCTGTCGAACCCTACTTCTCGGAGGGAACAGTATATACGTCTATAGCGTCATATATCCTAACCTAAGGCAACCTAACATCTCGGATGTAACATTTGACAACATTCCAGGCGTGTCGGTCCCTACGTCTCGGTGGTAACATTACATGCGTCTATAACGTTATATATCCTAACCTAAGGCAACCTAACATCTCGGATGCAATATTTGACAAAATTCCTGGCCTGTCGAACACTACTTCTCGGAGGCAACACTATATACGTCTATAACGTTATATATCCTAACCTAAGGCAACATGACATCTCGGATATATTATTCTGCAACATTCCAGGCGTGTCGGACCCTACTTCTCAGTGGGAACATTATATGCGTCTATAACGTTGTATATTCTAATCTAAGGCAACCTAACATCTCGGATGCAATATTTGACAACATTCCTGGCCTGTCGAACCCTACATCTCGGAGGGAACAGTATATCCGTCTATAGCGGTATATATCCTAATCTAAGGCAACCTAACATCTCGGATGCAATATTTGACAACATTCCTGGCCTGTCGAAGCCTACTTCTCGGAGGGAACAGTATATACGTCTATAACGTTATATATCCTAACCTAAGGCAACCTGACATCTCGGATATATTATTCTACAACATTCCAGGCGTGTCGGACCCTACTTCTCGGTGGGAACATTATATGCGTCTATAACGTTGTATATCCTTACCTAAGGCAACCTAACATCTCGGATGCAATATTTGACAACATTCCTGGCCTGTCGAACCCTACTTCTCGGAGGGAACAGCATATACATCTATAAAGTCATATATCCTAGCCTAAGGCAACCTAACATCTCGGATGCAATATTTGACAACATTCCTGGCCTGTCGAACCCTACTTCTCGGAGGGAACAGCATATACGTCTATAACGTCATAAATCCTAACCTAAGGCAACCTAACATCTCGGATGTAACATTTGACAACATTCCAGGCGTGTCGGTCCCTACGTCTCGGTGGTAACGTTACATGCGTCTAGAACGTTATATATCCTAACCTAAGGCAACCTAACATCTCGGATGCAATATTTGACAACATTCCTGGCCTGTCGAACAATACTTCTCGGAGGGAACAGTATATACGTCTATAACGTTATATATCCTAACCTAAGGCAACCTAACATCTCGGATGTAACATTTCACAACATTCCAGGCATGTCGGTCCCTACGTCTCGGTGGTAACATTATATGCGTCTATAACGTTATATATCCTTATCTAAGGCAACCTAACATCTCGGATGCAATATTTGACGACATTCCTGGCCTGTCGAACCGTACTTCTCGGAGGGAACAGTATATACGTCTGTAACGTTATATATCCTAACCTAAGGCAACCTGACATCTCGGATATATTATTCTACAACATTCCTGGCCTGTCGAACCCGACATCTCGGAGGGAACAGCATATACGTCTGTAACGTCATATATCCTAACCTAAGGCAACCTAACATCTCGGATGTAACATTTGACAACATTCCAGGCGTGTCGGTCCCTACGTCTCGGTGGTAACGTTACATGCGTCTATAACGTTATATATCCTAACCTAAGGCAACCTAACATCTCGGATGCAATATTTGACAACATTCCTGGCCTGTCGAACCCTACTTCTCGGAGGGAACAGTATATACGTCTAAAACGTCATATATCCTAACTAAGGCAACCTAAAATCTCGGATGTAACATTTGACAACATTCCAGGCATGTCGTTCCCTACGTCTCGGTGGTAACATTATATGCGTCTATAACGTTGTATATCCTAATCTAAGGCAACCTAACTTCTCGGATGCAATATTTGACAACATTCCTGGCCTGTTGAACCCTACTTCTCGGAGGCAACACTATATACGTCTATAACGTTATATATCCTAACCTAAGGCAACATGACATCTCGGATATATTATTCTGCAACATTCCAGGCGTGTCGGACCCTACTTCTCGGTGGGAACATTATATGCGTCTATAACGTTGTATATCCTAATCTAAGGCAACCTAACATCTCGGATGCAATATTTGACAACACTCCTGGCCTGTCGAACCCTACATCTCGGAGGGAACGGTATATACGTCTATAGCGGTATATATCCTAATCTAAGGCAACCTAACATCTCGGATGCAATATTTGACAGCATTCCTGGCCTGTCGAAGCCTACTTCTCAGAGGGAACAGTATATACGTCTATAACGTTATATATCCTAACCTAAGGCAACCTGACATCTCGGATATATTATTCTACAACATTCCAGGCGTGTCGGACCCTACTTCTCGGTGGGAACATTATATGCGTCTATAACGTTGTATATCCTAACCTAAGGCAACCTAACATCTCGGATGCAATATTTGACAACATTCCTGGCCTGTCGAACCCTACTTCTCGGAGGGAACAGCATATACATCTATAACGTCATATATCCTAGCCTAAGGCAACCTAACATCTCGGATGTAACATTTGACAACATTCCAGGCGTGTCGGTCCCTACGTCTCGGTGGTAACATTACATGCGTCTATAACGGTATATAACCTAATCTTAGGCAACCTAACATCTCGGATGTAACATTTTACCACATTCCAGGCGTGTCGGACCCTACGCCACGGTGGTAACATTACCAGCGTCTATAACGTTATATATCCTAACCTAAGGCCAACTAACATCTCGTATGTAATATTTGACAACATTCCTGGCGTGTCGAACCCTATTTCTCGGAGGGAACGGTATATACGTCTATAACGTTATATATCCTAACCTAAGGCAACCTGAAATCTCGGATGTATTATTCTACAACATTCCAGGCGTGTCGGACCCTACTTCTCGGTGGCAACATTATATGCGTCTATAACGTTGTATATCCTAATCTAAGGCAACCTAACACCTCGGATGCAATATTTGACAACATTCCTGGCCTGTCGAACCCTATTTCTCGGAGGGAACGGTATATACGTCTATAGCGGTATATATCCTAATCTAAGGCCACCTAACATCTCGTATGTAATATTTGACAACATTCCTGGCGTGTCGAACCCTACTTCTCGGTGGGAACAGTATATACGTCTATAACGTTATATATCCTAACGTAAGGCAACCTAACATCTCGGATGTAATATTTGACAACATTCCTGGCGTGTCGAACCCTACTTCTCGGTGGGAACAGTATATACGTCTGTAACGTCATATATCCTAACCTAAGGCAACCTAACATCTCGGTTATAACATTTGACAACATTCCCGGCGTGTTGGAACCCTACGTCTCGGTGGTAACATTACGTGCTTCTATAACGTTATATATGCTAACCTAAGGCAACCTAACATCTCGGATGCAATATTTGACAACATTCCCGGCCTGTCAAACCCTACTTCTCGGAGGGAACAGCATATACGTCTATAACGTCATATATCCTAACCTAAGGCAACCTAACATCTCGGATGTAACATTTGACAACATTCCAGGTGTGTCGGTCCCTACGTCTCGGTGGTAACGTTACATGCGTCTATAACGTTATATATCCTAACCTAAGGCAACCTAACATCTCGGATGTAACATTTGACAACATTCCAGGCATGTCAGTCCCTACGTCTCGGTGGTAACATTATATGCGTCTATAACGTTATATATCCTTATCTAAGGCAACCTAACATCTCGGATGCAGTATTTGACAACATTCCTAGCCTGTCGAACCCTACTTCTCGGAGGGAACAGTATATACGTCTATAACGTTATATATCCTAACCTAAGGCAACCTGACATCGCGGATGTAATATTCTACATCATTCCAGGCGTGTCGGACCCTACTTCTCGGTGGGAACATTATATGAGTCTATAACGTTGTATATCGTAATCTAAGGCAACCTATTATCTCAGACGTAATATTTTACAATATTCCTGGCGTGTCGGTGCATACTTTTCGGTGGGAATATTATATGCGTCCATAACGGTCGATACCGTAATCTAAGGCAATCTAACATCTCGGATGCAATATTTGACAACATTCCTGGCCTGTCGAACCCTACTTCTCGGAGGGAACAGTATGTACGTCTATAACGTTATATATCCTAACCTAGGGCAACCTAACATCTCGTATGTAATATTCTACAACCTTCCAGGCGTGTCGGACCCTACTTCTCGGTGGGAACATTATATGCGTTTATAACGTTGAATATCCTTATCTAAGGCAACCTAACATCTCGGATGCAATATTTGACAACATTCCTGGCCTGTCGAACCCTACTTCTCGGAGGGAACAGTATATACGTCTATAACGGTATATAACCTAATCTAAGGCAACCTAACATCTCGGATGTAACATTTGACAACATTCCACGCGTGTCGATCCCTACGTCTCGGTGGTAACATTACATGCGTCTATAACGTTATATATCCTAACCTAAGACAACCTAACATCTCGGATGTAACATTTGACAACATTCCAGGCATGTCGGTCCCTACGTCTCGGTGGTAACATTATATGCGTCTATAACGTTATATATCCTTATCTAAGGCAACCTAACATCTCGGATGTAATATTTGACAACATTCCTGGCGTGTCGGACCCTACTTCTCGGTGGGAACAGTATATACGTCTATAACGTCATATATCCTAACCTAAGGCAACCTAACATCTCGGATATAACATTTAACAACATTCCAGGCGTGTTGGAACCCTACGCCTCGGTGGTAACATTACGTGCCTCTATAACGTTATATATGCTAACCTAAGGCAACCTAACATCTCGGATGCAATATATGACAACATTCCTGGCCTGTAGAACCCTACTTCTCGGAGGGAACAGTATATACGTCTATAACGTTATATATCCTAACCTAGGGCAACCTAACATCTCGGATATAACATTTGACAACATTCCCGGCGTGTTGGAACCCTACGTCTCGGTGGTAACATTACGTGCGTCTATAACGTTATATGTGCTAACCTAAGGCAACCTAACATCTCGGATGTAACATTTGACAACATTCCTGGCATGTCGAACTCTACATCTCGGAGGGAACGGTATATACGTCTATAGCGGTATATATCCTAATCTAAGGCCACCTAACATCTCGTATGTAATATTTGACAACATTCCTGGCCTGTCGAACCCTACTTCTCGGAGGGAACAGCATATACGTCCTTAACGTCATATATCCTTACCTAAGGCAACCTAACATCTCGGATGTAACACTTGACAACATTCCAGCCGTGTCGATCCCAACGTCTCGTTGGTAACATTACATGCGTCTATAACGGTATATTTCCTAATCTAAGGCAACCTAACACCTCGGATGCAATATTTGACAACATTCCTGGCCTGTCGAACCCTACTTCTCGGTGGGAACAGTATATACGTCTGTAACGTCATATATCCTAACCTAAGGCAACCTAACATCTCGGATATAACATTTAACAACATTCCAGGCGTGTTGGAACCCTACGCCTCGGTGGTAACATTACGTGCGTCTATAACGTTATATATGCTAACCTAAGGCAACCTAACATCTCGGATGCAATATTTGACAACATTCCTGGCCTGTAGAACCCTACTTCTCGGAGGGAACAGTATATACGTCTATAACGTTATATATCCTAACCTAAGGCAACCTGACATCTCGGATGTATTATTCTACAACATTCCAGGCGTGTCGGACCCTACTTCTCAGTGGGAACATTATATGCTTTATTAACGTTATATATCCTAACCTAAGGCAACCTAACATCTCGGATGTAATATTCTACAACCTCCCAGGCGTGTCGAACCCTACTTCTCGGAGGGAACAGTATATACGTCTATAACGTTATATATCCTAACCTAAGGCAACCTGACATCGCGGATGTAATATTCTACATCATTCCAGGCGTGTCGGACCCTACTTCTCGGTGGGAACATTATATGAGTCTATAACGTTGTATATCGTAATCTAAGGCAACCTATTATCTCAGACGTAATATTTTACAATATTCCTGGCGTGTCGGTGCATACTTTTCGGTGGGAATATTATATGCGTCCATAACGGTCGATATCGTAATCTAAGGCAATCTAACATCTCGGATGCAATATTTGACAACATTCCTGGCCTGTCGAACCCTACTTCTCGGAGGGAACAGTATGTACGTCTATAACGTTATATATCCTAACCTAAGGCAACCTAACATCTCGGATGTAATATTCTACAACCTCCCAGGCGTGTCGGACCCTACTTCTCGGTGGGAACATTGTATGCGTCTATAACGTTGCATATCCTAATCTAAGGCAACCTAACATCTCGGATGCAATATTTGACAACATTCCCGGCCTGTCAAACCCTACTTCTCGGAGGGAACAGCATATACGTCTGTAACGTCATATATCCTAACCTAAGGCAACCTAACATCTCGGATGTAACATTTGACAACATTCCAGGCGTGTCGGTCCCTACGTCTCGGTGGTAACGTTACATGCGTCTATAACGTTATATATCCTAACCTAAGGCAACCTAACATCTCGGATGCAATATTTGACAACATTCCTGGCCTGTCGAACCCTACTTCTCGGAGGGAACAGTATATACGTCTAAAACGTCATATATCCTAACTAAGGCAACCTAAAATCTCGGATGTAACATTTGACAACATTCCAGGCATGTCGTTCCCTACGTCTCGGTGGTAACATTATATGCGTCTATAACGTTGTATATCCTAATCTAAGGCAACCTAACTTCTCGGATGCAATATTTGACAACATTCCTGGCCTGTTGAACCCTACTTCTCGGAGGCAACACTATATACGTCTATAACGTTATATATCCTAACCTAAGGCAACATGACATCTCGGATATATTATTCTGCAACATTCCAGGCGTGTCGGACCCTACTTCTCGGTGGGAACATTATATGCGTCTATAACGTTGTATATCCTAATCTAAGGCAACCTAACATCTCGGATGCAATATTTGACAACACTCCTGGCCTGTCGAACCCTACATCTCGGAGGGAACGGTATATACGTCTATAGCGGTATATATCCTAATCTAAGGCAACCTAACATCTCGGATGCAATATTTGACAGCATTCCTGGCCTGTCGAAGCCTACTTCTCAGAGGGAACAGTATATACGTCTATAACGTTATATATCCTAACCTAAGGCAACCTGACATCTCGGATATATTATTCTACAACATTCCAGGCGTGTCGGACCCTACTTCTCGGTGGGAACATTATATGCGTCTATAACGTTGTATATCCTAACCTAAGGCAACCTAACATCTCGGATGCAATATTTGACAACATTCCTGGCCTGTCGAACCCTACTTCTCGGAGGGAACAGCATATACATCTATAACGTCATATATCCTAGCCTAAGGCAACCTAACATCTCGGATGTAACATTTGACAACATTCCAGGCGTGTCGGTCCCTACGTCTCGGTGGTAACATTACATGCGTCTATAACGGTATATAACCTAATCTTAGGCAACCTAACATCTCGGATGTAACATTTTACCACATTCCAGGCGTGTCGGACCCTACGCCACGGTGGTAACATTACCAGCGTCTATAACGTTATATATCCTAACCTAAGGCCAACTAACATCTCGTATGTAATATTTGACAACATTCCTGGCGTGTCGAACCCTATTTCTCGGAGGGAACGGTATATACGTCTATAACGTTATATATCCTAACCTAAGGCAACCTGAAATCTCGGATGTATTATTCTACAACATTCCAGGCGTGTCGGACCCTACTTCTCGGTGGCAACATTATATGCGTCTATAACGTTGTATATCCTAATCTAAGGCAACCTAACACCTCGGATGCAATATTTGACAACATTCCTGGCCTGTCGAACCCTATTTCTCGGAGGGAACGGTATATACGTCTATAGCGGTATATATCCTAATCTAAGGCCACCTAACATCTCGTATGTAATATTTGACAACATTCCTGGCGTGTCGAACCCTACTTCTCGGTGGGAACAGTATATACGTCTATAACGTTATATATCCTAACGTAAGGCAACCTAACATCTCGGATGTAATATTTGACAACATTCCTGGCGTGTCGAACCCTACTTCTCGGTGGGAACAGTATATACGTCTGTAACGTCATATATCCTAACCTAAGGCAACCTAACATCTCGGTTATAACATTTGACAACATTCCCGGCGTGTTGGAACCCTACGTCTCGGTGGTAACATTACGTGCTTCTATAACGTTATATATGCTAACCTAAGGCAACCTAACATCTCGGATGCAATATTTGACAACATTCCCGGCCTGTCAAACCCTACTTCTCGGAGGGAACAGCATATACGTCTATAACGTCATATATCCTAACCTAAGGCAACCTAACATCTCGGATGTAACATTTGACAACATTCCAGGTGTGTCGGTCCCTACGTCTCGGTGGTAACGTTACATGCGTCTATAACGTTATATATCCTAACCTAAGGCAACCTAACATCTCGGATGTAACATTTGACAACATTCCAGGCATGTCAGTCCCTACGTCTCGGTGGTAACATTATATGCGTCTATAACGTTATATATCCTTATCTAAGGCAACCTAACATCTCGGATGCAGTATTTGACAACATTCCTAGCCTGTCGAACCCTACTTCTCGGAGGGAACAGTATATACGTCTATAACGTTATATATCCTAACCTAAGGCAACCTGACATCGCGGATGTAATATTCTACATCATTCCAGGCGTGTCGGACCCTACTTCTCGGTGGGAACATTATATGAGTCTATAACGTTGTATATCGTAATCTAAGGCAACCTATTATCTCAGACGTAATATTTTACAATATTCCTGGCGTGTCGGTGCATACTTTTCGGTGGGAATATTATATGCGTCCATAACGGTCGATACCGTAATCTAAGGCAATCTAACATCTCGGATGCAATATTTGACAACATTCCTGGCCTGTCGAACCCTACTTCTCGGAGGGAACAGTATGTACGTCTATAACGTTATATATCCTAACCTAGGGCAACCTAACATCTCGTATGTAATATTCTACAACCTTCCAGGCGTGTCGGACCCTACTTCTCGGTGGGAACATTATATGCGTTTATAACGTTGAATATCCTTATCTAAGGCAACCTAACATCTCGGATGCAATATTTGACAACATTCCTGGCCTGTCGAACCCTACTTCTCGGAGGGAACAGTATATACGTCTATAACGGTATATAACCTAATCTAAGGCAACCTAACATCTCGGATGTAACATTTGACAACATTCCACGCGTGTCGATCCCTACGTCTCGGTGGTAACATTACATGCGTCTATAACGTTATATATCCTAACCTAAGACAACCTAACATCTCGGATGTAACATTTGACAACATTCCAGGCATGTCGGTCCCTACGTCTCGGTGGTAACATTATATGCGTCTATAACGTTATATATCCTTATCTAAGGCAACCTAACATCTCGGATGTAATATTTGACAACATTCCTGGCGTGTCGGACCCTACTTCTCGGTGGGAACAGTATATACGTCTATAACGTCATATATCCTAACCTAAGGCAACCTAACATCTCGGATATAACATTTAACAACATTCCAGGCGTGTTGGAACCCTACGCCTCGGTGGTAACATTACGTGCCTCTATAACGTTATATATGCTAACCTAAGGCAACCTAACATCTCGGATGCAATATATGACAACATTCCTGGCCTGTAGAACCCTACTTCTCGGAGGGAACAGTATATACGTCTATAACGTTATATATCCTAACCTAGGGCAACCTAACATCTCGGATATAACATTTGACAACATTCCCGGCGTGTTGGAACCCTACGTCTCGGTGGTAACATTACGTGCGTCTATAACGTTATATGTGCTAACCTAAGGCAACCTAACATCTCGGATGTAACATTTGACAACATTCCTGGCATGTCGAACTCTACATCTCGGAGGGAACGGTATATACGTCTATAGCGGTATATATCCTAATCTAAGGCCACCTAACATCTCGTATGTAATATTTGACAACATTCCTGGCCTGTCGAACCCTACTTCTCGGAGGGAACAGCATATACGTCCTTAACGTCATATATCCTTACCTAAGGCAACCTAACATCTCGGATGTAACACTTGACAACATTCCAGCCGTGTCGATCCCAACGTCTCGTTGGTAACATTACATGCGTCTATAACGGTATATTTCCTAATCTAAGGCAACCTAACACCTCGGATGCAATATTTGACAACATTCCTGGCCTGTCGAACCCTACTTCTCGGTGGGAACAGTATATACGTCTGTAACGTCATATATCCTAACCTAAGGCAACCTAACATCTCGGATATAACATTTAACAACATTCCAGGCGTGTTGGAACCCTACGCCTCGGTGGTAACATTACGTGCGTCTATAACGTTATATATGCTAACCTAAGGCAACCTAACATCTCGGATGCAATATTTGACAACATTCCTGGCCTGTAGAACCCTACTTCTCGGAGGGAACAGTATATACGTCTATAACGTTATATATCCTAACCTAAGGCAACCTGACATCTCGGATGTATTATTCTACAACATTCCAGGCGTGTCGGACCCTACTTCTCAGTGGGAACATTATATGCTTTATTAACGTTATATATCCTAACCTAAGGCAACCTAACATCTCGGATGTAATATTCTACAACCTCCCAGGCGTGTCGGACCCTACTTCTCGGTGGGAACATTGTATGCGTCTATAACGTTATATATCCTAACCTAAGGCAACCTGACATCGCGGATGTAATATTCTACATCATTCCAGGCGTGTCGGACCCTACTTCTCGGTGGGAACATTATATGAGTCTATAACGTTGTATATCGTAATCTAAGGCAACCTATTATCTCAGACGTAATATTTTACAATATTCCTGGCGTGTCGGTGCATACTTTTCGGTGGGAATATTATATGCGTCCATAACGGTCGATATCGTAATCTAAGGCAATCTAACATCTCGGATGCAATATTTGACAACATTCCTGGCCTGTCGAACCCTACTTCTCGGAGGGAACAGTATGTACGTCTATAACGTTATATATCCTAACCTAAGGCAACCTAACATCTCGGATGTAATATTCTACAACCTCCCAGGCGTGTCGGACCCTACTTCTCGGTGGGAACATTGTATGCGTCTATAACGTTGCATATCCTAATCTAAGGCAACCTAACATCTCGGATGCAATATTTGACAACATTCCCGGCCTGTCAAACCCTACTTCTCGGAGGGAACAGCATATACGTCTATAACGTCATATATCCTAACCTAAGGCAACCTAACATCTCGGATGTAACATTTGACAACATTCCAGGCATGTCGGTCCCTACGTCTCGGTGGTAACATTATATGCGTCTATAACGTTATATATCCTTATCTAAGGCAACCTAACATCTCGGATGCAATATTTGACAACATTCCTAGCCTGTCGAACCCTACTTCTCGGAGGGAACAGTATATACGTCTATAACGTTATATATCCTAACCTAAGGCAACCTGACATCTCGGATGTAATATTCTACATCATTCCAGGCCTGTCGGACCCTACTTCTCGGTGGGAACATTATATGAGTCTATAACGTTGTATATCGTAATCTAAGGCAAGCTATTATCTCAGAGGTAACATTGTACAATATTCCTGGCGTGTCGGTGCATACTTTTCGGTGGGAATATTATATGCGTCCATAACGGTCGATATCGTAATCTAAGGCAATGTAACATCTCGGATGCAATATTTGACAACATTCCTGGCCTGTCGAACCCTACTTCTCGGAGGGAACAGTATGTACGTCTATAACGTTATATATCCTAACCTAAGGCAACCTAACATCTCGGATTTAATATTCTACAACCTTCCAGGCGTGTCGTACCCTACTTCTCGGTGGGAACATTGTATGCGTCTATAACGTTGCATATCCTAATCTAAGGCAACCTAACATCTCGAATGCAATATTTGACAACATTCCTGGCCTGTCGAACCCTACTGCTCGGAGGGAACAGTATATACGTCTATAACGGTATATATCCTAATCTAAGGCAACCTAACATCTCGGATGTAATATTGGACAACATTCCTGGCGTGTCGGACCCTACTTCTCGGTGGGAACAGTATATACGTCTGTAACGTCATATATCCTAACCTAAGGCAACCTAACATCTCGGATATAACATTTAACAACATTCCAGGCGTGTTGGAACCCTACGCCTCGGTGGTAACATTACGTGCGTCTATAACGTTATATATGCTAACCTAAGGCAACCTAACATCTCGGATGCAATATTTGACAACATTCCTGGCCTGTCGAACTCTACTTCTCGGAGGAAACAGTATATACGTCTATAACGTTATATATCCTAACCTAAGGCAACCTGACATCTCGGATGTATTATTCTACAACATTCCAGGCGTGTCGGACCCTACTTCTCAGTGGGAACATTTTATGCGTCTATAACGTTATATATCCTAACCTAAGGCAACCTAACATCTCGGATGTAATATTCTACAACCTTCCAGGCGTGTCGGACCCTACTTCTCGGTGGGAACATTGTATGCGTCTATAACGTTGCATATCCTAATCTAAGGCAACCTAACATCTCGAATGCAATATCTGACAACATTCCTGGCGTGTCGAACCCTACTTCTCGGTGGGAACAGTATATACGTCTATAACGTTATATATCCTAACGTAAGGCAACCTAACATCTCGGATGTAATATTTGACAACATTCCTGCCGTGTCGGAACCTACTTCTCGGTGGGAACAGTATATACGTCTGTAACGTCATATATCCTAACCTAAGGCAACCTAACATCTCGGATATAACATTTAACAACATTCCAGGCGTGTTGGAACCCTACGCCTCGGTGGCAACATTACGTGCGTCTATAACGTTATATATGCTAACCTAAGGCAACCTAACATCTCGGATGCAATATTTGACAACATTCCTGGCCTGTCGAACTCTACTTCTCGGAGGAAACAGTATATACGTCTATAACGTTATATATCCTAACCTAAGGCAACCTGACATCTCGGATGTATTATTCTACAACATTCCAGGCGTGTCGGACCCTACTTCTCAGTGGGAACATTTTATGCGTCTATAACGTTATATATCCTAACCTAAGGCAACCTAACATCTCGGATGTAATATTCTACAACCTTCCAGGCGTGTCGGACCCTACTTCTCGGTGGGAACATTGTATGCGTCTATAACGTTGCATATCCTAATCTAAGGCAACCTAACATCTCGAATGCAATATCTGACAACATTCCTGGCGTGTCGAACCCTACTTCTCGGTGGGAACAGTATATACGTCTATAACGTTATATATCCTAACGTAAGGCAACCTAACATCTCGGATGTAATATTTGACAACATTCCTGCCGTGTCGGAACCTACTTCTCGGTGGGAACAGTATATACGTCTGTAACGTCATATATCCTAACCTAAGGCAACCTAACATCTCGGATATAACATTTGACAACATTCCCGGCGTGTTGGAACCCTACGTCTCGGTGGTAACATTGCGTGCTTCTATAACGTTATATATGCTAACCTAAGGCAACCTAACATCTCGGATGCAATATTTGACAACATTCCTGGCCTGTCGAACTCTACTTCTCGGAGGGAACAGTATATACGTCTATAACGTTATATATCCTAACCTAAGGCAACCTGACATCTCGGATGTAACATTTGACAACATTCCAGGTGTGTCGGTCCCTACGTCTCGGTGGTAACGTTACATGCGTCTATAACGTTATATATCCTAACCTAAGGCAACCTAACATCTCGGATGTAACATTTGACAACATTCCAGGCATGTCGGTCCCTACGTCTCGGTGGTGACATTATATGCGTCTATAACGTTATATATCCTTATCTAAGGCAACCTAACATCTCGGATGCAATATTTAACAACATTCCTAGCCTGTCGAACCCTACTTCTCGGAGGGAACAGTATATACGTCTATAACGATATATATCCTAACCTAAGGCAACCTAACGTCTCGGATGTAATATTCTACAACCTTCCAGGCATGTCGGACCCTACTTCTCGGTGGGAACATTATATGAGTCTATAACGTTGTATATCGTAATCTAAGGCAACCTATAATCTCAGACGTAACATTTTACAATATTCCTGGCGTGTCGGTGCATACTTTTCGGTGGGAATATTATATGCGTCCATAACGGTCGATATCGTAATCTAAGGCAACCTAACATCTCGGATGCAATATTTGACAACATTCCTGGCCTGTCGAACCCTACTTCTCGGAGGGAACAGTATATACGTCTATAACGTTATATATCCTAACCTAGGGCAACCTAACATCTCGGATGTAATATTCTACAACCTTCCAGGCGTGTCGGACCCTACTTCTCGGTGGGAACATTGTATGCATCTATAACGTTGCATATCCTAATCTAAGGCAACCTAACATCTGGAATGCAATATTTGATAACATTCCTGGCCTGTCGAACCCTATTTCTCGGAGGGAACAGTATATACGTCTATAACGTTATATATCCTAACCTAAGGCAACCTGACATCTCGGATGTATTATTCTACAACATTCCAGGCGTGTCGGACCCTACTTCCCGGTGGGAACATTATATGCGTCTATAACCTTGTATATCCTAATCTAAGGCAACCTAACATCTCGGATGCAATATTTGACAACATTCCTGGCCTGTCGAACCCTACATCTCGGAGGGAACAGTATATACGTCTATAGCGGTATATATCCTAATCTAAGGCCACCTAACATCTCGTATGTAATATTTGACAACATTCCTGGCGTGTCGGTCCCTACGTCTCGGTGGTAACATTACATGCGTCTATAGCGGTATATATCCTAATCTTAGGCAACCTAACATCTCGGATGTAACATTTTACAACATTCCAGGCCTGTCGGTCCCTACGTCTCGGTGGTATCATTACATGCGTCTATAACGTTATATATCCTAACCTAAGGCAACCTAACATCTTGGATGTAATATTCTACAACCTTCCAGGCGTGTGGGACCCTACTTCTCGGTGGGAACATTATATGCGTCTATAACGTTGCATATCCTAATCTAAGGCAACCTAACATCTCGGATGCAATATTTGACAACATTCCTGGCCTGTCGAAGCCTACTGCTCGGAGGGAACAGTATATACGTCTATAACGGTATATATCCTAATCTAAGGCAACCTAACATCTCGGATGTAATATTGGACAACATTCCTGGCGTGTCGGACCCTACTTCTCGGTGGGAACAGTATATACGTCTGTAACGTCATATATCCTAACCTAAGGCAACCTAACATCTCGGATATAACATTTAACAACATTCCAGGCGTGTTGGAACCCTATGCCTCGGTGGTAACATTACGTGCGTCTATAACGTTATATATGCTAACCTAAGGCAACCTAACATCTCGGATGCAATATTTGACAACATTCCTTGCCTGTCGAACCCTACTTCTCGGAGGGAACAGTATATACGTCTATAACGTTATATATCCTAACGTAAGGCAACCTAACATCTCGGATGTAATATTGGACAACATTCCTGGCGTGTCGGACCCTACTTCTCGGTGGGAACAGTATATACGTCTGTAACGTCATATATCCTAACCTAAGGCAACCTAACATCTCGGATATAACATTTAACAACATTCCAGGCGTGTTGGAACCCTACGCCTCGGTGGTAACATTACGTGCGTCTATAACGTTATATATGCTAACCTAAGGCAACCTAACATCTCGGATGCAATATTTGACAACATTCCTGGCCTGTCGAACTCTACTTCTCGGAGGAAACAGTATATACGTCTATAACGTTATATATCCTAACCTAAGGCAACCTGACATCTCGGATGTATTATTCTACAACATTCCAGGCGTGTCGGACCCTACTTCTCAGTGGGAACATTTTATGCGTCTATAACGTTATATATCCTAACCTAAGGCAACCTAACATCTCGGATGTAATATTCTACAACCTTCCAGGCGTGTCGGACCCTACTTCTCGGTGGGAACATTGTATGCGTCTATAACGTTGCATATCCTAATCTAAGGCAACCTAACATCTCGAATGCAATATCTGACAACATTCCTGGCGTGTCGAACCCTACTTCTCGGTGGGAACAGTATATACGTCTATAACGTTATATATCCTAACGTAAGGCAACCTAACATCTCGGATGTAATATTTGACAACATTCCTGCCGTGTCGGAACCTACTTCTCGGTGGGAACAGTATATACGTCTGTAACGTCATATATCCTAACCTAAGGCAACCTAACATCTCGGATATAACATTTGACAACATTCCCGGCGTGTTGGAACCCTACGTCTCGGTGGTAACATTGCGTGCTTCTATAACGTTATATATGCTAACCTAAGGCAACCTAACATCTCGGATGCAATATTTGACAACATTCCTGCCCTGTCGAACTCTACTTCTCGGAGGGAACAGTATATACGTCTATAACGTTATATATCCTAACCTAAGGCAACCTGACATCTCGGATGTATTATTCTACAACATTCCAGGCGTGTCGGACCCTACTTCTCAGTGGGAACATTTTATGCGTCTATAACGTTATATATCCTAACCTAAGGCAACCTAACATCTCGGATGTAATATTCTACAACCTTCCAGGCGTGTCGGACCCTACTTCTCGGTGGGAACATTGTATGCGTCTATAACGTTGCATATCCTAATCTAAGGCAACCTAACATCTCGAATGCAATATCTGACAACATTCCTGGCGTGTCGAACCCTACTTCTCGGTGGGAACAGTATATACGTCTATAACGTTATATATCCTAACGTAAGGCAACCTAACATCTCGGATGTAATATTTGACAACATTCCTGCCGTGTCGGAACCTACTTCTCGGTGGGAACAGTATATACGTCTGTAACGTCATATATCCTAACCTAAGGCAACCTAACATCTCGGATATAACATTTGACAACATTCCCGGCGTGTTGGAACCCTACGTCTCGGTGGTAACATTGCGTGCTTCTATAACGTTATATATGCTAACCTAAGGCAACCTAACATCTCGGATGCAATATTTGACAACATTCCTGCCCTGTCGAACTCTACTTCTCGGAGGGAACAGTATATACGTCTATAACGTTATATATCCTAACCTAAGGCAACCTGACATCTCGGATGTATTATTCTACAACATTCCAGGCGTGTCGGACCCTACTTCTCAGTGGAAACATTTTATGCGTCTATAACGTTATATATCCTAACCTAAGGCAACCTAACATCTCGGATGTAATATTCTACAACCTTCCAGGCGTGTCGGACCCTACTTTTCGGTGGGAACATTGTATGCGTCTATAACGTTGCATATCCTAATCTAAGGCAACCTAACATCTCGAATGCAATATCTGACAACATTCCTGGCGTGTCGAACCCTACATCTCGGTGGGAACAGCATATACGTCTATAACGTTATATATCCTAACGTAAGGCAACCTAACATCTCGGATGTAATATTTGACAACATTCCTGCCGTGTCGGAACCTACTTCTCGGTGGGAACAGTATATACGTCTGTAACGTCATATATCCTAACCTAAGGCAACCTAACATCTCGGATATAACATTTGACAACATTCCCGGCGTGTTGGAACCCTACGTCTCGGTGGTAACATTGCGTGCTTCTATAACGTTATATATGCTAACCTAAGGCAACCTAACATCTCGGATGCAATATTTGACAACTTTCCTGGCCTGTCAAACCCTACTTCTCGGAGGGAACAGCATATACGTCTATGACGTCATATATCCTAACCTAAGGCAACCTAACATCTCGGATGTAACATTTGACAACATTCCAGGTGTGTCGGTCCCTACGTCTCGGTGGTAACGTTACATGCGTCTATAACGTTATATATCCTAACCTAAGGCAACCTAACATCTCGGATGTAACATTTGACAACATTCCAGGCATGTCGGTCCCTACGTCTCGGTGGTGACATTATATGCGTCTATAACGTTATATATCCTTATCTAAGGCAACCTAACATCTCGGATGCAATATTTGACAACATTCCTAGCCTGTCGAACCCTACTTCTCGGAGGAAACATCTCGGATGTAATATTCTACAACCTTCCAGGCGTGTCGGACCCTATTTCTCGGTGGGAACATTATATGAGTCTATAACGTTGTATATCGTAATCTAAGGCCACCTAACATCTCGTATGTAATATTTGTCAACATTCCTGGCGTGTCGGTCCCTACGTCGCGGTGGTAACATTACATGCGTCTATAGCGGTATATATCCTAATCTTAGGCAACCTAACATCTCGGATGTAACATTTTACAACATTCCAGGCCTGTCGGTCCCTACGTCTCGGTGGTAACATTACATGCGTCTATAACGTTATATATCCTAACCTAAGGCAACCTAACATCTCGGATGTAATATTCTACAACCTTCCAGGCGTGTGGGACCCTACTTCTCGGTGGGAACATTATATGCGTCTATAACGTTGCATATCCTAATCTAAGGCAACCTAACATCTCGGATGCAATATTTGACAACATTCCTGGCCTGTCGAAGCCTACTGCTCGGAGGGAACAGTATATACGTCTATAACGGTATATATCCTAATCTAAGGCAACCTAACATCTCGGATGTAATATTGGACAACATTCCTGGCGTGTCGGACCCTACTTCTCGGTGGGAACAGTATATACGTCTGTAACGTCATATATCCTAACCTAAGGCAACCTAACATCTCGGATATAACATTTAACAACATTCCAGGCGTGTTGGAACCCTATGCCTCGGTGGTAACATTACGTGCGTCTATAACGTTATATATGCTAACCTAAGGCAACCTAACATCTCGGATGCAATATTTGACACCATTCCTTGCCTGTCGAACCCTACTTCTCGGAGGGAACAGTATATACGTCTATAACGTTATATATCCTAACCTAAGGCAACCTGACATCTCGGATGTAATATTCTACATCATTCCAGGCGTGTCGGACCCTACTTCTCGGTGGGAACATTATATGAGTCTATAACGTTGTATATCGTAATCTAAGGCAACCTATTATCTCAGAGGTAACATTGTACAATATTCCTGGCGTGTCGGTGCATACTTTTCGGTGGGAATATTATATGCGTCCATAACGGTCGATATCGTAATCTAAGGCAATGTAACATCTCGGATGCAATATTTGACAACATTCCTGGCCTGTCGAAACCTACTTCTCGGAGGGAACAGTATGTACGTCTATAACGTTATATATTCTAACCTAAGGCAACCTAACATCTCGGATGTAATATTCTACAACCTTCCAGGCGTGTCGGACCCTACTTCTCGGTGGGAACATTGTATGCGTCTATAACGTTGCATATCCTAATCTAAGGCAACCTAACATCTCGAATGCAATATCTGACATCATTCCTGGCGTGTCGAACCCTACTTCTCGGTGGGAACAGTATATACGTCTATAACGTTATATATCCTAACGTAAGGCAACCTAACATCTCGGATGTAATATTTGACAACATTCCTGCCGTGTCGGAACCTACTTCTCGGTGGGAACAGTATATACGTCTGTAACGTCATATATCCTAACCTAAGGCAACCTAACATCTCGGATATAACATTTGACAACATTCCCGGCGTGTTGGAACCCTACGTCTCGGTGGTAACATTGCGTGCTTCTATAACGTTATATATGCTAACCTAAGGCAACCTAACATCTCGGATGCAATATTTGACAACATTCCTGGCCTGTCGAACTCTACTTCTCGGAGGGAACAGTATATACGTCTATAACGTTATATATCCTAACCTAAGGCAACCTGACATCTCGGATGTATTATTCTACAACATTCCAGGCGTGTCGGACCCTACTTCTCAGTGGGAACATTTTATGCGTCTATAACGTTATATATCCTAACCTAAGGCAACCTAACATCTCGGATGTAATATTCTACAACCTTCCAGGCGTGTCGGACCCTACTTCTCGGTGGGAACATTGTATGCGTCTATAACGTTGCATATCCTAATCTAAGGCAACCTAACATCTCGAATGCAATATCTGACAACATTCCTGCCGTGTCGGACCCTACTTCTCGTTGGGAACAGTATATACGTCTGTAACGTCATATATCCTAACCTAAGGCAACCTAACATCTCGGATATAACATTTGACAACATTCCCGGCGTGTTGGAACCCTACGTCTCGGTGGTAACATTACGTGCTTCTATAACGTTATATATGCTAACCTAAGGCAACCTAACATCTCTGATGTAAGATTTGACAACATTCCAGGCATGTCGGTCCCTACGTCTCGGTGGTAACATTATATGCGTCTATAACGTTATATATCCTTATCTAAGGCAACCTAACATCTCGGATGCAATATTTGACAACATTCCTAGCCTGTCGAACCCTACTTCTCGGAGGAAACATCTCGGATGTAATATTCTACAACCTTCCAGGCGTGTCGGACCCTATTTCTCGGTGGGAACATTATATGAGTCTATAACGTTGTATATCGTAATCTAAGGCCACCTAACATCTCGTATGTAATATTTGTCAACATTCCTGGCGTGTCGGTCCCTACGTCGCGGTGGTAACATTACATGCGTCTATAGCGGTATATATCCTAATCTTAGGCAACCTAACATCTCGGATGTAACATTTTACAACATTCCAGGCCTGTCGGTCCCTACGTCTCGGTGGTAACATTACATGCGTCTATAACGTTATATATCCTAACCTAAGGCAACCTAACATCTCGGATGTAATATTCTACAACCTTCCAGGCGTGTGGGACCCTACTTCTCGGTGGGAACATTATATGCGTCTATAACGTTGCATATCCTAATCTAAGGCAACCTAACATCTCGGATGCAATATTTGACAACATTCCTGGCCTGTCGAAGCCTACTGCTCGGAGGGAACAGTATATACGTCTATAACGGTATATATCCTAATCTAAGGCAACCTAACATCTCGGATGTAATATTGGACAACATTCCTGGCGTGTCGGACCCTACTTCTCGGTGGGAACAGTATATACGTCTGTAACGTCATATATCCTAACCTAAGGCAACCTAACATCTCGGATATAACATTTAACAACATTCCAGGCGTGTTGGAACCCTATGCCTCGGTGGTAACATTACGTGCGTCTATAACGTTATATATGCTAACCTAAGGCAACCTAACATCTCGGATGCAATATTTGACACCATTCCTTGCCTGTCGAACCCTACTTCTCGGAGGGAACAGTATATACGTCTATAACGTTATATATCCTAACCTAAGGCAACCTGACATCTCGGATGTAATATTCTACATCATTCCAGGCGTGTCGGACCCTACTTCTCGGTGGGAACATTATATGAGTCTATAACGTTGTATATCGTAATCTAAGGCAACCTATTATCTCAGAGGTAACATTGTACAATATTCCTGGCGTGTCGGTGCATACTTTTCGGTGGGAATATTATATGCGTCCATAACGGTCGATATCGTAATCTAAGGCAATGTAACATCTCGGATGCAATATTTGACAACATTCCTGGCCTGTCGAAACCTACTTCTCGGAGGGAACAGTATGTACGTCTATAACGTTATATATTCTAACCTAAGGCAACCTAACATCTCGGATGTAATATTCTACAACCTTCCAGGCGTGTCGGACCCTACTTCTCGGTGGGAACATTATATGCGTCTATAACGTTGCATATCCTAATCTAAGGCAACCTAACATCTCGGATGCAATATTTGACAACATTCCTGGCCTGTCGAACCCTACATCTCGGAGGGAACAGTATATACGTCTATAACGTTATATATCCTAACCTAAGGCAACCTGACATCTCGGATGTATTATTCTACAACATTCCAGGCGTGTCGGACCCTACTTCTCAGTGGGAACATTTTATGCGTCTATAACGTTATATATCCTAACCTAAGGCAACCTAACATCTCGGATGTAATATTCTACAACCTTCCAGGCGTGTCGGACCCTACTTCTCGGTGGGAACATTGTATGCGTCTATAACGTTGCATATCCTAATCTAAGGCAACCTAACATCTCGAATGCAATATTTGACAACATTCCTGGCCTGTCGAACCCTACTGCTCGGAGGGAACAGTATATACGTCTATAACGTTATATATCCTAACCTAAGGCAACCTGACATCTCGGATGTATTATTCTACAACATTCCAGGCGTGTCGGACCCTACATCTCGGTGGGAACATTATATGCGTCTATAACCTTGTATATCCTAATCTAAGGCAACCTAACATCTCGGATGCAATATTTGACAACATTCCTGGCCTGTCGAACCCTACATCTCGGAGGGAACAGTATATACGTCTATAGCGGTATATATCCTAATCTAAGGCCACCTAACATCTCGTATGTAATATTTGACAACATTCCAGGCGTGTCGGACCCTACTTCTCAGTGGGAACATTTTATGCGTCTATAACGTTATATATCCTAACCTAAGGCAACCTAACATCTCGGATGTAATATTCTACAACCTTCCAGGCGTGTCGGACCCTACTTCTCGGTGGGAACATTGTATGCGTCTATAACGTTGCATATCCTAATCTAAGGCAACCTAACATCTCGAATGCAATATCTGACATCATTCCTGGCGTGTCGAATCCTACTTCTCGGTGGGAACAGTATATACGTCTATAACGTTATATATCCTAACGTAAGGCAACCTAACATCTCGGATGTAATATTTGACAACATTCCTGCCGTGTCGGAACCTACTTCTCGGTGGGAACAGTATATACGTCTGTAACGTCATATATCCTAACCTAAGGCAACCTAACATCTCGGATATAACATTTGACAACATTCCCGGCGTGTTGGAACCCTACGTCTCGGTGGTAACATTGCGTGCTTCTATAACGTTATATATGCTAACCTAAGGCAACCTAACATCTCGGATGCAATATTTGACAACATTCCTGGCCTGTCGAACTCTACTTCTCGGAGGGAACAGTATATACGTCTATAACGTTATATATCCTAACCTAAGGCAACCTGACATCTCGGATGTATTATTCTACAACATTCCAGGCGTGTCGGACCCTACTTCTCAGTGGGAACATTTTATGCGTCTATAACGTTATATATCCTAACCTAAGGCAACCTAACATCTCGGATGTAATATTCTACAACCTTCCAGGCGTGTCGGACCCTACTTCTCGGTGGGAACATTGTATGCGTCTATAACGTTGCATATCCTAATCTAAGGCAACCTAACATCTCGAATGCAATATCTGACAACATTCCTGCCGTGTCGGACCCTACTTCTCGTTGGGAACAGTATATACGTCTGTAACGTCATATATCCTAACCTAAGGCAACCTAACATCTCGGATATAACATTTGACAACATTCCCGGCGTGTTGGAACCCTACGTCTCGGTGGTAACATTACGTGCTTCTATAACGTTATATATGCTAACCTAAGGCAACCTAACATCTCTGATGTAAGATTTGACAACATTCCAGGCATGTCGGTCCCTACGTCTCGGTGGTAACATTATATGCGTCTATAACGTTATATATCCTTATCTAAGGCAACCTAACATCTCGGATGCAATATTTGACAACATTCCTAGCCTGTCGAACCCTACTTCTCGGAGGAAACATCTCGGATGTAATATTCTACAACCTTCCAGGCGTGTCGGACCCTATTTCTCGGTGGGAACATTATATGAGTCTATAACGTTGTATATCGTAATCTAAGGCCACCTAACATCTCGTATGTAATATTTGTCAACATTCCTGGCGTGTCGGTCCCTACGTCTCGGTGGTAACATTACATGCGTCTATAGCGGTATATATCCTAATCTTAGGCAACCTAACATCTCGGATGTAACATTTTACAACATTCCAGGCCTGTCGGTCCCTACGTCTCGGTGGTAACATTACATGCGTCTATAACGTTATATATCCTAACCTAAGGCAACCTAACATCTCGGATGTAATATTCTACAACCTTCCAGGCGTGTGGGACCCTACTTCTCGGTGGGAACATTATATGCGTCTATAACGTTGCATATCCTAATCTAAGGCAACCTAACATCTCGGATGCAATATTTGACAACATTCCTGGCCTGTCGAAGCCTACTGCTCGGAGGGAACAGTATATACGTCTATAACGGTATATATCCTAATCTAAGGCAACCTAACATCTCGGATGTAATATTGGACAACATTCCTGGCGTGTCGGACCCTACTTCTCGGTGGGAACAGTATATACGTCTGTAACGTCATATATCCTAACCTAAGGCAACCTAACATCTCGGATATAACATTTAACAACATTCCAGGCGTGTTGGAACCCTACGCCTCGGTGGTAACATTACGTGCGTCTATAACGTTATATATGCTAACCTAAGGCAACCTAACATCTCGGATGCAATATTTGACAACATTCCTGGCCTGTCGAACCCTACTTCTCGGAGGGAACAGTATATACGTCTATAACGTTATATATGCTAACCTAAGGCAACCTAACATCTCGGATGTAACATTTGACAACATTCCAGGCATGTCGGTCCCTACGTCTCGGTGGTAACATTATATGCGTCTATAACGTTATATATCCTTATCTAAGGCAACCTAACATCTCGGATGCAATATTTCACAACATTCCTGGCCTGTCGAAGCGTACTGCTCGGAGGGAACAGTATATACGTCTATAACGGTATATATCCTAATCTAAGGCAACCTAACATCTCGGATGTAATATTGGACAACATTCCTGGCGTGTCGGACCCTACTTCTCGGTGGGAACAGTAAATACGTCTGTAACGTCATATATCCTAACCTAAGGCAACCTAACATCTCGGATATAACATTTAACAACATTCCAGGCGTGTTGGAACCCTACGCCTCGGTGGTAACATTACGTGCGTCTATAACGTTATATATGCTAACCTAAGGCAACCTAACATCTCAGATGCAATATTTGACAACATTCCTGGCCTGTCGAACCCTACTTCTCGGAGAGAACAGTATATACGTCTATAACGTTATATACCCTAACCTAAGGCAACCTGACATCTCGGATGTATTATTCTACAACATTCCAGGCGTGTCGGACCCTACTTCTCAGTGGGAACATTTTATGCGTCTATAACGTTATATATCCTAACCTAAGGCAACCTAACATCTCGGATGTAATATTCTACAACCTTCCAGGCGTGTTGGACCCTACTTCTCGGTGGGAACATTGTATGCGTCTATAACGTTGCATATCCTAATCTAAGGCAACCTAACATCTCGAATGCAATATCTGACAACATTCCTGGCGTGTCGAACCCTACTTCTCGGTGGGAACATTACATGCGTCTATAACGTTATATATCCTAACCTAAGGCAACCTAACATCTCGGATGTAATATTCTACAGCCTTCCAGGCGTGTCGGACCCTACTTCTCGGTGGGAACATTATATGCGTCTATAACGTTATATATCCTTATCTAAGGCAACCTAACATCTCGGATGCAATATTTGACAACATTCCTAGCCTGTCGAACCCTACTTCTCGGAGGGAACAGTATATACGTCTATAACGTTATATATCCTAACCTAAGGCAACCTGACATCTCGGATGTAATATTCTACATCATTCCAGGCGTGTCGGACCCTACTTCTCGGTGGGAACATTATATGAGTCTATAACGTTGTATATCGTAATCTAAGGCAACCTATTATCTCAGAGGTAACATTGTACAATATTCCTGGCGTGTCGGTGCATACTTTTCGGTGGGAATATTATATGCGTCCATAACGGTCGATATCGTAATCTAAGGCAATGTAACATCTCGGATGCAATATTTGACAACATTCCTGGCCTGTCGAAACCTACTTCTCGGAGGGAACAGTATGTACGTCTATAACGTTATATATCCTAACCTAAGGCAACCTATCATCTCGGATGTAATATTCTACAACCTTCCAGGCGTGTCGGACCCTACTTCTCGGTGGGAACATTATATGCGTCTATAACGTTGCATATCCTAATCTAAGGCAACCTAACATCTCGGATGCAATATTTGACAACATTCCTGGCCTGTCGAACCCTACATCTCGGAGGGAACAGTATATACGTCTATAACGTTATATATCCTAACCTAAGGCAACCTGACATCTCGGATGTATTATTCTACAACATTCCAGGCGTGTCGGACCCTACTTCTCAGTGGGAACATTTTATGCGTCTATAACGTTATATATCCTAACCTAAGGCAACCTAACATCTCGGATGTAATATTCTACAACCTTCCAGCCGTGTCGGACCCTACTTCTCGGTGGGAACATTGTATGCGTCTATAACGTTGCATATCCTAATCTAAGGCAACCTAACATCTCGAATGCAATATTTGACAACATTCCTGGCCTGTCGAACCCTACTGCTCGGAGGGAACAGTATATACGTCTATAACGTTATATATCCTAACCTAAGGCAACCTGACATCTCGGATGTATTATTCTACAACATTCCAGGCGTGTCGGACCCTACATCTCGGTGGGAACATTATATGCGTCTATAACCTTGTATATCCTAATCTAAGGCAACCTAACATCTCGGATGCAATATTTGACAACATTCCTGGCCTGTCGAACCCTACATCTCGGAGGGAACAGTATATACGTCTATAGCGGTATATATCCTAATCTAAGGCCACCTAACATCTCGTATGTAATATTTGACAACATTCCTGGCGTGTCGAACCCCTACTTCTCGGTGGGAACATTATATGAGTCTATAACGTTGTATATCGTAATCTAAGGCAACCTATTATGTCAGACGTCACATTTATCAATATTCCTGGCGCGTCGGTGCATACTTTTCGGTGGGAATATTATATGCGTCCATAACGGTCGATATCGTAATCTAAGGCAACCTAACATCTCGGATGCAATATTTGACAACATTCCTGGCCTGTCGAACCCTACTTCTCGGAGGGAACAGTATATACGTCTATAACGGTATATAACCTAATCTAAGGCAACCTAACATCTCGGATGTAACATTCGACAACATTCCACGCGTGTCGATCCCTACGTCTCGGTGGTAACATTACATGCGTCTATAACGTTATATATCCTAACCTAAGACAACCTAACATCTCGGATGTAACATTTGACAACATCCCAGGCATGTCGGTCCCTACGTCTCGGTGGTAACATTATATGCGTCTATAACGTTATATATCCTTATCTAAGGCAACCTAACATCTCGGATGCAATATTTGACAACATTCCTAGCCTGTCGAACCCTACTTCTCGGAGAGAACGGTATATACGTCTATAACGTTATATATCCTAACCTAAGGCAACCTGACATCTCGGATGTAATATTCTACATCATTCCAGGCGTGTCGGGCCCTACTTCTCGGTGGGAACATTATATGAGTCTATAACGTTGTATATCGTAATCTAAGGCAACCTATTATCTCAGACGTAATATTTTACAATATTCCTGGCGTGTCGGTGCATACTTTTCGGTGGGAATATTATATGCGTCCATAACGGTCGATATCGTAATCTAAGGCAATCTAATATCTCGGATGCAATATTTGAAAACATTCCTGGCCTGTCGAACCCTACTTCTCGGAGGGAACAGTATGTACGTCTATAACGTTATATATCCTAACCTAAGGCAACCTAACATCTCGGATGTAATATTCTACAACCTTCCAGGCGTGTCGGACCCTACTTCTCGGTGGGAACATTATATGCGTCTATAACGTTGCATATCCTAATCTAAGGCAACCTAACATCTCGGATGCAATATATGACAACATTCCTGGCCTGTCGAAGCCTACTGCTCGGAGGGAACAGTATATACGTCTATAACGGTATATATCCTTATCTAAGGCAACCTAACATCTCGGATGTAATATTGGACAACATTCCTGGCGTGTCGGACCCTACTTCTCGGTGGGAACAGTATATACGTCTGTAACGTCATATATCCTAACCTAAGGCAACCTAACATCTCGGATATAACATTTAACAACATTCCAGGCGTGTTGGAACCCTACGCCTCGGTGGTAACATTACGTGCGTCTATAACGTTATATATGCTAACCTAAGGCAACCTAACATCTCGGATGCAATATTTGACAACATTCCTGGCCTGTCGAACTCTACTTCTCGGAGGGAACAGTATATACGTCTATAACGTTATATATCCTAACCTAAGGCAACCTGACATCTCGGATGTATTATTCTACAACATTCCAGGCATGTCGGACCCTACTTCTCGGTGGGAACATTATGTGAGTCTATAACGTTGTATATCGTAATCTAAGGCAACCTATAATCTCAGACGTAACATTTTACAATATTCCTGGCGTGTCGGTGCATACTTTTCGGTGGGAATATTATATGCGTCCATAACGGTCGATATCGTAATCTAAGGCAACCTAACATCGCGGATGCAATATTTGACAACATTCCTGGCCTGTCGAACCCTACTTCTCGGAGGGAACAGTATATACGTCTATAACGTTATATATCCTAACCTAGGGCAACCTAACATCTCGGATGTAATATTCTACAACCTTCCAGGCGTGTCGGACCCTACTTCTCGGTGGGAACATTGTATGCGTCTATAACGTTGCACATCCTAATCTAAGGCAACCTAACATCTCGAATGCAATATTTGACAACATTCCTGGCCTGTCGAACCCTATTTCTCGGAGGGAACAGTATATACGTCTATAACGTTATATATCCTAACCTAAGGCAACCTAACATCTCGGATGCAATATTTCACAACATTCCTGGCGTGTCGAACCCTACTTCTCAGTGGGAACAGTATATACGTCTATAACGTTATATATCCTAACGTAAGGCAACCTAACATCTCGGATGTAATATTTGACAACATTCCTGCCGTGTCGGACCCTACTTCTCGGTGGGAACAGTATATACGTCTGTAACGTCATATATCCTAACCTAAGGCAACCTAACATCTCGGATATAACATTTGACAACATTCCCGGCGTGTTGGAACCCTACGTCTCGGTGGTAACATTACGTGCTTCTATAGCGTTATATATGCTAACCTAAGGCAACCTAACATCTCTGATGTAACATTTGACAACATTCCAGGCATGTCGGTCCCTACGTCTCGGTGGTAACATTATATGCGTCTATAACGTTATATATCCTTATCTAAGGCAACCTAACATCTCGGATGCAATATTTGACAACATTCCTAGCCTGTCGAAACCTACTTCTCGGAGGAAACATCTCGGATGTAATATTCTACAACCTTCCAGGCGTGTCGGACCCTACTTCTCGGTGGGAACATTATATGAGTCTATAACGTTGTATATCGTAATCTAAGGCCACCTAACATCTCGTATGTAATATTTGTCAACATTCCTGGCGTGTCGGTCCCTACGTCTCGGTGGTAACATTACATGCGTCTATAGCGGTATATATCCTAATCTTAGGCAACCTAACATCTCGGATGTAACATTTTACAACATTCCAGGCCTGTCGGTCCCTACGTCTCGGTGGTAACATTACATGCGTCTATAACGTTATATATCCTAACCTAAGGCAACCTAACATCTCGGATGTAATATTCTACAACCTTGCAGGCGTGTGGGACCCTACTTCTCGGTGGGAACATTATATGCGTCTATAACGTTGCATATCCTAATCTAAGGCAACCTAACATCTCGGATGCAATATTTGACAACATTCCTGGCCTGTCGAAGCCTACTGCTCGGAGGGAACAGTATATACGTCTATAACGGTATATATCCTAATCTAAGGCAACCTAACATCTCGGATGTAATATTGGACCACATTCCTGGCGTGTCGGACCCTACTTCTCGGTGGGAACAGTATATACGTCTGTAACGTCATATATCCTAACCTAAGGCAACCTAACATCTCGGATATAACATTTAACAACATTCCAGGCGTGTTGGAACCCTACGCCTCGGTGGTAACATTACGTGCGTCTATAACGTTATATATGCTAACCTAAGGCAACCTAACATCTCGGATGCAATATTTGACAACATTCCTGGCCTGTCGAACCCTACTTCTCGGAGGGAACAGTATATACGTCTATAACGTTATATATGCTAACCTAAGGCAACCTAACATCTCGGATGTAACATTTGACAACATTCCAGGCATGTCGGTCCCTACGTCTCGGTGGTAACATTATATGCGTCTATATCGTTATATATCCTTATCTAAGGCAACCTAACATTTCGGATGCAATATTTCACAACATTCCTGGCCTGTCGAAGCGTACTGCTCGGAGGGAACAGTATATACGTCTATAACGGTATATATCCTAATCTAAGGCAACCTAACATCTCGGATGTAATATTGGACAACATTCCTGGCGTGTCGGACCCTACTTCTCGGTGGGAACAGTAAATACGTCTGTAACGTCATATATCCTAACCTAAGGCAACCTAACATCTCGGATATAACATTTAACAACATTCCAGGCGTGTTGGAACCCTACGCCTCGGTGGTAACATTACGTGCGTCTATAACGTTATATATGCTAACCTAAGGCAACCTAACATCTCAGATGCAATATTTGACAACATTCCTGGCCTGTCGAACCCTACTTCTCGGAGAGAACAGTATATACGTCTATAACGTTATATACCCTAACCTAAGGCAACCTGACATCTCGGATGTATTATTCTACAACATTCCAGGCGTGTCGGACCCTACTTCTCAGTGGGAACATTTTATGCGTCTATAACGTTATATATCCTAACCTAAGGCAACCTAACATCTCGGATGTAATATTCTACAACCTTCCAGGCGTGTTGGACCCTACTTCTCGGTGGGAACATTGTATGCGTCTATAACGTTGCATATCCTAATCTAAGGCAACCTAACATCTCGAATGCAATATCTGACAACATTCCTGGCGTGTCGAACCCTACTTCTCGGTGGGAACATTACATGCGTCTATAACGTTATATATCCTAACCTAAGGCAACCTAACATCTCGGATGTAATATTCTACAACCTTCCAGGCGTGTCGGACCCTACTTCTCGGTGGGAACATTATATGCGTCTATAACGTTGCATATCCTAATCTAAGGCAACCTAACATCTCGGATGCAATATTTGACAACATTCCTGGCCTGTCGAACCCTACATCTCGGAGGGAACAGTATATACGTCTATAGCGGTATATATCCTAATCTAAGGCAACCTAACATCTCGGATGTAATATTGGACAACATTCCTGGCGTGTCGGACCCTACTTCTCGGTGGGAACAGTATATACGTCTATAACGTTATATATCCTAACCTAAGGCAACCTTACATCTCGGATGTATTATTCTACAACATTCCAGGCGTGTCGGACCCTACTTCTCAGTGGGAACATTATATGCGTCTATAACGTTATATATCCTAACCTAAGGCAACCTAACATCTCGCATGTAATATTCTACAACCTTCCAGGCGTGTCGGACCCTACTTCTCGGTGGGAACATTGTATGCGTCTATAACGTTGCATATCCTAATCTAAGGCAACCTAACATCTCGAATGCAATATTTGACAACATTCCTGGCCTGTCGAACCCTACTGCTCGGAGGGAACAGTATATACGTCTATAACGGTATATATCCTAATCTAAGGCAACCTAACATCTCGGATGAAATATTTGACAACATTCCTGGCGTGTCGGACCCTACTTCTCGGTGGGAACAGTATATACGTCTGTAACGTCATATATCCTAACCTAAGGCAACCTAACATCTCGGATATAACATTTAACAACATTCCAGGCGTGTTGGAACCCTACGCCTCGGTGGTAACATTACGTGCGTCTATAACGATATATATGCTAACCTAAGGCAACCTAACATCTCGGATGCAATATTTGACAACATTCCTGGCCTGTCAAACCCTACTTCTCGGAGAGAACAGCATATACGTCTATAACGTCATATATCCTAACCTAAGGCAACCTAACATCTCGGATGTAACATTTGACAACATTCCAGGTGTGTCGGTCCCTACGCCTCGGTGGTAACGTTACATGCGTCTATAACGTTATATATCCTAACCTAAGGCAACCTAACATCTCGGATGTAATATTGTACAACCTTCCAGGCGTGTCGGACTCTACTTCTCGGTGGGAACATTGTATGCGTCTATAACGTTGCATATCCTAATCTAAGGCAACCTAACATCTCGGATGCAATATTTGACAACATTCCTGTCCTGTCGAACCCTACTGCTCGGAGGGAACAGTATATACGTCTATAACGGTATATATCCTAACCTAAGGCAACCTAACATCTCGGATATAACATTTAACAACATTCCAGGCGTGTTGGAACCCTACGCCTCGGTGGTAACATTACGTGCGTCTATGACGTTATATATGCTAACCTAAGGCAACCTAACATCTCGGATGCAATATTTGACAACATTCCTGACCTGTCGAACCCTACTTCTCGGAGGGAACAGTATATACGTCTATAACGTTATATATCCTAACCTAGGGCAACCTAACATCTCGGATGTAATATTCTACAACCTTCCAGGCGTGTCGGACCCTACTTCTCGGTGGGAACATTGTATGCGTCTATAACGTTGCATATCCTAATCTAAGGCAACCTAACATCTCGAATGCAATATTTGACAACATTCCTGGCCTGTCGAACCCTATTTCTCGGAGGGAACAGTATATACGTCTATAACGTTATATATCCTAACCTAAGGCAACCTAACATCTCGAATGCAATATTTCACAACATTCCTGGCGTGTCGAACCCTACTTCTCAGTGGGAACAGTATATACGTATATAACGTTATATATCCTAACGTAAGGCAACCTAACATCTCGGATGTAATATTTGACAACATTCCTGCCGTGTCGGACCCTACTTCTCGGTGGGAACGGTATATACGTCTGTAACGTCATATATCCTAACCTAAGGCAACCTAACATCTCGGATATAACATTTGACAACATTCCCGGCGTGTTGGAACCCTACGTCTCGGTGGTAACATTACGTGCTTCTATAACGTTATATATGCTAACCTAAGGCAACCTAACATCTCTGATGTAACATTTGACAACATTCCAGGCATGTCGGTCCCTACGTCTCGGTGGTAACATTATATGCGTCTATAACGTTATATATCCTTATCTAAGGCAACCTAACATCTCGGATGCAATATTTGACAACATTCCTAGCCTGTCGAACCCTACTTCTCGGAGGAAACATCTCGGATGTAATATTCTACAACCTTCCAGGCGTGTCGGACCCTATTTCTCGGTGGGAACATTATATGAGTCTATAACGTTGTATATCGTAATCTAAGGCCACCTAACATCTCGTATGTAATATTTGTCAACATTCCTGGCGTGTCGGTCCCTACGTCTCGGTGGTAACATTACATGCGTCTATAGCGGTATATATCCTAATCTTTCGCAACCTAACATCTCGGATGTAACATTTTACAACATTCCAGGCCTGTCGGTCCCTACGTCTCGGTGGTAACATTACATGCGTCTATAACGTTATATATCCTAACCTAAGGCAACCTAACATCTCGGATGTAATATTCTACAACCTTCCAGGCGTGTGGGACCCTACTTCTCGGTGGGAACATTATATGCGTCTATAACGTTGCATATCCTAATCTAAGGCAACCTAACATCTCGGATGCAATATTTGACAACATTCCTGGCCTGTCGAAGCCTACTGCTCGGAGGGAACAGTATATACGTCTATAACGGTATAAATCCTAATCTAAGGCAACCTAACATCTCGGATGTAATATTGGACAACATTCCTGGCGTGTCGGACCCTACTTCTCGGTGGGAACAGTATATACGTCTGTAACGTCATATATCCTAACCTAAGGCAACCTAACATCTCGGATATAACATTTAACAACATTCCAGGCGTGTTGGAACCCTACGCCTCGGTGGTAACATTACGTGCGTCTATAACGTTATATATGCTAACCTAAGGCAACCTAACATCTCGGATGCAATATTTGACAACATTCCTGGCCTGTCGAACCCTACTTCTCGGAGGGAACAGTATATACGTCTATAACGTTATATATGCTAACCTAAGGCAACCTAACATCTCGGATGTAACATTTGACAACATTCCAGGCATGTCGGTCCCTACGTCTCGGTGGTAACATTATATGCGTCTATAACGTTATATATGCTAACCTAAGGCAACCTAACATCTCGGATGCAATATTTGACAACATTCCTGGCCTGTCGAACCCTACTTCTCGGAGAGAACAGTATATACGTCTATAACGTTATATACCCTAACCTAAGGCAACCTGACATCTCGGATGTATTATTCTACAACATTCCAGGCGTGTCGGACCCTACTTCTCAGTGGGAACATTTTATGCGTCTATAACGTTATATATCCTAACCTAAGGCAACCTAACATCTCGGATGTAATATTCTACAACCTTCCAGGCGTGTTGGACCCTACTTCTCGGTGGGAACATTGTATGCGTCTATAACGTTGCATATCCTAATCTAAGGCAACCTAACATCTCGAATGCAATATCTGACAACATTCCTGGCGTGTCGGTCCCTACGTCTCGGTGGTAACATTACATGCGTCTATAGCGGTATATATCCTAATCTTAGGCAACCTAACATCTCGGATGTACATTTTACAACATTCCAGGCCTGTCGGTCCCTACGTCTCGGTGGTAACATTACATGCGTCTATAACGTTATATATCCTAACCTAAGGCCACCTAACATCTCGTATGTAATATTTGTCTACATTCCTGGCGTGTCGGTCCCTAAGTCTCGGTGGTAACATTATATGCGTCTATAACGGTCGATATCGTAATCTAAGGCAACCTAACATCTCGGATGCAATATTTGACAACATTCCTGGCCTGTCAAACCCTACTTCTCAGAGGGAACAGCATATACGTCTATAACGTCATATACCCTAACCTAAGGCAACCTAACATCTCGGATGTAACATTTGACAACATTCCAGGTGTATCGGTCCCTACGTCTCGGTGGTAACGTTACATGCGTCTATAACGTTATATATTCTAACCTAAGGCAACCTAACATCTCGGATGTAACATTTGACAACATTCCAGGCATGTCGATCCCTACGTCTCGGTGGTAACATTATATGCGTCTATAACGTTATATATCCTTATCTAAGGCAACCTAACATCTCGGATGCAATATTTGACAACATTCCTAGCCTGTCGAACCCTACTTCTCGGAGGGAATAGTATATACGTCTATAACGTTATATATCCTAACCTAAGGCAACCTGACATCTCGGATGTAATATTCTACATCATTCCAGGCGTGTCGGTCCCAACGTCTCGGTGGTAACATTACATGCGTCTATAACGGTATATTTCCTAATCTAAGGCAACCTAACATCTCGGATGCAATATTTGACAACATTCCTGGCCTGTCGTACCCTACTTCTCGGAGGGAACAGTATATACGTCTATAACGTTATATATGCTAACCTAGGGCAACCTAACATCTCGGATGTAATACTCTACAACCTTCCAGGCGTGTCGGACCCTACTTCTCGGTGGGAACATTATATGCGTCTATAACGTTGTATATCCTTATCTAAGGCAACCTAACATCTCGGATGCAATATTTGACAACATTTCTGGCCTGTCGAAGCCTAATTCTCGGAGGGAACAGTATATACGTCTATAACGGTATATATCCTAATCTGAGGCAACCTAACATCTCGGATGTAACATTTGACAACACTCCAGGTGTGTCGGTCCCTACGTCTCGGTGGTAACGTTACATGCGTCTATAACGTTATATATCCTAACCGAAGGCAACCTAACATCTCGGATGCAATATTTGACAACATTCCTAGCCTGTCGAACCCTACTTCTCGGAGGGAACAGTATATACGTCTATAACGTTATATATCCTAACCTAAGGCAACCTGACATCTCGGATGTAATATTCTACATCGTTCCAGGCGTGTCGGACCCTACTTCTCGGTGGGAACATTATATGAGTCTATAACGTTGTATATCCTAATCTAAGGCAACCTATTATCTCAGACGTAATATTTTACAATATTCCTGGCGTGTCGGTGCATACTTTTCGGTGGGAATATTATATGGGTCTATAACGGTCGATATCGTATTCTAAGGCAACCTAACATCTCGGATGGAATATTTGACAACATTCCTGGCCTGTCAAACCCTACTTCTCGGAGAGAACAGCATATACGTCTATAACGTCATATATCCTAACCTAAGGCAACCTAACATCTCGGATGTAACATTTGACAACATTCCAGGTGTGTCGGTCCCTACGTCTCGGTGGTAACGTTACATGCGTCTATAACATTATATATCCTAACCTAAGGCAACCTAACATCTCGGATGTAATATTCTACATCCTTCCAGGCGTGTCGGACCCTACTTCTCGGTGGGAACATTGTATGCGTCTATAACGTTGCATATCCTAATCTAAGGCAACCTAACATCTCGGATGCAATATTTGACAACATTCCTGGCCTGTCGAACCCTACATCTCGGAGGGAACAGTATATACGTCTGTAACGTCATATATCCTAACCTAAGACAACCTAACATCTCGATGTAACATTTGACAACATTCCAGGCGTGTCGGTCCCTACGTCTCGGTGGTAACATTACATGCGTCTATAACGGTATATATCCTAATCTTAGGCAACCTAGCATCTCGGATGTAACATTTTACCACATTCCAGGCGTGTCGGTCCCTACGTCTCGGTGGTAACATTACATGCGTCTATAACGTTATATATCCTAACCTAAGGCCACCTAACATCTCGTATGTAATATTTGTCAACATTCCTTGCGTGTGGGTCCCTACGTCTCGGTGGTAACATTACATGCGTCTATAGCGGTATATATCCTAATCTTAGGCAACCTAACATCTCGGATGTAACATTTTACAACATTCCAGGCCTGTCGGTCCCTACGTCTCGGTGGTAACATTACATGCGTCTATAACGTTATATATCCTAACCTAAGGCCACCTAACATCTCGTATGTAATATTTGTCTACATTCCTGGCGTGTCGGTCCCTAAGTCTCGGTGGTAACATTATATGCGTCTATAACGGTCGATATCGTAATCTAAGGCAACCTAACATCTCGGATGCAATATTTGACAACATTCCTGGCCTGTCAAACCCTACTTCTCAGAGGGAACAGCATATACGTCTATAACGTCATATACCCTAACCTAAGGCAACCTAACATCTCGGATGTAACATTTGACAACATTCCAGGTGTATCGGTCCCTACGTCTCGGTGGTAACGTTACATGCGTCTATAACGTTATATATTCTAACCTAAGGCAACCTAACATCTCGGATGTAACATTTGACAACATTCCAGGCATGTCGATCCCTACGTCTCGGTGGTAACATTATATGCGTCTATAACGTTATATATCCTTATCTAAGGCAACCTAACATCTCGGATGCAATATTTGACAACATTCCTAGCCTGTCGAACCCTACTTCTCGGAGGGAATAGTATATACGTCTATAACGTTATATATCCTAACCTAAGGCAACCTGACATCTCGGATGTAATATTCTACATCATTCCAGGCGTGTCGGTCCCAACGTCTCGGTGGTAACATTACATGCGTCTATAACGGTATATTTCCTAATCTAAGGCAACCTAACATCTCAGATGCAATATTTGACAACATTCCTGGCCTGTCGTACCCTACTTCTCGGAGGGAACAGTATATACGTCTATAACGTTATATATGCTAACCTAGGGCAACCTAACATCTCGGATGTAATACTCTACAACCTTCCAGCCGTGTCGGACCCTACTTCTCGGTGGGAACATTATATGCGTCTATAACGTTGTATTACCTTATCTAAGGCAACCTAACATCTCGGATGCAGTATTTGACAACATTTCTGGCCTGTCGAAGCCTAATTCTCGGAGGGAACAGTATATACGTCTATAACGGTATATATCCTAATCTGAGGCAACCTAACATCTCGGATGTAACATTTGACAACACTCCAGGTGTGTCGGTCCCTACGTCTCGGTGGTAACGTTACATGCGTCTATAACGTTATATATCCTAACCTAAGGCAACCTAACATCTCGGATGCAATATTTGACAACATTCCTAGCCTGTCGAACCCTACTTCTCGGAGGGAACAGTATATACGTCTATACCGTTATATATCCTAACCTAAGGCAACCTGACATTTCGGATGTAATATTCTACATCATTCCAGGCGTGTCGGACCCTACTTCTCGGAGGGAACAGTATATACGTTTATAACGTTATATATCCTAACCTAGGGCAACCTAACATCTCGGATGTAATATTCTACAACCTTCCAGGCGTGTCGGACCCTACTTCTCGGTGGGAACATTATATGCGTCTATAACGTTGTATATCCTTATCTAAGGCAACCTAACATCTCGGATGCAATATTTTACAACATTCGTGGCCTGTCGAATCCTACTTCTCGGAGGGAACAGTATATACGTCTATAACGGTATATATCCTAATCTAAGGCAACCTAACATCTCGGATGTAACATTTGACAACATTCCAGGCGTGTCGGTCCCTACGTCTCGGTGGTAACATTACATGCGTCTATAGCGGTATATATCCTAATCTTAGGCAACCTAACATCTCGGATGTAACATTTTACAACATGCCAGGCCTGTCGGTCCCTACGTCTCGGTGGTAACATTACATGCGTCTATAACATTATATATCCTAACCTAAGGCAACCTGACATCTCGGATGTATTATTCTACAACATTCCAGGCGTGTCGGACCCTACTTCTCGGTGGGAACATTATATGCGTCTATAACGTTGTATATCCTAATCTAGGGCAACCTAATACCTCGGATGCAATATTTGACAACATTCCAGGCGTGTCGGTCCCAACGTCTCGGTGGTAACATTACATGCGTCTATAACGGTATATTTCCTAATCTAAGGCAACCTAACATCTCGGATGCAATATTTGACAACATTCCTGGCCTGTCGAACCCTACTTCCCGGAGGGAACAGTATATACGTCTATAACGTTACATATCCTAACCTAAGGCAACCTAACATCTCGGATGTAACATTTGACAACATTCCAGACATGTCGGTCCCAACGTCTCGGTGGTAACATTACATGCGTCTATAACGGTATATTTCCTAATCTAAGGCAACATAACATCTCGGTTGCAATATTTGACAACATTCCTAGCCTGTCGAACCCTACTTCTCGGAGGGAACAGTATATACGTCTATAACGTTATATATCCTAACCTAAGGCAACCTGACATCTCGGATGTAATATTCTACATCATTCCAGGCGTGTCGGACCCTACTTCTCGGTGGGAACATTATATGAGTCTATAGCGTTGTATATCCTAATCTAAGGCAACCTATTATCTCAGACGTAATATTTTACAATATTCCAGGCGTGTCGGTGCATACTTTTCGGTGGGAATATTATATGCGTCTATAACGGTCGATATCGTAATCTAAGGCAACCTAACATCTCGGATGCAATATTTGACAACATTCCTGGCCTGTCGAACCCTACTTCTCGGAGGGAACAGTATATACGTCTATAACGTCATATATCCTAACCTAAGGCAACCTAACATCTCGGATGTAACATTTGACAACATTCCAGGCGTGTCGGTCCCAACGTCTCGGTGGTAACATTACATGCGTCTATAACGGTATATTTCCTAATCTAAGGCAACCTAACATCTCGGATGCAATATTTGACAACATTCCTGGCCTGTCGAACCCTACTTCTCGGAGGGAACAGTATATACGTTTATGACGTTATATATCCTAACCTAGGGCAACCTAACATCTCGGATGTAATATTCTACAACCTTCCAGGCGTGTCGGACCCTACTTCTCGGTGGGAACATTATATGCGTCTATAACGTTGTATATCCTTATCTAAGGCAACCTAACATCTCGGATGCAATATTTTACAACATTCGTGGCCTGTCGAACCCTACTTCTCGGAGGGAACAGTATATACGTCTATAACGGTATATATCCTAATCTAAGGCAACCTAACATCTCGGATGTAACATTTGACAACATTCCAGGCGTGTCGGTCCCTACGTCTCGGTGGTAACATTACATGCGTCTATAACGTTATATATCCTAACCTAAGGCCACCTAACATCTCGTATGTAATATTAGTCAACATTCCTGGCGTGTCGGTCCCTACGTCTCGGTGGTAACATGACATGCGTCTATAGCGGTATATATCCTAATCTTAGGCAACCTAACATCTCGGATGTAACATTTTACAACATTCCAGGCCTGTCGGTCACCACGTCTCGGTGGTAACATTACATGCGTCTATAACGTTATATATCCTAACCTAAGGCCACCTAACATCTCGTATGTAATATTTGTCAACATTCCTGGCGTGTCGGTCTCTACGTCTCGGTGGTAACATTACCTGCGTCTATAGCGGTATATATCCTAATCTTAGGCAACCTAACATCTCGGATGTAACATTTTACAACATTCCAGGCCTGTCGGTCCCTACGTCTCGGTGGTAACATTACATGCGTCTATAACATTATATATCCTAACCTAAGGCAACCTGACATCTCGGATGTATTATTCTACAACATTCCAGGCGTGTCGGACCCTACTTCTCGGTGGGAACATTATATGCGTCTATAACGTTGTATATCCTAATCTAGGGCAACCTAATACCTCGGATGCAATATTTGACAACATTCCAGGCGTGTCGGTCCCAACGTCTCGGTGGTAACATTACATGCGTCTATAACGGTATATTTCCTAATCTAAGGCAACCTAACATCTCGGATGCAATATTTGACAACATTCCTGGCCTGTCGAACCCTACTTCCCGGAGGGAACAGTATATACGTCTATAACGTTATATATCCTAACCTAGGGCAACCTAACTTCTCGGATGCAATATTTGACAACATTCCAGGCGTGTCGGTCCCAACGTCTCGGTGGTAACATTACATGCGTCTATAACGGTATATTTCCTAATCTAAGGCAACCTAACATCTCGGATGCAATATTTGACAACATTCCTGGCCTGTCGATCCCTACTTCCCGGAGGGAACAGTATATACGTCTATAACGTCATATATGCTAACCTAAGGCAACCTAACATCTCGGATGTAACATTTGACAACATTCCAGGTGTGTCGGTCCCTACGTCTCGGTGGTAAAGTTACATGCGTCTATAACGTTATATATCCTAACCTAAGGCAACCTAACATCTCGGATGTAACATTTGACAACATTCCAGGCATGTCGGTCCCTACGTCTCGGTGGTAACATTATATGCGTCTATAACGTTATATATCCTTATCTAAGGCAACATAACATCTCGGTTGCAATATTTGACAACATTCCTAGCCTGTCGAACCCTACTTCTCGGAGGGAACAGTATATACGTCTATAACGTTATATATCCTAACCTAAGGCAACCTGACATCTCGGATGTAATATTCTACATCATTCCAGGCGTGTCGGACCCTACTTCTCGGTGGGAACATTATATGAGTCTATAGCGTTGTATATCCTAATCTAATGCAACCTATTATCTCAGACGTAATATTTTACAATATTCCAGGCGTGTCGGTGCATACTTTTCGGTGGGAATATTATATGCGTCTATAACGGTCGATATCGTAATCTAAGGCAACCTAACATCTCGGATGCAATATTTGACAACATTCCTGGCCTGTCGAACCCTACTTCTCGGAGGGAACAGTATATACGTCTATAACGTCATATATCCTAACCTAAGGCAACCTAACATCTCGGATGTAACATTTGACAACATTCCAGGCGTGTCGGTCCCAACGTCTCGGTGGTAACATTACATGCGTCTATAACGGTATATTTCCTAATCTAAGGCAACCTAACATCTCGGATGCAATATTTGACAACATTCCTGGCCTGTCGAACCCTACTTCTCGGAGGGAACAGTATATACGTTTATGACGTTATATATCCTAACCTAGGGCAACCTAACATCTCGGATGTAATATTCTACAACCTTCCAGGCGTGTCGGACCCTACTTCTCGGTGGGAACATTATATGCGTCTATAACGTTGTATATCCTTATCTAAGGCAACCTAACATCTCGGATGCAATATTTTACAACATTCGTGGCCTGTCGAACCCTACTTCTCGGAGGGAACAGTATATACGTCTATAACGGCATATATCCTAATCTAAGGCAACCTAACATCTCGGATGTAACATTTGACAACATTCCAGGCGTGTCGGTCCCTACGTCTCGGTGGTAACATTACATGCGTCTATAACGTTATATATCCTAACCTAAGGCCACCTAACATCTCGTATGTAATATTAGTCAACATTCCTGGCGTGTCGGTCCCTACGTCTCGGTGGTAACATTACATGCGTCTATAGCGGTATATATCCTAATCTTAGGCAACCTAACATCTCGGATGTAACATTTTACAACATTCCAGGCCTGTCGGTCACCACGTCTCGGTGGTAACATTACATGCGTCTATAACGTTATATATCCTAACCTAAGGCCACCTAACATCTCGTATGTAATATTTGTCAACATTCCTGGCGTGTCGGTCTCTACGTCTCGGTGGTAACATTACCTGCGTCTATAGCGGTATATATCCTAATCTTAGGCAACCTAACATCTCGGATGTAACATTTTACAACATTCCAGGCCTGTCGGTCCCTACGTCTCGGTGGTAACATTACATGCGTCTATAACATTATATATCCTAACCTAAGGCAACCTGACATCTCGGATGTATTATTCTACAACATTCCAGGCGTGTCGGACCCTACTTCTCGGTGGGAACATTATATGCGTCTATAACGTTGTATATCCTAATCTAGGGCAACCTAATACCTCGGATGCAATATTTGACAACATTCCAGGCGTGTCGGTCCCAACGTCTCGGTGGTAACATTACATGCGTCTATAACGGTATATTTCCTAATCTAAGGCAACCTAACATCTCGGATGCAATATTTGACAACATTCCTGGCCTGTCGAACCCTACTTCCCGGAGGGAACAGTATATACGTCTATAACGTTATATATCCTAACCTAGGGCAACCTAACTTCTCGGATGCAATATTTGACAACATTCCAGGCGTGTCGGTCCCAACGTCTCGGTGGTAACATTACATGCGTCTATAACGGTATATTTCCTAATCTAAGGCAACCTAACATCTCGGATGCAATATTTGACAACATTCCTGGCCTGTCGATCCCTACTTCCCGGAGGGAACAGTATATACGTCTATAACGTTATATATCCTAACCTAAGGCAACCTGACATCTCGGATGTATTATTCTACAACATTCCAGGCGTGTCGGACCCTACTTCTCGGTGGGAACATTACATGCGTCTATAACCTTGTATATCCTAACCTAAGGCAACCTAACATCTCGGATGTAACATTTGACAACATTCCAGGTGTGTCGGTCCCTACGTCTCGGTGGTAACGTTACATGCGTCTATAACGTTATATATCCTAACCTAAGGCAACCTAACATCTCGGATGTAACATTTGACAACATTCCAGGCATGTCGGTCCCTACGTCTCGGTGGTAACATTATATGCGTCTATAACGGTATATTTCCTAATCTAAGGCAACCTAACATCTCGGATGCAATATTTGACAACATTCCTGGCCTGTCGAACCCTACTGCCCGGAGGGAACAGTATATACGTCTATAACGTTATATATCCTAACCTAGGGCAACCTAACATCTCGGATGTAATATTCTACAACCTTCCAGGCGTGTCGGACCCTACGTCTCGGTGGTAACATACATGCGTCTATAACGGTATATTTCCTAATCTAAGGCAACCTAACACCTCGGATGCAATATTTGACAACATTCCTGGCCTGTCGAACCCTACTTCTCGGAGGGAACAGTATATACGTCTATAACGTTATATATCCTAACCTAGGGCAACCTAAAATCTCGGATGTAATATTCTACAACCTTCCACGCGTGTCGGACCCTACTTCTCGGTGGGAACATTATACGTGTCTATAACGTTGTATATCCTTATCTATGGCAACCTAACATCTCGGATGCAATATTTGACAACATTCCTAGCCTGACGAACCCTACTTCTCGGAGGGAATAGTATATACGTCTATAACGTTATATAACCTAACCTAAGGCAACCTGACATCTCGGATGTAATATTCTACATCACTCCAGGCGTGTCGGTCCCAACGTCTCGGTGGTAACATTACATGCGTTTATAGCGGTATATTTCCTAATCTAAGGCAACCTAACATCTCGGATGCAATATTTGACAACATTCCTAGCCTGTCGAACCCTACTTCTCGGAGGGAATAGTATATACGTCTATAACGTTATATATCCTAACCTAAGGCAACCTGACATCTCGGATGTAATATTCTACATCACTCCAGGCGTGTCGGTCCCAACGTCTCGGTGGTAACATTACATGCGTTTATAGCGGTATATTTCCTAATCTAAGGCAACCTAACATCTCGGATGCAATATTTGACAACATTCCTGGCCTGTCGATCCCTACTTCCCGGAGGGAACAGTATATACGTCTATAACGTTATATATCCTAACCTAAGGCAACCTGACATCTCGGATGTATTATTCTACAACATTCCAGGCGTGTCGGACCCTACTTCTCGGTGGGAACATTACATGCGTCTATAACCTTGTATATCCTAACCTAAGGCAACCTAACATCTCGGATGTAACATTTGACAACATTCCAGGTGTGTCGGTCCCTACGTCTCGGTGGTAACGTTACATGCGTCTATAACGTTATATATCCTAACCTAAGGCAACCTAACATCTCGGATGTAACATTTGACAACATTCCAGGCATGTCGGTCCCTACGTCTCGGTGGTAACATTATATGCGTCTATAACGGTATATTTCCTAATCTAAGGCAACCTAACATCTCGGATGCAATATTTGACAACATTCCTGGCCTGTCGAACCCTACTGCCCGGAGGGAACAGTATATACGTCTATAACGTTATATATCCTAACCTAGGGCAACCTAACATCTCGGATGTAATATTCTACAACCTTCCAGGCGTGTCGGACCCTACGTCTCGGTGGTAACATACATGCGTCTATAACGGTATATTTCCTAATCTAAGGCAACCTAACACCTCGGATGCAATATTTGACAACATTCCTGGCCTGTCGTACCCTACTTCTCGGAGGGAACAGTATATACGTCTATAACGTTATATATCCTAACCTAGGGCAACCTAAAATCTCGGATGTAATATTCTACAACCTTCCACGCGTGTCGGACCCTACTTCTCGGTGGGAACATTATATGTGTCTATAACGTTGTATATCCTTATCTATGGCAACCTGACATCTCGGATGCAATATTTGACAACATTCCTAGCCTGACGAACCCTACTTCTCGGAGGGAATAGTATATACGTCTATAACGTTATATAACCTAACCTAAGGCAACCTGACATCTCGGATGTAATATTCTACATCACTCCAGGCGTGTCGGTCCCAACGTCTCGGTGGTAACATTACATGCGTTTATAGCGGTATATTTCCTAATCTAAGGCAACCTAACATCTCGGATGCAATATTTGACAACATTCCTGGCCTGTCGAACCCTACTTCCCGGAGGGAACAGTATATACGTCTATAACGTTATATATCCTAACCTAGGGCAACCTAACATCTCGGATGTAATATTCTACAACCTTCCAGGCGTGTCGGACCCTACGTCTCGGTGGTAACATTACATGCGTCTAAAACGGTATATTTCCTAATCTAAGGCAACCTAACACCTCGGATGCAATATTTGACAACATTCCTGGCCTGTCGAACCCTACTTCTCGGAGGGAACAGTATATACGTCTATAACGTTATATATCCTAACCTAGGGCAACCTAAAATCTCGGATGTAATATTCTACAACCTTCCAGGCGTGTCGGACCCTACTTCTCGGTGGGAACATTATATGTGTCTATAACGTTGTATATCCTTATCTAAGGCAACCTAACATCTCGGATGCAATATTTGACAACATTCCTAGCCTGTCGAACCCTACTTCTCGGAGGGAATAGTATATACGTCTATAACGTTATATATCCTAACCTAAGGCAACCTGACATCTCGGATGTAATATTCTACATCACTCCAGGCGTGTCGGTCCCAACGTCTCGGTGGTAACATTACATGCGTTTATAGCGGTATATTTCCTAATCTAAGGCAACCTAACATCTCGGATGCAATATTTGACAACATTCCTGGCCTGTCGAACCCTACTTCCCGGTGGGAACAGTATATACGTCTGTAACGTCATATATCCTAACCTAAGGCAACCTAACATCTCGGATATAACATTTGACAACATTCCAGGCGTGTTGGAACCCTACTTCTCGGAGGGAACAGTATATACGTCTATAACGATATATATCCTAACCTAAGGCAACCTGACATCTCGGATGTAATATTCTACATCATTCCAGGCGTGTCGGACCCTACTTCTCGGTGGGAACATTATATGCGTCTATAGCGGTCTATATCCTAATCTTAGGCAACCTAACATCTCGGATGTAACATTTTACAACATTCCAGGCCTGTCGGTCCCTACGTCTCGGTGGGAACATTAGATGCGTCTATATCGTTATATATCCTAACCTAAGGCCACCTAACATCTCGTATGTAATATTTGTCAACAGTCCTTGCGTGTCGAACCCTACTTCTCGGTGGGTACAGTATATACGTCTATAACGTTATATATCCTAACCTAAGGCAACCTAACATCTCGGATGTAATATTTGACAACATTCCTGGCGTGTCGGACCCTACTTCTCGGTGGGAACGGTATATACGTCTGTAACGTCATATATCCTAACCTAAGGCAACCTAACATCTCGGATGCAATATTTGACAACATTCATGGCCTGTCGAACCCTACTTCTCGGAGGGAACAGCATATACATCTATAACGTCATATATCCTAGCCTAAGGCAACCTAACATCTCGGATGTAACATTTGACAACATTCCAGGTGTGTCGGTCCCTACGTCTCGATGGTAACGTTACATGCGTCTACAACGTTATATATCCTAACTTAAGGCAACCTAACATCTTGGATGTAACATTTGACAACATTCCAGGCATGTCGGTCCCTACGTCTCGGTGGTAACATTATATGCGTCTATAACGTTATATATCCTTATCTAAGGCAACCTAACATCTCGGATGCAATATTTGACAACATTCCTAGCCTGTCGAACCCTACTTCTCGGAGGGAACAGTATATACGTCTATAACGTTATATATCCTAACCTAAGGCAACCTGACATCTCGGATGTAATATTCTACATCATTCCAGGCGTGTCGGACCCTACTTCGCGGTGGGAACATTATATGCGTCTATAGCGGTATATATCCTAATCTTAGGCAACCTAACATCTCGGATGTAACATTTTACAACATTCCAGGCCTGTCGGTCCCTACGTCTCGGTGGTAACATTACATGCGTCTATAACGTTATATATCCTAACCTAAGGCCACCTAACATCTCGTATGTAATATTTGACAACATTCCTGGCGTGTCGAACCCTACTTCTCGGTGGGAACAGTGTATACGTCTATAACGTTATATATCCTAACTTAAGGCAACCTAACTTCTCGGATGTAATATTTGACAACATTCCTGGCGTGTCGGACCCTACTTCTCGGTGGGAACAGTATATACGTCTGTAACGTCATATATCCTAACCTAAGGCAACCTAACATCTCGGGTGCAATATTTGACAGCATTCATGGCCTGTCGAACCCTACTTCTCGGAGGGAACAGCATATACATCTATAACGTCATATATCCTAGCCTAAGGCAACCTAACATCTCGGATGTAACATTTGACAACATTCCAGGTGTGTCGGTCCCTACGTCTCGGTGGTAACGTTACATGCGTCTACAACGTTATATATCCTAACCTAAGGCAACCTAACATCTTGGATGTAACATTTGACAACATTCCAGGCATGTCGGTCCCTACGTCTCGGTGGTAACATTATATGCGTCTATAACGTTATATATCCTTATCTAAGGCAACCTAACATCTCGGATGCAATATTTGACAACATTCCTAGCCTGTCGAACCCTACTTCTCGGAGGGAACAGTATATACGTCTATAACGTTATATATCCTAACCTAAGGCAACCTGACATCTCGGATGTAATATTCTACATCATTCCAGGCGTGTCGAACCCTACTTCTCGGTGGGAACAGTATATACGTCTATAACGTTATATATCCTAACCTCAGGCAACCTAACATCTCGGATGCAATATTTGACAACATTCCTAGCCTGTCGAACCCTACTTCTCGGAGGGAACAGTATATACGTCTATAACGATATATATCCTAACCTAAGGCAACCTGACATCTCGGATGTAATATTCTACATCATTCCAGGCGTGTCGGACCCTACTTCTCGGTGGGAACATTATATGCGTCTATAGCGGTATATATCCTAATCTTAGGCAACCTAACATCTCGGATGTAACATTTTACAACATTCCAGGCCTGTCGGTCCCTACGTCTCGGTGGTAACATTACATGCGTCTATAACGTTATATATCCTAACCTAAGGCCACCTAACATCTCGTATATAATATTTGACAACAGTTCTGGCGTGTCGAACCCTACTTCTCGGTGGGAACAGTATATACGTCTATAACGTTATATATCCTAACCTAAGGCAACCTAACATCTCGGATGTAATATTTGACAACATTCCTGGCGTGTCGGACCCTACTTCTCGGTGGGAACAGTATATACGTCTGTAACGTCATATATCCTAACCTAAGGCAACCTAACATCTCGGATGCAATATTTGACAACATTCATGGCCTGTCGAACCCTACTTCTCGGAGGGAACAGCATATACATCTATAACGTTATTTATCCTAACCTAAGGCCACCTAACATCTCGTATGTAATATTTGACAACATTCCTGGCGTGTCGAACCCTACTTCTCGGTGGGAACTGTATATACGTCTATAACGTTATATATCCTAACGTAAGGCAACCTAACATCTCGGATGTAATATTTGACAACATTCCTGGCGTGTCGGACCCTACTTCTCGGTGGGAACATTATATGCGTCTATAACGGTATATATCCTAATCTTAGGCAACCTAACATCTCGGATGTAACATTTTACAACATTCCAGGCCTGTCGGTCTCTACGTCTCGGTGGTAACATTACATGCGTCTACAACGTTATATATCCTAACCTAAGGCAACCTAACATCTTGGATGTAACATTTGACAACATTCCAGGCATGTCGGTCCCTACGTCTCGGTGGTAACATTATATGCGTCTATAACGTTATATATCCTTATCTAAGGCAACCTAACATCTCGGATGCAATATTTGACAACATTCCTAGCCTGTCGAACCCTACTTCTCGGAGGGAACAGTATATACGTCTATAACGTTATATATCCTAACCTAAGGCAACCTGACATCTCGGATGTAATATTCTACATCATTCCAGGCGTGTCGAACCCTACTTCTCGGTGGGAACAGTATATACGTCTATAACGTTATATATCCTAACCTAAGGCAACCTAACATCTCGGATGTAATATTTGACAACATTCCTGGCGTGTCGGACCCTACTTCTCGGTGGGAACAGTATATACGTCTGTAACGTCATATATCCTAACCTAAGGCAACCTAACATCTCGGATGCAATATTTGACAACATTCATGGCCTGTCGAACCCTACTTCTCGGAGGGAACAGCATATACATCTATAACGTTATTTATCCTAACCTAAGGCCACCTAACATCTCGTATGTAATATTTGACAACATTCCTGGCGTGTCGAACCCTACTTCTCGGTGGGAACAGTATATACGTCTATAACGTTATATATCCTAACGTAAGGCAACCTAACATCTCGGATGTAATATTTGACAACATTCCTGGCGTGTCGGACCCTACTTCTCGGTGGGAACAGTATATATGTCTGTAACGTCATATATCCTAACCTAAGGCAACCTAACATCTCGGATATAACATTTGACAACATTCCCGGCGTGTTGGAAACCTACGTCTCGGTGGTAACATTACGTGCGTCTATAACGTTATATATGCTAACCTAAGGCAACCTAACATCTCGGATGCAATATTTGACAACATTCCTAGCCTGTCGAACCCTACTTCTCGGAGGGAACAGTATATACGTCTATAACGTTATATATCCTAACCTAAGGCAACCTGACATCTCGGATGTAATATTCTACATCATTCCAGGCGTGTCGGACCCTACTTCTCGGTGGGAACATTATATGCGTCTATAGCTGTATATATCCTAATCTTAGGCAACCTAACATCTCGAATGTATCATTTTACAACATTCCAGGCCTGTCGGTCCCTACGTCTCGGTGGTAACATTACATGCGTCTATAACGTTATATATCCTTATCTAAGGCAACCTAACATCTCGGATGCAATATTTGACAACATTCCTAGCCTGTCGAACCCTACTTCTCGGAGGGAACAGTATATACGTCTATAACGTTATATATCCTAACCTAAGGCAACCTGACATCTCGGATGTAATATTCTACATCATTCCAGGCGTGTCGGACCCTACTTCTCGGTGGGAACATTATATGCGTCTATAGCGGTATATAGCCTAATCTTAGGCAACCTAACATCTCGGATGTATCATTTTACAACATTCCAGGCCTGTCGGTCCCTACGTCTCGGTGGTAACATTACATGCTTCTATAACGTTATATATCCTAACCCAAGGCCACCTAACATCTCGTATGTAATATTTGACAACAGTCCTGGCGTGTCGAACCATACTTCTCGGTGGGAACAGTATATACGTCTATAACGTTATATATCCTAACCTAAGGCAACCTAACATCTCGGATGTAATATTTGACAACATTCCTGGCGTGTCGGACCCTACTTCTCGGTGGGAACAGTATATACGTCTGTAACGTCATATATCCTAACCTAAGGCAACCTAACATCTCGGATGCAATATTTGACAACATTCATGGCCTGTCGAACCCTACTTCTCGGAGGGAACAGCATATACATCTATAACGTTATTTTTCCTAACCTAAGGCCACCTAACATCTCGTATGTAATATTTGACAACATTCCTGGCGTGTCGAACCCTACTTCTCGGTGGGAACAGTATATACGTCTATAACGTTATATATCCTAACCTAAGGCAACCTAACATCTCGGATGTAATATTTGACAACATTCCTGGCGTGTCGGACCCTACTTCCCGGTGGGAACAGTATATACGTCTGTAACGTCATATATCCTAACCTAAGGCAACCTAACATCTCGGATAAAACATTTGACAACATTCCAGGCGTGTTGGAACCCTACGTCTCTGTGGTAACATTACGTGCGTCTATAACGCTATATATGCTAACCTAAGGCAACCTAACATCTCGGATGCAATATTTGACAACATTCCTGGCCTGTCGAACCCTATTTCTCGGAGGGAACAGTATATACGTCTATAACGTTATATATTTTAACCTAAGGCAACCTGACTTCTCGGATGTATTATTCTATAACATTCCAGGCGTGTCGGACCCTACTTCTCGGTGGGAACATTATATGCGTCTATAACGTTGTATATCCTAATCTAAGGCAACCTAACATCTCGGATGCAATATTTGACAACATTCCTGGCCTGTCGAACCCTACATCTCGGAGGGAACAGTATATACGTCTATAGCGGTATATATCCTAATCTAAGGCCACCTAACATCTCGTATGTAATATTTGACAACATTGCTGGCGTGTCGAACCCTACTTCTCGGTGGGAACAGTATATACGTCTATAACGTTATATATCCTAAAGTAAGGCAACCTAACATCTCGGATATAACATTTGACAACATTCCCGGCGTGTTGGAACCCTACGTCTCGGTGGTAACATTACGTGCGTCTATAACGTTATATATGCTAACCTAAGGCGACATAACATCTCGGATGCAATATTTGACAACATTCCTAGCCTGTCGAACCCTATTTCTCGGAGGGAACAGTATATACGTCTATAACGTTATATATCCTAACCTAAGGCAACCTGACATCTCGGATGTAATATTCTACATCATTCCAGGCGTGTCGGACCCTACTTCTCGGTGGGAACATTATATGCGTCTATAGCGGTATATATCCTAATCTTAGGCAACCTAACATCTCGGATGTAACATTTTACAACATTCCAGGCCTGTCGGTCCCTACGTCTCGGTGGTAACATTACATGCGTCTATAACGTTATATATCCTAACCTAAGGCCACCTAACATCTCGTATGTAATATTTGACAACATTCCTGGCGTGTCGAACCCTACTTCTCGGTGGGAACAGTGTATACGTCTATAACGTTATATATTCTAACTTAAGGCAACCTAACTTCTCGGATGTAATATTTGACAACATTCCTGGCGTGTCGGACCCTACTTCTCGGTGGGAACAGTATATACGTCTGTAACGTCATATATCCTAACCTAAGGCAACCTAACATCTCGGGTGCAATATTTGACAACATTCATGGCCTGTCGAACCCTACTTCTCGGATGGAACAGCATATACATCTATAACGTCATATATCCTAGCCTAAGGCAACCTAACATCTCGGATGTAACATTTGACAACATTCCAGGTGTGTCGGTCCCTACGTCTCGGTGGTAACGTTACATGCGTCTACAACGTTATATATCCTAACCTAAGGCAACCTAACATCTTGGATGTAACATTTGACAACATTCCAGGCATGTCGGTCCCTACGTCTCGGTGGTAACATTATATGCGTCTATAACGTTATATATCCTTATCTAAGGCAACCTAACATCTCGGATGCAATAATTGACAACATTCCTAGCCTGTCGAACCCTACTTCTCGGAGGGAACAGTATATACGTCTGTAACGTCATATATCCTAACCTAAGGCAACCTAACATCTCGGATGTAATATTTGACAACATTCCTGGCGTGTCGGACCCTACTTCTCGGTGGGAACAGTATATACGTCTGTAACGTCATATATCCTAACCTAAGGCAACCTAACATCTCGGATGTAATATTTGACAACATTCCTGGCGTGTCGGACCCTACTTCTCGGTGGGAACAGTATATACGTATGTAACGTCATATATCCTAACCTAAGGCAACCTAACATCTCGGATGCAATATTTGACAACATTCATGGCCTGTCGAACCCTACTTCTCGGAGGGAACAGCATATACATCTATAACGTTATTTATCCTAACCTAAGGCCACCTAACATCTCGTATGTAATATTTGACAACATTCCTGGCGTGTCGAACCCTACTTCTCGGTGGGAACAGTATATACGTCTATAACGTTATATATCCTAACGTAAGGCAACCTAACATCTCGGATGTAATATTTGACAACATTCCTGGCGTGTCGGACCCTACTTCTCGGTGGGAACAGTATATACGTCTGTAACGTCATATATCCTAACCTAAGGCAACCTAACATCTCGGATGTAATATTTGACAACATTCCTGGCGTGTCGGACCCTACTTCTCGGTGGGAACAGTATATACGTCTGTAACGTCATATATCCTAACCTAAGGCAACCTAACATCTCGGATGCAATATTTGACAACATTCATGGCCTGTCGAACCCTACTTCTCGGAGGGAACAGCATATACATCTATAACGTTATTTATCCTAACCTAAGGCCACCTAACATCTCGTATGTAATATTTGACAACATTCCTGGCGTGTCGAACCCTACTTCTCGGTGGGAACAGTATATACGTCTATAACGTTATATATCCTAACCTAAGGCAACCTGACATCTCGGATGTAATATTCTACATCATTCCAGGCGTGTCGGACCCTACTTCTCGGTGGGAACAGTATATATGTCTGTAACGTCATATATCCTAACCTAAGGCAACCTAACATCTCGGATATAACATTTGACAACATTCCCGGCGTGTTGGAAACCTACGTCTCGGTGGTAACATTACGTGCGTCTATAACGTTATATATGCTAACCTAAGGCAACCTAACATCTCGGATGCAATATTTGACAACATTCCTAGCCTGTCGAACCCTAATTCTCGGAGGGAACAGTATATACGTCTATAACGTTATATATCCTAACCTAAGGCAACCTGACATCTCGGATGTAATATTCTACATCATTCCAGGCGTGTCGGACCCTACTTCTCGGTGGGAACATTATATGCGTCTATAGCTGTATATATCCTAATCTTAGGCAACCTAACATCTCGAATGTATCATTTTACAACATTCCAGGCCTGTCGGTCCCTACGTCTCGGTGGTAACATTACATGCGTCTATAACGTTATATATCCTTATCTAAGGCAACCTAACATCTCGGATGCAATATTTGACAACATTCCTAGCCTGTCGAACCCTACTTCTCGGAGGGAACAGTATATACGTCTATAACGTTATATATCCTAACCTAAGGCAACCTGACATCTCGGATGTAATATTCTACATCATTCCAGGCGTGTCGGACCCTACTTCTCGGTGGGAACATTATATGCGTCTATAGCGGTATATATCCTAATCTTAGGCAACCTAACATCTCGGATGTATCATTTTACAACATTCCAGGCCTGTCGGTCCCTACGTCTCGGTGGTAACATTACATGCTTCTATAACGTTATATATCCTAACCCAAGGCCACCTAACATCTCGTATGTAATATTTGACAACAGTCCTGGCGTGTCGAACCCTACTTCTCGGTGGGAACAGTATATACGTCTATAACGTTATATATCCTAACCTAAGGCAACCTAACATCTCGGATGTAATATTTGACAACATTCCTGGCGTGTCGGACCCTACTTCTCGGTGGGAACAGTATATACGTCTGTAACGTCATATATCCTAACCTAAGGCAACCTAACATCTCGGATGCAATATTTGACAACATTCCTGGCCTGTCGAACCCTATTTCTCGGAGGGAACAGTATATACGTCTATAACGTTATATATTTTAACCTAAGGCAACCTGACTTCTCGGATGTATTATTCTACAACATTCCAGGCGTGTCGGACCCTACTTCTCGGTGGGAACATTATATGCGTCTATAACGTTGTATATCCTAATCTAAGGCAACCTAACATCTCGGATGCAATATTTGACAACATTCCTGGCCTGTCGAACCCTACATCTCGGAGGGAACAGTATATACGTCTATAGCGGTATATATCCTAATCTAAGGCCACCTAACATCTCGTATGTAATATTTGACAACATTGCTGGCGTGTCGAACCCTACTTCTCGGTGGGAACAGTATATACGTCTATAACGTTATATATCCTAAAGTAAGGCAACCTAACATCTCGGATATAACATTTGACAACATTCCCGGCGTGTTGGAACCCTACGTCTCGGTGGTAACATTACGTGCGTCTATAACGTTATATATGCTAACCTAAGGCGACCTAACATCTCGGATGCAATATTTGACAACATTCCTAGCCTGTCGAACCCTATTTCTCGGAGGGAACAGTATATACGTCTATAACGTTATATATCCTAACCTAAGGCAACCTGACATCTCGGATGTAATATTCTACATCATTCCAGGCGTGTCGGACCCTACTTCTCGGTGGGAACATTATATGCGTCTATAGCGGTATATATCCTAATCTTAGGCAACCTAACATCTCGGATGTATCATTTTACAACATTCCAGGCCTGTCGGTCCCTACGTCTCGGTGGTAACATTACATGCGTCTATAACGTTATATATCCTAACCTAAGGCCACCTAACATCTCGTATGTAATATTTGACAACAGTCCTGGCGTGTCGAACCCTACTTCTCGGTGGGAACAGTATATACGTCTGTAACGTCATATATCCTAACGTAAGGCAACCTAACATCTCGGATGTAATATTTGACAACATTCCTGGCGTGTCGGACCCTACTTCTCGGTGGGAACAGTATATATGTCTGTAACGTCATATATCCTAACCTAAGGCAACCTAACATCTCGGATATAACATTTGACAACATTCCCGGCGTGTTGGAAACCTACGTCTCGGTGGTAACATTACGTGCGTCTATAACGTTATATATGCTAACCTAAGGCAACCTAACATCTCGGATGCAATATTTGACAACATTCCTAGCCTGTCGAACCCTACTTCTCGGAAGGAACAGTATATACGTCTATAACGTTATATATCCTAACCTAAGGCAACCTGACATCTCGGATGTAATATTCTACATCATTCCAGGCGTGTCGGACCCTACTTCTCGGTGGGAACATTATATGCGTCTATAGCGGTATATATCCTAATCTTAGGTAACCTAACATCTCGAATGTATCATTTTACAACATTCCAGGCCTGTCGGTCCCTACGTCTCGGTGGTAACATTACATGCGTCTATATCGTTATATAACCTAACCTAAGGCCACCTAACATCTCGTATGTAATATTTGTCAACAGTCCTTGCGTGTCGAACCCTACTTCTCGGTGGGAACAGTATATACGTCTATAACGTTATATATCCTAACCTAAGGCAACCTAACATCTCGGATGTAATATTTGACAACATTCCTGGCGTGTCGGACCCTACTTCTCGGTGGGAACAGTATATACGTCTGTAACGTCATATATCCTAACCTAAGGCAACCTAACATCTCGGATGCAATATTTGACAACATTCATGGCCTGTCGAACCCTACTTCTCGGAGGGAACAGCATATACATCTATAACGTCATATATCCTAGCCTAAGGCAACCTAACATCTCGGATGTAACATTTGACAACATTCCAGGTGTGTCGGTCCCTACGTCTCGATGGTAACGTTACATGCGTCTACAACGTTATATATCCTAACTTAAGGCAACCTAACATCTTGGATGTAACATTTGACAACATTCCAGGCATGTCGGTCCCTACGTCTCGGTGGTAACATTATATGCGTCTATAACGTTATATATCCTTATCTAAGGCAACCTAACATCTCGGATGCAATATTTGACAACATTCCTAGCCTGTCGAACCCTACTTCTCGGAGGGAACAGTATATACGTCTATAACGTTATATATCCTAGCCTAAGGCAACCTGACATCTCGGGTGTAATATTCTACATCATTCCAGGCGTGTCGAACCCTACTTCTCGGTGGGAACAGTATATACGTCTATAACGTTATATATCCTAACGTAAGGCAACCTAACATCTCGGATGTAATATTTGACAACATTCCTGGCGTGTCGGACCCTACTTCTCGGTGGGAACAGTATATATGTCTGTAACGTCATATATCCTAACCTAAGGCAACCTAACATCTCGGATATAACATTTGACAACATTCCCGGCGTGTTGGAAACCTACGTCTCGGTGGTAACATTACGTGCGTCTATAACGTTATATATGCTAACCTAAGGCAACCTAACATCTCGGATGCAATATTTGACAACATTCCTAGCCTGTCGAACCCTACTTCTCGGAGGGAACAGTATATACGTCTATAACGTTATATATCCTAACCTAAGGCAACCTGACATCTCGGATGTAATATTCTACATCATTCCAGGCGTGTCGGACCCTACTTCTCGGTGGGAACATTATATGCGTCTATAGCTGTATATATCCTAATCTTAGGCAACCTAACATCTCGAATGTATCATTTTACAACATTCCAGGCCTGTCGGTCCCTACGTCTCGGTGGTAACATTACATGCGTCTATAACGTTATATATCCTTATCTAAGGCAATCTAACATCTCGGATGCAATATTTGACAACATTCCTAGCCTGTCGAACCCTACTGCTCGGAGGGAACAGTATATACGTCTATAACGTTATATATCCTAACCTAAGGCAACCTGACATCTCGGATGTAATATTCTACATCATTCCAGGCGTGTCGGACCCTACTTCTCGGTGGGAACATTATATGCGTCTATAGCGGTATATATCCTAATCTTAGGCAACCTAACATCTCGGATGTATCATTTTACAACATTCCAGGCCTGTCGGACCCTACGTCTCGGTGGTAATATTACATGCGTCTATAACGTTATATATCCTAACCCAAGGCCACCTAACATCTCGTATGTAATATTTGACAACAGTCCTGGCGTGTCGAACCCTACTTCTCGGTGGGAACAGTATATACGTCTATAACGTTATATATCCTAACGTAAGGCAACCTAACATCTCGGATGTAATATTTGACAACATTCCTGGCGTGCCGAACCCTACATCTCGGAGGGAACAGTATATACGTCTATAGCGGTATATATCCTAATCTAAGGCCACCTAACATCTCGTATGTAATATTTGACAACATTCCTGGCGTGTCGAACCCTACTTCTCGGTGGGAACAGTATATACGTCTATAACGTTATATATCCTAACGTAAGGCAACCTAACATCTCGGATGTAATATTTGACAACATTCCCGGCGTGTTGGAACCCTACGTCTCGGTGGTAACATTACGTGCGTCTATAACGTTATATATGCTAACCTAAGGCAACCTAACATCTCGGATGCAATATTTGACAACATTCCTAGCCTGTCGAAACCTACTTCTCGGTGGGAACAGTATATACGTCTGTAACGTCATATATCCTAACCTAAGGCAACCTAACATCTCGGATGCAATCTTTGACAACATTCATGGCCGGTCGAACCCTACTTCTCGGAGGGAACAGCATATACATCTATAACGTCATATATCCTAGCCTAAGGCAACCTAACATCTCGGATGTAACATTTGACAACATTCCAGGTGTGTCGGTCCCTACGTCTCGGTGGTAACGTTACATGCGTCTACAACGTTATATATCCTAACGTAAGGCAACCTAACATCTTGGATGTAACATTTGACAACATTCCAGGCATGTCGGTCCCTACGTCTCGGTGGTAACATTATATGCGTCTATAACGTTATATATCCTTATCTAAGGCAACCTAACATCTCGGATGCAATATTTGACAACATTCCTAGCCTGTCGAACCCTACTCCTCGGAGGGAACAGCATATACATCTATAACGTCATATATCCTAGCCTAAGGCAACCTAACATCTCGGATGTAACATTTGACAACATTCCAGGTGTGTCGGTCCCTACGTCTCGGTGGTAACGTTACATGCGTCTACAACGTTATATATCCTAACCTAAGGCAACCTAACATCTTGGATGTAACATTTGACAACATTCCAGGCATGTCGGTCCCTACGTCTCGGTGGTAACATTATATGCGTCTATAACGTTATATATCCTTATCTAAGGCAACCTAACATCTCGGATGCAATATTTGACAACATTCCTAGCCTGTCGAACCCTACTTCGCGGAGGGAACAGTATATACGTCTATAACGTTATATATCCTATCCTAAGGCAACCTGACATCTCGGATGTAATATTCTACATCATTCCAGGCGTGTCGGACCCTACTTCTCGGTGGGAACATTATATGCGTCTATAGCGGTATATATCCTAATCTTAGGCAACCTAACATCTCGGATGTAACATTTTACAACATTCCAGGCCTGTCGGTCCCTACGTCTCGGTGGTAACATTACATGCGTCTATAACGTTATATATCCTAACCTAAGGCCACCTAACATCTCGTATGTAATATTTGACAACATTCCTGGCGTGTCGAACCCTACTTCTCGGTGGGAACAGTATATACGTCTATAACTTTATATATCCTAACCTAAGGCAACCTAACATCTCGGATGTAATATTTGACAACATTCCTGGCGTGTCGGACCCTACTTCTCGGTGGGAACAGTATATACGTCTGTAACGTCATATATCCTAACCTAAGGCAACCTGACATCTCGGATGTAATATTCTACATCATTCCAGGCGTGTCGGACCCTACTTCTCGGTGGGAAGATTATATGCGTCTATAGCGGTATATATCCTAATCTTAGGCAACCTAACATCTCGGATGTATCATTTTACAACATTCCAGGCCTGTCGGTCCCTACGTCTCGGTGGTAACATTACATGCGTCTATAACGATATATATCCTAACCTAAGGCCACCTAACATCTCGTATGTAATATTTGACAACAGTCCTGGCGTTTCGAACCCTACTTCTCGGTGGGAACAGTATATACGTCTATAACGTTATATATCCTAACCTAAGGCAACCTAACATCTCGGATGTAATATTTGACAACATTCCTGGCGTGTCGGACCCTACTTCTCGGTGGGAACAGTATATACGTCTGTAACGTCATATATCCTAACCTAAGGCAACCTAACATCTCGGATGCAATATTTGACAACATTCATGGCCTGTCGAACCCTACTTCTCGGAGGGAACAGCATATACATCTATAACGTTATGTATCCTAACCTAAGGCCACCTAACATCTCGTATGTAATATTTGACAACATTCCTGGCGTGTCGAACCCTACTTCTCGGTGGGAACAGTATATACGTCTATAACGTTATATATCCTAACCTAAGGCAACCTAACATCTCGGATGTAATATTTGACAACATTCCTGGCGTGTCGGACCCTACTTCCCGGTGGGAACAGTATATACGTCTGTAACGTCATATACCCTAACCTAAGGCAACCTAACATCTCGGATATAACATTTGACAACATTCCAGGCGTGTTGGAACCCTACGTCTCTGTGGTAACATTACGTGCGTCTATAACGCTATATATGCTAACCTAAGGCAACCTAACATCTCGGATGCAATATTTGACAACATTCCTGGCCTGTCGAAACCTATTTCTCGGAGGGAACAGTATATACGTCTATAACGTTATATATCCTAACCTAAGGCAACCTGACTTCTCGGATGTATTATTCTACAACATTCCAGGCGTGTCGGACCCTACTTCTCGGTGGGAACATTATATGCGTCTATAACGTTGTATATCCTAATCTAAGGCAACCTAACATCTCGTATGTAATATTTGTCAACAGTCCTTGCGTGTCGAACCCTACTTCTCGGTGGGAACAGTATATACGTCTATAACGTTATATATCCTAACCTAAGGCAACCTAACATCTCGGATGTAATATTTGACAACATTCCTGGCGTGTCGGACCCTACTTCTCGGTGGGAACAGTATATACGTCTGTAACGTCGTATATCCTAACCTAAGGCAACCTAACATCTCGGATGCAATCTTTGACAACATTCATGGCCTGTCGAACCCTACTTCTCGGAGGGAACAGCATATACATCTATAACGTCATATATCCTAGCCTAAGGCAACCTAACATCTCGGATGTAACATTTGACAACATTCCAGGTGTGTCGGTCCCTACGTCTCGGTGGTAACGTTACATGCGTCTACAACGTTATATATCCTAACCTAAGGCAACCTAACATCTTGGATGTAACATTTGACAACATTCCAGGCATGTCGGTCCCTACGTCTCGGTGGTAACATTATATGCCTCTATAACGTTATATAACCTTATCTAAGGCAACCTAACATCTCGGATGCAATATTTGACAACATTCCTAGCCTGTCGAACCCTACTTCTCGGAGGGAACAGTATATACGTCTATAACGTTATATATCCTAACCTAAGGCAACCTGACATCTCGGATGTAATATTCTACATCATTCCAGGCGTGTCGGACCCTACTTCTCGGTGGGAACATTATATGCGTCTATAGCGGTATATATCCTAATCTTAGGCAACCTAACATCTCGGATGTAACATTTTGCAACATTCCAGGCCTGTCGGTCCCTACGTCTCGGTGGGAACAGTATATACGTCTGTAACGTCATATATCCTAACCTAAGGCAACCTAACATCTCGGATGCAATATTTGACAACATTCATGGCCTGTCGAACCCTACTTCTCGGAGGGAACAGCATATACATCTATAACGTTATGTATCCTAACCTAAGGCCACCTAACATCTCGTATGTAATATTTGACAACATTCCTGGCGTGTCGAACCCTACTTCTCGGTGGGAACAGTATATACGTCTATAACGTTATATATCCTAACCTAAGGCAACCTAACATCTCGGATGTAATATTTGACAACATTCCTGGCGTGTCGGACCCTACTTCCCGGTGGGAACAGTATATACGTCTGTAACGTCATATACCCTAACCTAAGGCAACCTAACATCTCGGATATAACATTTGACAACATTCCAGGCGTGTTGGAACCCTACGTCTCTGTGGTAACATTACGTGCGTCTATAACGCTATATATGCTAACCTAAGGCAACCTAACATCTCGGATGCAATATTTGACAACATTCCTGGCCTGTCGAAACCTATTTCTCGGAGGGAACAGTATATACGTCTATAACGTTATATATCCTAACCTAAGGCAACCTGACTTCTCGGATGTATTATTCTACAACATTCCAGGCGTGTCGGACCCTACTTCTCGGTGGGAACATTATATGCGTCTATAACGTTGTATATCCTAATCTAAGGCAACCTAACATCTCGTATGTAATATTTGTCAACAGTCCTTGCGTGTCGAACCCTACTTCTCGGTGGGAACAGTATATACGTCTATAACGTTATATATCCTAACCTAAGGCAACCTAACATCTCGGATGTAATATTTGACAACATTCCTGGCGTGTCGGACCCTACTTCTCGGTGGGAACAGTATATACGTCTGTAACGTCGTATATCCTAACCTAAGGCAACCTAACATCTCGGATGCAATCTTTGACAACATTCATGGCCTGTCGAACCCTACTTCTCGGAGGGAACAGCATATACATCTATAACGTCATATATCCTAGCCTAAGGCAACCTAACATCTCGGATGTAACATTTGACAACATTCCAGGTGTGTCGGTCCCTACGTCTCGGTGGTAACGTTACATGCGTCTACAACGTTATATATCCTAACCTAAGGCAACCTAACATCTTGGATGTAACATTTGACAACATTCCAGGCATGTCGGTCCCTACGTCTCGGTGGTAACATTATATGCCTCTATAACGTTATATAACCTTATCTAAGGCAACCTAACATCTCGGATGCAATATTTGACAACATTCCTAGCCTGTCGAACCCTACTTCTCGGAGGGAACAGTATATACGTCTATAACGTTATATATCCTAACCTAAGGCAACCTGACATCTCGGATGTAATATTCTACATCATTCCAGGCGTGTCGGACCCTACTTCTCGGTGGGAACATTATATGCGTCTATAGCGGTATATATCCTAATCTTAGGCAACCTAACATCTCGGATGTAACATTTTGCAACATTCCAGGCCTGTCGGTCCCTACGTCTCGGTGGTAACATTACATGCGTCTATAACGTTATATATCCTAACCTAAGGCCACCTAACATCTCGTATGTAATATTTGACAACATTCCTGGCGTGTCGAACCCTACTTCTCGGTGGGAACAGTATATACGTCTATAACTTTATATATACTAACCTAAGGCAACCTAACATCTCGGATGTAATATTTGACAACATTCCTGGCGTGTCGGACCCTACTTCTCGGTGGGAACAGTATATACGTCTGTAACGTCATATATCCTAACCTAAGGCAACCTGACATCTCGGATGTAATATTCTACATCATTCCAGGCGTGTCGGACCCTACTTCTCGGTGGGAAGATTATATGCGTCTATAGCGGTATATATCCTAATCTTAGGCAACCTAACATCTCGGATGTATCATTTTACAACATTCCAGGCCTGTCGGTCCCTACGTCTCGGTGGTAACATTACATGCGTCTATAACGTTATATATCCTAACCTAAGGCCACCTAACATCTCGTATGTAATATTTGACAACAGTCCTGGCGTTTCGAACCCTACTTCTCGGTGGGAACAGTATATACGTCTATAACGTTATATATCCTAACCTAAGGCAACCTAACATCTCGGATGTAATATTTGACAACATTCCTGGCGTGTCGGACCCTACTTCTCGGTGGGAACAGTATATACGTCTGTAACGTCATATATCCTAACCTAAGGCAACCTAACATCTCGGATGCAATATTTGACAACATTCATGGCCTGTCGAACCCTACTTCTCGGAGGGAACAGCATATACATCTATAACGTTATTTATCCTAACCTAAGGCCACCTAACATCTCGTATGTAATATTTGACAACATTCCTGGCGTGTCGAACCCTACTTCTCGGTGGGAACAGTATATACGTCTATAACGTTATATATCCTAACCTAAGGCAACCTAACATCTCGGATGTAATATTTGACAACATTCCTGGCGTGTCAGACCCTACTTCCCGGTGGGAACAGTATATATGTCTGTAACGTCATATATCCTAACCTAAGGCAACCTAACATCTCGGATATAACATTTGACAACATTCCAGGCGTGTTGGAACCCTACGTCTCTGTGGTAACATTACGTGCGTCTATAACGCTATATATGCTAACCTAAGGCAACCTAACATCTCGGATGCAATATTTGACAACATTCTTGGCCTGTCGAAACCTATTTCTCGGAGGGAACAGTATATACGTCTATAACGTTATATATCCTAACCTAAGGCAACCTGACTTCTCGGATGTATTATTCTACAACATTCCAGGCGTGTCGGACCCTACTTCTCGGTGGGAACATTATATGCGTCTATAACGTTGTATATCCTAATCTAAGGCAACCTAACATCTCGGATGCAATATTTGACAACATTCCTGGCCTGTCGAACCCTACATCTCGGAGGGAACAGTATATACGTCTATAGCGGTATATATCCTAATCTAAGGCCACCTAACATCTCGTATATAATATTTGACAACATTTCTGGCGTGTCGAACCCTACTTCTCTGTGGGAACAGTATATACGTCTATAACGTTATATATCCTAACCTAAGGCAACCTAACATCTCGGATGCAATATTTGACAACATTCCTGGCCTGTCGAACCCTACATCTCGGAGGGAACAGTATATACGTCTATAACGTTATATATCCTAACCTAAGGCAACCTGACATCTCGGATGTAATATTCTACATCATTCCAGGCGTGTCGGACCCTACTTCTCGGTGGGAAGATTATATGCGTCTATAGCGGTATATATCCTAATCTTAGGCAACCTAACATCTCGGATGTATCATTTTACAACATTCCAGGCCTATCGGTCCCTACGTCTCGGTGGTAACATTACATGCGTCTATAACGTTATATATCCTAACCTAAGGCCACCCAACATCTCGTATGTAATATTTGTCAACAGTCCTTGCGTGTCGAACCCTACTTCTCGGTGGGAACAGTATATACGTCTATAACGTTATATATCCTAACCTAAGGCAACCTAACATCTCGGATGTAATATTTGACAACATTCCTGGCGTGTCGGACCCTACTTCTCGGTGGGAACAGTATATACGTCTGTAACGTCATATATCCTAACCTAAGGCAACCTAACATCTCGGATGCAATATTTGACAACATTCATGGCCTGTCGAACCCTACTTCTCGGAGGGAACAGCATATACATCTATAACGTCATATATCCTAGCCTAAGGCAACCTAACATCTCGGATGTAACATTTGACAACATTCCAGGTGTGTCGGTCCCTACGTCTCGGTGGTAACGTTACATGCGTCTACAACGTTATATATCCTAACCTAAGGCAACCTAACATCTTGGATGTAACATTTGACAACATTCCAGGCATCTCGGTCCCTACGTCTCGGTGGTAACATTATATGCGTCTATAACGTTATATATTCCTTATCTAAGGCAACCTAACATCTCGGATGCAATATTTGACAACATTCCTAGCCTGTCGAACCCTACATCTCGGAGGGAACAGTATATACGTCTATAACGTTATATATCCTAACCTAAGGCAACCTGTCATCTCGGATGTAATATTCTACATCATTCCAGGCGTGTCGAACCCTACTTCTCGGTGGGAACATTATATGAGTCTATAACGTTGTATATCCTAATCTAAGGCAACCTATTATCTCAGACGTAATATTTTACAATATTCCTGGCGTGTCGGTGCATACTTTTCGATGGGAATATTATATGCGTCTATAACGGTCGATATCGTAATCTAAGGCAACCTAACATCTCGGATGCAATATTTGACAACATTCCTGGCCTGTCGAACCCTACATCTCGGAGGGAACAGTATATACGTCTATAGCGGTATATATCCTAATCTAAGGCCACCTAACATCTCGTATGTAATATTTGACAACATTCCTGGCGTGTCGAACCCTACTTCTCGGTGGGAACAGTATATACGTCTATAACGTTATATATCCTAACGTAAGGCAACCTAACATCTCGGATGTAATATTTGACAACATTCCTGGCGTGTCGGAACCTACTTCTCGGTGGGAACAGTATATATGTCTGTAACGTCATATATCCTAACCTAAGGCAACCTAACATCTCGGATGTAACATTTGACAACATTCCAGGCGTGTTGGAACCCTACGTCTCGGTGGTAACATTACGTGCGTCTATAACGTTATATATGCTAACCTAAGGCAACATAACATCTCGGATGCAATATTTGACAACATTCCTGGCCTGTCGAACCCTACTTCTCGGGGGGAACAGTATATACGTCTATAACGGTATATATCCTAACCTAAGGCAACCTAACATCTCGGATGCAATATTTGACAACATTCCTGGCCTGTAGAACCCTACTCCTCGGAGGGAACAGTATATACGTCTGTAACGACATATATCCTAACCTAAGGCAACCTAACATCTCGGATGTAACATTTGACAACATTCCAGGCGTGTCGGTCCCTACGTCTCGGTGATAACATTACATGCGTCTATAGCGGTATATATCCTAATCTTAGGCAACCTAACATCTCGGATGTAACATTTGACAACATTCCAGGCGTGTCGGTCCCTACGTCTCGGTGGTAACAGTACATGCGTCTATAACGTTATATATCCTAACCTAAGGCAATCTAACAGCTCGGATGCAATATTTGACAACATTCCTGGCCTGTCGAACCCTACTTTTCGGAGGGAACAGTATATACGTCTATAACGTTATATATCCTAACCTAAGGCAACCTGACATCTCGGATGTAATATTCTACATCATTCCAGGCGTGTCGGACCGTGCTTCTCGGTGGGAACATTATATGCGTCTATAACGTTGTATATCCTAACCTAAGGCAACCTAACATCTCGGATGCAATATTTGACAACATTCCTGGCCTGTCGAACCCTACTTCTCGGTGGTAACATTACATGCGTCTATAACGTTATATATCCTAACCTAAGGCAACCTAACATCTCGGATGCAATATTTGACAACATTCCTGGCCTGTCGAATCCTACTTCTCGGAGGGAACAGCAAATACGTCTATAACGTCATATATCCTAACCTAAGGCAACCTAACATCTCGGATGTAACATTTTACAACATTCCTGGCGTGTCGGACCCTACTTCTCGGTGGGAACAGTATATACGTCTGTAACGTCATATATCCTAACCTAAGGCAACCTAACATCTCGGATATAACATTTGACAACATTCCAGGCGTGTTGGAACCCTACGTCTCGGTGGTAACATTACGTGCGTCTATAACGTTATATATGCTAACCTAAGGCAACATAACATCTCGGATGCAATATTTGACAACATTTCTGGCCTGTCGAACCCTACATCTCGGGGGGAACAGTATATACGTCTATAACGGTATATATCCTAATCTAAGGCAACCTAACATGTCGGATGCAATATTTGACAACATTCCTGGCCTGTAGAACCCTACTCCTCGGAGGGAACAGTATATACGTCTGTAACGACATATATCCTAACCTAAGGCAACCTAACATCTCGGATGTAACATTTGACAACATTCCAGGCGTGTCGGTCCCTACGTCTCGGTGATAACATTACATGCGTCTATAACGTTATATATCCTAACCTAAGGCAATCTAACATCTCGGATGCAATATTTGACAACATTCCTGGCCTGTCGAACCCTACTTCTCGGAGGGAACAGTATATACGTCTATAAAGTTATATATCCTAACCTAAGGCAACATGACATCTCGGATGTAATATTCTACATCATTCCAGGCGTGTCGTACCCTACTTCTCGGATGGAACTGTATATACGTCTATAACGGTATATATCCTAGTCTAAGGCAACCTAACATCTCGGATGTAACATTTGACAACATTGCAGGCCTGTCGGACCCTACTTCTCGGTGGGAACAGTATATACGTCTATAACGACATATATCCTAACCTAAGACAACCTAGCATCTCGGATATAACATTTCACAACATTCCCGGCGTGTTGGAACCCTACGTCTCGGTGGTAACATTACGTGCTTCTATAACGTTATATATGCTAACCTAAGGCAACCTAACATCTCGGATGCAATATTTGACAACATTCCTGGCCTGTCGAACCCTACTCCTCGGAGGGAACAGTATATACGTCTGTAACGACATATATCCTAACCTAAGGCAACCTAACTTCTCGGATGTAACATTTGACAACATTCCAGGCGTGTCGGTCCCTACGTCTCGGTGATAACATTACATGCGTCTATAGCGGTATATATCCTAATCTTAGGCAACTTAACATCTCGGATGTAACATTTGACAACATTCCAGGCGTGTCGGTCCCTACGTCTCGGTGGTAACAGTACATGCGTCTATAACGTTATATATCCTAACCTAAGGCAATCTAACAGCTCGGATGCAATATTTGACAACATTCCTGGCCTGTCGAACCCTACTTCTCGGAGGGAACAGTATATACGTCTATAACGTTATATATCCTAACCTAAGGCAACCTGACATCTCGGATGTAATATTCTACATCATTCCAGGCGTGTCGGACCGTGCTTCTCGGTGGGAACATTATATGCGTCTATAACGTTGTATATCCTAACCTAAGGCAACCTAACATCTCGGATGCAATATTTGACAACATTCCTGGCCTGTCGAACCCTACTTCTCGGTGGTAACATTACATGCGTCTATAACGTTATATATCCTAACCTAAGGCAACCTAACATCTCGGATGCAATATTTGATAACATTCCTGGCCTGTCGAACCCTACTTCTCGGAGGGAACAGTATATACGTCTATAACGTTATATATCCTAACCCAAGGCAACCTGACATCTCGGATGTAATATTCTACATCATTCCAGGCGTGTCGGTCCCTACGTCTCGGTGGTAATATTACATATGTCTATAACGTTATATATCCTAACCTAAGGCAACCTAACATCTCGGATGCAATATTTGACAACATTCCTGGCCTGTCGAACCCTACTTCTCGGTGGTAACATTACATGCGTCTATAACGTTATATATCCTAACCTAAGGCAACCTAACATCTCGGATGCAATATTTGACAACATTCCTGGCCTGTCGAATATTACTTCTCGGAGGGAACAGCAAATACGTCTATAACGTCATATATCCTAACCTAAGGCAACCTAACATCTCGGATGTAACATTTTACAACATTCCTGGCGTGAGGGACCCTACTTCTCGGTGGGAACAGTATATACGTCTGTAACGTCATATATCCTAACCTAAAGCAACCTAACATCTCGGATATAACATTTGACAACATTCCAGGCGTGTTGGAACCCTACGTCTCGGTGGTAACATTACGTGCGTCTATAACGTTATATATGCTAACCTAAGGCAACATAACATCTCGGATGCAATATTTGACAACATTCCTGGCCTGTCGAACCCTACTTCTCGGGGGGAACAGTATATACGTCTATAACGGTATATATCCTAATCTAAGGCAACCTAACATCTCGGATGCAATATTTGACAACATTCCTGGCCTGTAGAACCCTACTCCTCGGAGGGAACAGTATATACGTCTGTAACGACATATATCCTAACCTAAGGCAACCTAACATCTCGGATGTAACATTTGACAACATTCCAGGCGTGTCGGTCCCTACGTCTCGGTGATAACATTACATGCGTCTATAGCGGTATATATCCTAATCTTAGGCAACCTAACATCTCGGATGTAACATTTGACAACATTCCAGGCGTGTCGGTCCCTACGTCTCGGTGGTAACAGTACATGCGTCTATAACGTTATATATCCTAACCTAAGGCAATCTAACAGCTCGGATGCAATATTTGACAACATTCCTGGCCTGTCGAACCCTACTTCTCGGAGGGAACAGTATATACGTCTATAACGTTATATATCCTAACCTAAGGCAACCTGACATCTCGGATGTAATATTCTACATCATTCCAGGCGTGTCGGACCCTGCTTCTCGGTGGGAACATTATATGCGTCTATAACGTTGTATATGCTAACCTAAGGCAACCTAACATCTCGGATGCAATATTTCACAACATTCATGGCCTGTCGAACCCTACTTCTCGGTGGTAACATTACATGCGTCTATAACGTTATATATCCTAACCTAAGGCAACCTAACATCTCGGACGCAATATTTGATAACATTCCTGGCCTGTCGAACCCTACTTCTCGGAGGGAACAGTATATACGTCTATAAAGTTATATATCCTAACCTAAGGCAACATGACATCTCGGATGTAATATTCTACATCATTCCAGGCGTGTCGTACCCTACTTCTCGGATGGAACTGTATATACGTCTATAACGGTATATATCCTAGTCTAAGGCAACCTAACATCTCGGATGTAACATTTGACAACATTGCAGGCGTGTCGGACCCTACTTCTCGGTGGGAACAGTATATACGTCTATAACGACATATATCCTAACCTAAGACAACCTAACATCTCGGATATAACATTTCACAACATTCCCGGCGTGTTGGAACCCTACGTCTCGGTGGTAACATTACGTGCTTCTATAACGTTATATATGCTAACCTAAGGCAACCTAACATCTCGGATGCAATATTTGACAACATTCCTGGCCTGTCGAACCCTACTCCTCGGAGGGAACAGTATATACGTCTGTAACGACATATATCCTAACCTAAGGCAACCTAACATCTCGGATGTAACATTTGACAACATTCCAGGCGTGTCGGTCCCTACGTCTCGGTGATAACATTACATGCGTCTATAACGTTATATATCCTAACCTAAGGCAATCTAACATCTCGGATGCAATATTTGACAACATTCCTGGCCTGTCGAACCCTACTTCTCGGAGGGAACAGTATATACGTCTATAAAGTTATATATCCTAACCTAAGGCAACATGACATCTCGGATGTAATATTCTACATCATTCCAGGCGTGTCGTACCCTACTTCTCGGATGGAACTGTATATACGTCTATAACGGTATATATCCTAGTCTAAGGCAACCTAACATCTCGGATGTAACATTTGACAACATTGCAGGCCTGTCGGACCCTACTTCTCGGTGGGAACAGTATATACGTCTATAACGACATATATCCTAACCTAAGACAACCTAGCATCTCGGATATAACATTTCACAACATTCCCGGCGTGTTGGAACCCTACGTCTCGGTGGTAACATTACGTGCTTCTATAACGTTATATATGCTAACCTAAGGCAACCTAACATCTCGGATGCAATATTTGACAACATTCCTGGCCTGTCGAACCCTACTCCTCGGAGGGAACAGTATATACGTCTGTAACGACATATATCCTAACCTAAGGCAACCTAACTTCTCGGATGTAACATTTGACAACATTCCAGGCGTGTCGGTCCCTACGTCTCGGTGATAACATTACATGCGTCTATAGCGGTATATATCCTAATCTTAGGCAACTTAACATCTCGGATGTAACATTTGACAACATTCCAGGCGTGTCGGTCCCTACGTCTCGGTGGTAACAGTACATGCGTCTATAACGTTATATATCCTAACCTAAGGCAATCTAACAGCTCGGATGCAATATTTGACAACATTCCTGGCCTGTCGAACCCTACTTCTCGGAGGGAACAGTATATACGTCTATAACGTTATATATCCTAACCTAAGGCAACCTGACATCTCGGATGTAATATTCTACATCATTCCAGGCGTGTCGGACCGTGCTTCTCGGTGGGAACATTATATGCGTCTATAACGTTGTATATCCTAACCTAAGGCAACCTAACATCTCGGATGCAATATTTGACAACATTCCTGGCCTGTCGAACCCTACTTCTCGGTGGTAACATTACATGCGTCTATAACGTTATATATCCTAACCTAAGGCAACCTAACATCTCGGATGCAATATTTGATAACATTCCTGGCCTGTCGAACCCTACTTCTCGGAGGGAACAGTATATACGTCTATAACGTTATATATCCTAACCCAAGGCAACCTGACATCTCGGATGTAATATTCTACATCATTCCAGGCGTGTCGGTCCCTACGTCTCGGTGGTAATATTACATATGTCTATAACGTTATATATCCTAACCTAAGGCAACCTAACATCTCGGATGCAATATTTGACAACATTCCTGGCCTGTCGAACCCTACTTCTCGGTGGTAACATTACATGCGTCTATAACGTTATATATCCTAACCTAAGGCAACCTAACATCTCGGATGCAATATTTGACAACATTCCTGGCCTGTCGAATATTACTTCTCGGAGGGAACAGCAAATACGTCTATAACTAAATATATCCTAACCTAAGGCAACCTAACATCTCGGATGTAACATTTTACAACATTCCTGGCGTGAGGGACCCTACTTCTCGGTGGGAACAGTATATACGTCTGTAACGTCATATATCCTAACCTAAAGCAACCTAACATCTCGGATATAACATTTGACAACATTCCAGGCGTGTTGGAACCCTACGTCTCGGTGGTAACATTACGTGCGTCTATAACGTTATATATGCTAACCTAAGGCAACATAACATCTCGGATGCAATATTTGACAACATTCCTGGCCTGTCGAACCCTACTTCTCGGGGGGAACAGTATATACGTCTATAACGGTATATATCCTAATCTAAGGCAACCTAACATCTCGGATGCAATATTTGACAACATTCCTGGCCTGTAGAACCCTACTCCTCGGAGGGAACAGTATATACGTCTGTAACGACATATATCCTAACCTAAGGCAACCTAACATCTCGGATGTAACATTTGACAACATTCCAGGCGTGTCGGTCCCTACGTCTCGGTGATAACATTACATGCGTCTATAGCGGTATATATCCTAATCTTAGGCAACCTAACATCTCGGATGTAACATTTGACAACATTCCAGGCGTGTCGGTCCCTACGTCTCGGTGGTAACAGTACATGCGTCTATAACGTTATATATCCTAACCTAAGGCAATCTAACAGCTCGGATGCAATATTTGACAACATTCCTGGCCTGTCGAACCCTACTTCTCGGAGGGAACAGTATATACGTCTATAACGTTATATATCCTAACCTAAGGCAACCTGACATCTCGGATGTAATATTCTACATCATTCCAGGCGTGTCGGACCCTGCTTCTCGGTGGGAACATTATATGCGTCTATAACGTTGTATATGCTAACCTAAGGCAACCTAACATCTCGGATGCAATATTTCACAACATTCATGGCCTGTCGAACCCTACTTCTCGGTGGTAACATTACATGCGTCTATAACGTTATATATCCTAACCTAAGGCAACCTAACATCTCGGACGCAATATTTGATAACATTCCTGGCCTGTCGAACCCTACTTCTCGGAGGGAACAGTATATACGTCTATAAAGTTATATATCCTAACCTAAGGCAACATGACATCTCGGATGTAATATTCTACATCATTCCAGGCGTGTCGTACCCTACTTCTCGGATGGAACTGTATATACGTCTATAACGGTATATATCCTAGTCTAAGGCAACCTAACATCTCGGATGTAACATTTGACAACATTGCAGGCGTGTCGGACCCTACTTCTCGGTGGGAACAGTATATACGTCTATAACGACATATATCCTAACCTAAGACAACCTAACATCTCGGATATAACATTTCACAACATTCCCGGCGTGTTGGAACCCTACGTCTCGGTGGTAACATTACGTGCTTCTATAACGTTATATATGCTAACCTAAGGCAACCTAACATCTCGGATGCAATATTTGACAACATTCCTGGCCTGTCGAACCCTACTCCTCGGAGGGAACAGTATATACGTCTGTAACGACATATATCCTAACCTAAGGCAACCTAACATCTCGGATGTAACATTTGACAACATTCCAGGCGTGTCGGTCCCTACGTCTCGGTGATAACATTACATGCGTCTATAGCGGTATATATCCTAATCTTAGGCAACCTAACATCTCGGATGTAACATTTGACAACATTCCAGGCGTGTGGGTCCCTACGTCTCGGTGGTAACAGTACATGCGTCTATAACGTTATATATCCTAACCTAAGGCAATCTAACAGCTCGGATGCAATATTTGACAACATTTCTGGCCTGTCGAACCCTACTTCTCGGAGGGAACAGTATATACGTCTATAACGTTATATATCCTAACCTAAGGCAACCTGACATCTCGGATGTAATATTCTACATCATTCCAGGCGTGTCGGACCGTGCTTCTCGGTGGGAACATTATATGCGTCTATAACGTTGTATATCCTAACCTACGGCAACCTAACATCTCGGATGCAATATTTGACAACATTCCTGGCCTGTCGAACCCTACTTCTCGGTGGTAACGTTACATGCGTCTATAACGTTATATATCCTAACCTAAGGCAATCTAACAGCTCGGATGCAATATTTGACAACATTCCTGGCCTGTCGAACCCTACTCCTCGGAGGGAACAGTATATACGTCTGTAACGACATATATCCTAACCTAAGGCAACCTAACATCTCGGATGTAACATTTGACAACATTCCAGGCGTGTTGGAACCCTACGTCTCGGTGGTAACATTACGTGCGTCTATAACGTTATATATGCTAACCTAAGGCAACATAACATCTCGGATGCAATATTTGACAACATTCCTGGCCTGTCGAACCCTACTTCTCGGGGGGAACAGTATATACGTCTATAACGGTATATATCCTAACCTAAGGCAACCTAACATCTCGGATGCAATATTTGACAACATTCCTGGCCTGTAGAACCCTACTCCTCGGAGGGAACAGTATATACGTCTGTAACGACATATATCCTAACCTAAGGCAACCTAACATCTCGGATGTAACATTTGACAACATTCCAGGCGTGTCGGTCCCTACGTCTCGGTGATAACATTACATGCGTCTATAGCGGTATATATCCTAATCGTAGGCAACCTAACATCTCGGATGTAACATTTGACAACATTCCAGGCGTGTCGGTCCCTACGTCTCGGTGGTAACAGTACATGAGTCTATAACGTTATATATCCTAACCTAAGGCAATCTAACAGCTCGGATGCAATATTTGACAACATTCCTGGCCTGTCGAACCCTACTTTTCGGAGGGAACAGTATATACGTCTATAACGTTATATATCCTAACCTAAGGCAACCTGACATCTCGGATGTAATATTCTACATCATTCCAGGCGTGTCGGACCGTGCTTCTCGGTGGGAACATTATATGCGTCTATAACGTTGTATATCCTAACCTAAGGCAACCTAACATCTCGGATGCAATATTTGACAACATTCCTGGCCTGTCGAACCCTACTTCTCGGTGGTAACATTACATGCGTCTATAACGTTATATATCCTAACCTAAGGCAACCTAACATCTCGGATGCAATATTTGACAACATTCCTGGCCTGTCGAATCCTACTTCTCGGAGGGAACAGCAAATACGTCTATAACGTCATATATCCTAACCTAAGGCAACCTAACATCTCGGATGTAACATTTTACAACATTCCTGGCGTGTCGGACCCTACTTCTCGGTGGGAACAGTATATACGTCTGTAACGTCATATATCCTAACCTAAGGCAACCTAACATCTCGGATATAACATTTGACAACATTCCAGGCGTGTTGGAACCCTACGTCTCGGTGGTAACATTACGTGCGTCTATAACGTTATATATGCTAACCTAAGGCAACATAACATCTCGGATGCAATATTTGACAACATTTCTGGCCTGTCGAACCCTACATCTCGGGGGGAACAGTATATACGTCTATAACGGTATATATCCTAACCTAAGGCAACCTGACATCTCGGATGTAATATTCTACATCATTCCAGGCGTGTCGGACCGTGCTTCTCGGTGGGAACATTATATGCGTCTATAACGTTGTATATCCTAACCTACGGCAACCTAACATCTCGGATGCAATATTTGACAACATTCCTGGCCTGTCGAACCCTACTTCTCGGTGGTAACGTTACATGCGTCTATAACGTTATATATCCTAACCTAAGGCAATCTAACAGCTCGGATGCAATATTTGACAACATTCCTGGCCTGTCGAACCCTACTCCTCGGAGGGAACAGTATATACGTCTGTAACGACATATATCCTAACCTAAGGCAACCTAACATCTCGGATGTAACATTTGACAACATTCCAGGCGTGTTGGAACCCTACGTCTCGGTGGTAACATTACGTGCGTCTATAACGTTATATATGCTAACCTAAGGCAACATAACATCTCGGATGCAATATTTGACAACATTCCTGGCCTGTAGAACCCTACTCCTCGGAGGGAACAGTATATACGTCTGTAACGACATATATCCTAACCTAAGGCAACCTAACATCTCGGATGTAACATTTGACAACATTCCAGGCGTGTCGGTCCCTACGTCTCGGTGATAACATTACATGCGTCTATAACGTTATATATCCTAACCTAAGGCAATCTAACATCTCGGATGCAATATTTGACAACATTCCTGGCCTGTCGAACCCTACTTCTCGGAGGGAACAGTATATACGTCTGTAACGACATATATCCTAACCTAAGGCAACCTAACTTCTCGGATGTAACATTTGACAACATTCCAGGCGTGTCGGTCCCTACGTCTCGGTGATAACATTACATGCGTCTGTAACGTTATATATCCTAACCTAAGGCAATCTAACATCTCGGATGCAATATTTGACAACATTCCTGGCCTGTCGAACCCTACTTCTCGGAGGGAACAGTATATACGTCTATAAAGTTATATATCCTAACCTAAGGCAACATGACATCTCGGATGTAATATTCTACATCATTCCAGGCGTGTCGTACCCTACTTCTCGGATGGAACTGTATATACGTCTATAACGGTATATATCCTAGTCTAAGGCAACCTAACATCTCGGATGTAACATTTGACAACATTGCAGGCGTGTCGGACCCTACTTCTCGGTGGGAACAGTATATACGTCTATAACGACATATATCCTAACCTAAGACAACCTAGCATCTCGGATATAACATTTCACAACATTCCCGGCGTGTTGGAACCCTACGTCTCGGTGGTAACATTACGTGCTTCTATAACGTTATATATGCTAACCTAAGGCAACCTAACATCTCGGATGCAATATTTGACAACATTCCTGGCCTGTCGAACCCTACTCCTCGGAGGGAACAGTATATACGTCTGTAACGACATATATCCTAACCTAAGGCAACCTAACTTCTCGGATGTAACATTTGACAACATTCCAGGCGTGTCGGTCCCTACGTCTCGGTGATAACATTACATGCGTCTATAGCGGTATATATCCTAATCTTAGGCAACTTAACATCTCGGATGTAACATTTGACAACATTCCAGGCGTGTCGGTCCCTACGTCTCGGTGGTAACAGTACATGCGTCTATAACGTTATATATCCTAACCTAAGGCAATCTAACAGCTCGGATGCAATATTTGACAACATTCCTGGCCTGTCGAACCCTACTTCTCGGAGGGAACAGTATATACGTCTATAACGTTATATATCCTAACCTAAGGCAACCTGACATCTCGGATGTAATATTCTACATCATTCCAGGCGTGTCGGACCGTGCTTCTCGGTGGGAACATTATATGCGTCTATAACGTTGTATATCCTAACCTAAGGCAACCTAACATCTCCGATGCAATATTTGACAACATTCCTGGCCTGTCGAACCCTACTTCTCGGTGGTAACATTACATGCGTCTATAACGTTATATATCCTAACCTAAGGCAACCTAACATCTCGGATGCAATATTTGACAACATTCCTGGCCTGTCGAATCCTACTTCTCGGAGGGAACAGCAAATACGTCTATAACGTCATATATCCTAACCTAAGGCAACCTAACATCTCGGATGTAACATTTTACAACATTCCTGGCGTGTCGGACCCTACTTCTCGGTGGGAACAGTATATACGTCTGTAACGTCATATATCCTAACCTAAGGCAACCTAACATCTCGGATATAACATTTGACAACATTCCAGGCGTGTTGGAACCCTACGTCTCGGTGGTAACATTACGTGCGTCTATAACGTTATATATGCTACCCTAAGGCAACATAACATCTCGGATGCAATATTTGACAACATTTCTGGCCTGTCGAACCCTACATCTCGGGGGGAACAGTATATACGTCTATAACGGTATATATCCTAATCTAAGGCAACCTAACATCTCGGATGCAATATTTGACAACATTCCTGGCCTGTAGAACCCTACTCCTCGGAGGGAACAGTATATACGTCTGTAACGACATATATCCTAACCTAAGGCAACCTAACATCTCGGATGTAACATTTGACAACATTCCAGGCGTGTCGGTCCCTACGTCTCGGTGATAACATTACATGCGTCTATAACGTTATATATCCTAACCTAAGGCAATCTAACATCTCGGATGCAATATTTGACAACATTCCTGGCCTGTCGAACCCTACTTCTCGGAGGGAACAGTATATACGTCTATAAAGTTATATATCCTAACCTAAGGCAACATGACATCTCGGATGTAATATTCTACATCATTCCAGGCGTGTCGTACCCTACTTCTCGGATGGAACTGTATATACGTCTATAACGGTATATATCCTAGTCTAAGGCAACCTAACATCTCGGATGTAACATTTGACAACATTGCAGGCGTGTCGGACCCTACTTCTCGGTGGGAACAGTATATACGTCTATAACGACATATATCCTAACCTAAGACAACCTAGCATCTCGGATATAACATTTCACAACATTCCCGGCGTGTTGGAACCCTACGTCTCGGTGGTAACATTACGTGCTTCTATAACGTTATATATGCTAACCTAAGGCAACCTAACATCTCGGATGCAATATTTGACAACATTCCTGGCCTGTCGAACCCTACTCCTCGGAGGGAACAGTATATACGTCTGTAACGACATATATCCTAACCTAAGGCAACCTAACTTCTCGGATGTAACATTTGACAACATTCCAGGCGTGTCGGTCCCTACGTCTCGGTGATAACACTACATGCGTCTATAGCGGTATATATCCTAATCTTAGGCAACTTAACATCTCGGATGTAACATTTGACAACATTCCAGGCGTGTCGGTCCCTACGTCTCGGTGGTAACAGTACATGCGTCTATAACGTTATATATCCTAACCTAAGGCAATCTAACAGCTCGGATGCAATATTTGACAACATTCCTGGCCTGTCGAACCCTACTTCTCGGAGGGAACAGTATATACGTCTATAACGTTATATATCCTAACCTAAGGCAACCTGACATCTCGGATGTAATATTCTACATCATTCCAGGCGTGTCGGACCGTGCTTCTCGGTGGGAACATTATATGCGTCTATAACGTTGTATATCCTAACCTAAGGCAACCTAACATCTCGGATGCAATATTTGACAACATTCCTGGCCTGTCGAACCCTACTTCTCGGTGGTAACATTACATGCGTCTATAACGTTATATATCCTAACCTAAGGCAACCTAACATCTCGGATGCAATATTTGATAACATTCCTGGCCTGTCGAACCCTACTTCTCGGAGGGAACAGTATATACGTCTATAACGTTATATATCCTAACCCAAGGCAACCTGACATCTCGGATGTAATATTCTACATCATTCCAGGCGTGTCGGTCCCTACGTCTCGGTGGTAATATTACATATGTCTATAACGTTATATATCCTAACCTAAGGCAACCTAACATCTCGGATGCAATATTTGACAACATTCCTGGCCTGTCGAACCCTACTTCTCGGTGGTAACATTACATGCGTCTATAACGTTATATATCCTAACCTAAGGCAACCTAACATCTCGGATGCAATATTTGACAACATTCCTGGCCTGTCGAATCCTACTTCTCGGAGGGAACAGCAAATACGTCTATAACGTCATATATCCTAACCTAAGGCAACCTAACATCTCGGATGTAACATTTTACAACATTCCTGGCGTGAGGGACCCTACTTCTCGGTGGGAACAGTATATACGTCTGTAACGTCATATATCCTAACCTAAAGCAACCTAACATCTCGGATATAACATTTGACAACATTCCAGGCGTGTTGGAACCCTACGTCTCGGTGGTAACATTACGTGCGTCTATAACGTTATATATGCTAACCTAAGGCAACATAACATCTCGGATGCAATATTTGACAACATTCCTGGCCTGTCGAACCCTACTTCTCGGGGGGAACAGTATATACGTCTATAACGGTATATATCCTAATCTAAGGCAACCTAACATCTCGGATGCAATATTTGACAACATTCCTGGCCTGTAGAACCCTACTCCTCGGAGGGAACAGTATATACGTCTGTAACGACATATATCCTAACCTAAGGCAACCTAACATCTCGGATGTAACATTTGACAACATTCCAGGCGTGTCGGTCCCTACGTCTCGGTGATAACATTACATGCGTCTATAGCGGTATATATCCTAATCTTAGGCAACCTAACATCTCGGATGTAACATTTGACAACATTCCAGGCGTGTCGGTCCCTACGTCTCGGTGGTAACAGTACATGCGTCTATAACGTTATATATCCTAACCTAAGGCAATCTAACAGCTCGGATGCAATATTTGACAACATTCCTGGCCTGTCGAACCCTACTTCTCGGAGGGAACAGTATATACGTCTATAACGTTATATATCCTAACCTAAGGCAACCTGACATCTCGGATGTAATATTCTACATCATTCCAGGCGTGTCGGACCCTGCTTCTCGGTGGGAACATTATATGCGTCTATAACGTTGTATATGCTAACCTAAGGCAACCTAACATCTCGGATGCAATATTTCACAACATTCCTGGCCTGTCGAACCCTACTTCTCGGTGGTAACATTACATGCGTCTATAACGTTATATATCCTAACCTAAGGCAACCTAACATCTCGGACGCAATATTTGATAACATTCCTGGCCTGTCGAACCCTACTTCTCGGAGGGAACAGTATATACGTCTATAAAGTTATATATCCTAACCTAAGGCAACATGACATCTCGGATGTAATATTCTACATCATTCCAGGCGTGTCGTACCCTACTTCTCGGATGGAACTGTATATACGTCTATAACGGTATATATCCTAGTCTAAGGCAACCTAACATCTCGGATGTAACATTTGACAACATTGCAGGCGTGTCGGACCCTACTTCTCGGTGGGAACAGTATATACGTCTATAACGACATATATCCTAACCTAAGACAACCTAACATCTCGGATATAACATTTCACAACATTCCCGGCGTGTTGGAACCCTACGTCTCGGTGGTAACATTACGTGCTTCTATAACGTTATATATGCTAACCTAAGGCAACCTAACATCTCGGATGCAATATTTGACAACATTCCTGGCCTGTCGAACCCTACTCCTCGGAGGGAACAGTATATACGTCTGTAACGACATATATCCTAACCTAAGGCAACCTAACATCTCGGATGTAACATTTGACAACATTCCAGGCGTGTCGGTCCCTACGTCTCGGTGATAACATTACATGCGTCTATAGCGGTATATATCCTAATCTTAGGCAACCTAACATCTCGGATGTAACATTTGACAACATTCCAGGCGTGTGGGTCCCTACGTCTCGGTGGTAACAGTACATGCGTCTATAACGTTATATATCCTAACCTAAGGCAATCTAACAGCTCGGATGCAATATTTGACAACATTCCTGGCCTGTCGAACCCTACTTCTCGGAGGGAACAGTATATACGTCTATAACGTTATATATCCTAACCTAAGGCAACCTGACATCTCGGATGTAATATTCTACATCATTCCAGGCGTGTCGGACCGTGCTTCTCGGTGGGAACATTATATGCGTCTATAACGTTGTATATCCTAACCTACGGCAACCTAACATCTCGGATGCAATATTTGACAACATTCCTGGCCTGTCGAACCCTACTTCTCGGTGGTAACATTACATGCGTCTATAACGTTATATATCCTAACCTAAGGCAACCTAACATCTCGGATGCAATATTTGATAACATTCCTGGCCTGTCGAACCCTACTTCTCGGAGAGAACAGTATATACGTCTATAACGTTATATATCCTAACCCAAGGCAACCTGACATCTCGGATGTAATATTCTACATCATTCCAGGCGTGTCGGTCCCTACGTCTCGGTGGTAATGTTACATATGTCTATAACGTTATATATCCTAACCTAAGGCAACCTAACATCTCGGATGCAATATTTGACAACATTCCTAGCCTGTCGAACCCTACTTCTCGGTGGTAACATTACATGCGTCTATAACGTTATATATCCTAACCTAAGGCAACCTAACATCTCGGATGCAATATTTGACAACATTCCTGGCCTGTCGAATCCTACTTCTCGGAGGGAACAGCAAATACGTCTATAACGTCATATATCCTAACCTAAGGCAACCTAACATCTCGGATGTAACATTTTACAACATTCCTGGCGTGAGGGACCCTACTTCTCGGTGGGAACAGTATATACGTCTGTAACGTCATATATCCTAACCTAAGGCAACCTAACATCTCGGATATAACATTTGACAACATTCCAGGCGTGTTGGAACCCTACGTCTCGGTGGTAACATTACGTGCGTCTATAACGTTATATATGCTAACCTAAGGCAACATAACATCTCGGATGCAATATTTGACAACATTCCTGGCCTGTCGAACCCTACTTCTCGGGGGGAACAGTATATACGTCTATAACGGTATATATCCTAATCTAAGGCAACCTAACATCTCGGATGCAATATTTGACAACATTCCTGGCCTGTAGAACCCTACTCCTCGGAGGGAACAGTATATACGTCTGTAACGACATATATCCTAACCTAAGGCAACCTAACATCTCGGATGTAACATTTGACAACATTCCAGGCGTGTCGGTCCCTACGTCTCGGTGATAACATTACATGCGTCTATAGCGGTATATATACTAATCTTAGGCAACCTAACATCTCGGATGTAACATTTGACAACATTCCAGGCGTGTCGGTCCCTACGTCTCGGTGGTAACAGTACATGCGTCTATAACGTTATATATCCTAACCTAAGGCAATCTAACAGCTCGGATGCAATATTTGACAACATTCCTGGCCTGTCGAACCCTACTTCTCGGAGGGAACAGTATATACGTCTATAACGTTATATATCCTAACCTAAGGCAACCTGACATCTCGGATGTAATATTCTACATCATTCCAGGCGTGTCGGACCGTGCTTCTCGGTGGGAACATTATATGCGTCTATAACGTTGTATATGCTAACCTAAGGCAACCTAACATCTCGGATGCAATATTTCACAACATTCCTGGCCTGTCGAACCCTACTTCTCGGTGGTAACATTACATGCGTCTATAACGTTATATATCCTAACCTAAGGCAACCTAACATCTCGGATGCAATATTTGATAACATTCCTGGCCTGTCGAACCCTACTTCTCGGAGGGAACAGTATATACGTCTATAAAGTTATATATCCTAACCTAAGGCAACATGACATCTCGGATGTAATATTCTACATCATTCCAGGCGTGTCGTACCCTACTTCTCGGATGGAACTGTATATACGTCTATAACGGTATATATCCTAGTCTAAGGCAACCTAACATCTCGGATGTAACATTTGACAACATTGCAGGCGTGTCGGACCCTACTTCTCGGTGGGAACAGTATATACGTCTATAACGACATATATCCTAACCTAAGACAACCTAACATCTCGGATATAACATTTCACAACATTCCCGGCGTGTTGGAACCCTACGTCTCGGTGGTAACATTACGTGCGTCTATAACGTTATATATGCTAACCTAAGGCAACCTAACATCTCGGATGCAATATTTGACAACATTCCTGGCCTGTCGAACCCTACTCCTCGGAGGGAACAGTATATACGTCTGTAACGACATATATCCTAACCTAAGGCAACCTAACATCTCGGATGTAACATTTGACAACATTCCAGGCGTGTCGGTCCCTACGTCTCGGTGATAACATTACATGCGTCTATAGCGGTATATATCCTAATCTTAGGCAACCTAACATCTCGGATGTAACATTTGACAACATTCCAGGCGTGTCGGTCCCTACGTCTCGGTGGTAACAGTACATGCGTCTATAACGTTATATATCCTAACCTAAGGCAATCTAACAGCTCGGATGCAATATTTGACAACATTCCTGGCCTGTCGAACCCTACTTCTCGGAGGGAACAGTATATACGTCTATAACGTTATATATCCTAACCTAAGGCAACCTGACATCTCGGATGTAATATTCTACATCATTCCAGGCGTGTCGGACCGTGCTTCTCGGTGGGAACATTATATGCGTCTATAACGTTGTATATCCTAACCTAAGGCAACCTAACATCTCGGATGCAATATTCGACAACATTCCTGGCCTGTCGAACCCTACTTCTCGGTGGTAACATTACATGCGTCTATAACGTTATATATCCTAACCTAAGGCAACCTAACATCTCGGATGCAATATTTGATAACATTCCTGGCCTGTCGAACCCTACTTCTCGGAGGGAACAGTATATACGTCTATAACGTTATATATCCTAACCCAAGGCAACCTGACATCTCGGATGTAATATTCTACATCATTCCAGGCGTGTCGGTCCCTACGTCTCGGTGGTAATATTACATATGTCTATAACGTTATATATCCTAACCTAAGGCAACCTAACATCTCGGATGCAATATTTGACAACATTCCTGGCCTGTCGAACCCTACTTCTCGGTGGTAACATTACATGCGTCTATAACGTTATATATCCTAACCTAAGGCAACCTAACATCTCGGATGCAATATTTGACAACATTCCTGGCCTGTCGAATCCTACTTCTCGGAGGGAAAAGCAAATACGTCTATAACGTCATATATCCTAACCTAAGGCAACCTAACATCTCGGATGTAACATTTTACAACATTCCTGGCGTGTCGGACCCTACTTCTCGGTGGGAACAGTATATACGTCTGTAACGTCATATATCCTAACCTAAGGCAACCTAACATCTCGGATATAACATTTGACAACATTCCAGGCGTGTTGGAACCCTACGTCTCGGTGGTAACATTACGTGCGTCTATAACGTTATATATGCTAACCTAAGGCAACATAACATCTCGGATGCAATATTTGACAACATTCCTGGCCTGTCGAACCCTACTTCTCGGGGGGAACAGTATATACGTCTATAACGGTATATATCCTAATCTAAGGCAACCTAACATCTCGGATGCAATATTTAACAACATTCCTGGCCTGTAGAACCCTACTCCTCGGAGGGAACAGTATATACGTCTGTAACGACATATATCCTAACCTAAGGCAACCTAACATCTCGGATGTAACATTTGACAACATTCCAGGCGTGTCGGTCCCTACGTCTCGGTGATAACATTACATGCGTCTATAGCGGTATATATCCTAATCTTAGGCAACCTAACATCTCGGATGTAACATTTGACAACATTCCAGGCGTGTCGGTCCCTACATCTCGGTGGTAACAGTACATGCGTCTATAACGTTATATATCCTAACCTAAGGCAATCTAACATCTCGGATGCAATATTTGACAACATTCCTGGCCTGTCGAATCCTACTTCTCGGAGGGAACAGCAAATACGTCTATAACGTCATATATCCTAACCTAAGGCAACCTAACATCTCGGATGTAACATTTTACAACATTCCTGGCGTGTCGGACCCTACTTCTCGGTGGGAACAGTATATACGTCTGTAACGTCATATATCCTAACCTAAGGCAACCTAACATCTCGGATGTAACATTTGACAACATTCCAGGCGTGTTGGAACCCTACGTCTCGGTGGTAACATTACGTGCGTCTATAACGTTATATATGCTAACCTAAGGCAACATAACATCTCGGATGCAATATTTGACAACATTCCTGGCCTGTCGAACCCTACTTCTCGGGGGGAACAGTATATACGTCTATAACGGTATATATCCTAACCTAAGGCAACCTAACATCTCGGATGCAATATTTGACAACATTCCTGGCCTGTAGAACCCTACTCCTCGGAGGGAACAGTATATACGTCTGTAACGACATATATCCTAACCTAAGGCAACCTAACATCTCGGATGTAACATTTGACAACATTCCAGGCGTGTCGGTCCCTACGTCTCGGTGATAACATTACATGCGTCTATAGCGGTATATATCCTAATCTTAGGCAACCTAACATCTCGGATGTAACATTTGACAACATTCCAGGCGTGTCGGTCCCTACGTCTCGGTGGTAACAGTACATGCGTCTATAACGTTATATATCCTAACCTAAGGCAATCTAACAGCCCGGATGCAATACTTGACAACATTTCTGGCCTGTCGAACCCTACTTTTCGGAGGGAACAGTATATACGTCTATAACGTTATATATCCTAACCTAAGGCAACCTGACATCTCGGATGTAATATTCTACATCATTCCAGGCGTGTCGGACCGTGCTTCTCGGTGGGAACATTATATGCGTCTATAACGTTGTATATCCTAACCTAAGGCAACCTAACATCTCGGATGCAATATTTGACAACATTCCTGGCCTGTCGAACCCTACTTCTCGGTGGTAACATTACATGCGTCTATAACGTTATATATCCTAACCTAAGGCAACCTAACATCTCGGATGCAATATTTGACAACATTCCTGGCCTGTCGAATCCTACTTCTCGGAGGGAACAGCAAATACGTCTATAACGTCATATATCCTAACCTAAGGCAACCTAACATCTCGGATGTAACATTTTACAACATTCCTGGCGTGTCGGACCCTACTTCTCGGTGGGAACAGTATATACGTCTGTAACGTCATATATCCTAACCTAAGGCAACCTAACATCTCGGATATAACATTTGACAACATTCCAGGCGTGTTGGAACCCTACGTCTCGGTGGTAACATTACGTGCGTCTATAACGTTATATATGCTAACCTAAGGCAACATAACATCTCGGATGCAATATTTGACAACATTTCTGGCCTGTCGAACCCTACATCTCGGGGGGAACAGTATATACGTCTATAACGGTATATATCCTAATCTAAGGCAACCTAACATCTCGGATGCAATATTTGACAACATTCCTGGCCTGTAGAACCCTACTCCTCGGAGGGAACAGTATATACGTCTGTAACGACATATATCCTAACCTAAGGCAACCTAACATCTCGGATGCAATATTTGACAACATTCCTGGCCTGTCGAACCCTACTTCTCGGTGGTAACATTACATGCGTCTATAACGTTATATATCCTAACCTAAGGCAACCTAACATCTCGGATGCAATATTTGACAATATTCCTGGCCTGTCGAATCCTACTTCTCGGAGGGAACAGCAAATACGTCTATAACGTCATATATCCTAACCTAAGGCAACCTAACATCTCGGATGTAACATTTTACAACATTCCTGGCGTGAGGGACCCTACTTCTCGGTGGGAACAGTATATACGTCTGTAACGTCATATATCCTAACCTAAGGCAACCTAACATCTCGGATATAACATTTGACAACATTCCAGGCGTGTTGGAACCCTACGTCTCGGTGGTAACATTACGTGCGTCTATAACGTTATATATGCTAACCTAAGGCAACATAACATCTCGGATGCAATATTTGACAACATTCCTGGCCTGTCGAACCCTACTCCTCGGAGGGAACAGTATATACGTCTGTAACGACATATATCCTAACCTAAGGCAACCTAACTTCTCGGATGTAACATTTGACAACATTCCAGGCGTGTCGGTCCCTACGTCTCGGTGATAACATTACATGCGTCTATAGCGGTATATATCCTAATCTTAGGCAACTTAACATCTCGGATGTAACATTTGACAACATTCCAGGCGTGTCGGTCCCTACGTCTCGGTGATAACAGTACATGCGTCTATAACGTTATATATCCTAACCTAAGGTAATCTAACAGCTGGGATGCAATATTTGACAACATTCCTGGCCTGTCGAACCCTACTTCTCGGAGGGAACAGTATATACGTCTATAACGTTATATATCCTAACCTAAGGCAACCTGACATCTCGGATGTAATATTCTACATCATTCCAGGCGTGTCGGACCGTGCTTCTCGGTGGGAACATTATATGCGTCTATAACGTTGTATATCCTAACCTAAGGCAACCTAACATCTCGGATGCAATATTTGACAACATTCCTGGCCTGTCGAACCCTACTTCTCGGTGGTAACATTACATGCGTCTATAACGTTATATATCCTAACCTAAGGCAACCTAACATCTCGGATGCAATATTTGATAACATTCCTGGCCTGTCGAACCCTACTTCTCGGAGGGAACAGTATATACGTCTATAACGTTATATATCCTAACCCAAGGCAACCTGACATCTCGGATGTAATATTCTACATCATTCCAGGCGTGTCGGTACCTACGTCTCGGTGGTAATATTACATATGTCTATAACGTTATATATCCTAACCTAAGGCAACCTAACATCTCGGATGCAATATTTGGCAACATTCCTGGCCTGTCGAACCCTACTTCTCGGTGGTAACATTACATGCGTCTATAACGTTATATATCCTAACCTAAGGCAACCTAACATCTCGGATGCAATATTTGACAACATTCCTGGCCTGTCGAATCCTACTTCTCGGAGGGAACAGCAAATACGTCTATAACGTCATATATCCTAACCTAAGGCAACCTAACATCTCGGATGTAACATTTTACAACATTCCTGGCGTGAGGGACCCTACTTCTCGGTGGGAACAGTATATACGTCTGTAACGTCATATATCCTAACCTAAAGCAACCTAACATCTCGGATGTAACATTTGACAACATTCCAGGCGTGTTGGAACCCTACGTCTCGGTGGTAACATTACGTGCGTCTATAACGTTATATATGCTAACCTAAGGCAACATAACATCTCGGATGCAATATTTGACAACATTCCTGGCCTGTCGAACCCTACTTCTCGGGGGGAACAGTATATACGTCTATAACGGTATATATCCTAATCTAAGGCAACCTAACATCTCGGATGCAATATTTGACAACATTCCTGGCCTGTAGAACCCTACTCCTCGGAGGGAACAGTATATACGTCTGTAACGACATATATCCTAACCTAAGGCAACCTAACATCTCGGATGTAACATTTGACAACATTCCAGGCGTGTCGGTCCCTACGTCTCGGTGATAACATTACATGCGTCTATAGCGGTATATATCCTAATCTTAGGCAACCTAACATCTCGGATGTAACATTTGACAACATTCCAGGCGTGTCGGTCCCTACGTCTCGGTGGTAACAGTACATGCGTCTATAACGTTATATATCCTAACCTAAGGCAATCTAACAGCTCGGATGCAATATTTGACAACATTCCTGGCCTGTCGAACCCTACTTCTCGGAGGGAACAGTATATACGTCTATAACGTTATATATCCTAACCTAAGGCAACCTGACATCTCGGATGTAATATTCTACATCATTCCAGGCGTGTCGGACCCTGCTTCTCGGTGGGAACATTATATGCGTCTATAACGTTGTATATGCTAACCTAAGGCAACCTAACATCTCGGATGCAATATTTCACAACATTCCTGGCCTGTCGAACCCTACTTCTCGGTGGTAACATTACATGCGTCTATAACGTTATATATCCTAACCTAAGGCAACCTAACATCTCGGATGCAATATTTGATAACATTCCTGGCCTGTCGAACCCTACTTCTCGGAGGGAACAGTATATACGTCTATAAAGTTATATATCCTAACCTAAGGCAACATGACATCTCGGATGTAATATTCTACATCATTCCAGGCGTGTCGTACCCTACTTCTCGGATGGAACTGTATATACGTCTATAACGGTATATATCCTAGTCTAAGGCAACCTAACATCTCGGATGTAACATTTGACAACATTGCAGGCGTGTCGGACCCTACTTCTCGGTGGGAACAGTATATACGTCTATAACGACATATATCCTAACCTAAGACAACCTAACATCTCGGATATAACATTTCACAACATTCCCGGCGTGTTGGAACCCTACGTCTCGGTGGTAACATTATGTGCTTCTATAACGTTATATATGCTAACCTAAGGCAACCTAACATCTCGGATGCAATATTTGACAACATTCCTGGCCTGTCGAACCCTACTCCTCGGAGGGAACAGTATATACGTCTGTAACGACATATATCCTAACCTAAGGCAACCTAACATCTCGGATGTAACATTTGACAACATTCCAGGCGTGTCGGTCCCTACGTCTCGGTGATAACATTACATGCGTCTATAGCGGTATATATCCTAATCTTAGGCAACCTAACATCTCGGATGTAACATTTGACAACATTCCAGGCGTGTGGGTCCCTACGTCTCGGTGGTAACAGTACATGCGTCTATAACGTTATATATCCTAACCTAAGGCAATCTAACAGCTCGGATGCAATATTTGACAACATTCCTGGCCTGTCGAACCCTACTTCTCGGAGGGAACAGTATATACGTCTATAACGTTATATATCCTAACCTAAGGCAACCTGACATCTCGGATGTAATATTCTACATCATTCCAGGCGTGTCGGACCGTGCTTCTCGGTGGGAACATTATATGCGTCTATAACGTTGTATATCCTAACCTACGGCAACCTAACATCTCGGATGCAATATTTGACAACATTCCTGGCCTGTCGAACCCTACTTCTCGGTGGTAACATTACATGCGTCTATAACGTTATATATCCTAACCTAAGGCAACCTAACATCTCGGATGCAATATTTGATAACATTCCTGGCCTGTCGAACCCTACTTCTCGGAGGGAACAGTATATACGTCTATAACGTTATATATCCTAACCCAAGGCAACCTGACATCTCGGATGTAATATTCTACATCATTCCAGGCGTGTCGGTCCCTACGTCTCGGTGGTAATGTTACATATGTCTATAACGTTATATATCCTAACCTAAGGCAACCTAACATCTCGGATGCAATATTTGACAACATTCATAGCCTGTCGAACCCTACTTCTCGGTGGTAACATTACATGCGTCTATAACGTTATATATCCTAACCTAAGGCAACCTAACATCTCGGATGCAATATTTGACAACATTCCTGGCCTGTCGAATCCTACTTCTCGGAGGGAACAGCAAATACGTCTATAACGTCATATATCCTAACCTAAGGCAACCTAACATCTCGGATGTAACATTTTACAACATTCCTGGCGTGAGGGACCCTACTTCTCGGTGGGAACAGTATATACGTCTGTAACGTCATATATCCTAACCTAAGGCAACCTAACATCTCGGATATAACATTTGACAACATTCCAGGCGTGTTGGAACCCTACGTCTCGGTGGTAACATTACGTGCGTCTATAACGTTATATATGCTAACCTAAGGCAACATAACATCTCGGATGCAATATTTGACAACATTCCTGGCCTGTCGAACTCTACTTCTCGGGGGGAACAGTATATACGTCTATAACGGTATATATCCTAATCTAAGGCAACCTAACATCTCGGATGCAATATTTGACAACATTCCTGGCCTGTAGAACCCTACTCCTCGGAGGGAACAGTATATACGTCTGTAACGACATATATCCTAACCTAAGGCAACCTAACATCTCGGATGTAACATTTGACAACATTCCAGGCGTGTCGGTCCCTACGTCTCGGTGATAACATTACATGCGTCTATAGCGGTATATATCCTAATCTTAGGCAACCTAACATCTCGGATGTAACATTTGACAACATTCCAGGCGTGTCGGTCCCTACGTCTCGGTGGTAACAGTACATGCGTCTATAACGTTATATATCCTAACCTAAGGCAATCTAACAGCTCGGATGCAATATTTGACAACATTCCTGGCCTGTCGAACCCTACTTCTCGGAGGGAACAGTATATACGTCTATAACGTTATATATCCTAACCTAAGGCAACCTGACATCTCGGATGTAATATTCTACATCATTCCAGGCGTGTCGGACCGTGCTTCTCGGTGGGAACATTATATGCGTCTATAACGTTGTATATGCTAACCTAAGGCAACCTAACATCTCGGATGCAATATTTCACAACATTCCTGGCCTGTCGAACCCTACTTCTCGGTGGTAACATTACATGCGTCTATAACGTTATATATCCTAACCTAAGGCAACCTAACATCTCGGATGCAATATTTGATAACATTCCTGGCCTGTCGAACCCTACTTCTCGGAGGGAACAGTATATACGTCTATAAAGTTATATATCCTAACCTAAGGCAACATGACATCTCGGATGTAATATTCTACATCATTCCAGGCGTGTCGTACCCTACTTCTCGGATGGAACTGTATATACGTCTATAACGGTATATATCCTAGTCTAAGGCAACCTAACATCTCGGATGTAACATTTGACAACATTGCAGGCGTGTCGGACCCTACTTCTCGGTGGGAACAGTATATACGTCTATAACGACATATATCCTAACCTAAGACAACCTAACATCTCGGATATAACATTTCACAACATTCCCGGCGTGTTGGAACCCTACGTCTCGGTGGTAACATTACGTGCGTCTATAACGTTCTATATGCTAACCTAAGGCAACCTAACATCTCGGATGCAATATTTGACAACATTCCTGGCCTGTCGAACCCTACTCCTCGGAGGGAACAGTATATACGTCTGTAACGACATATATCCTAACCTAAGGCAACCTAACATCTCGGATGTAACATTTGACAACATTCCAGGCGTGTCGGTCCCTACGTCTCGGTGATAACATTACATGCGTCTATAGCGGTATATATCCTAATCTTAGGCAACCTAACATCTCGGATGTAACATTTGACATCATTCCAGGCGTGTCGGTCCCTACGTCTCGGTGGTAACAGTACATGCGTCTGTAACGTTATATATCCTAACCTAAGGCAATCTAACAGCTCGGATGCAATATTTGACAACATTCCTGGCCTGTCGAACCCTACTTCTCGGAGGGAACAGTATATACGTCTATAACGTTATATATCCTAACCTAAGGCAACCTGACATCTCGGATGTAATATTCTACATCATTCCAGGCGTGTCGGACCGTGCTTCTCGGTGGGAACATTATATGCGTCTATAACGTTGTATATCCTAACCTAAGGCAACCTAACATCTCGGATGCAATATTCGACAACATTCCTGGCCTGTCGAACCCTACTTCTCGGTGGTAACATTACATGCGTCTATAACGTTATATATCCTAACCTAAGGCAACCTAACATCTCGGATGCAATATTTGATAACATTCCTGGCCTGTCGAACCCTACTTCTCGGAGGGAACAGTATATACGTCTATAACGTTATATATCCTAACCCAAGGCAACCTGACATCTCGGATGTAATATTCTACATCATTCCAGGCGTGTCGGTCCCTACGTCTCGGTGGTAATATTACATATGTCTATAACGTTATATATCCTAACCTAAGGCAACCTAACATCTCGGATGCAATATTTGACAACATTCCTGGCCTGTCGAACCCTACTTCTCGGTGGTAACATTACATGCGTCTATAACGTTATATATCCTAACCTAAGGCAACCTAACATCTCGGATATAACATTTGACAACATTCCAGGCGTGTTGGAACCCTACGTCTCGGTGGTAACATTACGTGCGTCTATAACGTAATATATGCTAACCTAAGGCAACATAACATCTCGGATGCAATATTTGACAACATTCCTGGCCTGTCGAACCCTACATCTCGGGGGGAACAGTATATACGTCTATAACGGTATATATCCTAATCTAAGGCAACCTAACATCTCGGATGCAATATTTGACAACATTCCTGGCCTGTAGAACCCTACTCCTCGGAGGGAACAGTATATACGTCTGTAACGACATATATCCTAACCTAAGGCAACCTAACATCTCGGATGTAACATTTGACAACATTCCAGGCGTGTCGGTCCCTACGTCTCGGTGATAACATTACATGCGTCTATAGCGGTATATATCCTAATCTTAGGCAACCTAACATCTCGGATGTAACATTTGACAACATTCCAGGCGTGTCGGTCCCTACATCTCGGTGGTAACAGTACATGCGTCTATAACGTTATATATCCTAACCTAAGGCAATCTAACATCTCGGATGCAATATTTGACAACATTCCTGGCCTGTCGAACCCTACTTCTCGGAGGGAACAGTATATACGTCTATAAAGTTATATATCCTAACCTAAGGCAACATGACATCTCGGATGTAATATTCTACATCATTCCAGGCGTGTCGTACCCTACTTCTCGGATGGAACTGTATATACGTCTATAACGGTATATATCCTAGTCTAAGGCAACCTAACATCTCGGATGTAACATTTGACAACATTGCAGGCGTGTCGGACCCTACTTCTCGGTGGGAACAGTATATACGTCAATAACGACATATATCCTAACCTAAGACAACCTAACATCTCGGATATAACATTTCACAACATTCCCGGCGTGTTGGAACCCTACGTCTCGGTGGTAACATTACGTGCGTCTATAACGTTATATATGCTAACCTAAGGCAACCTAACATCTCGGATGCAATATTTGACAACATTCCTGGCCTGTCGAACCCTACTCCTCGGAGGGAACAGTATATACGTCTGTAACGACATATATCCTAACCTAAGGCAACCTAACATCTCGGATGTAACATTTGACAACATTCCAGGCGTGTCGGACCCTACGTCTCGGTGATAACATTACATGCGTCTATAGCGGTATATATCCTAATCTTAGGCAACCTAACATCTCGGATGTAACATTTGACAACATTCCAGGCGTGTCGGTCCCTACGTCTCGGTGGTAACAGTACATGCGTCTATAACGTTATATATCCTAACCTAAGGCAATCTAACAGCTCGGATGCAATATTTGACAACATTCCTGGCCTGTCGAACCCTACTTCTCGGAGGGAACAGTATATACGTCTATAACGTTATATATCCTAACCCAAGGCAACCTGACATCTCGGATGTAATATTCTACATCATTCCAGGCGTGTCGGTCCCTACGTCTCGGTGGTAATATTACATATGTCTATAACGTTATGTATCCTAACCTAAGGCAACCTAACATCTCGGATGCAATATTTCACAACATTCCTGGCCTGTCGAACCCTACTTCTCGGTGGTAACATTACATGCGTCTATAACGTTATATATCCTAACCTAAGGCAACCTAACATCTCGGATGCAATATTTGATAACATTCCTGGCCTGTCGAACCCTACTTCTCGGAGGGAACAGTATATACGTCTATAAAGTTATATATCCTAACCTAAGGCAACATGACATCTCGGATGTAATATTCTACATCATTCCAGGCGTGTCGTACCCTACTTCTCGGATGGAACTGTACATACGTCTATAACGGTATATATCCTAGTCTAAGGCAACCTAACATCTCGGATGTAACATTTGACAACATTGCAGGCGTGTCGGACCCTACTTCTCGGTGGGAACAGTATATACGTCTATAACGACATATATCCTAACCTAAGACAACCTAACATCTGGGATATAACATTTCACAACATTCCCGGCGTGTTGGAACCCTACGTCTCGGTGGTAACATTACGTGCGTCTATAACGTTATATATGCTAACCTAAGGCAACCTAACATCTCGGATGCAATATTTGACAACATTCCTGGCCTGTCGAACCCTACTCTTCGGAGGGAACAGTATATACGTCTGTAACGACATATATCCTAACCTAAGGCAACCTAACATCTCGGATGTAACATTTGACAACATTCCAGGCGTGTCGGTCCCTACGTCTCGGTGATAACATTACATGCGTCTATAGCGGTATATATCCTAATCTTAGGCAACCTAACATCTCGGATGTAACATTTGACAACATTCCAGGCGTGTGGGTCCCTACGTCTCGGTGGTAACAGTACATGCGTCTATAACGTTATATATCCTAACCTAAGGCAATCTAACAGCTCGGATGCAATATTTGACAACATTCCTGGCCTGTCGAACCCTACTTCTCGGAGGGAACAGTATATACGTCTATAACGTTATATATCCTAACCTAAGGCAACCTGACATCTCGGATGTAATATTCTACATCATTCCAGGCGTGTCGGACCGTGCTTCTCGGTGGGAACATTATATGCGTCTATAACGTTGTATATCCTAACCTACGGCAACCTAACATCTCGGATGCAATATTTGACAACATTCCTGGCCTGTCGAACCCTACTTCTCGGTGGTAACATTACATGCGTCTATAACGTTATATATCCTAACCTAAGGCAACCTAACATCTCGGATGCAATATTTGATAACATTCCTGGCCTGTCGAACCCTACTTCTCGGAGGGAACAGTATATACGTCTATAACGTTATATATCCTAACCCAAGGCAACCTGACATCTCGGATGTAATATTCTACATCATTCCAGGCGTGTCGGTCCCTACGTCTCGGTGGTAATATTGCATATGTCTATAACGTTATATATCCTAACCTAAGGCAACCTAACATCTCGGATGCAATATTTGACAACATTCCTGGCCTGTCGAACCCTACTTCTCGGTGGTAACATTACATGCGTCTATAACGTTATATATCCTAACCTAAGGCAACCTAACATCTCGGATGCAATATTTGACAACATTCCTGGCCTGTCGAATCCTACTTCTCGGAGGGAACAGCAAATACGTCTATAACGTCATATATCCTAACCTAAGGCAACCTAACATCTCGGATGTAACATTTTACAACATTCCTGGCGTGTCGGACCCTACTTCTCGGTGGGAACAGTATATACGTCTGTAACGTCATATATCCTAACCTAAGGCAACCTAACATCTCGGATATAACATTTGACAACATTCCAGGCGTGTTGGAACCCTACGTCTCGGTGGTAACATTACGTGCGTCTATAACGTTATATATGCTAACCTAAGGCAACATAACATCTCGGATGCAATATTTGACAACATTCCTGGCCTGTCGAACCCTACTTCTCGGGGGGAACAGTATATACGTCTATAACGGTATATATCCTAATCTAAGGCAACCTAACATCTCGGATGCAATATTTGACAACATTCCCGGCCTGTAGAACCCTACTCCTCGGAGGGAACAGTATATACGTCTGTAACGACATATATCCTAACCTAAGGCAACCTAACATCTCGGATGTAACATTTGACAACATTCCAGGCGTGTCGGTCCCTACGTCTCGGTGATAACATTACATGCGTCTATAGCGGTATATATCCTAATCTTAGGCAACCTAACATCTCGGATGTAACATTTGACAACATTCCTGGCGTGTCGGACCCTACTTCTCGGTGGGAACAGTATATACGTCTGTAACGTCATATATCCTAACCTAAGGCAACCTAACATCTCGGATATAACATTTGACAACATTCCAGGCGTGTTGGAATCCTACGTCTGGGTGGTAACATTACGTGCGTCTATAACGTAATATATGCTAACCTAAGGCAACATAACATCTCGGATGCAATATTTGACAACATTCCTGGCCTGTCGAACCCTACATCTCGGGGGGAACAGTATATACGTCTATAACGGTATATATCCTAATCTAAGGCAACCTAACATCTCGGATGCAATATTTGACAACATTCCTGGCCTGTAGAACCCTACTCCTCGGAGGGAACAGTATATACGTCTGTAACGACATATATCCTAACCTAAGGCAACCTAACATCTCGGATGTAACATTTGACAACATTCCAGGCGTGTCGGTCCCTACGTCTCGGTGATAACATTACATGCGTCTATAGCGGTATATATCCTAATCTTAGGCAACCTAACATCTCGGATGTAACATTTGACAACATTCCAGGCGTGTCGGTCCCTACGTCTCGGTGGTAACAGTACATGCGTCTATAACGTTATATATCCTAACCTAAGGCAATCTAACAGCTCGGATGCAATATTTGACAACATTCCTGGCCTGTCGAACCCTACTTCTCGGAGGGAACAGTATATACGTCTATAACGTTATATATCCTAACCTAAGGCAACCTGACATCTCGGATGTAATATTCTACATCATTCCAGGCGTGTCGGACCGTGCTTCTCGGTGGGAACATTATATGCGTCTATAACGTTGTATATCCTAACCTAAGGCAACTTAACATCTCGGATGCAATATTTGACAACATTCCTGGCCTGTCGAACCCTACTTCTCGGTGGTAACATTACATGCGTCTATAACGTTATATATCCTAACCTAAGGCAACCTAACATCTCGGATGCAATATTTGATAACATTCCTGGCCTGTCGAACCCTACTTCTCGGAGGGAACAGTATATACGTCTATAACGTTATATATCCTAACCCAAGGCAACCTGACATCTCGGATGTAATATTCTACATCATTCCAGGCGTGTCGGTCCCTACGTCTCGGTGGTAATATTACATATGTCTATAACATTATATATCCTAACCTAAGGCAACCTAACATCTCGGATGCAATATTTGACAACATTCCTGGCCTGTCGAACCCTACTTCTCGGTGGTAACATTACATGCGTCTATAACGTTATATATCCTAACCTAAGGCAACCTAACATCTCGGATGCAATATTTGACAACATTCCTGGCCTGTCGAATCCTACTTCTCGGAGGGAACAGCAAATACGTCTATAACGTCATATATCCTAACCTAAGGCAACCTAACATCTCGGATGTAACATTTTACAACATTCCTGGCGTGAGGGACCCTACTTCTCGGTGGGAACAGTATATACGTCTGTAACGTCATATATCCTAACCTAAAGCAACCTAACATCTCGGATGTAACATTTGACAACATTCCAGGCGTGTTGGAACCCTACGTCTCGGTGGTAACATTACGTGCGTCTATAACGTTATATATGCTAACCTAAGGCAACATAACATCTCGGATGCAATATTTGACAACATTCCTGGCCTGTCGAACCCTACTTCTCGGGGGGAACAGTATATACGTCTATAACGGTATATATCCTAATCTAAGGCAACCTAACATCTCGGATGCAATATTTGACAACATTCCTGGCCTGTAGAACCCTACTCCTCGGAGGGAACAGTATATACGTCTGTAACGACATATATCCTAACCTAAGGCAACCTAACATCTCGGATGTAACATTTGACAACATTCCAGGCGTGTCGGCCCCTACGTCTCGGTGATAACATTACATGCGTCTATAGCGGTATATATCCTAATCTTAGGCAACCTAACATCTCGGATGTAACATTTGACAACATTCCAGGCGTGTCGGTCCCTACGTCTCGGTGGTAACAGTACATGCGTCTATAACGTTATATATCCTAACCTAAGGCAATCTAACAGCTCGGATGCAATATTTGACAACATTCCTGGCCTGTCGAACCCTACTTCTCGGAGGGAACAGTATATACGTCTATAACGTTATATATCCTAACCTAAGGCAACCTGACATCTCGGATGTAATATTCTACATCATTCCAGGCGTGTCGGACCGTGCTTCTCGGTGGGAACATTATATGCGTCTATAACGTTGTATATGCTAACCTAAGGCAACCTAACATCTCGGATGCAATATTTCACAACATTCCTGGCCTGTCGAACCCTACTTCTCGGTGGTAACATTACATGCGTCTATAACGTTATATATCCTAACCTAAGGCAACCTAACATCTCGGATGCAATATTTGATAACATTCCTGGCCTGTCGAACCCTACTTCTCGGAGGGAACAGCAAATACGTCTATAACGTCAAATATCCTAACCTAAGGCAACCTAACATCTCGGATGTAACATTTTACAACATTCCTGGCGTGGGGGACCCTACTTCTCGGTGGGAACAGTATATACGTCTGTAACGTCATATATCCTAACCTAAAGCAACCTAACATCTCGGATATAACATTTGACAACATTCCAGGCGTGTTGGAACCCTACGTCTCGGTGGTAACATTACGTGCGTCTATAACGTTATATATGCTAACCTAAGGCAACATAACATCTCGGATGCAATATTTGACAACATTCCTGGCCTGTCGAACCCTACTTCTCGGGGGGAACAGTATATACGTCTATAACGGTATATATCCTAATCTAAGGCAACCTAACATCTCGGATACAATATTTGACAACATTCCTGGCCTGTAGAACCCTACTCCTCGGAGGGAACAGTATATACGTCTGTAACGACATATATCCTAACCTAAGGCAACCTAACATCTCGGATGTAACATTTGACAACATTCCAGGCGTGTCGGTCCCTACGTCTCGGTGATAACATTACAAGCGTCTATAGCCGCATATATCCTAATCTTAGGCAACCTAACATCTCGGATGTAACATTTGACAACATTCCAGGCGTGTCGGTCCCTACGTCTCGGTGGTAACAGTACATGCGTCTATAACGTTATATATCCTAACCTAAGGCAATCTAACAGCTCGGATGCAATATTTGACAACATTCCTGGCCTGTCGAACCCTACTTCTCGGAGGGAACAGTATATACGTCTATAACGTTATATATCCTAACCTAAGGCAACCTGACATCTCGGATGTAATATTCTACATCATTCCAGGCGTGTCGGACCGTGCTTCTCGGTGGGAACATTATATGCGTCTATAACGTTGTATATGCTAACCTAAGGCAACCTAACATCTCGGATGCAATATTTCACAACATTCCTGGCCTGTCGAACCCTACTTCTCGGTGGTAACATTACATGCGTCTATAACGTTATATATCCTAACCTAAGGCAACCTAACATCTCGGATGCAATATTTGATAACATTCCTGGCCTGTCGAACCCTACTTCTCGGAGGGAACAGTATATACGTCTATAAAGTTATATATCCTAACCTAAGGCAACATGACATCTCGGATGTAATATTCTACATCATTCCAGGCGTGTCGTACCCTACTTCTCGGATGGAACTGTATATACGTCTATAACGGTATATATCCTAGTCTAAGGCAACCTAACATCTCGGATGTAACATTTGACAACATTGCAGGCGTGTCGGACCCTACTTCTCGGTGGGAACAGTATATACGTCTATAACGACATATATCCTAACCTAAGACAACCTAACATCTCGGATATAACATTTCACAACATTCCCGGCGTGTTGGAACCCTACGTCTCGGTGGTAACATTACGTGCGTCTATAACGTTATATATGCTAACCTAAGGCAACCTAACATCTCGGATGCAATATTTGACAACATTCCTGGCCTGTCGAACCCTACTCCTCGGAGGGAACAGTATATACGTCTGTAACGACATATATCCTAACCTAAGGCAACCTAACATCTCGGATGTAACATTTGACAACATTCCAGGCGTGTCGGTCCCTACGTCTCGGTGATAACATTACATGCGTCTATAGCGGTATATATCCTAATCTTAGGCAACCTAACATCTCGGATGTAACATTTGACAACATTCCAGGCGTGTGGGTCCCTACGTCTCGGTGGTAACAGTACATGCGTCTATAACGTTATATATCCTAACCTAAGGCAATCTAACAGCTCGGATGCAATATTTGACAACATTCCTGGCCTGTCGAACCCTACTTCTCGGAGGGAACAGTATATACGTCTATAACGTTATATATCCTAACCTAAGGCAACCTGACATCTCGGATGTAATATTCTACATCATTCCAGGCGTGTCGGACCGTGCTTCTCGGTGGGAACATTATATGCGTCTATAACGTTGTATATCCTAACCTACGGCAACCTAACATCTCGGATGCAATATTTGACAACATTCCTGGCCTGTCGAACCCTACTTCTCGGTGGTAACATTACATGCGTCTATAACGTTATATATCCTAACCTAAGGCAACCTAACATCTCGGATGCAATATTTGATAACATTCCTGGCCTGTCGAACCCTACTTCTCGGAGGGAACAGTATATACGTCTATAACGTTATATATCCTAACTCAAGGCAACCTGACATCTCGGATGTAATATTCTACATCATTCCAGGCGTGTCGGTCCCTACGTCTCGGTGGTAATATTGCATATGTCTATAACGTTATATATCCTAACCTAAGGCAACCTAACATCTCGGATGCAATATTTCACAACATTCCTGGCCTGTCGAACCCTACTTCTCGGTGGTAACATTACATGCGTCTATAACGTTATATATCCTAACCTAAGGCAACCTAACATCTCGGATGCAATATTTGATAACATTCCTGGCCTGTCGAACCCTACTTCTCGGAGGGAACAGCAAATACGTCTATAACGTCATATATCCTAACCTAAGGCAACCTAACATCTCGGATGTAACATTTTACAACATTCCTGGCGTGGGGGACCCTACTTCTCGGTGGGAACAGTATATACGTCTGTAACGTCATATATCCTAACCTAAAGCAACCTAACATCTCGGATATAACATTTGACAACATTCCAGGCGTGTTGGAACCCTACGTCTCGGTGGTAACATTACGTGCGTCTATAACGTTATATATGCTAACCTAAGGCAACATAACATCTCGGATGCAATATTTGACAACATTCCTGGCCTGTCGAACCCTACTTCTCGGGGGGAACAGTATATACGTCTATAACGGTATATATCCTAATCTAAGGCAACCTAACATCTCGGATACAATATTTGACAACATTCCTGGCCTGTAGAACCCTACTCCTCGGAGGGAACAGTATATACGTCTGTAACGACATATATCCTAACCTAAGGCAACCTAACATCTCGGATGTAACATTTGACAACATTCCAGGCGTGTCGGTCCCTACGTCTCGGTGATAACATTACAAGCGTCTATAGCCGCATATATCCTAATCTTAGGCAACCTAACATCTCGGATGTAACATTTGACAACATTCCAGGCGTGTCGGTCCCTACGTCTCGGTGGTAACAGTACATGCGTCTATAACGTTATATATCCTAACCTAAGGCAATCTAACAGCTCGGATGCAATATTTGACAACATTCCTGGCCTGTCGAACCCTACTTCTCGGAGGGAACAGTATATACGTCTATAACGTTATATATCCTAACCTAAGGCAACCTGACATCTCGGATGTAATATTCTACATCATTCCAGGCGTGTCGGACCGTGCTTCTCGGTGGGAACATTATATGCGTCTATAACGTTGTATATGCTAACCTAAGGCAACCTAACATCTCGGATGCAATATTTCACAACATTCCTGGCCTGTCGAACCCTACTTCTCGGTGGTAACATTACATGCGTCTATAACGTTATATATCCTAACCTAAGGCAACCTAACATCTCGGATGCAATATTTGATAACATTCCTGGCCTGTCGAACCCTACTTCTCGGAGGGAACAGTATATACGTCTATAAAGTTATATATCCTAACCTAAGGCAACATGACATCTCGGATGTAATATTCTACATCATTCCAGGCGTGTCGTACCCTACTTCTCGGATGGAACTGTATATACGTCTATAACGGTATATATCCTAGTCTAAGGCAACCTAACATCTCGGATGTAACATTTGACAACATTGCAGGCGTGTCGGACCCTACTTCTCGGTGGGAACAGTATATACGTCTATAACGACATATATCCTAACCTAAGACAACCTAACATCTCGGATATAACATTTCACAACATTCCCGGCGTGTTGGAACCCTACGTCTCGGTGGTAACATTACGTGCGTCTATAACGTTATATATGCTAACCTAAGGCAACCTAACATCTCGGATGCAATATTTGACAACATTCCTGGCCTGTCGAACCCTACTCCTCGGAGGGAACAGTATATACGTCTGTAACGACATATATCCTAACCTAAGGCAACCTAACATCTCGGATGTAACATTTGACAACATTCCAGGCGTGTCGGTCCCTACGTCTCGGTGATAACATTACATGCGTCTATAGCGGTATATATCCTAATCTTAGGCAACCTAACATCTCGGATGTAACATTTGACAACATTCCAGGCGTGTGGGTCCCTACGTCTCGGTGGTAACAGTACATGCGTCTATAACGTTATATATCCTAACCTAAGGCAATCTAACAGCTCGGATGCAATATTTGACAACATTCCTGGCCTGTCGAACCCTACTTCTCGGAGGGAACAGTATATACGTCTATAACGTTATATATCCTAACCTAAGGCAACCTGACATCTCGGATGTAATATTCTACATCATTCCAGGCGTGTCGGACCGTGCTTCTCGGTGGGAACATTATATGCGTCTATAACGTTGTATATCCTAACCTACGGCAACCTAACATCTCGGATGCAATATTTGACAACATTCCTGGCCTGTCGAACCCTACTTCTCGGTGGTAACATTACATGCGTCTATAACGTTATATATCCTAACCTAAGGCAACCTAACATCTCGGATGCAATATTTGATAACATTCCTGGCCTGTCGAACCCTACTTCTCGGAGGGAACAGTATATACGTCTATAACGTTATATATCCTAACCCAAGGCAACCTGACATCTCGGATGTAATATTCTACATCATTCCAGGCGTGTCGGTCCCTACGTCTCGGTGGTAATATTGCATATGTCTATAACGTTATATATCCTAACCTAAGGCAACCTAACATCTCGGATGCAATATTTGACAACATTCCTGGCCTGTCGAACCCTACTTCTCGGTGGTAACATTACATGCGTCTATAACGTTATATATCCTAACCTAAGGCAACCTAACATCTCGGATGCAATATTTGACAACATTCCTGGCCTGTCGAATCCTACTTCTCGGAGGGAACAGCAAATACGTCTATAACGTCATATATCCTAACCTAAGGCAACCTAACATCTCGGATGTAACATTTTACAACATTCCTGGCGTGTCGGACCCTACTTCTCGGTGGGAACAGTATATACGTCTGTAACGTCATATATCCTAACCTAAGGCAACCTAACATCTCGGATATAACATTTGACAACATTCCAGGCGTGTTGGAACCCTACGTCTCGGTGGTAACATTACGTGCGTCTATAACGTTATATATGCTAACCTAAGGCAACATAACATCTCGGATGCAATATTTGACAACATTCCTGGCCTGTCGAACCCTACTTCTCGGGGGGAACAGTATATACGTCTATAACGGTATATATCCTAATCTAAGGCAACCTAACATCTCGGATGCAATATTTGACAACATTCCCGGCCTGTAGAACCCTACTCCTCGGAGGGAACAGTATATACGTCTGTAACGACATATATCCTAACCTAAGGCAACCTAACATCTCGGATGTAACATTTGACAACATTCCAGGCGTGTCGGTCCCTACGTCTCGGTGATAACATTACATGCGTCTATAGCGGTATATATCCTAATCTTAGGCAACCTAACATCTCGGATGTAACATTTGACAACATTCCAGGCGTGTCGGTCCCTACATCTCGGTGGTAACAGTACATGCGTCTATAACGTTATATATCCTAACCTAAGGCAATCTAACATCTCGGATGCAATATTTGACAACATTCCTGGCCTGTCGAATCCTACTTCTCGGAGGGAACAGCAAATACGTCTATAACGTCATATATCCTAACCTAAGGCAACCTAACATCTCGGATGTAACATTTTACAACATTCCTGGCGTGTCGGACCCTACTTCTCGGTGGGAACAGTATATACGTCTGTAACGTCATATATCCTAACCTAAGGCAACCTAACATCTCGGATATAACATTTGACAACATTCCAGGCGTGTTGGAATCCTACGTCTCGGTGGTAACATTACGTGCGTCTATAACGTAATATATGCTAACCTAAGGCAACATAACATCTCGGATGCAATATTTGACAACATTCCTGGCCTGTCGAACCCTACATCTCGGGGGGAACAGTATATACGTCTATAACGGTATATATCCTAATCTAAGGCAACCTAACATCTCGGATGCAATATTTGACAACATTCCTGGCCTGTAGAACCCTACTCCTCGGAGGGAACAGTATATACGTCTGTAACGACATATATCCTAACCTAAGGCAACCTAACATCTCGGATGTAACATTTGACAACATTCCAGGCGTGTCGGTCCCTACGTCTCGGTGATAACATTACATGCGTCTATAGCGGTATATATCCTAATCTTAGGCAACCTAACATCTCGGATGTAACATTTGACAACATTCCAGGCGTGTCGGTCCCTACATCTCGGTGGTAACAGTACATGCGTCTATAACGTTATATATCCTAACCTAAGGCAATCTAACATCTCGGATGCAATATTTGACAACATTCCTGGCCTGTCGAACCCTACTTCTCGGAGGGAACAGTATATACGTCTATAAAGTTATATATCCTAACCTAAGGCAACATGACATCTCGGATGTAATATTCTACATCATTCCAGGCGTGTCGTACCCTACTTCTCGCATGGAACTGTATATACGTCTATAACGGTATATATCCTAGTCTAAGGCAACCTAACATCTCGGATGTAACATTTGACAACATTGCAGGCGTGTCGGACCCTACTTCTCGGTGGGAACAGTATATACGTCTATAACGACATATATCCTAACCTAAGACAACCTAACATCTCGGATATAACATTTCACAACATTCCCGGCGTGTTGGAACCCTACGTCTCGGTGGTAACATTACGTGCGTCTATAACGTTATATATGCTAACCTAAGGCAACCTAACATCTCGGATGCAATATTTGACAACATTCCTGGCCTGTCGAACCCTACTCCTCGGAGGGAACAGTATATACGTCTGTAACGACATATATCCTAACCTAAGGCAACCTAACATCTCGGATGTAACATTTGACAACATTCCAGGCGTGTCGGTCCCTACGTCTCGGTGATAACATTACATGCGTCTATAGCGGTATATATCCTAATCTTAGGCAACCTAACATCTCGGATGTAACATTTGACAACATTCCAGGCGTGTCGGTCCCTACGTCTCGGTGGTAACAGTACATGCGTCTATAACGTTATATATCCTAACCTAAGGCAATCTAACAGCTCGGATGCAATATTTGACAACATTCCTGGCCTGTCGAACCCTACTTCTCGGAGGGAACAGTATATACGTCTATAACGTTATATATCCTAACCTAAGGCAACCTGACATCTCGGATGTAATATTCTACATCATTCCAGGCGTGTCGGACCGTGCTTCTCGGTGGGAACATTATATGCGTCTATAACGTTGTATATCCTAACCTAAGGCAACCTAACATCTCGGATGCAATATTTGACAACATTCCTGGCCTGTCGAACCCTACTTCTCGGTGGTAACATTACATGCGTCTATAACGTTATATATCCTAACCTAAGGCAACCTAACATCTCGGATGCAATATTTGATAACATTCCTGGCCTGTCGAACCCTACTTCTCGGAGGGAACAGTATATACGTCTATAACGTTATATATCCTAACCCAAGGCAACCTGACATCTCGGATGTAATATTCTACATCATTCCAGGCGTGTCGGTCCCTACGTCTCGGTGGTAATATTACATATGTCTATAACATTATATATCCTAACCTAAGGCAACCTAACATCTCGGATGCAATATTTGACAACATTCCTGGCCTGTCGAACCCTACTTCTCGGTGGTAACATTACATGCGTCTATAACGTTATATATCCTAACCTAAGGCAACCTAACATCTCGGATGCAATATTTGACAACATACCTGGCCTGTCGAATCCTACTTCTCGGAGGGAACAGCAAATACGTCTATAACGTCATATATCCTAACCTAAGGCAACCTAACATCTCGGATGTAACATTTTACAACATTCCTGGCGTGAGGGACCCTACTTCTCGGTGGGAACAGTATATACGTCTGTAACGTCATATATCCTAACCTAAACCAACCTAACATCTCGGATATAACATTTGACAACATTCCAGGCGTGTTGGAACCCTACGTCTCGGTGGTAACATTACGTGCGTCTATAACGTTATATATGCTAACCTAAGGCAACATAACATCTCGGATGCAATGTTTGACAACATTCCTGGCCTGTCGAACCCTACTTCTCGGGGGGAACAGTATATACGTCTATAACGGTATATATCCTAATCTAAGGCAACCTAACATCTCGGATGCAATATTTGACAACATTCCTGGCCTGTAGAACCCTACTCCTCGGAGGGAACAGTATATACGTCTGTAACGACATATATCCTAACCTAAGGCAACCTAACATCTCGGATGTAACATTTGACAACATTCCAGGCGTGTCGGCCCCTACGTCTCGGTGATAACATTACATGCGTCTATAGCGGTATATATCCTAATCTTAGGCAACCTAACATCTCGGATGTAACATTTGACAACATTCCAGGCGTGTCGGTCCCTACGTCTCGGTGGTAACAGTACATGCGTCTATAACGTTATATATCCTAACCTAAGGCAATCTAACAGCTCGGATGCAATATTTGACAACATTCCTGGCCTGTCGAACCCTACTTCTCGGAGGGAACAGTATATACGTCTATAACGTTATATATCCTAACCTAAGGCAACCTGACATCTCGGATGTAATATTCTACATCATTCCAGGCGTGTCGGACCGTGCTTCTCGGTGGGAACATTATATGCGTCTATAACGTTGTATATGCTAACCTAAGGCAACCTAACATCTCGGATGCAATATTTCACAACATTCCTGGCCTGTCGAACCCTACTTCTCGGTGGTAACATTACATGCGTCTATAACGTTATATATCCTAACCTAAGGCAACCTAACATCTCGGATGCAATATTTGATAACATTCCTGGCCTGTCGAACCCTACTTCTCGGAGGGAACAGTATATACGTCTATAAAGTTATATATCCTAACCTAAGGCAACATGACATCTCGGATGTAATATTCTACATCATTCCAGGCGTGTCGTACCCTACTTCTCGGATGGAACTGTATATACGTCTATAACGGTATATATCCTAGTCTAAGGCAACCTAACATCTCGGATGTAACATTTGACAACATTGCAGGCGTGTCGGACCCTACTTCTCGGTGGGAACAGTATATACGTCTATAACGACATATATCCTAACCTAAGACAACCTAACATCTCGGATATAACATTTCACAACATTCCCGGCGTGTTGGAACCCTACGTCTCGGTGGTAACATTACGTGCGTCTATAACGTTATATATGCTAACCTAAGGCAACCTAACATCTCGGATGCAATATTTGACAACATTCCTGGCCTGCCGAACCCTACTCCTCGGAGGGAACAGTATATACGTCTGTAACGACATATATCCTAACCTAAGGCAACCTAACATCTCGGATGTAATATTTGACAACATTCCAGGCGTGTCGGTCCCTACGTCTCGGTGATAACATTACATGCGTCTATAGCGGTATATATCCTAATCTTAGGCAACCTAACATCTCGGATGTAACATTTGACAACATTCCAGGCGTGTGGGTCCCTACGTCTCGGTGGTAACAGTACATGCGTCTATAACGTTATATATCCTAACCTAAGGCAACATGACATCTCGGATGTAATATTCTACATCATTCCAGGCGTGTCGTACCCTACTTCTCGGATGGAACTGTATATACGTCTATAACGGTATATATCCTAGTCTAAGGCAACCTAACATCTCGGATGTAACATTTGACAACATTGCAGGCGTGTCGGACCCTACTTCTCGGTGGGAACAGTATATACGTCTATAACGACATATATCCTAACCTAAGACAACCTAACATCTCGGATATAACATTTCACAACATTCCCGGCGTGTTGGAACCCTACGTCTCGGTGGTAACATTACGTGCGTCTATGACGTTATATATGCTAACCTAAGGCAACCTAACATCTCGGATGCAATATTTGACAACATTCCTGGCCTGTCGAACCCTACTCCTCGGAGGGAACAGTATATACGTCTGTAACGACATATATCCTAACCTAAGGCAACCTAACATCTCGGATGTAACATTTGACAACATTCCAGGCGTGTCGGTCCCTACGTCTCGGTGATAACATTACATGCGTCTATAGCGGTATATATCCTAATCTTAGGCAACCTAACATCTCGGATGTAACATTTGACAACATTCCAGGCGTGTCGGTCCCTACGTCTCGGTGGTAACAGTACATGCGTCTATAACGTTATATATCCTAACCTAAGGCAATCTAACAGCTCGGATGCAATATTTGACAACATTCCTGGCCTGTCGAACCCTACTTCTCGGAGGGAACAGTATATACGTCTATAACGTTATATATCCTAACCTAAGGCAACCTGACATCGCGGATGTAATATTCTACATCATTCCAGGCGTGTCGGACCGTGCTTCTCGGTGGGAACATTATATGCGTCTATAACGTTGTATATCCTAACCTAAGGCAACCTAACATCTCGGATGCAATATTTGACAACATTCCTGGCCTGTCGAACCCTACTTCTCGGTGGTAACATTACATGCGTCTATAACGTTATATATCCTAACCTAAGGCAACCTAACATCTCGGATGCAATATTTGACAACATTCCTGGCCTGTCGAATCCTACTTCTCGGAGGGAACAGCAAATACGTCTATAACGTCATATATCCTAACCTAAGGCAACCTAACATCTCGGATGTAACATTTTACAACATTCCTGGCGTGAGGGACCCTACTTCTCGGTGGGAACAGTATATACGTCTGTAACGTCATATATCCTAACCTAAAGCAACCTAACATCTCGGATATAACATTTGACAACATTCCAGGCGTGTTGGAACCCTACGTCTCGGTGGTAACATTACGTGCGTCTATAACGTTATATATGCTAACCTAAGGCAACCTAACATCTCGGATGCAATATTTGACAACATTCCTGGCCTGTCGAACCCTACTCCTCGGAGGGAACAGTATATACGTCTGTAACGACATATATCCTAACCTAAGGCAACCTAACATCTCGGATGTAACATTTGACAACATTCCAGGCGTGTCGGTCCCTACGTCTCGGTGATAACATTACATGCGTCTATAGCGGTATATATCCTAATCTTAGGCAACCTAACATCTCGGATGTAACATTTGACAACATTCCAGGCGTGTCGGTCCCTACGTCTCGGTGGTAACAGTACATGCGTCTATAACGTTATATATCCTAACCTAAGGCAATCTAACAGCTCGGATGCAATATTTGACAACATTCCTGGCCTGTCGAACCCTACTTCTCGGAGGGAACAGTATATACGTCTATAACGTTATATATCCTAACCTAAGGCAACCTGACATCGCGGATGTAATATTCTACATCATTCCAGGCGTGTCGGACCGTGCTTCTCGGTGGGAACATTATATGCGTCTATAACGTTGTATATCCTAACCTAAGGCAACCTAACATCTCGGATGCAATATTTGACAACATTCCTGGCCTGTCGAACCCTACTTCTCGGAGGGAACAGTATATACGTCTATAACGTTATATATCCTAACCTAAGGCAACCTGACATCTCGGATGTAATATTCTACATCATTCCAGGCGTGTCGGACCGTGCTTCTCGGTGGGAACATTATATGCGTCTATAACGTTGTATATGCTAACCTAAGGCAACCTAACATCTCGGATGCAATATTTCACAACATTCCTGGCCTGTCGAACCCTACTTCTCGGTGGTAACATTACATGCGTCTATAACGTTATATATCCTAACCTAAGGCAACCTAACATCTCGGATGCAATATTTGATAACATTCCTGGCCTGTCGAACCCTACTTCTCGGAGGGAACAGTGTATACGTCTATAAAGTTATATATCCTAACCTAAGGCAACATGACATCTCGGATGTAATATTCTACATCATTCCAGGCGTGTCGTACCCTACTTCTCGGATGGAACTGTATATACGTCTATAACGGTATATATCCTAGTCTAAGGCAACCTAACATCTCGGATGTAACATTTGACAACATTGCAGGCGTGTCGGACCCTACTTCTCGGTGGGAACAGTATATACGTCTATAACGACATATATCCTAACCTAAGACAACCTAACATCTCGGATATAACATTTCACAACATTCCCGGCGTGTTGGAACCCTACGTCTCGGTGGTAACATTACGTGCGTCTATAACGTTATATATGCTAACCTAAGGCAACCTAACATCTCGGATGCAATATTTGACAACATTCCTGGCCTGTCGAACCCTACTCCTCGGAGGGAACAGTATATACGTCTGTAACGACATATATCCTAACCTAAGGCAACCTAACATCTCGGATGTAACATTTGACAACATTCCAGGCGTGTCGGTCCCTACGTCTCGGTGATAACATTACATGCGTCTATAGCGGTATATATCCTAATCTTAGGCAACCTAACATCTCGGATGTAACATTTGACAACATTCCAGGCGTGTGGGTCCCTACGTCTCGGTGGTAACAGTACATGCGTCTATAACGTTATATATCCTAACCTAAGGCAATCTAACAGCTCGGATGCAATATTTGACAACATTCCTGGCCTGTCGAACCCTACTTCTCGGAGGGAACAGTATATACGTCTATAACGTTATATATCCTAACCTAAGGCAACCTGACATCTCGGATGTAATATTCTACATCATTCCAGGCGTGTCGGACCGTGCTTCTCGGTGGGAACATTATATGCGTCTATAACGTTGTATATCCTAACCTACGGCAACCTAACATCTCGGATGCAATATTTGACAACATTCCTGGCCTGTCGAACCCTACTTCTCGGTGGTAACATTACATGCGTCTATAACGTTATATATCCTAACCTAAGGCAACCTAACATCTCGGATGCAATATTTGATAACATTCCTGGCCTGTCGAACCCTACTTCTCGGAGGGAACAGTATATACGTCTATAACGTTATATATCCTAACCCAAGGCAACCTGACATCTCGGATGTAATATTCTACATCATTCCAGGCGTGTCGGTCCCTACGTCTCGGTGGTAATATTGCATATGTCTATAACGTTATATATCCTAACCTAAGGCAACCTAACTTCTCGGATGCAATATTTGACAACATTCCTGGCCTGTCGAACCCTACTTCTCGGTGGTAACATTACATGCGTCTATAACGTTATATATCCTAACCTAAGGCAACCTAACATCTCGGATGCAATATTTGACAACATTCCTGGCCTGTCGAATCCTACTTCTCGGAGGGAACAGCAAATACGTCTATAACGTCATATATCCTAACCTAAGGCAACCTAACATCTCGGATGTAACATTTTACAACATTCCTGGCGTGTCGGACCCTACTTCTCGGTGGGAACAGTATATACGTCTGTAACGTCATATATCCTAACCTAAGGCAACCTAACATCTCGGATATAACATTTGACAACATTCCAGGCGTGTTGGAACCCTACGTCTCGGTGGTAACATTACGTGCGTCTATAACGTTATATATGCTAACCTAAGGCAACATAACATCTCGGATGCAATATTTGACAACATTCCTGGCCTGTCGAACCCTACTTCTCGGGGGGAACAGTATATACGTCTATAACGGTATATATCCTAATCTAAGGCAACCTAACATCTCGGATGCAATATTTGACAACATTCCTGGCCTGTAGAACCCTACTCCTCGGAGGGAACAGTATATACGTCTGCAACGACATATATCCTAACCTAAGGCAACCTAACATCTCGGATGTAACATTTGACAACATTCCAGGCGTGTCGGTCCCTACGTCTCGGTGATAACATTACATGCGTCTATAGCGGTATATATCCTAATCTTAGGCAACCTAACATCTCGGATGTAACATTTGACAACATTCCAGGCGTGTCGGTCCCTACATCTCGGTGGTAACAGTACATGCGTCTATAACGTTATATATCCTAACCTAAGGCAATCTAACATCTCGGATGCAATATTTGACAACATTCCTGGCCTGTCGAACCCTACTTCTCGGAGGGAACAGTATATACGTCTATAAAGTTATATATCCTAACCTAAGGCAACATGACATCTCGGATGTAATATTCTACATCATTCCAGGCGTGTCGTACCCTACTTCTCGGATGGAACTGTATATACGTCTATAACGGTATATATCCTAGTCTAAGGCAACCTAACATCTCGGATGTAACATTTGACAACATTGCAGGCGTGTCGGACCCTACTTCTCGGTGGGAACAGTATATACGTCTATAACGACATATATCCTAACCTAAGACAACCTAACATCTCGGATATAACATTTCACAACATTCCCGGCGTGTTGGAACCCTACGTCTCGGTGGTAACATTACGTGCGTCTACAACGTTATATATGCTAACCTAAGGCAACCTAACATCTCGGATGCAATATTTGACAACATTCCTGGCCTGTCGAACCCTACTTCTCGGAGGGAACAGCATATACGTCTATAACGTCATATATCCTAACCTAAGGCAACCTAACATCTCGGATGTAACATTTGACAAGATTCCAGGTGTGTCGGTCCCTACGTCTCGGTGGTAACGTTACATGCGTCTACAACGTTATATATCCTAAACTAAGGCAAACTAACATCTTGGATGTAACATTTGACAACATTCCAGGCATGTCGGTCCCTACGTCTCGGTGGTAACATTATATGCGTCTATAACGTTATATATCCTTATCTAAGGCAACCTAACATCTCGGATGCAATATTTGACAACATTCCTAGCCTGTCGAACCCAACTTCTCGGAGGGAACAGTATATACGTCTATAACGTTATATATCCTAACCCAAGGCAACCTGACATCTCGGATGTAATATTCTACATCATTCCAGGCGTGTCGGTCCCTACGTCTCGGTGGTAATATTACATATGTCTATAACGTTATATATCCTAACCTAAGGCAACCTAACATCTCGGATGCAATATTTGACAACATTCCTGGCCTGTCGAACCCTACTTCTCGGTGGGAACAGTATATACGTCTATAACGTTATATATCCTAACCTAAGGCAATCTAACAACTCGGATGTAATATTTGACAACATTCCTGGCGTGTCGGACCCTACTTCTCGCAGGGAACAGTATATACGTCTGTAACGACATATATCCTAACCTAAGACAACCTAACATCCCGGATGTAACATTTGACAACATTCCAGGCGTGTCGGTCCCTACGTCTCGGTGGTAACATTACATGCGTCTATAACGTTATATATCCTAACCTAAGGCAACCTAACATCTCGGATGCAATATTTGACAACATTCCTGGCCTGTAGAACCCTACTCCTCGGAGGGAACAGTATATACGTCTGTAACGACATATATCCTAACCTAAGGCAACCTAACATCTCGGATGTAACATTTGACAACATTCCAGGCGTGTCGGTCCCTACGTCTCGGTGATAACATTACATGCGTCTATAGCGGTATATATCCTAATCTTAGGCAACCTAACATCTCGGATGTAGCATTTGACAACATTCCAGGCGTGTCGGTCCCTACGTCTCGGTGGTAACAGTACATGCGTCTATAACGTTATATATCCTAACCTAAGGCAATCTAACAGCTCGGATGCAATATTTGACAACATTCCTGGCCTGTCGAACCCTATTTCTCGGAGGGAACAGTATATACGTCTATAACGTTATATATCCTAACCTAAGGCAACCTGACATCTCGGATGTAATATTCTACATCATTCCAGGCGTGTCGGACCGTGCTTCTCGGTGGGAACATTATATGCGTCTATAACGTTGTATATCCTAACCTAAGGCAACCTAACATCTCGGATGCAATATTTGACAACATTCCTGGCCTGTCGAACCCTACTTCTCGGTGGTAACATTACATGCGTCTATAACGTTATATATCCTAACCTAAGGCAACCTAACATCTCGGATGCAATATTTGATAACATTCCTGGCCTGTCGAACCCTACTTCTCGGAGGGAACAGTATATACGTCTATAACGTTATATATCCTAACCCAAGGCAACCTGACATCTCGGATGTAATATTCTACATCATTCCAGGCGTGTCGGTCCCTACTTCTCGGAGGGAACAGCATATACGTCTATAACGTCATATATCCTAACCTAAGGCAACCTAACATCTCGGATGTAATATTCTACATCATTCCAGGCGTGTCGGTCCCTACTTCTCGGAGGGAACAGCATATACGTCTATAACGTCATATATCCTAACCTAAGGCAACCTAACATCTCGGATGTAACATTTGACAACATTCCAGGTGTGTCGGTCCCTACGTCTCGGTGTTAACGTTACATGCGTCTACAACGTTATATATCCTAACCTAAGGCAACCAAACATCTCGGATGCAATATTTGACAACATTCCTAGCCTGTCGAACCCTACTTCTCGGAGGGAACAGTATATACGTCTATAACGTTATATATCCTAACCTAAGGCAACCTAACATCTCGGATGCAATATTTGACAACATTCCTGGCCTGTCGAATCCTACTTCTCGGAGGGAACAGCAAATACGTCTATAACGTCATATATCCTAACCTAAGGCAACCTAACATCTCGGATGTAACATTTTACAACATTCCTGGCGTGTCGGACCCTACTTCTCGGTGGGAACAGTATATACGTCTGTAACGTCATATATCCTAACCTAAGGCAACCTAACATCTCGGATATAACATTTGACAACATTCCAGGCGTGTTGGAACCCTACGTCTCGGTGGTAACATTACGTGCGTCCATAACGTTATATATGCTAACCTAAGGCAACATAACATCTCGGATGCAATATTTGACAACATTCCTGGCCTGTCGAACCCTACTTCTCGGAGGGAACAGTATATACGTCTATAACGGTATATATCCTAATCTAAGGCAACCTAACATCTCGGATGCAATATTTGACAACATTCCTGGCCTGTAGAACCCTACTCCTCGGAGGGAACAGTATATACGTCTGTAACGACATATATCCTAACCTAAGGCAACCTAACATCTCGGATGTAACATTTGACAACATTCCAGGCGTGTCGGTCCCTACGTCTCGGTGATAACATTACATGCGTCTATAGCGGTATATATCCTAATCTTAGGCAACCTAACATCTCGGATGTAACATTTGACAACATTCCAGGCGTGTCGGTCCCTACGTCTCGGTGGTAACAGTACATGCGTCTATAACGTTATATATCCTAACCTAAGGCAATCTAACAGCTCGGATGCAATATTTGACAACATTCCTGGCCTGTCGAACCCTACTTCTCGGAGGGAACAGTATATACGTCTATAACGTTATATATCCTAACCTAAGGCAACCTGACATCTCGGATGTAATATTCTACATCATTCCAGGCGTGTCGGACCGTGCTTCTCGGTGGGAACATTATATGCGTCTATAACGTTGTATATCCTAACCTAAGGCAACCTAACATCTCGGATGCAATATTTGACAACATTCCTGGCCTGTCGAACCCTACTTCTCGGTGGTAACATTACATGCGTCTATAACGTTATATATCCTAACCTAAGGCAACCTAACATCTCGGATGCAATATTTGATAACATTCCTGGCCTGTCGAACCCTACTTCTCGGAGGGAACAGTATATACGTCTATAACGTTATATATCCTAACCCAAGGCAACCTGACATCTCGGATGTAATATTCTACATCATTCCAGGCGTGTCGGTCCCTACTTCTCGGAGGGAACAGCATATACGTCTATAACGTCATATATCCTAACCTAAGGCAACCTAACATCTCGGATGTAATATTCTACATCATTCCAGGCGTGTCGGTCCCTACTTCTCGGAGGGAACAGCATATACGTCTATAACGTCATATATCCTAACCTAAGGCAACCTAACATCTCGGATGTAACATTTGACAACATTCCAGGTGTGTCGGTCCCTACGTCTCGGTGGTAACGTTACATGCGTCTACAACGTTATATATCCTAACCTAAGGCAACCAAACATCTCGGATGCAATATTTGACAACATTCCTAGCCTGTCGAACCCTACTTCTCGGAGGGAACAGTATATACGTCTATAACGTTATATATCCTAACTTAAGGCAACCTAGCATCTCGGATGTAATATTTGACAACATTCCAGGCATGTCGGTCCCTACGTCTCGGTGGTAACATTATATGCGTCTATAACGTTATATATCCTTATCTAAGGCAACCTAACATCTCGGATGCAATATTTGACAACATTCCTAGCCTGTCGAACCCTACTTCTCGGAAGGAACAGTATATACGTCTATAACGTTATATATCCTAACCCAAGGCAACCTGACATCTCGGATGTAATATTCTACATCATTCCAGGCGTTCGGTCCCTACGTCTCGGTGGTAATATTACATATGTCTATAACGTTATATATCCTAACCTAAGGCAACCTAACATCTCGGATGCAATATTTGACAACATTCCTGGCCTGTCGAACCCTACTTCTCGGTGGGAACAGTATATACGTCTATAACGTTATATATCCTAACCTAAGGCAACCTAACAACTCGGATGTAATATTTGACAACATTCCTGGCGTGTCGGACCCTACTTCTCGCAGGGAACAGTATATACGTCTGTAACGACATATATCCTTACCTAAGGCAACCTAACATCTCGGATGTAACATTTTACAACATTCCTGGCGTGTCGGACCCTACTTCTCGGTGGGAACAGTGTATACGTCTGTAACGTCATATATCCTAACCTAAGGCAACCTAACATCTCGGATGCAATATTTGACAACATTCCAGGCGTGTTGGAACCCTACTTCTCGGAGGGAACAGCATATACATCTATAACGTCATATATCCTAGCCTAAGGCAACCTAACATCTCGGATGTAACATTTGACAACATTCCAGGTGTGTCGGTCCCTACGTCTCGATGGTAACGTTACATGCGTCTACAACGTTATATATCCTAACTTAAGGCAACCTAACATCTTGGATGTAACATTTGACAACATTCCAGGCATGTCGGTCCCTACGTCTCGGTGGTAACATTATATGCGTCTATAACGTTATATATCCTTATCTAAGGCAACCTAACATCTCGGATGCAATATTTGACAACATTCCTAGCCTGTCGAACCCTACTTCTCGGAGGGAACAGTATATACGTCTATAACGTTATATATCCTAACCTAAGGCAACCTGACATCTCGGATGTAATATTCTACATCATTCCAGGCGTGTCGGACCCTACTTCTCGGTGGGAACATTATATGCGTCTATAGCGGTATATATCCTAATCTTAGGCAACCTAACATCTCGGATGTAACATTTTACAACATTCCAGGCCTGTCGGTCCCTACGTCTCGGTGGTAACATTACATGCGTCTATAACGTTATATATCCTAACCTAAGGCCACCTAACATCTCGTATGTAATATTTGACAACATTCCTGGCGTGTCGAACCCTACTTCTCGGTGGGAACAGTATATACGTCTATAACGTTATATATCCTAACCTAAGGCAACCTAACATCTCGGATGTAATATTTGACAACATTCCTGGCGTGTCGGACCCTACTTCTCGGTGGGAACAGTATATACGTCTGTAACGTCATATATCCTAACCTAAGGCAACCTGACATCTCGGATGTAATATTCTACATCATTCCAGGCGTGTCGGACCCTACTTCTCGGTGGGAAGATTAGATGCGTCTATAGCGGTATATATCCTAATCTTAGGCAACCTAACATCTCGGATGTATCATTTTACAACATTCCAGGCCTGTCGGTCCCTACGTCTCGGTGGTAACATTACATGCGTCTATAACGTTATATATCCTAACCTAAGGCCACCTAACATCTCGTATGTAATATTTGACAACATTCCTGGCGTTTCGAACCCTACTTCTCGGTGGGAACAGTATATACGTCTATAACGTTATATATCCTAACCTAAGGCAACCTAACATCTCGGATGTAATATTTGACAACGTTCCTGGCGTGTCGGACCCTACTTCCCGGTGGGAACAGTATATACGTCTGTAACGTCATATATCCTAACCTAAGGCAACCTAACATCTCGGATATAACATTTGACAACATTCCAGGCGTGTTGGAACCCTACGTCTCTGTGGTAACATTACGTGCGTCTATAACGCTATATATGCTAACCTAAGGCAACCTAACATCTCGGATGCAATATTTGACAACATTCCTGGCCTGTCGAAACCTATTTCTCGGAGGGAACAGTATATACGTCTATAACGTTATATATCCTAACCTAAGGCAACCTGACTTCTCGGATGTATTATTCTACAACATTCCAGGCGTGTCGGACCCTACTTCTCGGTGGGAACATTATATGCGTCTATAACGTTGTATATCCTTATCTAGGACAACCTAACATCTCGGATGCAATATTTGACAACATTCCTGGCCTGTCGAACCCTACTTCTCGGTGGGAACAGTATATACGTCTATAACGTTATATATCCTAACCTAAGGCAACCTAACAACTCGGATGTAATATTTGACAACATTCCTGGCGTGTCGGACCCTACTTCTCGCAGGGAACAGTATATACGTCTGTAACGACATATATCCTAACCTAAGACAACCTAACATCCCGGATGTAACATTTGACAACATTCCAGGCGTGTCGGTCCCTACGTCTCGGTGGTAACATTACATGCGTCTATAACGTTATATATCCTAACCTAAGGCCACCTAACATCTCGTATGTAATATTTGACAACATTCCTGGCCTGTCGAACCCTACTTCTCGGTGGGAACAGTATATACGTCTATAACTTTATATATCCTAACCTAAGGCAACCTAACATCTCGGATGTAATATTTGATAACATTCCTGGCGTGTCGGACCCTACTTCTCGGTGGGAACAGTATATACGTCTGTAACGTCATATATCCTAACCTAAGGCAACCTGACATCTCGGATGTAATATTCTACATCATTCCAGGCGTGTCGGACCCTACTTCTCGGTGGGAAGATTATATGCGTCTATAGCGGTATATATCCTAATCTTAGGCAACCTAACATCTCGGATGTATCATTTTACAACATTCCAGGCCTGTCGGTCCCTACGTCTCGGTGGTAACATTACATGCGTCTATAACGTTATATATCCTAACCTAAGGCCACCTAACATCTCGTATGTAATATTTGACAACAGTCCTGGCGTTTCGAACCCTACTTCTCGGTGGGAACAGTATATACGTCTATAACGTTATATATCCTAACCTAAGGCAACCTAACATCTCGGATGTAATATTTGACAACATTCCTGGCGTGTCGGACCCTACTTCTCGGTGGGAACAGTATATACGTCTGTAACGTCATATATCCTAACCTAAGGCAACCTAACATCTCGGATGCAATATTTGACAACATTCATGGCCTGTCGAACCCTACTTCTCGGAGGGAACAGCATATACATCTATAACGTTATTTATCCTAACCTAAGGCCACCTAACATCTCGTATGTAATATTTGACAACATTCCTGGCGTGTCGAACCCTACTTCTCGGTGGGAACAGTATATACGTCTATAACGTTATATATCCTAACCTAAGGCAACCTAACATCTCGGATGTAATATTTGACAACATTCCTGGCGTGTCGGACCCTACTTCCCGGTGGGAACAGTATATACGTCTGTAACGTCATATATCCTAACCTAAGGCAATCTAACATCTCGGATGCAATATTTGACAACATTCCTGGCCTGTCGAACCCTACTTCTCGGAGGGAACAGTATATACGTCTATAAAGTTATATATCCTAACCTAAGGCAACATGACATCTCGGATGTAATATTCTACATCATTCCAGGCGTGTCGTACCCTACTTCTCGGATGGAACTGTATATACGTCTATAACGGTATATATCCTAGTCTAAGGCAACCTAACATGTCGGATGTAACATTTGACAACATTGCAGGCGTGTCGGACCCTACTTCTCGGTGGGAACAGTATATACGTCTATAACGACATATATCCTAAGCTAAGACAACCTAACATCTCGGATATAACATTTCACAACATTCCCGGCGTGTTGGAACCCTACGTCTCGGTGGTAACATTACGTGCGTCTATAACGTTATATATGCTAACCTAAGGCAACCTAACATCTCGGATGCAATATTTGACAACATTCCTAGCCTGTCGAACCCTACTTCTCGGAAGAAACAGTATATACGTCTATAACGTTATATATCCTAACCCAAGGCAACCTGACATCTCGGATGTAATATTCTACATCATTCCAGGCGTTCGGTCCCTACGTCTCGGTGGTAATATTACATATGTCTATAACGTTATATATCCTAACCTAAGGCAACCTAACATCTCGGATGCAATATTTGACAACATTCCTGGCCTGCCGAACCCTACTTCTCGGTGGGAACAGTATATACGTCTATAACGTTATATATCCTAACCTAAGGCAACCTAACAACTCGGATGTAATATTTGACAACATTCCTGGCGTGTCGGACCCTACTTCTCGCAGGGAACAGTATATACGTCTGTAACGACATATATCCTTACCTAAGGCAACCTAACATCTCGGATGTAACATTTTACAACATTCCTGGCGTGTCGGACCCTACTTCTCGGTGGGAACAGTATATACGTCTGTAACGTCATATATCCTAACCTAAGGCAACCTAACATCTCGGATGCAATATTTGACAACATTCCAGGCGTGTTGGAACCCTACTTCTCGGAGGGAACAGCATATACATCTATAACGTCATATATCCTAGCCTAAGGCAACCTAACATCTCGGATGTAACATTTGACAACATTCCAGGTGTGTCGGTCCCTACGTCTCGATGGTAACGTTACATGCGTCTACAACGTTATATATCCTAACTTAAGGCAACCTAACATCTTGGATGTAACATTTGACAACATTCCAGGCATGTCGGTCCCTACGTCTCGGTGGTAACATTATATGCGTCTATAACGTTATATATCCTTATCTAAGGCAACCTAACATCTCGGATGCAATATTTGACAACATTCCTAGCCTGTCGAACCCTACTTCTCGGAGGGAACAGTATATACGTCTATAACGTTATATATCCTAACCTAAGGCAACCTGACATCTCGGATGTAATATTCTACATCATTCCAGGCGTGTCGGACCCTACTTCTCGGTGGGAACATTATATGCGTCTATAGCGGTATATATCCTAATCTTAGGCAACCTAACATCTCGGATGTAACATTTTACAACATTCCAGGCCTGTCGGTCCCTACGTCTCGGTGGTAACATTACATGCGTCTATAACGTTATATATCCTAACCTAAGGCCACCTAACATCTCGTATGTAATATTTGACAACATTCCTGGCGTGTCGAACCCTACTTCTCGGTGGGAACAGTATATACGTCTATAACTTTATATATCCTAACCTAAGGCAACCTAACATCTCGGATGTAATATTTGACAACATTCCTGGCGTGTCGGACCCTACTTCTCGGTGGGAACAGTATATACGTCTGTAACGTCATATATCCTAACCTAAGGCAACCTGACATCTCGGATGTAATATTCTACATCATTCCAGGCGTGTCGGACCCTACTTCTCGGTGGGAAGATTAGATGCGTCTATAGCGGTATATATCCTAATCTTAGGCAACCTAACATCTCGGATGTATCATTTTACAACATTCCAGGCCTGTCGGTCCCTACGTCTCGGTGGTAACATTACATGCGTCTATAACGTTATATATCCTAACCTAAGGCCACCTAACATCTCGTATGTAATATTTGACAACATTCCTGGCGTTTCGAACCCTACTTCTCGGTGGGAACAGTATATACGTCTATAACGTTATATATCCTAACCTAAGGCAACCTAACATCTCGGATATAACATTTGACAACATTCCAGGCGTGTTGGAACCCTACGTCTCTGTGGTAACATTACGTGCGTCTATAACGCTATATATGCTAACCTAAGGCAACCTAACATCTCGGATGCAATATTTGACAACATTCCTGGCCTGTCGAAACCTATTTCTCGGAGGGAACAGTATATACGTCTATAACGTTATATATCCTAACCTAAGGCAACCTGACTTCTCGGATGTATTATTCTACAACATTCCAGGCGTGTCGGACCCTACTTCTCGGTGGGAACATTATATGCGTCTATAACGTTGTATATCCTAATCTAAGGCAACCTAACATCTCGGATGTAACATTTGACAACATTCCAGGTGTGTCGGTCCCTACGTCTCGGTGGTAACGTTGCATGCATCTACAACGTTATATATCCTAACCTAAGGCAACCTAACATCTTGGATGTAACATTTGACAACATTCCAGGCATGTCGGTCCCTACGTCTCGGTGGTAACATTATATGCGTCTATAACGTTATATATCCTTATCTAAGGCAACCTAACATCTCGGATGCAATATTTGACAACATTCCTAGCCTGTCGAACCCTACTTCTCGGAAGGAACAGTATATACGTCTATAACGTTATATATCCTAACCCAAGGCAACCTGACATCTCGGATGTAATATTCTACATCATTCCAGGCGTTCGGTCCCTACGTCTCGGTGGTAATATTACATATGTCTATAACGTTATATATCCTAACCTAAGGCAACCTAACATCTCGGATGCAATATTTGACAACATTCCTGGCCTGTCGAACCCTACTTCTCGGTGGGAACAGTATATACGTCTATAACGTTATATATCCTAACCTAAGGCAACCTAACAACTCGGATGTAATATTTGACAACATTCCTGGCGTGTCGGACCCTACTTCTCGCAGGGAACAGTATATACGTCTGTAACGACATATATCCTAACCTAAGACAACCTAACATCCCGGATGTAACATTTGACAACATTCCAGGCGTGTCGGTCCCTACGTCTCGGTGGTAACATTACATGCGTCTATAACGTTATATATCCTAACCTAAGGCAACCTAACATCTCGGATGCAATATTTGACAACATTCCTGGCCTGTCGAATCCTACTTCTCGGAGGGAACAGCATATACGTCTATAACGTCATATATCCTAACCTAAGGCAACCTAACATCTCGGATGTAACATTTTACAACATTCCTGGCGTGTCGGACCCTACTTCTCGGTGGGAACAGTATATACGTCTGTAACGTTATATATCCTAACCTAAGGCAACCTAACATCTCGGATATAACATTTGACAACATTCCAGGCGTGTTGGAACCCTACTTCTCGGAGGGAACAGCATATACATCTATAACGTCATATATCCTAGCCTAAGGCAACCTAACATCTCGGATGTAACATTTGACAACATTCCAGGTGTGTCGGTCCCTACGTCTCGATGGTAACGTTACATGCGTCTACAACGTTATATATCCTAACTTAAGGCAACCTAACATCTTGGATGTAACGTTTGACAACATTCCAGGCATGTCGGTCCCTACGTCTCGGTGGTAATATTACATATGTCTATAACGTTATATATCCTAACCTAAGGCAACCTAACATCTCGGATGCAATATTTGACAACATTCCTGGCCTGTCGAACCCTACTTCTCGGGGGGAACAGTATATACGTCTATAACGGTATATATCCTAATCTAAGGCAACCTAACATCTCGGATGCAATATTTGACAACATTCCTGGCCTGTAGAACCCTACTCCTCGGAGGGAACAGTATATACGTCTGTAACGACATATATCCTAACCTAAGGCAACCTAACATCTCGGATGTAACATTTGACAACATTCCAGGCGTGTCGGTCCCTACGTCTCGGTGATAACATTACATGCGTCTATAGCGGTATATATCCTAATCTTAGGCAACCTAATATCTCGGATGTAACATTTGACAACATTCCAGGCGTGTCGGTCCCTACGTCTCGGTGGTAACAGTACATGCGTCTATAACGTTATATATCCTAACCTAAGGCAATCTAACAGCTCGGATGCAATATTTGACAACATTCCTGGCCTGTCGAACCCTACTTCTCGGAGGGAACAGTATATACGTCTATAACGTTATATATCCTAACCTAAGGCAACTTGACATCTCGGATGTAATATTCTACATCATTCCAGGCGTGTCGGACCGTGCTTCTCGGTGGGAACATTATATGCGTCTATAACGTTGTATATCCTAACCTAAGGCAACCTAACATCTCGGATGCAATATTTGACAACATTCCTGGCCTGTCGAACCCTACTTCTCGGTGGTAACATTACATGCGTCTATAACGTTATATATCCTAACCTAAGGCAACCTAACATCTCGGATGCAATATTTGATAACATTCCTGGCCTGTCGAACCCTACTTCTCGGAGGGAACAGTATATACGTCTATAACGTTATATATCCTAACCCAAGGCAACCGGACATCTCGGATGTAATATTCTACATCATTCCAGGCGTGTCGGTCCCTACGTCTCGGTGGTAATATTACATATGTCTATAACGTTATATATCCTAACCTAAGGCAACCTAACATCTCGGATGCAATATTTGACAACATTCCTGGCCTGTCGAACCCTACTTCTCGGTGGTAACATTACATGCGTCTATAACGTTATATATCCTAACCTAAGGCAACCTAACATCTCGGATGCAATATTTGACAACATTCCTGGCCTGTCGAATCCTACTTCTCGGAGGGAACAGCAAATACGTCTATAACGTCATATATCCTAACCTAAGGCAACCTAACATCTCGGATGTAACATTTGACAACATTGCAGGCGTGTCGGACCCTACTTCTCGGTGGGAACAGTATATACGTCTATAACGACATATATCCTAACCTAAGACAACCTAACATCTCGGATATAACATTTCACAACATTCCCGGCGTGTTGGAACCCTACGTCTCGGTGGTAACATTACGTGCGTCTATAACGTTATATATGCTAACCTAAGGCAACCTAACATCTCGGATGCAATATTTGACAACATTCCTGGCCTGTCGAACCCTACTTCTCGGAGGGAACAGCATATACGTCTATAACGTCATATATCCTAACCTAAGGCAACCTAACATCTCGGATGTAACATTTGACAACATTCCAGGTGTGTCGGTCCCTACGTCTCGGTGGTAACGTTACATGCGTCTACAACGTTATATATCCTAACCTAAGGCAACCTAACATCTTGGATGTAACATTTGACAACATTCCAGGCATGTCGGTCCCTACGTCTCGGTGGTAACATTATATGCGTCTATAACGTTATATATCCTTATCTAAGGCAACCTAACATCTCGGATGCAATATTTGACAACATTCCTAGCCTGTCGAACCCTACTTCTTGGAGGGAACAGTATATACGTCTATAACGTTATATATCCTAACCCAAGGCAACCTGACATCTCGGATGTAATATTCTACATCATTCCAGGCGTGTCGGTCCCTACGTCTCGGTGGTAATATTACATATGTCTATAACGTTATATATCCTAACCTAAGGCAACCTAACATCTCGGACGCAATATTTGACAACATTCCTGGCCTGTCGAACCCTACTTCTCGGTGGGAACAGTATATACGTCTATAACGTTATATATCCTAACCTAAGGCAACCTAACAACTCGGATGTAATATTTGACAACATTCCTGGCGTGTCGGACCCTACTTCTCGCAGGGAACAGTATATACGTCTGTAACGACATATATCCTAACCTAAGACAACCTAACATCCCGGATGTAACATTTGACAACATTCCAGGCGTGTCGGTCCCTACGTCTCGGTGGTAACATTACATGCGTCTATAACGTTATATATCCTAACCTAAGGCAACCTAACATCTCGGATGCAATATTTGACAACATTCCTGGCCTGTCGAATCCTACTTCTCGGAGGGAACAGCATATACGTCTATAACGTCATATATCCTAACCTAAGGCAACCTAACATCTCGGATGTAACATTTTACAACATTCCTGGCGTGTCGGACCCTACTTCTCGGTGGGAACAGTATATACGTCTGTAACGTCATATATCCTAACCTAAGGCAACCTAACATCTCGGATATAACATTTGACAACATTCCAGGCGTGTTGGAACCCTACTTCTCGGAGGGAACAGCATATACATCTATAACGTCATATATCCTAGCCTAAGGCAACCTAACATCTCGGATGTAACATTTGACAACATTCCAGATGTGTCGGTCCCTACGTCTCGATGGTAACGTTACATGCGTCTACAACGTTAAATATCCTAACTTAAGGCAACCTAACATCTTGGATGTAACATTTGACAACATTCCAGGCATGTCGGTCCCTACGTCTCGGTGGTAACATTATATGCGTCTATAACGTTATATATCCTTATCTAAGGCAACCTAACATCTCGGATGCAATATTTGACAACATTCCTAGCCTGTCGAACCCTACTTCTCGGAGGGAACAGTATATACGTCTATAACGTTATATATCCTAACCTAAGGCAACCTGACATCTCGGATGTAATATTCTACATCATTCCAGGCGTGTCGGACCCTACTTCTCGGTGGGAACATTATATGCGTCTATAGCGGTATATATCCTAATCTTAGGCAACCTAACATCTCGGATGTAACATTTTACAACATTCCAGGCCTGTCGGTCCCTACGTCTCGGTGGTAACATTACATGCGTCTATAACGTTATATATCCTAACCTAAGGCCACCTAACATCTCGTATGTAATATTTGACAACATTCCTGGCGTGTCGAACCCTACTTCTCGGTGGGAACAGTATATACGTCTATAACGTTATATATCCTAACTTAAGGCAACCTAACATCTCGGATGTAATATTTGACAACATTCCTGGCGTGTCGGACCCTACTTCTCGGTGGGAACAGTATATACGTCTGTAACGTCATATATCCTAACCTAAGGCAACCTAACATCTCGGATGCAAGATTTGACAACATTCATGCCCTGTCGAACCCTACTTCTCGGAGGGAACAGCATATACGTCTATAACGTTATATATCCTAACCCAAGGCAACCTGACATCTCGGATGTAAAATTCTACATCATTCCAGGCGTGTCGGTCCCTACGTCTCGGTGGTAATATTACATATGTCTATAACGTTATATATCCTAACCTAAGGCAACCTAACATCTCGGATGCAATATTTGACAACATTCCTGGCCTGTCGAACCCTACTTCTCGGTGGGAACAGTATATACGTCTATAACGTTATATATCCTAACCTAAGGCAACCTAACAACTCGGATGTAATATTTGACAACCTTCCTGGCGTGTCGGACCCTACTTCTCGGTGGGAACAGTATATACGTCAGTAACGTCATATATCCTAACCTAAGGCAATCTAACATCTCGGATATAGCATTTGACAACATTCCAGGCGTGTTGGAACCCTACGTCTCGGTGGTAACATTACGTGCGTCTATAACGTTATATATGCTAACCTAAGGCAACATAACATCTCGGATGCAATATTTGACAACATTCCTGGCCTGTCGAACCCTACATCTCGGAGGGAACAGTATATACGTCTATAACGGTATATATCCTAATCTAAGGCAACCTAACATCTCGGATGCAATATTTGACATCATTCCTGGCCTGTAGAACCCTACTCCTCGCAGGGAACAGTATATACGTCTGTAACGACATATATCCTAACCTAAGACAACCTAACATCCCGGATGTAACATTTGACAACATTCCAGGCGTGTCGAACCCTACTTCTCTGTGGGAACAGTATATACGTCTATAACGTTATATATCCTAACCTAAGGCAACCTGACATCTCGGATGTAATATTCTACATCATTCCAGGCGTGTTGGACCCTACTTCTCGGTGGGAACATTATATGCGTCTATAGCGGTATATATCCTAATCTTAGGCAACCTAACATCTCGGATGTATCATTTTACAACATTCCAGGCCTATCGGTCCCTACGTCTCGGTGGTAACATTACATGCGTCTATAACGTTATATATCCTAACCTAAGGCCACCCAACATCTCGTATGTAATATTTGTCAACAGTCCTTGCGTGTCGAACCCTACTTCTCGGTGGGAACAGTATATACGTCTATAACGTTATATATCCTAACCTAAGGCAACCTAACATCTCGGATGTAAGATTTGACAACATTCCTGGCGTGTCGGACCCTACTTCTCGGTGGGAACAGTATATACGTCTGTAACGTCATATATCCTAACCTAAGGCAACCTAACATCTCGGATGTAATATTCTACATCATTCCAGGCGTGTCGGTCCCTACGTCTCGGTGGTAATATTACATATGTCTATAACGTTATATATCCTAACCTAAGGCAACCTAACATCTCGGATGCAATATTTGACAACATTCCTGGCCTGTCGAACCCTACTTCTCGGTGGGAACAGTATATACGTCTATAACGTTATATATCCTAACCAAAGGCAACCTTACAACTCGGATGTAATATTTGACAACATTCCTGGCGTGTCGGACCCTACTTCTCGGTGGGAACATTATATGCGTCTATAGCGGCATATATCCTAATCTTAGGCAACCTAACATCTCGGATGTAACATTTTACAACATTCCAGGCCTGTCGGTCCCTACGTCTCGGTGGTAACATTACATGCGTCTATAACGTTATATATCCTAACCTAAGGCCACCTAACATCTCGTATGTAATATTTGACAACATTCCTGGCGTGTCGAACCCTACTTCTCGGTGGGAACAGTATATACGTCTATAACGTTATATATCCTAACTTAAGGCAACCTAACATCTCGGATGTAATATTTGACAACATTCCTGGCGTGTCGGACCCTACTTCTCGGTGGGAACAGTATATACGTCTGTAACGTCATATATCCTAACCTAAGGCAACCTAACATCTCGGATGCAATATTTGACAACATTCATGGCCTGTCGAACCCTACTTCTCGGAGGGAACAGCATATACGTCTATAACGTTATATATCCTAACCCAAGGCAACCTGACATCTCGGATGTAAAATTCTACATCATTCCAGGCGTGTCGGTCCCTACGTCTCGGTGGTAATATTACATATGTCTATAACGTTATATATCCTAACCTAAGGCAACCTAACATCTCGGATGCAATATTTGACAACATTCCTGGCCTGTCGAACCCTACTTCTCGGTGGGAACAGTATATACGTCTATAACGTTATATATCCTAACCTAAGGCAACCTAACAACTCGGATGTAATATTTGACAACATTCCTGGCGTGTCGGACCCTACTTCTCGGCGGGAACAGTATATACGTCAGTAACGTCATATATCCTAACCTAAGGCAACCTAACATCTCGGATATAACATTTGACAACATTCCAGGCGTGTTGGAACCCTACGTCTCGGTGGTAACATTACGTGCGTCTATAACGTTATATATGCTAACCTAAGGCAACCTAACATCTCGGATGCAATATTTGACAACATTCCTGGCCTGTCGAACCCTACTTCTCGGAGGGAACAGCATATACGTCTATAACGTCATATATCCTAACCTAAGGCAACCTAACATCTCGGATGTAACATTTGACAACATTCCAGGTGTGTCGGTCCCTACGTCTCGGTGGTAACGTTACATGCGTCTACAACGTTATATATCCTAACCTAAGGCAACCTAACATCTTGGATGTAACATTTGACAACATTCCAGGCATGTCGGTCCCTACGTCTCGGTGGTAACATTATATGCGTCTATAACGTTATATATCCTTATCTAAGGCAACCTAACATCTCGGATGCAATATTTGACAACATTCCTAGCCTGTCGAACCCTACTTCTTGGAGGGAACAGTATATACGTCTATAACGTTATATATCCTAACCCAAGGCAACCTGACATCTCGGATGTAATATTCTACATCATTCCAGGCGTGTCGGTCCCTACGTCTCGGTGGTAATATTACATATGTCTATAACGTTATATATCCTAACCTAAGGCAACCTAACATCTCGGACGCAATATTTGACAACATTCCTGGCCTGTCGAACCCTACTTCTCGGTGGGTACAGTATATACGTCTATAACGTTATATATCCTAACCTAAGGCAACCTAACAACTCGGATGTAATATTTGACAACATTCCTGGCGTGTCGGACCCTACTTCTCGCAGGGAACAGTATATACGTCTGTAACGACATATATCCTAACCTAAGACAACCTAACATCCCGGATGTAACATTTGACAACATTCCAGGCGTGTCGGTCCCTACGTCTCGGTGGTAACATTACATGCGTCTATAACGTTATATATCCTAACCTAAGGCAACCTAACATCTCGGATGCAATATTTGACAACATTCCTGGCCTGTCGAACCCTACTTCTTGGAGGGAACAGTATATACGTCTATAACGTTATATATCCTAACCCAAGGCAACCTGACATCTCGGATGTAATATTCTACATCATTCCAGGCGTGTCGGTCCCTACGTCTCGGTGGTAATATTACATATGTCTATAACGTTATATATCCTAACCTAAGGCAACCTAACATCTCGGACGCAATATTTGACAACATTCCTGGCCTGTCGAACCCTACTTCTCGGTGGGTACAGTATATACGTCTATAACGTTATATATCCTAACCTAAGGCAACCTAACAACTCGGATGTAATATTTGACAACATTCCTGGCGTGTCGGACCCTACTTCTCGCAGGGAACAGTATATACGTCTGTAACGACATATATCGTAACCTAAGACAACCTAACATCCCGGATGTAACATTTGACAACATTCCAGGCGTGTCGGTCCCTACGTCTCGGTGGTAACATTACATGCGTCTATAACGTTATATATCCTAACCTAAGGCAACCTAACATCTCGGATGCAATATTTGACAACATTCCTGGCCTGTCGAATCCTACTTCTCGGAGGGAACAGCATATACGTCTATAACGTCATATATCCTAACCTAAGGCAACCTAACATCTCGGATGTAACATTTTACAACATTCCTGGCGTGTCGGACCCTACTTCTCGGTGGGAACAGTATATACGTCTGTAACGTCATATATCCTAACCTAAGGCAACCTAACATCTCGGATATAACATTTGACAACATTCCAGGCGTGTTGGAACCCTACTTCTCGGAGGGAACTGCATATACATCTATAACGTCATATATCCTAGCCTAAGGCAACCTAACATCTCGGATGTAACATTTGACAACATTCCAGATGTGTCGGTCCCTACGTCTCGATGGTAACGTTACATGCGTCTACAACGTTAAATATCCTAACTTAAGGCAACCTAACATCTTGGATGTAACATTTGACAACATTCCAGGCATGTCGGTCCCTACGTCTCGGTGGTAACATTATATGCGTCTATAACGTTATATATCCTTATCTAAGGCAACCTAACATCTCGGATGCAATATTTGACAACATTCCTAGCCTGTCGAACCCTACTTCTCGGAGGGAACAGTATATACGTCTATAACGTTATATATCCTAACCTAAGGCAACCTGACATCTCGGATGTAATATTCTACATCATTCCAGGCGTGTCGGACCCTACTTCTCGGTGGGAACATTATATGCGTCTATAGCGGTATATATCCTAATCTTAGGCAACCTAACATCTCGGATGTAACATTTTACAACATTCCAGGCCTGTCGGTCCCTACGTCTCGGTGGTAACATTACATGCGTCTATAACGTTATATATCCTAACCTAAGGCCACCTAACATCTCGTATGTAATATTTGACAACATTCCTGGCGTGTCGAACCCTACTTCTCGGTGGGAACAGTATATACGTCTATAACGTTATATATCCTAACTTAAGGCAACCTAACATCTCGGATGTAATATTTGACAACATTCCTGGCGTGTCGGACCCTACTTCTCGGTGGGAACAGTATATACGTCTGTAACGTCATATATCCTAACCTAAGGCAACCTAACATCTCGGATGCAAGATTTGACAACATTCATGGCCTGTCGAACCCTACTTCTCGGAGGGAACAGCATATACGTCTATAACGTTATATATCCTAACCCAAGGCAACCTGACATCTCGGATGTAAAATTCTACATCATTCCAGGCGTGTCGGTCCCTACGTCTCGGTGGTAATATTACATATGTCTATAACGTTATATATCCTAACCTAAGGCAACCTAACATCTCGGATGCAATATTTGACAACATTCCTGGCCTGTCGAACCCTACTTCTCGGTGGGAACAGTATATACGTCTATAACGTTATATATCCTAACCTAAGGCAACCTAACAACTCGGATGTAATATTTGACAACCTTCCTGGCGTGTCGGACCCTACTTCTCGGTGGGAACAGTATATACGTCAGTAACGTCATATATCCTAACCTAAGGCAATCTAACATCTCGGATATAGCATTTGACAACATTCCAGGCGTGTTGGAACCCTACGTCTCGGTGGTAACATTACGTGCGTCTATAACGTTATATATGCTAACCTAAGGCAACATAACATCTCGGATGCAATATTTGACAACATTCCTGGCCTGTCGAACCCTACATCTCGGAGGGAACAGTATATACGTCTATAACGGTATATATCCTAATCTAAGGCAACCTAACATCTCGGATGCAATATTTGACATCATTCCTGGCCTGTAGAACCCTACTCCTCGCAGGGAACAGTATATACGTCTGTAACGACATATATCCTAACCTAAGACAACCTAACATCCCGGATGTAACATTTGACAACATTCCAGGCGTGTCGAACCCTACTTCTCTGTGGGAACAGTATATACGTCTATAACGTTATATATCCTAACCTAAGGCAACCTGACATCTCGGATGTAATATTCTACATCATTCCAGGCGTGTTGGACCCTACTTCTCGGTGGGAACATTATATGCGTCTATAGCGGTATATATCCTAATCTTAGGCAACCTAACATCTCGGATGTATCATTTTACAACATTCCAGGCCTATCGGTCCCTACGTCTCGGTGGTAACATTACATGCGTCTATAACGTTATATATCCTAACCTAAGGCCACCCAACATCTCGTATGTAATATTTGTCAACAGTCCTTGCGTGTCGAACCCTACTTCTCGGTGGGAACAGTATATACGTCTATAACGTTATATATCCTAACCTAAGGCAACCTAACATCTCGGATGTAAGATTTGACAACATTCCTGGCGTGTCGGACCCTACTTCTCGGTGGGAACAGTATATACGTCTGTAACGTCATATATCCTAACCTAAGGCAACCTAACATCTCGGATGTAATATTCTACATCATTCCAGGCGTGTCGGTCCCTACGTCTCGGTGGTAATATTACATATGTCTATAACGTTATATATCCTAACCTAAGGCAACCTAACATCTCGGATGCAATATTTGACAACATTCCTGGCCTGTCGAACCCTACTTCTCGGTGGGAACAGTATATACGTCTATAACGTTATATATCCTAACCAAAGGCAACCTTACAACTCGGATGTAATATTTGACAACATTCCTGGCGTGTCGGACCCTACTTCTCGGTGGGAACATTATATGCGTCTATAGCGGCATATATCCTAATCTTAGGCAACCTAACATCTCGGATGTAACATTTTACAACATTCCAGGCCTGTCGGTCCCTACGTCTCGGTGGTAACATTACATGCGTCTATAACGTTATATATCCTAACCTAAGGCCACCTAACATCTCGTATGTAATATTTGACAACATTCCTGGCGTGTCGAACCCTACTTCTCGGTGGGAACAGTATATACGTCTATAACGTTATATATCCTAACTTAAGGCAACCTAACATCTCGGATGTAATATTTGACAACATTCCTGGCGTGTCGGACCCTACTTCTCGGTGGGAACAGTATATACGTCTGTAACGTCATATATCCTAACCTAAGGCAACCTAACATCTCGGATGCAATATTTGACAACATTCATGGCCTGTCGAACCCTACTTCTCGGAGGGAACAGCATATACGTCTATAACGTTATATATCCTAACCCAAGGCAACCTGACATCTCGGATGTAAAATTCTACATCATTCCAGGCGTGTCGGTCCCTACGTCTCGGTGGTAATATTACATATGTCTATAACGTTATATATCCTAACCTAAGGCAACCTAACATCTCGGATGCAATATTTGACAACATTCCTGGCCTGTCGAACCCTACTTCTCGGTGGGAACAGTATATACGTCTATAACGTTATATATCCTAACCTAAGGCAACCTAACAACTCGGATGTAATATTTGACAACATTCCTGGCGTGTCGGACCCTACTTCTCGGCGGGAACAGTATATACGTCAGTAACGTCATATATCCTAACCTAAGGCAACCTAACATCTCGGATATAACATTTGACAACATTCCAGGCGTGTTGGAACCCTACGTCTCGGTGGTAACATTACGTGCGTCTATAACGTTATATATGCTAACCTAAGGCAACATAACATCTCGGATGCAATATTTGACAACATTCCTGGCCTGTCGAACCCTACATCTCGGAGGGAACAGTATATACGTCTATAACGGTATATATCCTAATCTAAGGCAACCTAACATCTCGGATGCAATATTTGACATCATTCCTGGCCTGTAGAACCCTACTCCTCGCAGGGAACAGTATATACGTCTGTAACGACATATATCCTAACCTAAGACAACCTAACATCCCGGATGTAACATTTGACAACATTCCAGGCGTGTCGAACCCTACTTCTCTGTGGGAACAGTATATACGTCTATAACGTTATATATCCTAACCTAAGGCAACCTGACATCTCGGATGTAATATTCTACATCATTCCAGGCGTGTCGGACCCTACTTCTCGGTGGGAACATTATATGCGTCTATAGCGGTATATATCCTAATCTTAGGCAACCTAACATCTCGGATGTATCATTTTACAACATTCCAGGCCTATCGGTCCCTACGTCTCGGTGGTAACATTACATGCGTCTATAACGTTATATATCCTAACCTAAGGCCACCCAACATCTCGTATGTAATATTTGTCAACAGTCCTTGCGTGTCGAACCCTACTTCTCGGTGGGAACAGTATATACGTCTATAACGTTATATATCCTAACCTAAGACAACCTAACATCCCGGATGTAACATTTGACAACATTCCAGGCGTGTCGGTCCCTACGTCTCGGTGGTAACATTACATGCGTCTATAACGTTATATATCCTAACCTAAGGCAACCTAACATCTCGGATGCAATATTTGACAACATTCCTGGCCTGTCGAATCCTACTTCTCGGAGGGAACAGCAAATACGTCTATAACGTCATATATCCTAACCTAAGGCAATCTAACATCTCGGATGTAACATTTTACAACATTCCTGGCGTGTCGGACCCTACTTCTCGGTGGGAACAGTATATACGTCTGTAACGTCATATATCCTAACCTAAGGCAACCTAACATCTCGGATATAACATTTGACAACATTCCAGGCGTGTTGGAACCCTACGTCTCGGTGGTAACACTACGTGCGTCTATAACGTTATATATGCTAACCTAAGGCAACATAACATCTCGGATGCAATATTTGACAACATTCCTGGCCTGTCGAACCCTACTTCTCGGGGGGAACAGTATGTACGTCTATAACGGTATATATCCTAATCTAAGGCAACCTAACATCTCGGATGCAATATTTGACAACATTCCTGGCCTGTAGAACACTACTCCTCGGAGGGAACAGTATATACGTCTGTAACGACATATATCCTAACCTAAGGCAACCTAACATCTCGGATGTAACATTTGACAACATTCCAGGCGTGTCGGTCCCTACGTCTCGGTGATAACATTACATGCGTCTATAGCGGTATATATCCTAATCTTAGGCAACCTAACATCTCGGATGTAACATTTGACAACATTCCTGGCCTGTCGAATCCTACTTCTCGGAGGGAACAGCAAATACGTCTATAACGTCATATATCCTAACCTAAGGCAATCTAACATCTCGGATGTAACATTTTACAACATTCCTGGCGTGTCGGACCCTACTTCTCGGTGGGAACAGTATATACGTCTGTAACGTCATATATCCTAACCTAAGGCAACCTAACATCTCGGATATAACATTTGACAACATTCCAGGCGTGTTGGAACCCTACGTCTCGGTGGTAACACTACGTGCGTCTATAACGTTATATATGCTAACCTAAGGCAACATAACATCTCGGATGCAATATTTGACAACATTCCTGGCCTGTCGAACCCTACTTCTCGGGGGGAACAGTATGTACGTCTATAACGGTATAAATCCTAATCTAAGGCAACCTAACATCTCGGATGCAATATTTGACAACATTCCTGGCCTGTAGAACACTACTCCTCGGAGGGAACAGTATATACGTCTGTAACGACATATATCCTAACCTAAGGCAACCTAACATCTCGGATGTAACATTTGACAACATTCCAGGCGTGTCGGTCCCTACGTCTCGGTGATAACATTACATGCGTCTATAGCGGTATATATCCTAATCTTAGGCAACCTAACATCTCGGATGTAACATTTGACAACATTCCAGGCGTGTCGGTCCCTACGTCTCGGTGGTAACAGTACATGCGTCTATAACGTTATATATCCTAACCTAAGGCAATCTAACATCTCGGATGCAATATTTGACAACATTCCTGGCCTGTCGAACCCTACTTCTCGGAGGGAACAGTATATACGTCTATAACGTTATATATCCTAACCTAAGGCTACCTGACATCTCGGATGTAATATTCTACATCATTCCAGGCGTGTCGGACCGTGCTTCTCGGTGGGAACATTATATGCGTCTATAACGTTGTATATCCTTATCTAAGGCAACCTAACATCTCGGATGCAATATTTGACAACATTCCTGGCCTGTCGAACCCTACATCTCGGAGGGAAGATTATATACGTCTATAGCGGTATATATCCTAATCTAAGGCAACCTAACATCTCGGATGCAATATTTGATAACATTCCTGGCCTGTCGAACCCTACTTCTCGGAGGGAACAGTATATACGTCTATAACGTTATATATCCTAACCCAAGGCAACCTGACATCTCGGATGTAATATTCTACATCATTCCAGGCGTGTCGGTCCCTACGTCTCGGTGGTAATATTACATATGTCTATAACGATATATATCCTAACCTAAGGCAACCTAACATCTCGGATGCAATATTTGACAACATTCCTGGCCTGTCGAACCCTACTTCTCGGTGGTAATATTACATGCGTCTATAACGTTATATATCCTAACCTATGGCAACCTAACATCTCGGATGCAATATTTGACAACATTCCTGGCCTGTCGAATCCTACTTCTCGGAGGGAACAGCATATACGTCTATAACGTCATATATCCTAACCTAAGGCAACCTAACATCTCGGATGTAACATTTTACAACATTCCTGGCGTGTCGGACCCTACTTCTCGGTGGGAACAGTATATACGTCTGTAACGTCATATATCCTAACCTAAGGCAACCTAACATCTCGGATATAACATTTGACAACATTCCAGGCGTGTTGGAACCCTACGTCTCGGTGGTAACATTACGTGCGTCTATAACGTTATATATGCTAACCTAAGGCAACATAACATCTGGGATGCAATATTTGACAACATTCCTGGCCTGTCGAACCCTACTTCTCGGAGGGAACGGTATATACGTCTATAACGGTATATATCCTAATCTAAGGCAACCTAACATCTCGGATGCAATATTTGACATCATTCCTGGCCTGTAGAACCCTACTCCTCGCAGGGAACAGTATATACGTCTGTAACGACATATATCCTAACCTAAGACAACCTAACATCCCGGATGTAACATTTGACAACATTCCAGGCGTGTCGGTCCCTACGTCTCGGTGGTAACATTACATGCGTCTATAACGTTATATATCCTAACCTAAGGCCACCTAACATCTCGTATGTAATATTTGACAACATTCCTGGCGTGTCGAACCCTACTTCTCGGTGGGAACAGTATATACGTCTATAACGTTATATATCCTAACGTAAGGCAACCTAACATCTCGGATGCAATATTTGACAACATACCCGGCGTGTTGGAACCCTACGTCTCGGTGGTAACATTACGTGCGTCTATAACGTTATATATGCTAACCTAAGGCAACCTAACATCTCGGATGCAATATTTGACAACATTCCTGGCCTGTCGAACCCTACTTCTCGGAGGGAACAGTATATACGTCTATAACGATATATATCCTAACCTAAGGCAACCTGACATCTCGGATGTAATATTCTACATCATTCCAGGCGTGTCGAACCCTACTTCTCGGATGGAACTCTATATACGTCTATAACGGTATATATCCTAATCTAAGGCAACCTAACATCTCGGATGTAACATTTGACAACATTCCAGGCGTGTCGGTCCCTACGTCTCGGTGGTAACAGTACATGCGTCTATAACGTTATATATCCTAACCTATGGCAACCTAACATCTCGGATGCAATATTTGACAACATTCCTGGCCTGTCGAATCCTACTTCTCGGAGGGAACAGCATATACGTCTATAACGACATATATCCTAACCTAAGACAACCTAACATCTCGGATATAACATTTCACAACATTCCCGGCGTGTTGGAACCCTACGTCTCGGTGGTAACATTACGTGCGTCTATAACGTTATATATGCTAACCTAAGGCAACCTAACATCTCGGATGCAATATTTGACAACATTCCTGGCCTGTCGAACCCTACTTCTCGGAGGGAACAGCATATACGTCTATAACGTCATATATCCTAACCTAAGGCAACCTAACATCTCGGATGTAGCATTTGACAACATTCCAGGTGTGTTGGTCCCTACGTCTCGGTGGTAACGTTACATGCGTCTACAACGTTATATATCCTAACCTAAGGCAACCTAACATATTGGATGTAACATTTGACAGCATTCCAGGCATGTCGGTCCCTACGTCTCGGTGGTAACATTATATGCGTCTATAACGTTATATATCCTTATCTAAGGCAACCTAACATCTCGGATGCAATATTTGACAACATTCCTAGCCTGTCGAACCCTACTTCTCGGAGGGAACAGTATATACGTCTATAACGTTATATATCCTAACCCAAGGCAACCTGACATCTCGGATGTAATATTCTACATCATTCCAGGCGTGTCGGTCCCTACGTCTCGGTGGTAATATTACATATGTCTATAACGTTATATATCCTAACCTAAGGCAACCTAACATCTCGGATGCAATATTTGACAACATTCCTGGCCTGTCGAACCCTACTTCTCGGTGGGAACAGTATATACGTCTATAACGTTATATATCCTAACCTAAGGCAACCTAACAACTCGGATGTAATATTTGACAACATTCCTGGCGTGTCGGACCCTACTTCTCGGTGGGAACAGTATATACGTCTGTAACGTCATATATCCTAACCTAAGGCAACCTAACATCTCGGATATAACATTTGACAACATTCCAGGCGTGTCGGTCCCTACGTCTCGGTGATAACATTACATGCGTCTATAGAGGTATATATCCAAATTCTGAGGCAACCTAACATCTCGGATGTAACATTTTACAACATTCCAGGCCTGTCGGTCCCTACGTCACGGTGGTAACATTACATGCGTCTATAACGATATATATCCTAACCTAAGGCCACCTAACATCTCGTATGTAATATTTGACAACATTCCTGGCGTGTCGAACCCTACTTCTCGGTGGGAACAGTATATACGTCTATAACGTTATATATCCTAACGTAAGGCAACCTAACATCTCGGATGCAATATTTGACAACATACCCGGCGTGTTGGAACCCTACGTCTCGGTGGTAACATTACGTGCGTCTATAACGTTATATATGCTAACCTAAGGCAACCTAACATCTCGGATGCAATATTTGACAACATTCCTGGCCTGTCGAACCCTACTTCTCGGAGGGAACAGTATATACGTCTATAACGATATATATCCTAACCTAAGGCAACCTGACATCTCGGATGTAATATTCTACATCATTCCAGGCGTGTCGAACCCTACTTCTCGGATGGAACTGTATATACGTCTATAACGGTATATATCCTAATCTAAGGCAACCTAACATCTCGGATGTAACATTTGACAACATTCCAGGCGTGTCGGTCCCTACGTCTCGGTGATAACATTACATGCGTCTATAGAGGTATATATCCAAATTCTAAGGCAACCTAACATCTCGGATGTAACATTTTACAACATTCCAGGCCTGTCGGTCCCTACGTCACGGTGGTAACATTACATGCGTCTATAACGTTATATATCCTAACCTAAGGCCACCTAACATCTCGTATGTAATATTTGACAACATTCCTGGCGTGTCGAACCCTACTTCTCGGTGGGAACAGTATATACGTCTATAACGTTATATATCCTAACGTAAGGCAACCTAACATCTCGGATGCAATATTTGACAACATACCCGGCGTGTTGGAACCCTACGTCTCGGTGGTAACATTACGTGCGTCTATAACGTTATATATGCTAACCTAAGGCAACCTAACATCTCGGATGCAATATTTGACAACATTCCTGGCCTGTCGAACCCTACTTCTCGGAGGGAACAGTATATACGTCTATAAAGTTATATATCCTAACCTAAGGCAACCTAACATCTTGGATGTAACATTTGACAACATTCCAGGCATGTCGGTCCCTACGTCTCGGTGGTAACATTATATGCGTCTATAACGTTATATATCCTTATCTAAGGCAACCTAACATCTCGGATGCAATATTTGACAACATTCCTGGCCTGTCGAATCCTACTTCTCGGAGGGAACAGCATATACGTCTATAACGTCATATATCCTAACCTAAGGCAACCTAACATCTCGGATGTAACATTTGACAACATTCCAGGCGTGTCGGTCCCTACGTCTCGGTGATAACATTACATGCGTCTATAGCGGTATATATCCTAATCTTAGGCAACCTAACATCTCGGATGTAACATTTGACAACATTCCAGGCGTGTCGGTCCCTACGTCTCGGTGGTAACAGTACATGCGTCTATAACGTTATATATCCTAACCTAAGGCAACCTAACATCTCGGATGCAATATTTGACAACATTCCTGGCCTGTCGAACCCTACTTCTCGGAGGGAACAGTATATACGTCTATAAAGTTATATATCCTAACCTAAGGCAACCTAACGTCTTGGATGTAACATTTGACAACATTCCAGGCATGTCGGTCCCTACGTCTCGGTGGTAACATTATATGCGTCTATAACGTTATATATCCTTATCTAAGGCAACCTAACATCTCGGATGCAATATTTGACAACATTCCTGGCCTGTCGAATCCTACTTCTCGGAGGGAACAGCATATACGTCTATAACGTCATATATCCTAACCTAAGGCAACCTAACATCTCGGATGTAACATTTGACAACATTCCAGGCGTGTCGGTCCCTACGTCTCGGTGATAACATTACATGCGTCTATAGCGGTATATATCCTAATCTTAGGCAACCTAACATCTCGGATGTAACATTTGACAACATTCCTGGCCTGTCGAATCCTACTTCTCGGAGGGAACAGCAAATACGTCTATAACGTCATATATCCTAACCTAAGGCAATCTAACATCTCGGATGTAACATTTTACAACATTCCTGGCGTGTCGGACCCTACTTCTCGGTGGGAACAGTATATACGTCTATAACGTTATATATCCTAACTTAAGGCAACCTAACATCTCGGATGTAATATTTGACAACATTCCTGGCGTGTCGGACCCTACTTCTCGGTGGGAACAGTATATACGTCTGTAACGTCATATATCCTAACCTAAGGCAACCTAACATCTCGGATGCAATATTTGACAACATTCATGGCCTGTCGAACCCTACTTCTCGGAGGGAACAGCATATACGTCTATAACGTTATATATCCTAACCCAAGGCAACCTGACATCTCGGATGTAAAATTCTACATCATTCCAGGCGTGTCGGTCCCTACGTCTCGGTGGTAATATTACATATGTCTATAACGTTATATATCCTAACCTAAGGCAACCTAACATCTCGGATGCAATATTTGACAACATTCCTGGCCTGTCGAACCCTACTTCTCGGTGGGAACAGTATATACGTCTATAACGTTATATATCCTAACCTAAGGCAACCTAACAACTCGGATGTAATATTTGACAACATTCCTGGCGTGTCGGACCCTACTTCTCGGCGGGAACAGTATATACGTCAGTAACGTCATATATCCTAACCTAAGGCAACCTAACATCTCGGATATAACATTTGACAACATTCCAGGCGTGTTGGAACCCTACGTCTCGGTGGTAACATTACGTGCGTCTATAACGTTATATATGCTAACCTAAGGCAACCTAACATCTCGGATGCAATATTTGACAACATTCCTGGCCTGTCGAACCCTACTTCTCGGAGGGAACAGCATATACGTCTATAACGTCATATATCCTAACCTAAGGCAACCTAACATCTCGGATGTAACATTTGACAACATTCCAGGTGTGTCGGTCCCTACGTCTCGGTGGTAACGTTACATGCGTCTACAACGTTATATATCCTAACCTAAGGCAACCTAACATCTTGGATGTAACATTTGACAACATTCCAGGCATGTCGGTCCCTACGTCTCGGTGGTAACATTATATGCGTCTATAACGTTATATATCCTTATCTAAGGCAACCTAACATCTCGGATGCAATATTTGACAACATTCCTAGCCTGTCGAACCCTACTTCTTGGAGGGAACAGTATATACGTCTATAACGTTATATATCCTAACCCAAGGCAACCTGACATCTCGGATGTAATATTCTACATCATTCCAGGCGTGTCGGTCCCTACGTCTCGGTGGTAATATTACATATGTCTATAACGTTATATATCCTAACCTAAGGCAACCTAACATCTCGGACGCAATATTTGACAACATTCCTGGCCTGTCGAACCCTACTTCTCGGTGGGTACAGTATATACGTCTATAACGTTATATATCCTAACCTAAGGCAACCTAACAACTCGGATGTAATATTTGACAACATTCCTGGCGTGTCGGACCCTACTTCTCGCAGGGAACAGTATATACGTCTGTAACGACATATATCCTAACCTAAGACAACCTAACATCCCGGATGTAACATTTGACAACATTCCAGGCGTGTCGGTCCCTACGTCTCGGTGGTAACATTACATGCGTCTATAACGTTATATATCCTAACCTAAGGCAACCTAACATCTCGGATGCAATATTTGACAACATTCCTGGCCTGTCGAACCCTACTTCTTGGAGGGAACAGTATATACGTCTATAACGTTATATATCCTAACCCAAGGCAACCTGACATCTCGGATGTAATATTCTACATCATTCCAGGCGTGTCGGTCCCTACGTCTCGGTGGTAATATTACATATGTCTATAACGTTATATATCCTAACCTAAGGCAACCTAACATCTCGGACGCAATATTTGACAACATTCCTGGCCTGTCGAACCCTACTTCTCGGTGGGTACAGTATATACGTCTATAACGTTATATATCCTAACCTAAGGCAACCTAACAACTCGGATGTAATATTTGACAACATTCCTGGCGTGTCGGACCCTACTTCTCGCAGGGAACAGTATATACGTCTGTAACGACATATATCCTAACCTAAGACAACCTAACATCCCGGATGTAACATTTGACAACATTCCAGGCGTGTCGGTCCCTACGTCTCGGTGGTAACATTACATGCGTCTATAACGTTATATATCCTAACCTAAGGCAACCTAACATCTCGGATGCAATATTTGACAACATTCCTGGCCTGTCGAATCCTACTTCTCGGAGGGAACAGCATATACGTCTATAACGTCATATATCCTAACCTAAGGCAACCTAACATCTCGGATGTAACATTTTACAACATTCCTGGCGTGTCGGACCCTACTTCTCGGTGGGAACAGTATATACGTCTGTAACGTCATATATCCTAACCTAAGGCAACCTAACATCTCGGATATAACATTTGACAACATTCCAGGCGTGTTGGAACCCTACTTCTCGGAGGGAACTGCATATACATCTATAACGTCATATATCCTAGCCTAAGGCAACCTAACATCTCGGATGTAACATTTGACAACATTCCAGATGTGTCGGTCCCTACGTCTCGATGGTAACGTTACATGCGTCTACAACGTTAAATATCCTAACTTAAGGCAACCTAACATCTTGGATGTAACATTTGACAACATTCCAGGCATGTCGGTCCCTACGTCTCGGTGGTAACATTATATGCGTCTATAACGTTATATATCCTTATCTAAGGCAACCTAACATCTCGGATGCAATATTTGACAACATTCCTAGCCTGTCGAACCCTACTTCTCGGAGGGAACAGTATATACGTCTATAACGTTATATATCCTAACCTAAGGCAACCTAACATCTCGGATGTAATATTCTACATCATTCCAGGCGTGTCGGACCCTACTTCTCGGTGGGAACATTATATGCGTCTATAGCGGTATATATCCTAATCTTAGGCAACCTAACATCTCGGATGTAACATTTTACAACATTCCAGGCCTGTCGGTCCCTACGTCTCGGTGGTAACATTACATGCGTCTATAACGTTATATATCCTAACCTAAGGCCACCTAACATCTCGTATGTAATATTTGACAACATTCCTGGCGTGTCGAACCCTACTTCTCGGTGGGAACAGTATATACGTCTATAACGTTATATATCCTAACTTAAGGCAACCTAACATCTCGGATGTAATATTTGACAACATTCCTGGCGTGTCGGACCCTACTTCTCGGTGGGAACAGTATATACGTCTGTAACGTCATATATCCTAACCTAAGGCAACCTAACATCTCGGATGCAAGATTTGACAACATTCATGGCCTGTCGAACCCTACTTCTCGGAGGGAACAGCATATACGTCTATAACGTTATATATCCTAACCCAAGGCAACCTGACATCTCGGATGTAAAATTCTACATCATTCCAGGCGTGTCGGTCCCTACGTCTCGGTGGTAATATTACATATGTCTATAACGTTATATATCCTAACCTAAGGCAACCTAACATCTCGGATGCAATATTTGACAACATTCCTGGCCTGTCGAACCCTACTTCTCGGTGGGAACAGTATATACGTCTATAACGTTATATATCCTAACCTAAGGCAACCTAACAACTCGGATGTAATATTTGACAACCTTCCTGGCGTGTCGGACCCTACTTCTCGGTGGGAACAGTATATACGTCAGTAACGTCATATATCCTAACCTAAGGCAATCTAACATCTCGGATATAGCATTTGACAACATTCCAGGCGTGTTGGAACCCTACGTCTCGGTGGTAACATTACGTGCGTCTATAACGTTATATATGCTAACCTAAGGCAACATAACATCTCGGATGCAATATTTGACAACATTCCTGGCCTGTCGAACCCTACATCTCGGAGGGAACAGTATATACGTCTATAACGGTATATATCCTAATCTAAGGCAACCTAACATCTCGGATGCAATATTTGACATCATTCCTGGCCTGTAGAACCCTACTCCTCGCAGGGAACAGTATATACGTCTGTAACGACATATATCCTAACCTAAGACAACCTAACATCCCGGATGTAACATTTGACAACATTCCAGGCGTGTCGAACCCTACTTCTCTGTGGGAACAGTATATACGTCTATAACGTTATATATCCTAACCTAAGGCAACCTGACATCTCGGATGTAATATTCTACATCATTCCAGGCGTGTTGGACCCTACTTCTCGGTGGGAACATTATATGCGTCTATAGCGGTATATATCCTAATCTTAGGCAACCTAACATCTCGGATGTATCATTTTACAACATTCCAGGCCTATCGGTCCCTACGTCTCGGTGGTAACATTACATGCGTCTATAACGTTATATATCCTAACCTAAGGCCACCCAACATCTCGTATGTAATATTTGTCAACAGTCCTTGCGTGTCGAACCCTACTTCTCGGTGGGAACAGTATATACGTCTATAACGTTATATATCCTAACCTAAGGCAACCTAACATCTCGGATGTAAGATTTGACAACATTCCTGGCGTGTCGGACCCTACTTCTCGGTGGGAACAGTATATACGTCTGTAACGTCATATATCCTAACCTAAGGCAACCTAACATCTCGGATGTAATATTCTACATCATTCCAGGCGTGTCGGTCCCTACGTCTCGGTGGTAATATTACATATGTCTATAACGTTATATATCCTAACCTAAGGCAACCTAACATCTCGGATGCAATATTTGACAACATTCCTGGCCTGTCGAACCCTACTTCTCGGTGGGAACAGTATATACGTCTATAACGTTATATATCCTAACCAAAGGCAACCTTACAACTCGGATGTAATATTTGACAACATTCCTGGCGTGTCGGACCCTACTTCTCGGTGGGAACATTATATGCGTCTATAGCGGCATATATCCTAATCTTAGGCAACCTAACATCTCGGATGTAACATTTTACAACATTCCAGGCCTGTCGGTCCCTACGTCTCGGTGGTAACATTACATGCGTCTATAACGTTATATATCCTAACCTAAGGCCACCTAACATCTCGTATGTAATATTTGACAACATTCCTGGCGTGTCGAACCCTACTTCTCGGTGGGAACAGTATATACGTCTATAACGTTATATATCCTAACTTAAGGCAACCTAACATCTCGGATGTAATATTTGACAACATTCCTGGCGTGTCGGACCCTACTTCTCGGTGGGAACAGTATATACGTCTGTAACGTCATATATCCTAACCTAAGGCAACCTAACATCTCGGATGCAATATTTGACAACATTCATGGCCTGTCGAACCCTACTTCTCGGAGGGAACAGCATATACGTCTATAACGTTATATATCCTAACCCAAGGCAACCTGACATCTCGGATGTAAAATTCTACATCATTCCAGGCGTGTCGGTCCCTACGTCTCGGTGGTAATATTACATATGTCTATAACGTTATATATCCTAACCTAAGGCAACCTAACATCTCGGATGCAATATTTGACAACATTCCTGGCCTGTCGAACCCTACTTCTCGGTGGGAACAGTATATACGTCTATAACGTTATATATCCTAACCTAAGGCAACCTAACAACTCGGATGTAATATTTGACAACATTCCTGGCGTGTCGGACCCTACTTCTCGGCGGGAACAGTATATACGTCAGTAACGTCATATATCCTAACCTAAGGCAACCTAACATCTCGGATATAACATTTGACAACATTCCAGGCGTGTTGGAACCCTACGTCTCGGTGGTAACATTACGTGCGTCTATAACGTTATATATGCTAACCTAAGGCAACATAACATCTCGGATGCAATATTTGACAACATTCCTGGCCTGTCGAACCCTACATCTCGGAGGGAACAGTATATACGTCTATAACGGTATATATCCTAATCTAAGGCAACCTAACATCTCGGATGCAATATTTGACATCATTCCTGGCCTGTAGAACCCTACTCCTCGCAGGGAACAGTATATACGTCTGTAACGACATATATCCTAACCTAAGACAACCTAACATCCCGGATGTAACATTTGACAACATTCCAGGCGTGTCGAACCCTACTTCTCTGTGGGAACAGTATATACGTCTATAACGTTATATATCCTAACCTAAGGCAACCTGACATCTCGGATGTAATATTCTACATCATTCCAGGCGTGTCGGACCCTACTTCTCGGTGGGAACATTATATGCGTCTATAGCGGTATATATCCTAATCTTAGGCAACCTAACATCTCGGATGTATCATTTTACAACATTCCAGGCCTATCGGTCCCTACGTCTCGGTGGTAACATTACATGCGTCTATAACGTTATATATCCTAACCTAAGGCCACCCAACATCTCGTATGTAATATTTGTCAACAGTCCTTGCGTGTCGAACCCTACTTCTCGGTGGGAACAGTATATACGTCTATAACGTTATATATCCTAACCTAAGACAACCTAACATCCCGGATGTAACATTTGACAACATTCCAGGCGTGTCGGTCCCTACGTCTCGGTGGTAACATTACATGCGTCTATAACGTTATATATCCTAACCTAAGGCAACCTAACATCTCGGATGCAATATTTGACAACATTCCTGGCCTGTCGAATCCTACTTCTCGGAGGGAACAGCAAATACGTCTATAACGTCATATATCCTAACCTAAGGCAATCTAACATCTCGGATGTAACATTTTACAACATTCCTGGCGTGTCGGACCCTACTTCTCGGTGGGAACAGTATATACGTCTGTAACGTCATATATCCTAACCTAAGGCAACCTAACATCTCGGATATAACATTTGACAACATTCCAGGCGTGTTGGAACCCTACGTCTCGGTGGTAACACTACGTGCGTCTATAACGTTATATATGCTAACCTAAGGCAACATAACATCTCGGATGCAATATTTGACAACATTCCTGGCCTGTCGAACCCTACTTCTCGGGGGGAACAGTATGTACGTCTATAACGGTATATATCCTAATCTAAGGCAACCTAACATCTCGGATGCAATATTTGACAACATTCCTGGCCTGTAGAACACTACTCCTCGGAGGGAACAGTATATACGTCTGTAACGACATATATCCTAACCTAAGGCAACCTAACATCTCGGATGTAACATTTGACAACATTCCAGGCGTGTCGGTCCCTACGTCTCGGTGATAACATTACATGCGTCTATAGCGGTATATATCCTAATCTTAGGCAACCTAACATCTCGGATGTAACATTTGACAACATTCCTGGCCTGTCGAATCCTACTTCTCGGAGGGAACAGCAAATACGTCTATAACGTCATATATCCTAACCTAAGGCAATCTAACATCTCGGATGTAACATTTTACAACATTCCTGGCGTGTCGGACCCTACTTCTCGGTGGGAACAGTATATACGTCTGTAACGTCATATATCCTAACCTAAGGCAACCTAACATCTCGGATATAACATTTGACAACATTCCAGGCGTGTTGGAACCCTACGTCTCGGTGGTAACACTACGTGCGTCTATAACGTTATATATGCTAACCTAAGGCAACATAACATCTCGGATGCAATATTTGACAACATTCCTGGCCTGTCGAACCCTACTTCTCGGGGGGAACAGTATGTACGTCTATAACGGTATAAATCCTAATCTAAGGCAACCTAACATCTCGGATGCAATATTTGACAACATTCCTGGCCTGTAGAACACTACTCCTCGGAGGGAACAGTATATACGTCTGTAACGACATATATCCTAACCTAAGGCAACCTAACATCTCGGATGTAACATTTGACAACATTCCAGGCGTGTCGGTCCCTACGTCTCGGTGATAACATTACATGCGTCTATAGCGGTATATATCCTAATCTTAGGCAACCTAACATCTCGGATGTAACATTTGACAACATTCCAGGCGTGTCGGTCCCTACGTCTCGGTGGTAACAGTACATGCGTCTATAACGTTATATATCCTAACCTAAGGCAATCTAACATCTCGGATGCAATATTTGACAACATTCCTGGCCTGTCGAACCCTACTTCTCGGAGGGAACAGTATATACGTCTATAACGTTATATATCCTAACCTAAGGCTACCTGACATCTCGGATGTAATATTCTACATCATTCCAGGCGTGTCGGACCGTGCTTCTCGGTGGGAACATTATATGCGTCTATAACGTTGTATATCCTTATCTAAGGCAACCTAACATCTCGGATGCAATATTTGACAACATTCCTGGCCTGTCGAACCCTACATCTCGGAGGGAAGATTATATACGTCTATAGCGGTATATATCCTAATCTAAGGCAACCTAACATCTCGGATGCAATATTTGATAACATTCCTGGCCTGTCGAACCCTACTTCTCGGAGGGAACAGTATATACGTCTATAACGTTATATATCCTAACCCAAGGCAACCTGACATCTCGGATGTAATATTCTACATCATTCCAGGCGTGTCGGTCCCTACGTCTCGGTGGTAATATTACATATGTCTATAACGATATATATCCTAACCTAAGGCAACCTAACATCTCGGATGCAATATTTGACAACATTCCTGGCCTGTCGAACCCTACTTCTCGGTGGTAATATTACATGCGTCTATAACGTTATATATCCTAACCTATGGCAACCTAACATCTCGGATGCAATATTTGACAACATTCCTGGCCTGTCGAATCCTACTTCTCGGAGGGAACAGCATATACGTCTATAACGTCATATATCCTAACCTAAGGCAACCTAACATCTCGGATGTAACATTTTACAACATTCCTGGCGTGTCGGACCCTACTTCTCGGTGGGAACAGTATATACGTCTGTAACGTCATATATCCTAACCTAAGGCAACCTAACATCTCGGATATAACATTTGACAACATTCCAGGCGTGTTGGAACCCTACGTCTCGGTGGTAACATTACGTGCGTCTATAACGTTATATATGCTAACCTAAGGCAACATAACATCTGGGATGCAATATTTGACAACATTCCTGGCCTGTCGAACCCTACTTCTCGGAGGGAACGGTATATACGTCTATAACGGTATATATCCTAATCTAAGGCAACCTAACATCTCGGATGCAATATTTGACATCATTCCTGGCCTGTAGAACCCTACTCCTCGCAGGGAACAGTATATACGTCTGTAACGACATATATCCTAACCTAAGACAACCTAACATCCCGGATGTAACATTTGACAACATTCCAGGCGTGTCGGTCCCTACGTCTCGGTGGTAACATTACATGCGTCTATAACGTTATATATCCTAACCTAAGGCCACCTAACATCTCGTATGTAATATTTGACAACATTCCTGGCGTGTCGAACCCTACTTCTCGGTGGGAACAGTATATACGTCTATAACGTTATATATCCTAACGTAAGGCAACCTAACATCTCGGATGCAATATTTGACAACATACCCGGCGTGTTGGAACCCTACGTCTCGGTGGTAACATTACGTGCGTCTATAACGTTATATATGCTAACCTAAGGCAACCTAACATCTCGGATGCAATATTTGACAACATTCCTGGCCTGTCGAACCCTACTTCTCGGAGGGAACAGTATATACGTCTATAACGATATATATCCTAACCTAAGGCAACCTGACATCTCGGATGTAATATTCTACATCATTCCAGGCGTGTCGAACCCTACTTCTCGGATGGAACTCTATATACGTCTATAACGGTATATATCCTAATCTAAGGCAACCTAACATCTCGGATGTAACATTTGACAACATTCCAGGCGTGTCGGTCCCTACGTCTCGGTGGTAACAGTACATGCGTCTATAACGTTATATATCCTAACCTATGGCAACCTAACATCTCGGATGCAATATTTGACAACATTCCTGGCCTGTCGAATCCTACTTCTCGGAGGGAACAGCATATACGTCTATAACGACATATATCCTAACCTAAGACAACCTAACATCTCGGATATAACATTTCACAACATTCCCGGCGTGTTGGAACCCTACGTCTCGGTGGTAACATTACGTGCGTCTATAACGTTATATATGCTAACCTAAGGCAACCTAACATCTCGGATGCAATATTTGACAACATTCCTGGCCTGTCGAACCCTACTTCTCGGAGGGAACAGCATATACGTCTATAACGTCATATATCCTAACCTAAGGCAACCTAACATCTCGGATGTAGCATTTGACAACATTCCAGGTGTGTTGGTCCCTACGTCTCGGTGGTAACGTTACATGCGTCTACAACGTTATATATCCTAACCTAAGGCAACCTAACATATTGGATGTAACATTTGACAGCATTCCAGGCATGTCGGTCCCTACGTCTCGGTGGTAACATTATATGCGTCTATAACGTTATATATCCTTATCTAAGGCAACCTAACATCTCGGATGCAATATTTGACAACATTCCTAGCCTGTCGAACCCTACTTCTCGGAGGGAACAGTATATACGTCTATAACGTTATATATCCTAACCCAAGGCAACCTGACATCTCGGATGTAATATTCTACATCATTCCAGGCGTGTCGGTCCCTACGTCTCGGTGGTAATATTACATATGTCTATAACGTTATATATCCTAACCTAAGGCAACCTAACATCTCGGATGCAATATTTGACAACATTCCTGGCCTGTCGAACCCTACTTCTCGGTGGGAACAGTATATACGTCTATAACGTTATATATCCTAACCTAAGGCAACCTAACAACTCGGATGTAATATTTGACAACATTCCTGGCGTGTCGGACCCTACTTCTCGGTGGGAACAGTATATACGTCTGTAACGTCATATATCCTAACCTAAGGCAACCTAACATCTCGGATATAACATTTGACAACATTCCAGGCGTGTCGGTCCCTACGTCTCGGTGATAACATTACATGCGTCTATAGAGGTATATATCCAAATTCTGAGGCAACCTAACATCTCGGATGTAACATTTTACAACATTCCAGGCCTGTCGGTCCCTACGTCACGGTGGTAACATTACATGCGTCTATAACGATATATATCCTAACCTAAGGCCACCTAACATCTCGTATGTAATATTTGACAACATTCCTGGCGTGTCGAACCCTACTTCTCGGTGGGAACAGTATATACGTCTATAACGTTATATATCCTAACGTAAGGCAACCTAACATCTCGGATGCAATATTTGACAACATACCCGGCGTGTTGGAACCCTACGTCTCGGTGGTAACATTACGTGCGTCTATAACGTTATATATGCTAACCTAAGGCAACCTAACATCTCGGATGCAATATTTGACAACATTCCTGGCCTGTCGAACCCTACTTCTCGGAGGGAACAGTATATACGTCTATAACGATATATATCCTAACCTAAGGCAACCTGACATCTCGGATGTAATATTCTACATCATTCCAGGCGTGTCGAACCCTACTTCTCGGATGGAACTGTATATACGTCTATAACGGTATATATCCTAATCTAAGGCAACCTAACATCTCGGATGTAACATTTGACAACATTCCAGGCGTGTCGGTCCCTACGTCTCGGTGATAACATTACATGCGTCTATAGAGGTATATATCCAAATTCTAAGGCAACCTAACATCTCGGATGTAACATTTTACAACATTCCAGGCCTGTCGGTCCCTACGTCACGGTGGTAACATTACATGCGTCTATAACGTTATATATCCTAACCTAAGGCCACCTAACATCTCGTATGTAATATTTGACAACATTCCTGGCGTGTCGAACCCTACTTCTCGGTGGGAACAGTATATACGTCTATAACGTTATATATCCTAACGTAAGGCAACCTAACATCTCGGATGCAATATTTGACAACATACCCGGCGTGTTGGAACCCTACGTCTCGGTGGTAACATTACGTGCGTCTATAACGTTATATATGCTAACCTAAGGCAACCTAACATCTCGGATGCAATATTTGACAACATTCCTGGCCTGTCGAACCCTACTTCTCGGAGGGAACAGTATATACGTCTATAAAGTTATATATCCTAACCTAAGGCAACCTAACATCTTGGATGTAACATTTGACAACATTCCAGGCATGTCGGTCCCTACGTCTCGGTGGTAACATTATATGCGTCTATAACGTTATATATCCTTATCTAAGGCAACCTAACATCTCGGATGCAATATTTGACAACATTCCTGGCCTGTCGAATCCTACTTCTCGGAGGGAACAGCATATACGTCTATAACGTCATATATCCTAACCTAAGGCAACCTAACATCTCGGATGTAACATTTGACAACATTCCAGGCGTGTCGGTCCCTACGTCTCGGTGATAACATTACATGCGTCTATAGCGGTATATATCCTAATCTTAGGCAACCTAACATCTCGGATGTAACATTTGACAACATTCCAGGCGTGTCGGTCCCTACGTCTCGGTGGTAACAGTACATGCGTCTATAACGTTATATATCCTAACCTAAGGCAACCTAACATCTCGGATGCAATATTTGACAACATTCCTGGCCTGTCGAACCCTACTTCTCGGAGGGAACAGTATATACGTCTATAAAGTTATATATCCTAACCTAAGGCAACCTAACATCTTGGATGTAACATTTGACAACATTCCAGGCATGTCGGTCCCTACGTCTCGGTGGTAACATTATATGCGTCTATAACGTTATATATCCTTATCTAAGGCAACCTAACATCTCGGATGCAATATTTGACAACATTCCTGGCCTGTCGAATCCTACTTCTCGGAGGGAACAGCATATACGTCTATAACGTCATATATCCTAACCTAAGGCAACCTAACATCTCGGATGTAACATTTGACAACATTCCAGGCGTGTCGGTCCCTACGTCTCGGTGATAACATTACATGCGTCTATAGCGGTATATATCCTAATCTTAGGCAACCTAACATCTCGGATGTAACATTTGACAACATTCCTGGCCTGTCGAATCCTACTTCTCGGAGGGAACAGCAAATACGTCTATAACGTCATATATCCTAACCTAAGGCAATCTAACATCTCGGATGTAACATTTTACAACATTCCTGGCGTGTCGGACCCTACTTCTCGGTGGGAACAGTATATACGTCTGTAACGTCATATATCCTAACCTAAGGCAACCTAACATCTCGGATATAACATTTGACAACATTCCAGGCGTGTTGGAACCCTACGTCTCGGTGGTAACACTACGTGCGTCTATAACGTTATATATGCTAACCTAAGGCAACATAACATCTCGGATGCAATATTTGACAACATTCCTGGCCTGTCGAACCCTACTTCTCGGGGGGAACAGTATGTACGTCTATAACGGTATATATCCTAATCTAAGGCAACCTAACATCTCGGATGCAATATTTGACAACATTCCTGGCCTGTAGAACACTACTCCTCGGAGGGAACAGTATATACGTCTGTAACGACATATATCCTAACCTAAGGCAACCTAACATCTCGGATGTAACATTTGACAACATTCCAGGCGTGTCGGTCCCTACGTCTCGGTGATAACATTACATGCGTCTATAGCGGTATATATCCTAATCTTAGGCAACCTAACATCTCGGATGTAACATTTGACAACATTCCTGGCCTGTCGAATCCTACTTCTCGGAGGGAACAGCAAATACGTCTATAACGTCATATATCCTAACCTAAGGCAATCTAACATCTCGGATGTAACATTTTACAACATTCCTGGCGTGTCGGACCCTACTTCTCGGTGGGAACAGTATATACGTCTGTAACGTCATATATCCTAACCTAAGGCAACCTAACATCTCGGATATAACATTTGACAACATTCCAGGCGTGTTGGAACCCTACGTCTCGGTGGTAACACTACGTGCGTCTATAACGTTATATATGCTAACCTAAGGCAACATAACATCTCGGATGCAATATTTGACAACATTCCTGGCCTGTCGAACCCTACTTCTCGGGGGGAACAGTATGTACGTCTATAACGGTATAAATCCTAATCTAAGGCAACCTAACATCTCGGATGCAATATTTGACAACATTCCTGGCCTGTAGAACACTACTCCTCGGAGGGAACAGTATATACGTCTGTAACGACATATATCCTAACCTAAGGCAACCTAACATCTCGGATGTAACATTTGACAACATTCCAGGCGTGTCGGTCCCTACGTCTCGGTGATAACATTACATGCGTCTATAGCGGTATATATCCTAATCTTAGGCAACCTAACATCTCGGATGTAACATTTGACAACATTCCAGGCGTGTCGGTCCCTACGTCTCGGTGGTAACAGTACATGCGTCTATAACGTTATATATCCTAACCTAAGGCAATCTAACATCTCGGATGCAATATTTGACAACATTCCTGGCCTGTCGAACCCTACTTCTCGGAGGGAACAGTATATACGTCTATAACGTTATATATCCTAACCTAAGGCAACCTGACATCTCGGATGTAATATTCTACATCATTCCAGGCGTGTCGGACCGTGCTTCTCGGTGGGAACATTATATGCGTCTATAACGTTGTATATCCTTATCTAAGGCAACCTAACATCTCGGATGCAATATTTGACAACATTCCTGGCCTGTCGAACCCTACATCTCGGAGGGAAGATTATATACGTCTATAGCGGTATATATCCTAATCTAAGGCAACCTAACATCTCGGATGCAATATTTGATAACATTCCTGGCCTGTCGAACCCTACTTCTCGGAGGGAACAGTATATACGTCTATAACGTTATATATCCTAACCCAAGGCAACCTGACATCTCGGATGTAATATTCTACATCATTCCAGGCGTGTCGGTCCCTACGTCTCGGTGGTAATATTACATGTGTCTATAACGATATATATCCTAACCTAAGGCAACCTAACATCTCGGATGCAATATTTGACAACATTCCTGGCCTGTCGAACCCTACTTCTCGGTGGTAATATTACATGCGTCTATAACGTTATATATCCTAACCTATGGCAACCTAACATCTCGGATGCAATATTTGACAACATTCCTGGCCTGTCGAATCCTACTTCTCGGAGGGAACAGCATATACGTCTATAACGTCATATATCCTAACCTAAGGCAACCTAACATCTCGGATGTAACATTTTACAACATTCCTGGCGTGTCGGACCCTACTTCTCGGTGGGAACAGTATATACGTCTGTAACGTCATATATCCTAACCTAAGGCAACCTAACATCTCGGATATAACATTTGACAACATTCCAGGCGTGTTGGAACCCTACGTCTCGGTGGTAACATTACGTGCGTCTATAACGTTATATATGCTAACCTAAGGCAACATAACATCTGGGATGCAATATTTGACAACATTCCTGGCCTGTCGAACCCTACTTCTCGGAGGGAACGGTATATACGTCTATAACGGTATATATCCTAATCTAAGGCAACCTAACATCTCGGATGCAATATTTGACATCATTCCTGGCCTGTAGAACCCTACTCCTCGCAGGGAACAGTATATACGTCTGTAACGACATATATCCTAACCTAAGACAACCTAACATCCCGGATGTAACATTTGACAACATTCCAGGCGTGTCGGTCCCTACGTCTCGGTGGTAACATTACATGCGTCTATAACGTTATATATCCTAACCTAAGGCCACCTAACATCTCGTATGTAATATTTGACAACATTCCTGGCGTGTCGAACCCTACTTCTCGGTGGGAACAGTATATACGTCTATAACGTTATATATCCTAACGTAAGGCAACCTAACATCTCGGATGCAATATTTGACAACATACCCGGCGTGTTGGAACCCTACGTCTCGGTGGTAACATTACGTGCGTCTATAACGTTATATATGCTAACCTAAGGCAACCTAACATCTCGGATGCAATATTTGACAACATTCCTGGCCTGTCGAACCCTACTTCTCGGAGGGAACAGTATATACGTCTATAACGATATATATCCTAACCTAAGGCAACCTGACATCTCGGATGTAATATTCTACATCATTCCAGGCGTGTCGAACCCTACTTCTCGGATGGAACTCTATATACGTCTATAACGGTATATATCCTAATCTAAGGCAACCTAACATCTCGGATGTAACATTTGACAACATTCCAGGCGTGTCGGTCCCTACGTCTCGGTGGTAACAGTACATGCGTCTATAACGTTATATATCCTAACCTATGGCAACCTAACATCTCGGATGCAATATTTGACAACATTCCTGGCCTGTCGAATCCTACTTCTCGGAGGGAACAGCATATACGTCTATAACGACATATATCCTAACCTAAGACAACCTAACATCTCGGATATAACATTTCACAACATTCCCGGCGTGTTGGAACCCTACGTCTCGGTGGTAACATTACGTGCGTCTATAACGTTATATATGCTAACCTAAGGCAACCTAACATCTCGGATGCAATATTTGACAACATTCCTGGCCTGTCGAACCCTACTTCTCGGAGGGAACAGCATATACGTCTATAACGTCATATATCCTAACCTAAGGCAACCTAACATCTCGGATGTAGCATTTGACAACATTCCAGGTGTGTTGGTCCCTACGTCTCGGTGGTAACGTTACATGCGTCTACAACGTTATATATCCTAACCTAAGGCAACCTAACATATTGGATGTAACATTTGACAGCATTCCAGGCATGTCGGTCCCTACGTCTCGGTGGTAACATTATATGCGTCTATAACGTTATATATCCTTATCTAAGGCAACCTAACATCTCGGATGCAATATTTGACAACATTCCTAGCCTGTCGAACCCTACTTCTCGGAGGGAACAGTATATACGTCTATAACGTTATATATCCTAACCCAAGGCAACCTGACATCTCGGATGTAATATTCTACATCATTCCAGGCGTGTCGGTCCCTACGTCTCGGTGGTAATATTACATATGTCTATAACGTTATATATCCTAACCTAAGGCAACCTAACATCTCGGATGCAATATTTGACAACATTCCTGGCCTGTCGAACCCTACTTCTCGGTGGGAACAGTATATACGTCTATAACGTTATATATCCTAACCTAAGGCAACCTAACAACTCGGATGTAATATTTGACAACATTCCTGGCGTGTCGGACCCTACTTCTCGGTGGGAACAGTATATACGTCTGTAACGTCATATATCCTAACCTAAGGCAACCTAACATCTCGGATATAACATTTGACAACATTCCAGGCGTGTCGGTCCCTACGTCTCGGTGATAACATTACATGCGTCTATAGAGGTATATATCCAAATTCTGAGGCAACCTAACATCTCGGATGTAACATTTTACAACATTCCAGGCCTGTCGGTCCCTACGTCACGGTGGTAACATTACATGCGTCTATAACGATATATATCCTAACCTAAGGCCACCTAACATCTCGTATGTAATATTTGACAACATTCCTGGCGTGTCGAACCCTACTTCTCGGTGGGAACAGTATATACGTCTATAACGTTATATATCCTAACGTAAGGCAACCTAACATCTCGGATGCAATATTTGACAACATACCCGGCGTGTTGGAACCCTACGTCTCGGTGGTAACATTACGTGCGTCTATAACGTTATATATGCTAACCTAAGGCAACCTAACATCTCGGATGCAATATTTGACAACATTCCTGGCCTGTCGAACCCTACTTCTCGGAGGGAACAGTATATACGTCTATAACGATATATATCCTAACCTAAGGCAACCTGACATCTCGGATGTAATATTCTACATCATTCCAGGCGTGTCGAACCCTACTTCTCGGATGGAACTGTATATACGTCTATAACGGTATATATCCTAATCTAAGGCAACCTAACATCTCGGATGTAACATTTGACAACATTCCAGGCGTGTCGGTCCCTACGTCTCGGTGATAACATTACATGCGTCTATAGAGGTATATATCCAAATTCTAAGGCAACCTAACATCTCGGATGTAACATTTTACAACATTCCAGGCCTGTCGGTCCCTACGTCACGGTGGTAACATTACATGCGTCTATAACGTTATATATCCTAACCTAAGGCCACCTAACATCTCGTATGTAATATTTGACAACATTCCTGGCGTGTCGAACCCTACTTCTCGGTGGGAACAGTATATACGTCTATAACGTTATATATCCTAACGTAAGGCAACCTAACATCTCGGATGCAATATTTGACAACATACCCGGCGTGTTGGAACCCTACGTCTCGGTGGTAACATTACGTGCGTCTATAACGTTATATATGCTAACCTAAGGCAACCTAACATCTCGGATGCAATATTTGACAACATTCCTGGCCTGTCGAACCCTACTTCTCGGAGGGAACAGTATATACGTCTATAAAGTTATATATCCTAACCTAAGGCAACCTAACATCTTGGATGTAACATTTGACAACATTCCAGGCATGTCGGTCCCTACGTCTCGGTGGTAACATTATATGCGTCTATAACGTTATATATCCTTATCTAAGGCAACCTAACATCTCGGATGCAATATTTGACAACATTCCTGGCCTGTCGAATCCTACTTCTCGGAGGGAACAGCATATACGTCTATAACGTCATATATCCTAACCTAAGGCAACCTAACATCTCGGATGTAACATTTGACAACATTCCAGGCGTGTCGGTCCCTACGTCTCGGTGATAACATTACATGCGTCTATAGCGGTATATATCCTAATCTTAGGCAACCTAACATCTCGGATGTAACATTTGACAACATTCCAGGCGTGTCGGTCCCTACGTCTCGGTGGTAACAGTACATGCGTCTATAACGTTATATATCCTAACCTAAGGCAACCTAACATCTCGGATGCAATATTTGACAACATTCCTGGCCTGTCGAACCCTACTTCTCGGAGGGAACAGTATATACGTCTATAAAGTTATATATCCTAACCTAAGGCAACCTAACATCTTGGATGTAACATTTGACAACATTCCAGGCATGTCGGTCCCTACGTCTCGGTGGTAACATTATATGCGTCTATAACGTTATATATCCTTATCTAAGGCAACCTAACATCTCGGATGCAATATTTGACAACATTCCTGGCCTGTCGAATCCTACTTCTCGGAGGGAACAGCATATACGTCTATAACGTCATATATCCTAACCTAAGGCAACCTAACATCTCGGATGTAACATTTGACAACATTCCAGGCGTGTCGGTCCCTACGTCTCGGTGATAACATTACATGCGTCTATAGCGGTATATATCCTAATCTTAGGCAACCTAACATCTCGGATGTAACATTTGACAACATTCCAGGCGTGTCGGTCCCTACGTCTCGGTGGTAACAGTACATACGTCTATAACGTTATATATCCTAACCTAAGGCAATCTAACATCTCGGATGCAATATTTGACAACATTCCTGGCCTGTCGATCCCTACTTCTCGGAGGGAACAGTATATACGTCTATAAAGTTATATATCCTAACCTAAGGCAACATGACATCTCGGATGTAATATTCTACATCATTCCAGGCGTGTCGTACCCTACTTCTCGGATGGAACTGTATATACGTCTATAACGGTATATATCCTAATCTAAGGCAACCTAACATCTCGGATGTAACATTTGACAACATTGCAGGCGTGTCGGACCCTACTTCTCGGTGGGAACAGTATATACGTCTGTAACGTCATATATCCTAACCTAAGGCAACCTAACATCTCGGATATAACATTTGACAACATTCCCGGCGTGTTGGAACCCTATGTCTCGGTGGTAACATTACGTGCGTCTATAACGTTATATATGCTAACCTAAGGCAACCTAACATCTCGTATGCAATATTTGACAACATTCCTGGCCTGTCGAACCCTACTTCTCGGAGGGAACAGCATATACGTCTATAACGACATATATCCTAACCTAAGACAACCTAACATCTCGGATATAACATTTCACAACATTCCCGGCGTGTTGGAACCCTACGTCTCGGTGGTAACATTACGTGCGTCTATAACGTTATATATGCTAACCTAAGGCAACCTAACATCTCGGATGCAATATTTGACAACATTCCTGGCCTGTCGAACCCTACTTCTCGGAGGGAACAGCATATACGTCTATAACGTCATATATCCTAACCTAAGGCAACCTAACATCTCGGATGTAGCATTTGACAACATTCCAGGTGTGTCGGTCCCTACGTCTCGGTGGTAACGTTACATGCGTCTACAACGTTATATATCCTAACCTAAGGCAACCTAACATCTCGGATGTAACATTTGACAACATTGCAGGCGTGTCGGACCCTACTTCTCGGTGGGAACAGTATATACGTCTGTAACGTCATATATCCTAACCTAAGGCAACCTAACATCTCGGATATAACATTTGACAACATTCCCGGCGTGTTGGAACCCTATGTCTCGGTGGTAACATTACGTGCGTCTATAACGTTATATATGCTAACCTAAGGCAACCTAACATCTCGTATGCAATATTTGACAACATTCCTGGCCTGTCGAACCCTACTTCTCGGAGGGAACAGCATATACGTCTATAACGACATATATCCTAACCTAAGACAACCTAACATCTCGGATATAACATTTCACAACATTCCCGGCGTGTTGGAACCCTACGTCTCGGTGGTAACATTACGTCCGTCTATAACGTTATATATGCTAACCTAAGGCAACATAACATCTCGGATGCAATATTTGACAACATTCCTGGCCTGTCGAACCCTACTTCTCGGAGGGAACAGTATATACGTCTATAACGTTATATATCCTAACCCAAGGCAACCTGACATCTCGGATGTAATATTCTACATCATTCCAGGCGTGTCGGTCCCTACGTCTCGGTGGTAATATTACATATGTCTATAACGTTATATATCCTAACCTAAGGCAACCTAACATCTCGGATGCAATATTTGACAACATTCCTGGCCTGTCGAACCCTACTTCTCGGTGGGAACAGTATATACGTCTATAACGTTATATATCCAAACCTAAGGCAACCTAACAACTCGGATGTAATATTTGACAACATCCCTGGCGTGTCGGACCCTACTTCTCGGTGGGAACAGTATATACGTCTGTAACGTCATATATCCTAACCTAAGGCAACCTAACATCTCGGATATAACATTTGACAACATTCCAGGCGTGTTGGAACCCTACGTCTCGGTGGTAACATTACGTGCGTCTATAACGTTATATATGCTAACCTAAGGCAACATAACATCTCGGATGCAATATTTGACAACATTCCTGGCCTGTCGAACCCTACTTCTCGGAGGAAACAGTATATACGTCTATAACGGTATATATCCTAATCTAAGGCAACCTAACATCTCGGATGCAATATTTGACATCATTCCTGGCCTGTAGAACCCTACTCCTCGCAGGGAACAGTATATACGTCTGTAACGACATATATCCTAACCTAAGACAACTTAACATCCCGGATGTAACATTTGACAACATTCCAGGCGTGTCGGTTCCTACGTCTCGGTGGTAACATTACATGCGTCTATAACGTTATATATCCTAACCTAAGGCAACCTAACATCTCGGATGCAATATTTGACAACATTCCTGGCCTGTCGAATCCTACTTCTCGGAGGGAACAGCATATACGTCTATAACGTCATATATCCTAACCTAAGGCAACCTAACATCTCGGATGTAACATTTTACAACATTCCTGGCGTGTCGGACCCTACTTCTCGGTGGCAACAGTATATACGTCTGTAACGTCATATATCCTAACCTAAGGCAACCTAACATCTCGGATATAACATTTGACAACATTCCAGGCGTGTTGGAACCCTACGTCTCGGTGGTAACATTACGTGCGTCTATAACGTTATATATGCTAACCTAAGGCAACATAACATCTGGGATGCAATATTTGACAACATTCCTGGCCTGTCGAACCCTACTTCTCGGAGGGAACGGTATATACGTCTATAACGGTATATATCCTAATCTAAGGCAACCTAACATCTCGGATGCAATATTTGACATCATTCCTGGCCTGTAGAACCCTACTCCTCGCAGGGAACAGTATATACGTCTGTAACGACATATATCCTAACCTAAGACAACCTAACATCCCGGATGTAACATTTGCCAACATTCCAGGCGTGTCGGTCCCTACGTCTCGGTGGTAACATTACATGCGTCTATAACGTTATATATCCTAACCTAAGGCAACCTAACATCTCGGATGCAATATTTGACAACATTCCTGGCCTGTCGAATCCTACTTCTCGGAGGGAACAGCATATACGTCTATAACGTCATATATCCTAACCTAAGGCAACCTAACATCTCGGATGTAACATTTGACAACATCCCTGGCGTGTCGGACCCTACTTCTCGGTGGGAACAGTATATACGTCTGTAACGTCATATATCCTAACCTAAGGCAACCTAACATCTCGGATATAACATTTGACAACATTCCAGGCGTGTCGGTCCCTACGTCTCGGTGATAACATTACATGCGTCTATAGAGGTATATATACAAATTCTAAGGCAACCTAACATCTCGGATGTAACATTTTACAACATTCCAGGCCTGTCGGTCCCTACGTCACGGTGGTAACATTACATGCGTCTATAACGTTATATATCCTAACCTAAGGCCACCTAACATCTCGTATGTAATATTTGACAACATTCCAGGCGTGTCGAACCCTACTTCTCGGTGGGAACAGTATATACGTCTATAAGGTTATATATCCTAACGTAAGGCAACCTAACATCTCGGATGCAATATTTGACAACATACCCGGCGTGTTGGAACCCTACGTCTCGGTGGTAACATTACGTGCGTCTATAACGTTATATATGCTAACCTAAGGCAACCTAACATCTCGGATGCAATATTTGACAACATTCCTGGCCTGTCGAACCCTACTTCTCGGAGGGAACAGTATATACGTCTATAACGTTATATATCCTAACCTAAGGCAACCTGACATCTCGGATGTAATATTCTACATCATTCCAGGCGTGTCGAACCCTACTTCTCGGATGGAACTGTATATACGTCTATAACGGTATATATCCTAATCTAAGGCAACCTAACATCTCGGATGTAACATTTGACAACATTCCAGGCGTGTCGGTCCCTACGTCTCGGTGGTAACAGTACATGCGTCTATAACGTTATATATCCTAACCTAAGGCAACCTAACATCTCGGATGCAATATTTGACAACATTCCTGGCCTGTCGAACCCTACTTCTCGGAGGGAACAGTATATACGTCTATAAAGTTATATATCCTAACCTAAGGCAACATGACATCTCGGATGTAATATTCTACATCATTCCAGGCGTGTCGTAGCCTACTTCTCGGATGGAACTGTATATACGTCTATAACGGTATATATCCTAATCTAAGGCAACCTAACATCTCGGATGTAACATTTGACAACATTGCAGGCGTGTCGGACCCTACTTCTCGGTGGGAACAGTATATACGTCTGTAACGTCATATATCCTAACCTAAGGCAAACTAACATCTCGGATGTAACATTTGACAACATTCCAGGTGTGTCGGTCCCTACGTCTCGGTGGTAACGTTACATGCGTCTACAACGTTATATATCCTAACCTAAGGCAACCTAACATCTCGGATGCAATATTTGACAACATTCCTGGCCTGTCGAATCCTACTTCTCGGAGGGAACAGCATATACGTCTATAACGTCATATATCCTAACCTAAGGCAACCTAACATCTCGGATGTAACATTTGACAACATCCCTGGCGTGTCGGACCCTACTTCTCGGTGGGAACAGTATATACGTCTGTAACGTCATATATCCTAACCTAAGGCAACCTAACATCTCGGATATAACATTTGACAACATTCCAGGCGTGTCGGTCCCTACGTCTCGGTGATAACATTACATGCGTCTATAGAGGTATATATACAAATTCTAAGGCAACCTAACATCTCGGATGTAACATTTTACAACATTCCAGGCCTGTCGGTCCCTACGTCACGGTGGTAACATTACATGCGTCTATAACGTTATATATCCTAACCTAAGGCCACCTAACATCTCGTATGTAATATTTGACAACATTCCAGGCGTGTCGAACCCTACTTCTCGGTGGGAACAGTATATACGTCTATAAGGTTATATATCCTAACGTAAGGCAACCTAACATCTCGGATGCAATATTTGACAACATACCCGGCGTGTTGGAACCCTACGTCTCGGTGGTAAAATTACGTGCGTCTATAACGTTATATATGCTAACCTAAGGCAACCTGACATCTCGGATGCAATATTCTACATCATTCCAGGCGTGTCGAACCCTACTTCTCGGATGGAACTGTATATACGTCTATAACGGTATATATCCTAATCTAAGGCAACCTAACATCTCGGATGTAACATTTGACAACATTCCAGGCGTGTCGGTCCCTACGTCTCGGTGGTAACAGTACATGCGTCTATAACGTTATATATCCTAACCTAAGGCAACCTAACATCTCGGATGCAATATTTGACAACATTCCTGGCCTGTCGAACCCTACTTCTCGGAGGGAACAGTATATACGTCTATAAAGTTATATATCCTAACCTAAGGCAACATGACATCTCGGATGTAATATTCTACATCATTCCAGGCGTGTCGTAGCCTACTTCTCGGATGGAACTGTATATACGTCTATAACGGTATATATCCTAATCTAAGGCAACCTAACATCTCGGATGTAACATTTGACAACATTGCAGGCGTGTCGGACCCTACTTCTCGGTGGGAACAGTATATACGTCTGTAACGTCATATATCCTAACCTAAGGCAAACTAACATCTCGGATGTAACATTTGACAACATTCCAGGTGTGTCGGTCCCTACGTCTCGGTGGTAACGTTACATGCGTCTACAACGTTATATATCCTAACCTAAGGCAACCTAACATCTTGGATGTAACATTTGACAACATTCCAGGCATGTCGGTCCCTACGTCTCGGTGGTAACATTATATGCGTCTATAACGTTATATATCCTTATCTAAGGCAACCTAACATCTCGGATGCAATATTTGACAACATTCCTGGCCTGTCGAATCCTACTTCTCGGAGGGAACAGCATATACGTCTATAACGTCATATATCCTAACCTAAGGCAACCTAACATCTCGGATGTAACATTTTACAACATTCCTGGCGTGTCGGACCCTACTTCTCGGTGGGAACAGTATATACGTCTGTAACGTCATATATCCTGACCTAAGGCAACCTAACATTTCGGATATAACATTTGACAACATTCCAGGCGTGTTGGAACCCTACGTCTCGGTGGTAACATTACGTGCGTCTATAACGTTATATATGCTAACCTAAGGCAACATAACATCTCGGATGCAATATTTAACAACATACCTGGCCTGTCGAACCCTACTTCTCGGAGGGAACAGTATATACGTCTATAACGGTATATATCCTAATCTAAGGCTACCTAACATCTCGGATGCAATATTTGACAACATTCCTGGCCTGTAGAACCCTACTCCTCGGAGGGAACAGTATATACGTCTGTAACGACATATATCCTAACCTAAGGTAACCTAACATCTCGGATGTAACATTTTACAACATTCCAGGCCTGTCGGTCCCTACGTCACGGTGGTAACATTACATGCGTTTATAACGTTATATATCCTAACCTAAGGCCACCTAACATCTCGTATGTAATATTTGACAACATTCCTGGCGTGTCGAACCCTACTTCTCGGTGGGAACAGTATATACGTCTATAACGTTATATATCCTAACGTAAGGCAACCTAACATCTCGGATGCAATATTTGACAACATACCCGGCGTGTTGGAACCCTACGTCTCGGTGGTAACATTACGTGCGTCTATAACGTTATATATGCTAACCTAAGGCAACCTAACATCTCGTATGCAATATTTGACAACATTCCTGGCCTGTCGAACCCTACTTCTCGGAGGGAACAGCATATACGTCTATAACGACATATATCCTAACCTAAGACAACCTAACATCTCGGATATAACATTTCACAACATTCCCGGCGTGTTGGAACCCTACGTCTCGGTGGTAACATTACGTGCGTCTATAACGTTATATATGCTAACCTAAGGCAACCTAACATCTCGGATGCAATATTTGACAACATTCCTGGCCTGTCGAATCCTACTTCTCGGAGGGAACAGCATATACGTCTATAACGTCATATATCCTAACCTAAGGCAACCTAACATCTCGGATGTAACATTTGACAACATCCCTGGCGTGTCGGACCCTACTTCTCGGTGGGAACAGTATATACGTCTGTAACGTCATATATCCTAACCTAAGGCAACCTAACATCTCGGATATAACATTTGACAACATTCCAGGCGTGTCGGTCCCTACGTCTCGGTGATAACATTACATGCGTCTATAGAGGTATATATACAAATTCTAAGGCAACCTAACATCTCGGATGTAACATTTTACAACATTCCAGGCCTGTCGGTCCCTACGTCACGGTGGTAACATTACATGCGTCTATAACGTTATATATCCTAACCTAAGGCCACCTAACATCTCGTATGTAATATTTGACAACATTCCAGGCGTGTCGAACCCTACTTCTCGGTGGGAACAGTATATACGTCTATAAGGTTATATATCCTAACGTAAGGCAACCTAACATCTCGGATGCAATATTTGACAACATACCCGGCGTGTTGGAACCCTACGTCTCGGTGGTAACATTACGTGCGTCTATAACGTTATATATGCTAACCTAAGGCAACCTAACATCTCGGATGCAATATTTGACAACATTCCTGGCCTGTCGAACCCTACTTCTCGGAGGGAACAGTATATACGTCTATAACGTTATATATCCTAACCTAAGGCAACCTGACATCTCGGATGTAATATTCTACATCATTCCAGGCGTGTCGAACCCTACTTCTCGGATGGAACTGTATATACGTCTATAACGGTATATATCCTAATCTAAGGCAACCTAACATCTCGGATGTAACATTTGACAACATTCCAGGCGTGTCGGTCCCTACGTCTCGGTGGTAACAGTACATGCGTCTATAACGTTATATATCCTAACCTAAGGCAACCTAACATCTCGGATGCAATATTTGACAACATTCCTGGCCTGTCGAACCCTACTTCTCGGAGGGAACAGTATATACGTCTATAAAGTTATATATCCTAACCTAAGGCAACATGACATCTCGGATGTAATATTCTACATCATTCCAGGCGTGTCGTAGCCTACTTCTCGGATGGAACTGTATATACGTCTATAACGGTATATATCCTAATCTAAGGCAACCTAACATCTCGGATGTAACATTTGACAACATTGCAGGCGTGTCGGACCCTACTTCTCGGTGGGAACAGTATATACGTCTGTAACGTCATATATCCTAACCTAAGGCAAACTAACATCTCGGATGTAACATTTGACAACATTCCAGGTGTGTCGGTCCCTACGTCTCGGTGGTAACGTTACATGCGTCTACAACGTTATATATCCTAACCTAAGGCAACCTAACATCTCGGATGCAATATTTGACAACATTCCTGGCCTGTCGAATCCTACTTCTCGGAGGGAACAGCATATACGTCTATAACGTCATATATCCTAACCTAAGGCAACCTAACATCTCGGATGTAACATTTGACAACATCCCTGGCGTGTCGGACCCTACTTCTCGGTGGGAACAGTATATACGTCTGTAACGTCATATATCCTAACCTAAGGCAACCTAACATCTCGGATATAACATTTGACAACATTCCAGGCGTGTCGGTCCCTACGTCTCGGTGATAACATTACATGCGTCTATAGAGGTATATATACAAATTCTAAGGCAACCTAACATCTCGGATGTAACATTTTACAACATTCCAGGCCTGTCGGTCCCTACGTCACGGTGGTAACATTACATGCGTCTATAACGTTATATATCCTAACCTAAGGCCACCTAACATCTCGTATGTAATATTTGACAACATTCCAGGCGTGTCGAACCCTACTTCTCGGTGGGAACAGTATATACGTCTATAAGGTTATATATCCTAACGTAAGGCAACCTAACATCTCGGATGCAATATTTGACAACATACCCGGCGTGTTGGAACCCTACGTCTCGGTGGTAAAATTACGTGCGTCTATAACGTTATATATGCTAACCTAAGGCAACCTGACATCTCGGATGTAATATTCTACATCATTCCAGGCGTGTCGAACCCTACTTCTCGGATGGAACTGTATATACGTCTATAACGGTATATATCCTAATCTAAGGCAACCTAACATCTCGGATGTAACATTTGACAACATTCCAGGCGTGTCGGTCCCTACGTCTCGGTGGTAACAGTACATGCGTCTATAACGTTATATATCCTAACCTAAGGCAACCTAACATCTCGGATGCAATATTTGACAACATTCCTGGCCTGTCGAACCCTACTTCTCGGAGGGAACAGTATATACGTCTATAAAGTTATATATCCTAACCTAAGGCAACATGACATCTCGGATGTAATATTCTACATCATTCCAGGCGTGTCGTAGCCTACTTCTCGGATGGAACTGTATATACGTCTATAACGGTATATATCCTAATCTAAGGCAACCTAACATCTCGGATGTAACATTTGACAACATTGCAGGCGTGTCGGACCCTACTTCTCGGTGGGAACAGTATATACGTCTGTAACGTCATATATCCTAACCTAAGGCAAACTAACATCTCGGATGTAACATTTGACAACATTCCAGGCATGTCGGTCCCTACGTCTCGGTGGTAACATTATATGCGTCTATAACGTTATATATCCTTATCTAAGGCAACCTAACATCTCGGATGCAATATTTGACAACATTCCTGGCCTGTCGAATCCTACTTCTCGGAGGGAACAGCATATACGTCTATAACGTCATATATCCTAACCTAAGGCAACCTAACATCTCGGATGTAACATTTTACAACATTCCTGGCGTGTCGGACCCTACTTCTCGGTGGGAACAGTATATACGTCTGTAACGTCATATATCCTGACCTAAGGCAACCTAACATTTCGGATATAACATTTGACAACATTCCAGGCGTGTTGGAACCCTACGTCTCGGTGGTAACATTACGTGCGTCTATAACGTTATATATGCTAACCTAAGGCAACATAACATCTCGGATGCAATATTTAACAACATACCTGGCCTGTCGAACCCTACTTCTCGGAGGGAACAGTATATACGTCTATAACGGTATATATCCTAATCTAAGGCTACCTAACATCTCGGATGCAATATTTGACAACATTCCTGGCCTGTAGAACCCTACTCCTCGGAGGGAACAGTATATACGTCTGTAACGACATATATCCTAACCTAAGGTAACCTAACATCTCGGATGTAACATTTTACAACATTCCAGGCCTGTCGGTCCCTACGTCACGGTGGTAACATTACATGCGTTTATAACGTTATATATCCTAACCTAAGGCCACCTAACATCTCGTATGTAATATTTGACAACATTCCTGGCGTGTCGAACCCTACTTCTCGGTGGGAACAGTATATACGTCTATAACGTTATATATCCTAACGTAAGGCAACCTAACATCTCGGATGCAATATTTGACAACATACCCGGCGTGTTGGAACCCTACGTCTCGGTGGTAACATTACGTGCGTCTATAACGTTATATATGCTAACCTAAGGCAACCTAACATCTCGTATGCAATATTTGACAACATTCCTGGCCTGTCGAACCCTACTTCTCGGAGGGAACAGCATATACGTCTATAACGACATATATCCTAACCTAAGACAACCTAACATCTCGGATATAACATTTCACAACATTCCCGGCGTGTTGGAACCCTACGTCTCGGTGGTAACATTACGTGCGTCTATAACGTTATATATGCTAACCTAAGGCAACCTAACATCTCGGATGCAATATTTGACAACATTCCTGGCCTGTCGAACCCTACTTCTCGGAGGGAACAGCATATACGTCTATAACGTCATATATCCTAACCTAAGGCAACCTAACATCTCGGATGTAACATTTGACAACATTCCAGGTGTGTCGGTCCCTATGTCTCGGTGGTAACGTTACATGCCTCTACAACGTTATATATCCTAACCTAAGGCAACCTAACATCTTGGATGTAACATTTGACAACATTCCAGGCATGTCGGTCCCTACGTCTCGGTGGTAACATTATATGCGTCTATAACGTTATATATCATTTTCTAAGGCAACCTAACATCTCGGATGCAATATTTGACAACATTCCTAGTCTGTCGAACCCTACTTCTCGGAGGGAACAGTATATACGTCTATAACGTTATATATCCTAACCCAAGGCAACCTGACATCTCGGATGTAATATTCTACATCATTCCAGGCGTGTCGGTCCCTACGTCTCGGTGGTAATATTACATATGTCTATAACGTTATATATCCTAACCTAAGGCAACCTAACATCTCGGATGCAATATTTGACAACATTCCTGGCCTGTCGAACCCTACTTCTCGGTGGGAACAGTATATACGTCTATAACGTTATATATCCTAACCTAAGGCAACCTAACAACTCGGATGTAATATTTGACAACATTCCTGGCGTGTCGGACCCTACTTCTCGGAGGGAACAGTATATACGTCTGTAACGTCATATATCCTAGCCTAAGGCAACCTAACATCTCGGATATAACATTTGACAACATTCCAGGCGTGTTGGAACCCTACGTCTCGGTGGTAACATTACGTGCGTCTATAACGTTATATATGCTAACCTAAGGCAACATAACATCTCGGATGCAATATTTGACAACATTCCTGGCCTGTCGAACCCTACTTCTCGGAGGGAACAGTATATACGTCTATAACGGTATATATCCTAATCTAAGGCAACCTAACATCTCGGATGCAATATTTGACATCATTCCTGGCCTGTAGAACCCTACTCCTCGCAGGGAACAGTATATACGTCTGTAACGACATATATCCTAACCTAAGACAACCTAACATCCCGGATGTAACATTTGACAACATTCCAGGCGTGTCGAACCCTACTTCTCGGTGGGAACAGTATATACGTCTATAACGTTATATATCCTAACGTAAGGCAACCTAACATCTCGGATGCAATATTTGACAACATACCCGGCGTGTTGGAACCCTACGTCTCGGTGGTAACATTACGTGCGTCTATAACGGTATATATCCTAATCTAAGGCAACCTAACATCTCGGATGTAACATTTGACAACATTGCAGGCGTGTCGGACCCTACTTCTCGGTGGGAACAGTATATACGTCTGTAACGTCATATATCCTAACCTAAGGCAACCTAACATCTCGGATGTAACATTTGACAACATTCCAGGTGTGTCGGTCCCTACGTCTCGGTGGTAACGTTACATGCGTCTACAACGTTATATATCCTAACCTAAGGCAACCTAACATCTTGGATGTAATATTTGACAACATTCCAGGCATGTCGGTCCCTACGTCTCGGTGGTAACATTATATGCGTCTATAACGTTATATATCCTTATCTAAGGCAACCTAACATCTCGGATGCAATATTTGACAACATTCCTGGCCTGTCGAACCCTACTTCTCGGTGGGAACAGTATATACGTCTATAACGTTATATATCCTAACCTAAGGCAACCTAACAACTCGGATGTAATATTTGACAACATTCCTGGCGTGTCGGACCCTACTTCTCGGAGGGAACAGTATATACGTCTGTAACGTCATATATCCTAACCTAAGGCAACCTAACATCTCGGATATAACATTTGACAACATTCCAGGCGTGTTGGAACCCTACGTCTCGGTGGTAACATTACGTGCGTCTATAACGTTATATATGCTAACCTAAGGCAACATAACATCTCGGATGCAATATTTGACAACATTCCTGGCCTGTCGAACCCTACTTCTCGGAGGGAACAGTATATACGTCTATAACGGTATATATCCTAATCTAAGGCAACCTAACACCTCGGATGCAATATTTGACATCATTCCTGGCCTGTAGAACCCTACTCCTCGCAGGGAACAGTATATACGTCTGTAACGACATATATCCTAACCTAAGACAACCTAACATCCCGGATGTAACATTTGACAACATTCCAGGCGTGTCGGTCCCTACGTCTCTGTGGTAACATTACATGCGTCTATAACGTTATATATCCTAACCTAAGGCAACCTAACATCTCGGATGCAATATTTGACAACATTCCTGGCCTGTCGAATCCTACTTCTCGGAGGGAACAGCATATACGTCTATAACGTCATATATCCTAACCTAAGGCAACCTAACATCTCGGATGTAACATTTTACAACATTCCAGGCGTGTTGGAACCCTACGTCTCGGTGGTAACATTACGTGCGTCTATAACGTTATATATGCTAACCTAAGGCAACATAACATCTCGGATGCAATATTTGACAACATTCCTGGCCTGTCGAACCCTACTTCTCGGAGGGAACGGTATATACGTCTATAACGGTATATATCCTAATCTAAGGCAACCTAACATCTCGGATGCAATATTTGACATCATTCCTGGCCTGTAGAACCCTACTCCTCGCAGGGAACAGTATATACGTCTGTAACGACATATATCCTAACCTAAGACAACCTAACATCCCGGATGTAACATTTGACAACATTCCAGGCGTGTCGGTCCCTACGTCTCGGTGGTAACATTACATGCGTCTATAACGTTATATATCCTAACCTAAGGCCACCTAACATCTCGTATGTAATATTTGACAACATTCCTGGCGTGTCGAACCCTACTTCTCGGTGGGAACAGTATATACGTCTATAACGTTATATATCCTAACGTAAGGCAACCTAACATCTCGGATGCAATATTTGACAACATACCCGGCGTGTTGGAACCCTACGTCTCGGTGGTAACATTACGTGCGTCTATAACGGTATATATCCTAATCTAAGGCAACCTAACATCTCGGATGTAACATTTGACAACATTGCAGGCGTGTCGGACCCTACTTCTCGGTGGGAACAATATATACGTCTGTAACGTCATATATCCTAACCTAAGGCAACCTAACATCTCGGATGTAACATTTGACAACATTCCAGGTGTATCGGTCCCTACGTCTCGGTGGTAACGTTACATGCGTCTACAACGTGATATATCCTAACCTAAGGCAACCTAACATCTTGGATGTAACATTTGACAACATTCCAGGCATGTCGGTCCCTACGTCTCGGTGGTAACATTATATGCGTCTATAACGTTATATATCCTTATCTAAGGCAACCTAACATCTCGGATGCAATATTTGACAACATTCCTGGCCTGTCGAATCCTACTTCTCGGAGGGAACAGCATATACGTCTATAACGTCATATATCCTAAGCTAAGGCAACCTAACATCTCGGATGCAATATTT